>CM041777.1:337516325-338160051 GCA_023374045.1 Limonium bicolor
CCAAAATCAGTCCAGGCTCAAGCAAATTCAATCCACATTCAAACTCGATCTCATGCCAACCAAGCGTATGCTTCAGCTCAAATCCCAACCAATCCCGTGTGTACCTCAATCAAACCACCAAGACACGACAACAAATAGACAAAGTAAGAAGTACATCAGAATCAAACTGAATGCCGAAACATCATGAAATGTGTAGAAAGGCAGTTAATCAGCAAGGGTAATCGAGTTATGATCAGGGGAGCTTAAAAATGAGTCGAGAGCCCACCTGCATAGTTAAACTTGTTGAGTACAAGGTCCATTCGAACACAATCTGCTCGACAAATCCCATAATACCTCAACCTCAACAAGCAAACAAGGGGTCAAAACAGATCCCGAACAGAACATAATTTGCCTCAAACAGACCCAGGGGTGATAAACTAAACCAAGAGCCGAGTGTTGGCTGGAAATGTTAACAGATTAAACGATTCCCAGTGCAACAAATTAGTCACCAGAAACAATCATCAATCATTGTGCAGTATAATTGTCGGACCAAGAGCGCCATCAAAACATGCGAATTACAGGTCTATGGTAAGCAGAGTCCCGGCTCCCAAAAGCCTGATAAGGTACGGGCGAAAGGTATAGCAGATGGGACCAGATATACTTGCGATAAGAAGATAAACCAAACCCGATATGGAAGGGACAAACACATTCCATTGAACATCATTATTTTCACGGGTTAAGTAATCATAGTTCCTCTAGAGCAAGAGCAAGGATCGAAATCTCAAGAATAAGCAGAACCCCACAAATTAATAATCAGGTTCAATTCTGACTGAAACATAGCTGGTTTGGTGATAAAGAAATAAGAAGCTGGCGCACCAGATAAGTAGAGCTAGGTTGGGTGCGAACCAAAACAAGTGACACAAACCTCTAAATCTTTCAAACAGAAGAAAGGTCGGAGCCCCAGCCACCCAAAGAGGTACGCATCTGTGTGACGCGACATGGATAACTCCGAACAGCAGGGAGACCAAATCAGACAGTCAGAATAAACCAAGAAAGAAAGTCAAGACAGATCATACAAAGATTTAATTATGCAATAACAAAATAATCTACGAAATCTGTGCAAATGTGACCCAGATAATACAAAGATAAATTGGCGATCGTCGTCAGTGGTTTGGATCGGTGTCTGTGACAACAAACCAAATTCGCTGGTTTCACAAGAGATGATGTGGCTGCAAGCGTCCCTTGCAAGCAGTGGCAATTTTCAGATGTTCAAGGTTGTTGGATGTTTCGAAGAGGCAATGGATGTGCGAAGTTGAAGAAGATAAGGAACGGGGATAAGATTTCGGTTCTCTTTATAGTGAAGACAGACGCGAGCTCTCCAGTTTGCAATTGCAGTGATTCGACTCTCAGCAGCGCGGACACGAGAGAAGAACAAACGGGGGCAAAGAGCACATTTGTTCTTTATTCAGAAGTGAGGAATGTCTAGGATTTTCTGGTTTTTTGGCTATGAGATCGAGAAAGAAAAAATCGAAGGATGGAAGGAGATCAAGGTGAAGGGCTCGAAGAGAATGGAGGCGAGGGTGGCCGAGAAGAAGCGGGTCTGGTGGCTACTGTTCCTGGAGGTGGGAGACGAGTGAAGGATTGAACCAGAAGAGAAGAATTGAGAAAGAAAGTGATCGAAGGCAAGGGTGGAGGCGGGTGATGAGAACCCTTGGGGAAGGAGCAACGAGAAGAAAGAATCGATCCATCTGGCTAGGTTACTGTAGTCTCTAGGGTTTGTTTTTATTGTTGTTTTTATAGAGAATCAGATTAGGGTTTTGATTGTCTATGGGCTTTATTTGAGGTTGTTGGATTGTAAAAATCAAACCCAAACAAGTGGAGGGCCGTGGCCGAGAGAAGATCTTCAGCAAATTTGAAAATAAAATAAGGACAAGCTGCTATATAGATGAAAGAACATATAAGAAAAATAATAACAAAAGTAATAATAATGATAAATGCATAAAAATGAATGGAATAACACTAAAAATAATAATGATAAAAACAAAACAATGGCGAATACTAATAAATAAAATGCAAGTAAGATAAGATAAACAGGTAATAAAATAGCATAAACTAAAATAAAAATGAATAGACAAATAAATAAACAAATAAACAAAACTGACTAACATGAAATAAATCGAAATTAAAATGGTAACAAGTAGGTAACGAGAGGGATGGGTTTGAAACCGGATGATTGTTGGAAATTCATTTTCGAAGAAATGTGTTCTTCTGAAATGCTTTGAAAAAAATGATTTTAGAATTTTGCCATAAAATGATGGTTTCGTTTTAGCACGCACGTCAATACATGTTGACAAAGAAAGGCGACGACCCCTCCTATTTGAATTATTATCTCGGAATTTACTTTATGGGGTGAGAATTTTTGGTGTCTACAGATGGCTCCCCTTGATTCAATTCCGCAACCCTTTGCAGAATTGGATCAAGGTTGACGGGACGCCAAAAATTCTCACTGCGGTTTATGATCTTCTCTTATGAATGCGGGTGCATGGAGACTTATGACGGGCCCCAAATTGCGGTGATTGATGGTATGAGGACTAATGACGGGCCTCAACTAGATCTCGGTGTCTAGCTCTAGGACTAATGATGGGCCTAGAATACAATCAAACAACCTATGCATGAGGACTAATGACGGGCCTCAACTAGAACTCGATGTCTAGCTCTAGGACTTATGACGGGCATATAATGCATCTTCGAAATGTATGAGGACTAATGACGGGCCTCAACTAGACCTCTTGATGTCTAGCTCTAGGACTAATGACGGGCCTAGAATACAATCGGTATATTGGTTATGCATGAGGACTAATGACGGGCCTCAACTAGAACTCGGTGTCTAGCTCTAGGACTTATGACGGGCCTAGAATGCATCTTCGAAATGTATGAGGACTAATGACGGGCCTCAACTAGACCTCTTGATGTTAGCTCTAGGACTAATGACGGGCCTAGAATACAATCGGTATATTGGTTATGCATGAGGACTAATGATGGGCCTCAACTAGGACTCGGTGCCTAGCTCTAGGACTTATGACGGGCCTAGAATGCATCTTTGAAATGTATGAGGACTTATGACGGGCCTCAACTAGACCTCTTGATGTCTAGCTCTAGGACTAATGACGGGCCTAGAATACAATCGGTATATTGGTTATGCATGAGGACTAATGACGGGCCTCAACTAGACCTCATGATGTCTAGCTCTAGGACTTATGACGGGCTTAGAATGCAACTAAAAGTACGAGGACTTATGACGGGCCTCAACTAGTCCTCTTGACATCTAGCTATAGGACTTATGACGGGCCTATAATACCTTGATCGAGTTGTACGAAACTCGTTGTTTTGAGTGGTTGATTGAAGGATGATTTTGATTGTGGGTTGATCCGGGATTGGATGCTTTGGATTGATGGGTGTGATTTTGATCTGGATCTGATCTGTGATGTGATAGTCGAATTTTTTCATTAATGTTGCCCTTGACTTCGTCAGTGTGGGACTTGTGTTTCGGTTATGCTTTGACAGTCTTGCCCAATGTGCACTGTAGTTTCGGGATTTGGTAGGACTCTTGGCTCCGGAGTTTCGAGATGGCTCCGGTATGGCTCTTGAGTTTTTGTTTTGGTTTTGTGATTTTGTGGTCGGTTTTTGAAAGGATGCTTTTATGAATGAGTGACTTTGGGGACTTGATGGTTTTGATATGACCGGATGACTTTGGTATGATTAGATGGCTCCGATGTGATTGGATGGCTCCAGTGCGGTCAGATGGTTCTTGTTTCATATGTGACTCCCTTGTGAGCAACGACTCTGGGATGGTTGACGGTTTTCGATTTGGATTGAGATTTTCGGGATGGTTGGTGGGTCTCGATTTGTTTTGGATTTTGAGTCGAATGGTGGGTTGATGCGATTGGTGGATTGTGTTGTGTTTGACGTATTTGATGTGGTAGATATTTTTTGTTGTGGTTGATAACTTCTTGGTCATGGATGGATGGCTTCGGTCCAGTTATGACTTCATTTCTCTGTGATGGCTCCAGGATAGCTCAGGATGGCTCCGGGAAGGGCTACGAGATGGCTCTATTTGATGATAGTGAGGAATAAAGGGGGATTTTTCCTTTGAGGTGGTCGCACCCTGGGCGGGCTGCCTACGTACTCAATTTCGTATTGAGATCAGACTATACGTAGTTCGAAATTCTGCAGGCAAGGCCCTGATGACGAAATGGCTCCGATATGGATTTGAGGTGGCTCCCATATTGTTCTCGGACTGTTGGGATGACCCCTGTGTAGTTCCAAGGATGGTTTCAATGTCGGATGATGGCTCCCGTATGGTTCTAGCCTGGCTTTGGGAGTGGTGTCCATGAGACTCGAGTGTGATAGTGGATGGTTTCGAAACAGTCTTTGTGTGGCTCCAGATGGCTCCAGTTTGGTTCGATGTAGCTCGGTAATAGCCCAGAATAGTTCTAAAAAGCTAGATGTAGCTCGATGATGGCCCGGGATGGCTCCAGCTTGACTTCCTTTGATAGGAAGTCTTACTTCAACCGCAGCACTAAAGTCAACTTTCAGCGAGACTAGGCAGAGTTCTTACCAATCAGATGTTGATGATGGATTGCTTATGGTGCATGTAAATATTAAATGCTAGATGCGATGCAAAATGCATATGCAATTTTGGAGAAAAGGTATGGCCCTATCTCTATTAATACGAGGTTTACTAAATTAAAACATCTTCGGCTCATCTTGAGTGATTGTTGAATTGGAATGTGTGAATCACTTTCCTCTCATGGAGGATGCGGGTTAATCTCTCGTGAGTATGGTCGTATGTGTTAATGGTGTGATGATGCTCTCAGTGCTCGGAGCAGTATTTTCTTAGAATTCTTTTGAGGTTTTGGACTTTTCGATCCTTACAAATTTCTCACCTGCACTGGGGTAGGCTGTTTACGTTTTGGTGCATAGATCAAAGAGTCACTCGCACTAAAAAAACCTTGTGAGGTAAGGTTGCGCTCATTCGCTCATGGTCCCTTTGGTATGACAGGACATGTTGATAACAAGTACGAAACTTATGATTCATGTTTCAGATCCGGTACTTTCAGTTAACGCTCATCGACTTATGAGTCAGAGGTCTTTATTGGGTTATAACGGGGCTGAGGGGTATGAAGTATGTCACATGGGACTGGAGGATTTATTTAGGAGTTGTAGAGATTTTGTGCAATAGAGCATGTTGTTTGCCATGGGTGGAAGGATTAGACAGGTTTTGATAACCCCTTGTCGGTTTCTGCGGGACATCATTGGTCCTTTGGGTTTGGATTTCTTCTTCTTGCCTCTTCTGGTGTACGATTTGAACTTTCTTCTCATTTTTGTGTTATTGAAATTGAATTTGGCTCATCAACTTTTTCAAGCATTCTCTGCTTTGTATTTTGGCTTTCAGTTTTGAAGTTGCATTGACTCATCGATCTTCTTGAACATTTTCAGTGTTCTTTTTGGTGTTTGGCTTTGGAGTTGCCTTGACTCACTGATTTCTTCAAACATTTCATTTGTTGTTTTTGTGAAAGATGGTGGGGAGGGGTCATGGCTCCGGCTCCTTCGAGATCCTCTATTGCAAGGGCAGGTAAGTATATGCACGTGGGTTGGCATGTTGTGGAGTTTCTGAAGAAAGAGTTTTTCATGAAAGGCTCAGCGGGGCTCACTAAGGGATTATGTACAGGGCAGTCAAAGGTTTTTGGTTTTGTGGAGATTTTTGTTCCTAAGTGCCTCGTCATTCCCGTTAGTCAAGGATTGTTTTCTTACTACTTCTCAGATCTTTGCATGAATCACAGTTCGTATCTTGTTTATCGACATTGATCTCACTCTGAATTGTGTCTCTCCATGTGCTGAAGGAATGCACATGTCGCTCATGGTTTTACCTCGAATGGCTCTCCCTACCTTCCCTCGTTCGCTCAGTGGATTGTCTAAAACGCTCACTTGAAATTCAAGAGAAAATACCGCTCTTTGCACACTACTCACTTGATTTGTGGTGCTGATTTTGATTAGACCCTTGTGTTCATTGATGGGTCGAGAGTTAAGTGGTTCACGCACTCTGTTCAATCAATCTCTCACGATTTTCTCGAAGATGTCATTTCGATATGGGAGTATGCAAATGCGATTATCTACCATGCGATGTATTGTGGTAATATGGAATTACTACGTATAGGATGCATGAAATGCTGAAAAGGATGAATGAAGATGGTTGACTGAATGTTTTTTTTATGCAATGCATGAATGGTAAGGTTATGACTAGTCTCGCTTGAGTCGTATTCAGCTCGCGGTTCATGAAATTCATCTCGTCATTGTTGGCCCTGAAGGTGGTATAGCTGTTGGGTGTGGTGCGATGTGAGAGAAGTTGTTTTGGAACGATGTTCAACCGGTTATTGGCTCCAAAGTTTTGAACTTTTAGGGAATGACAACTCCCGCATGGTGGCTCTACGATATGACACACTCTTTCCCTTTTGGCCATTGACGCGCATGGTGATTCTGATTGAGAGGGGTTTGAACTTCCCGGCTTTCTTTTCTGTCCCTCTGAGGATCAGGTTTTGGAGGTTGAGATATTGGGAAGAAAGCTGGTGTGTGACGAGGTTAGAATGGAACACATGATTGTGCAAAGTATGAAGTGGACAGAACTCGTGAATGATTGATGGATTTGAGATGACTGGAAACGCAAGTTACTTTTTGTCATGAATGCAATGCATGTGTTTTGCTTTGTGCTCGATTGTATTTATTGGTGTATTTATTTTAGGGGCTGCCACCTGTAGATACCGTGAATTTTCACCCCATAAAGCAAAGTTGATGAATGATATATAGATGTGAGGGGTCGTCCCTTATTCATTCTTTTCTTTATACGCGCATGCCAAAAGAAACCAAGTTTTGGAAAACAATTTAGAAAGCGTGTGTTTTCAAAGTGGCGGATTTTCTCAATATGGATTTTGATGCTCGGTCGTTCGCAAATAAAATAGGGAGTGGGGAACCCTATACACATTGATCTAAACAAATTCAAAGGGAATGTATAAACCTATACATGTAATCTATTAAGAAATGGACAAGAGAGGAAAGAAGTCATAGGGGAAAACCTACACATCATCAATTCTAAAAAGTCATTAAAAAGAGGAATTTTGAGCTGAACTTCTTCCGAACTCTTCTGGTCCGTCTTCGGGCTTATGAATGACAGCTCACGCTCGACTTTGGGTTGGCTGCTCGCTCGCCTTCAGGTTCTTAAGCGGCTGCTAGCTCGTCTTTGGGTTCTTGACCGGCTGCACGCTTGTCTTCAGGTGCTTGATCGGTTGCTCGCTTGTCTTCGGGTGCTTGACCGACTGCTGGCTCATTTTCAGGCTTTTGCAGTGAAGCAAAACTGTGATCAAACAAAACGAGTTGGTGTTCTTCTGACTTTCGACAATTTGAATTTGAACCGGTGTCGCTAGTCTTCATGTCGCTTGACTCGGATTGGTACACCTCTGATTATGTATACAGTTGGTGTTGGTCTTCATTTCGCTCGGCTAGCTCCACGGGTTGGTGCGCCTCTGATTTTCAGCTCGATCCGCTCCGACGAGGGAACAAGGGATATATTTGAGAAAGGAAAGGGTGAATGATCAAGCACAAAATCTTATGTGAAAATCCACCACTTTTGTGAAACCACGAAATGACTAGTACACTCCACAGTAATGACCGCTGCTCTTGAAGGTGGGCAGAACTTCAAAAATAGCGGGTCACAACATGGGGTCTAAATCATTTATTTTGAAATACGTTTGTGAAAATCAGCTTTGGAAACTGTTTTCAAAAACTATTTTGAAATAATGTTGGTGAAGAATGTTGTCTGAAACTCGTTTGTAAAAAGTAGATTTTTGAAATCTATTTTTGAAAATTATTTTGGAATAACATTTTAAAAATGAAGTGGCAGGTTTAAACCGCAAATATTTATGAGTAAAATTTCGGTGGGATTCTAAATTAAATGAGCTCGTAAGAAAGCTTTAAGAGACACACAAAAGAGATTCCGAATGTTTAAAAGCTGATTGGTTTGAAAAAACGGTTTGCACGCATGTATAGCATAAAGTAAATCGTGGCTGTATTTAATGTGGAGTTGTAAGTGTTAATGCTGGGAATCATCTTTCCAGGTCAATTATGACTCCGTCTCACCGGGGGAACCATCGTCCCTTCACTGTCATCTCTCGGGTTTTTCTCTACTATGCCCCCTGGTGGGGCACGTTATAAAGAAGGCCCCTCATCGAGTGAGTAAGTCGAAATATCAGGATACCCGAAGTGATAAGGAAACATACACCACGGCCAGTGATGATCCGACAACACGCTCACTTTTCGGGAAACTCAGGGAAGTATTGCATGGGAACAGGTCTCTCGTCATCTGCACGGTCAGGTGTGTCTAAAATCCAAATTATTCACTGACTACGTTGTGCCATGTATGGGTATCCGGTAAATACGGGATCCTATATGGACGTGTAGCGTGACATTGGGCTTTAAAGACACCCGTTGCAGAGGAACAGTGGAGAACTGAGCCCATGCAATCTTCAGGGTAAGGTAGAAGGGTGGTCAGACAGGCGGCATACAAGGGGGTGACTACCCATAAAACCCGTCTCAGACACCGGATTAGGCAGCTGGACACTGAAGGCTCATGGTTCGCTATATGCTGGCTTAGACTCGGATATTGGAGGGTATTTTTGGATCATGAGCCTGCAGGGCGTAGGTCGATGACCATCTTGCCCCATGGGTTTAGCCATTTATATAAATGACCCAGCTCATGGGGAATCAACCGTGGACCGGTCGGGATCCCACGACTCGTGGATAGATCGGGTGACACAGAGGAATGCATGACCTAAGCTACCCTCTCATGCACCCCGCAATTGTAATATAAATATGAAAGCAGTAAGTGAAACAAACGAAGTTAGCGACCTACTTGCTAAGGGTTTTATCTTAAAAGTGATTCCAAATTGGTTGCTTATTAACCTAAAGGGAAGTTAGCTTTATTCAATCCTAAGTGTCTTTCTAATCGTGAGCTAATTATTAACCCAATCGTTGCAAAGTTTGTTGAGGATCAATCAAGTCCTAACTGTCCTCATCAGGTATACACTCTAAGTGTGGAGTAGAATAGTCCTAGAGGCTTTGAAATGAATCTCTTGAAGGTTTTGGAAGAAGTGGGGAAGTCCCGACAATTTTGAATGGAGTTCAGTCTTCCTTGAGTTTCAAAAAATTACTCAAGTTTTCCCCAGCAGAGTCGCCATTCTGTGGAGGGTGATTTTTCGGTATGAGGGGGGGCTATTAAAATATGGTCTGACTGAGAAGCCTAGATCCTAGAAAATGTCATTCTGTGGAGGGTGAAAACCCGTTATTCTAGTATCCCTCAAATACCTACTAAATCGTGCGTCTTTCCCAAAAGCATAAGGGGAGTGCAAGTGAACACTACACCCGCTCTCAATGGGCCCCACGCGGACTTATGCCCTAAGGGCAGAAATTGACTAGAGTCGCCACCTAGTTTGACCTAAGCTACTAGAAAGAATGGGAAGGAGGGTTCTAAGAACCGTAATTGACTCTGATGATTTATTGCCTATGGATAGGACCTATCTGATCATACCCGAGATTCTGTGTGGGTTCGCACTGGGTTACACCCCTTAGAAGTGGCAACGACCACGACTTCGGATTGGTGCCCGAGGAAACCTCGGTCTCCAATTATCGGGATTGCCTTCTTTCAAAACCTTTTTAGAGAGATTCATTTAAAAGCCAATGATAGGATTAGGACAGGAGGAAGAAAACGAGTGGATGAGGCAAGCTTTTCTGCCAAGCTAGCGCCAAGAAGAAGAATTGATGGATTTGAATGAGTATAGAATGAAAGATTGGGGGTCTGATTTTGAGAGTAGAAGAAGTCGAGGGTTTGTGGGAGTCCGAGGGGATTTGAGTGTTTGATAGACATGAATATCGCCCCAGAGTTGGAAAAAGGGTTTTTTGGATTGGAATGGGGTCGCACCCTAGATGGGCTGCCTACGTACTCAACTCCCTGTTGAGATCAGACCTTACGTAGTTCAGGGTTTTTGGAGATTTTGGGGTTTTGAGGGTTTTTGAGGTTAGTCTGTGAGACGCTCGGGTCTATGAGACATTTGAGGTGTTCATGTAATGAGAGGTATGGGCTATCAATGTTTGTGAGATGCTCGGGTCTGTGAGACGTTTGAATCTTAAAATGGTGGAGAGATTGAAGTGTTCGAGTCTGTGAGGCGCTCGGGCCTATGAGACTTTGGAAGCTTGAGAGACGCTAGAATCTGCAAGGGGATTCGAGTTTAAGGTGAGTTGGAGTTTGAATGATGACTTGAGTATGCGAGGCAACTAGAATTTGGGAGAGGTTCCGAGCTTTCAGGGTTCGAGGTTCGAAAATAGTTGAGGTTTTGAGATGTTTCGGGATTTGAAATGAGATGATGATGGGTTGAGTCGTTTGGAGGAATGATTGTCAAAATCGTCTCTCTTAGAGTTTTTAAAATAGAAAAATCATTTTTTGTTGTAAAAGGGCGGATAATCCCGAGGGATTACCCTATGTACCCCGTCGAACACGACACTTAATTAATGGTAAGTGTCGAGGCTTGAAAGATGGGGCAAGGAATTTATGTCAAAAAATTGGATTCATAGAGAAACACCATGAATGAGATGTTCTCGGTCAAATCCTAATATCGTCTCTAACTCCCGGGTTTTAAAACATTAAAAACCAAAAACATTGAAATCAAGCGGAAGGGAGTTAGACGATTCTAAAATCTCGGCTGCAACTAGGAAGGCCGTTACTTCCCTAGCACCCTGCCTTGTAAAAATCTAGGCTGCAATTAGAGGAGGTTTGTCACCCTAATGCCCCGCCTAAAGAGATCCAGACTGCGACAATGGAGGTTATGACCCCAGCGCCCCGCCTCGGATTTTTATTTTGGAAAGGGAAACAAGTGATGTTCTAACCATGAAGGAAATGTTTTGAAGGGGTCAAACATTTCTTGTTCCCCGAAAACAATTTATTTTTAAGTTTGAAAACTGAGTTAGAAAACGTTTGAAATTGTTCGGAATTCTCGATGAAGAAACACTGATTTTGAGAAATGTTTTTAGGAGAAAACTTTCTGTATATGTGAGAAGAACTTTCTGTGTTTGAGAAGAGTTTTTTGTGATGTGAGAAGAGTTCATCCTTTAAAATTCCACAAAATGGTTTCTTCTGAAAACTTGATGAAGTTTGAATAAAATGATTGTTTGAAATTTGAGAAAGAAGATTTTTTGGGATTTTTGAATTCAAACGGGATTTACAAGTTGAGTTTGAATTGGATGAGTGGAAATTGAGTTCGATGGTTTGCATGAATTGGGTTTGAATTAGGCTTGAAATGAATTTGAATTGGGCTTGGAATTGAATTTGAATTAGGTTTGGAATTGGATTTGATTTGAGTCGAATTTGGTTGGGGTAGGAAAACAAGGCGGGTCAAAGTTAGACCGAGTCAAAGTGGGATTGAGTCAAGGTTGGGTCAAGGTCAAACTTGGGCTGGTCAAAGTTCAGATTGGTCAAAGTTTGGATTGGTCAAAGTTTGGGTCTAGGTCAAAGCTCGGGTCATGGTCAAAGTTCAGATTGGTCAAAGTTGGACCGGAGTGGACTTTTGGGCCAATTGTGATTTGGGCCTTGGGGTGATTGAGCTGTGGGCTGAATTGGGCTTTTGGGCCGATTGGAATTTGGGCCTTGGGGTGATTGGACTGTGGGCCAAATTAGGCTTTTGGGCCTTGGGCTAAATTGGGTTTGGGTCAAATTGGACCTTGGTGGGCTTTTGAGTTGGGCTGAGGATTGTTTTTGGGCTGAAATGCGGCCTTGGGCCTTTTTATTTGTGCTAAAGATTGTTTTTGGGCTGAAATGGGGCCTTGGGCCTTTTATTGGGCTGAAGATTGTTTTTGGGCTGAAATGGGCCCTAGGCCTTTTTATTTGGGCTGAAGATTGTTTTTGGGCTGAAATGGGGCCTTGGGCCTTTATATTTGGGCTGAAGATTGTTTTTGGGCTGAAATGGGCTTCCCAATTTGAATGGATCTTAGACTTGAATTTTGAAATGGATTGCTTTACCTTTTTTTTTGGGCTTTTGTTTTTATTATTATTATTAACATAATAAGATGTGGTTGGGTTTAGGGATCATCCAATTGATGTGGGACCATGGCTCACCTAAATCTCTCGGTTCACCCACTATCCTAAGGCTTGGCCCTAAGGTATAAACTAAGGTTATTTGTATTATCGATCATGAATTGAAGCAAAAATGATAAAAGCATAAGAAAAGCAAAGTAAAAAAGTAAAAAACGATGACAACCATGGATAGAGGAAATGATGAGATGAAATTTAATTACCGATGCATGGAGGACATTAAATCATCATAGTTAAAACCATAGATGAGAAATGCTGACCAAACGGGTGTGCAAACCCGTGAAGAGCTTTAACAGAAACCAAATACAAGTAGTGTCCAAAATCAGTCCAGGCTCAAGCAAATTCAATCCACATTCAAACTCGATCTCATGCCAACCAAGCGTATGCTTCAGCTCAAATCCCAACCAATCTTGTGTGTACCTCAATCAAACCACCAAGACACGACAGCAAATAGACAAAGTAAGAAGTACATCAGAATCCAACTGAATGCCGAAACATCATGAAATGTGTAGAAGGGCAGTTAATCAGCAAGGGTAATCGAGTTATGATCAGGGGAGCTTAAAAATGAGTCGAGAGCCCACCTGCATAGTTAAACTTGTTGAGTACAAGGTCCATTCGAACACAATCTGCTCGACAAATCCCATAATACCTCAACCTCAACAAGCAAACAAGGGGTCAAAACAGATCCCGAACAGAACATAATTTGCTCCAAACAGTCCCAGGGGTGATAAACTAAACCAAGAGCCGAGTGTTGGCTGGAAATGTTAACAGATGAAACGATTTACCAGTGTGTTATACCCAAAATTTTGACCCCCCTGGTCAGGGTCTGCAAGGCTTTGGTGTCGTGAAGGATATTTGATCGGGTAATGAGGGATTCCGGCTCGATCGGCGTGTTCCAGGGCCTGAGGAGCAGTTTCGTCATTGTCAGGGGCGTTTCGTAATTTTTAAGGCTTCTGAGTTCTCCTATAGGCTTTCTCTCTCCTCCAAAGGGTGCCCAAATCAGCTCGAAATGCTTTGATATTTTAACCCATGGTAGAGGATGACATTTTAAGCATAATGGCGTTGGAATTTTGATTTTTCGAATTTCCAATAATTTTCTAGCAATTTCTGACTGAATCTGACGAGAAATTCAATTTAAAAATGCTCCAGCATTTAAAAAATTCGTTTCCACCTCAGAAAATTCATAATATCCATTCTTGACATGTGGTTAAAATTTCATAGCAAAATTCCTTTGGGAAGTTACTTAGTTAGAATATCGAAAAATCTTACTTTTGCTAGATTCTCTTTGTCTTTAAGAAAGTCTATATAAGGGGATAGGTTTTTGGATAAAATCAGAACCTCATGTGCCCAAGAACCCTAGAGAGTCAGAAAACACGGCCTCTTCTCTCTCTCTCACGTTTTCCAACACCCGGCCACCCAAATCATACCGAAAATCCCCCGAAATCACCATCTAAACACGTTTTCCAATTCCCAAAGCACCAATAATCATCAAAACCTCACAAAAACACCTCCAAAGCGTGAAGAACAGCAAGAACAACCAACAACCAGAAGCTTGGGTCGAAATCCTCTCGGGTCTGCCATCAACGGAGCACTCGACGAATCCCGGTGTGAAGAAACGTTGTGAATCCGAAGGTAAAACAGGTAGAAACTCCACTTCCCTAATTCACCACGGTATTATCTGTCTTGCCTCAAAATTTGGGCTCAAACTAACCTTCGTACGCTTCTGTATTGCTGTTTATTCAAGCTTCTGTCCAATAACTTGTTTACCAAGGTTTGTGCATAATTCGAATTCAAATTGAGAACTTTCGACCACTAACGTATTGTACATCTTTCAGGCTACGCACCCATAAAATTTGAGCCGAAAACACCTTCGGGAACACCCTCAAAGCCGCCGTCCGAGGGCTGTCCGCACCCACGGACGTTGTGTCCGGGGTCCCGGACTCCCTGTCCGTAAGCTCGGACACCCACGGACGGCGGCGGGATTTTAAAATTTTAAAAATTAGGTTTTTTTTTAATAGTGTCCGGGCCCACGGACAGTCTGTCCGAGGCCCCGGACTTTACAATTTTCTGTTTTCTGTTTAATTCGACTTTTATTGTTATGTAGGTTAACTGGGGTCCGTGGCTTCGGACATTAGGTCCGTGGCTACGGACGGAAACAAAATTTGACCTAATTCTGCCTCTGAAACCCTAGTTTAGGTATTTTAATTCCCACTTTAATTTTCTGTCAAAAAATGCTAAAAACACAAAAAAAAAAGCGCGCACCTAGGTTAAAAAGCAACTTTGTAGAAATCCGTAATTAAACCAAGTAGAGGAAAAACGACCTAGGAAGGGTAATGAAAGTAATTGAACCCTAATAAGTCGAATATCAAGCCCCCGAACCCGAACTCTCCTTTCCTAATTTGATCTAGGTTAAAATTAGGTGGCGACTCAATAGGTTCCAGTGAGCTAGCTTAGGTTTTAATAATTACTGTTTTATGACATAGTTATTAATCTTAGGTTATAAGTGGACCTAAAACCCGGTTAGATCCTCATCAGCTTTAATCAACATAGGATAGGGTTTAAAATCGGCTCACAGACTGGCGACTCTGCTGGGGACAACTTCTTAATTTTAACTTGTTTAATTTTAAGAAAGAGGGCTTAACTTGAAAATGTTTATTATGGCTTTTACTATGTTGTTTGTTTACTTTTGTGCGCACTTTAATTTTTGCACCCTTGCATCATATGAGAGCGAGGGTCCACGCAAACCAATTTCACCCCGGGACCCATTTGAGGGTCCCCTGTCACGGACTCACACCTTTTAGGTGATGTGAATAAGTGGGGGAAAAGAGGAGGGTGTCGTCTAACCACACCCCCTTAATACCTGGGCTTTAGCCCCAAGCATTTTCCTGGCAGTACCCTTACCTAGCCCATTGTTTGGTCAGTCAAAGACCCGACCGTAGACGCACACCTTCTGGTGATGTGAAAAAAGTGGGGGAGCCCAAAGAGGATAGCGTGCAAGCCCTATTCCTTTGTGGTGACCTGGGCCAGTGCCCCAAGCACCTCTCCGGATCGATCCATACCCGGTTTGGTTTAAGTGCATGTCTAGTGACGACATGTCGAATTTGTGTGGGCCTTGTCTGCTTGTATGATCGGCCCACTACCCAGCCTAGAGATTGATAGGAACTTCTCCTACATCAACCTAGCCCAACCCGAATTTGCGGCTTTATTGTTTACGGCCCAAAGGCCCTGTCTGGTTTGATATGTGAGTCATTTGGGCTTCAGCCCAAAAGTTTAGACTTAGGTGATTTCTCTCTCTTTTCGGCCCAATTTGAATTATCAATTTAGTTCTAGGCCCACGAAAAGCAAATCCACCTAAAGCAATCCATGAAAATCCACCAGGCCTTCCACTTCATGGCCCGTTCTAGTCTAGGAAAACTTTCACTCGGGCTTTGACCCAAATCCCAGACACATGCATTATCCTTTAGGCCCAATCAGGGTTACTCGGTCCAAATTCCAAATCACATCTAGAATATGGTTTAGAAATCATTTTGGCCCATGCGTCTTACTTCTAGCCCAAACACATTTCGGCCCAAGTACCTAATTCTTAGAACATTCCAGCCCAGGAGGTAAATTTTTCAAACATTTCAACTAGGTGCCTCTCCTCTAGTTCATTTAGGCCTTAGCACCTATCCACGATCTTCAAGACTTTCCAGCTCATGTACTGTTTCTGCGGCATAAAAAAAAACAAAAAAGAAGTATCCCCTTGCGACCACCATGAGCAAACTTTGCCACATCCATAGTCATCACTCACACCATGAACAAGATCGACTCCTCACTTCACCTACGTTTACCACAATCTACCAGTTCACCCAAAGCAAAAGTAAGAAAACTCCAGCAAAAGACATATCGGTCAGTCACCACATTATGCATCATTCCTTCACAAGATCACCCCATCACCACTCACCATCATTATTCCACATAACCACCTTCCACAAATAACCTGGGTACTCAAAAGGCTTGTCAAAAGACCCCAAAACAATACTGGGGGCAATCTGAGTTAAGGAATGATAATGTTTATTTCTTTTACTTAACGTGCAAACAAGTCTCTGAGTGTGCACTTCGCGAGAGTGCCTTGAGCGGTAAAACCATGAGTGAAAGAGCATGTCATTTTACATGGCTCCAGAGAGATTACATTTAAAGGTAAGATAAACGGCATGACTCCAACCGAAGGAGATAATTTGTAAATTTACGCTTAAACCTATGAAGAGTAACAAAGAACGGATACACAACTATTAGGGATGACGAAGCACCTAGGAACAGCACCACACAACCAAAAGCTTATGAACCCTGACATTAAACCCTAGGCACCCCCGCTGAGCTTTTCATATACATCCTCTTTTACAACACTACGAACTCCACAAAATAAGCCAGCCAGTGATGAATAACCAATCCGGTGACCAAAGGAAGCATGAAGCCCGACTTCCGAACAACAACTTCACAATTCCAAAGAAGCAAAACCGCTACCAGCATGACAAAGCGATCCGCAATGGTCCCAAAGTGACACAGGATCCAAATGAGCTAACATCAAAATAGCTCTCAAAGTTCAAAGCCGGGAAACACAAGAACCCCGAAGGAAAGGAAATTCAAAGAAAGGCAAACCTGAAAAGCCTCGAAGAAATCCAAAATCGGAAAGAAGATAGAAGGCGCAAGGAACAACCCAAAGTTCCAAGTCCCAAGTGTACAAGCGAAGTCATCACGAAGTAGCCAAACGACTTCAGGACAAAGAAGGCAAGTCCGAGAGAAGGTGCAAGTTGCAGCTTTGGTCACCCTTATAGCTCCACATATCCTAAACATTCCTCCACCATCCCGTTGTCTTTCATCATGCCCCACAACCACGTTATAAGCTTAAAAGACTTCCGACTTAATAGTTGTGTATCCAATCACGTGAAAGTAACAGGTTGAACGCGTAAATCGAACAAATGTCAAATTCAATGGTTGAGATGTCTTGACCCAAAAGGAGGGTACGAGCGCAAGCATCAAATAGAAAGAAAGCACCACATCAAGATAAACCCTGACCTTGTGAGAGTGAGACTTGTTTTGTGCAGTTAATCAAAGAAAATACTGGGGGCAATCGATCGTTCCGATCGATTGCCATAAAATCCTAAAAAACTCGGATTGCCTTAAGGAAAAATACTGGGGGCAATTGTTGGTCCCAACAATTGCAACAAAGACACCGATTGAGTCCCAAAAATCCAAAACCCAAAGGGGCAAACCCTCTTCATATCACACAGGCCCGTCCTAAGCCTTACCTCCACTCAAACATCCGCAGGCCCGTCCTAAGCCCTACCTTCACACTCAAACACCCGCAGGCCGTCTTGAGCCTTACCCTCACACTCAAACGTCCGCAGGCCCATCTTGAGTCCTACCTTCTCTAGGTTCGACATAAACCCTAATCCTTCTACATCCTTTTGGACCCACCATACACTTGGCTCACTTTCACTTAGAACCATCCTTTAGGCTCGTCATAAGACCTAGAACCATCCTTTAGGCTCGTCATAAGACCTAGACCCCACCTTTAGGCTTGTCATAAGACCTAGAACCATCCTTTAGGCTCGTCATAAGACCTAGTTGCATTCCCTTAGGCTCGTCATAAGACCTAGAACCATCCTTTAGGCTCGTCATAAGACCTAGAACCATCCTTTAGGCTCGTCATAAGACCTAGATCCCACCTTTAGGCTCGTCATAAGACCTAGATCCATCCTTTAGGCTCGTCATAAGACCTAGTTGCATTCCCTTAGGCCTGTCATAAGACCTAGAACTACCCTTTAGGCTCGCCATAAGACCTAGATCCAACCTTTAGGCTCGTCATAAGACCTAGTTGCATTCCCTTAGGCTCGTAGTAAGACCTAGCATTACCTTTTAGCTTACCCACTCTCATCAAACACATTGCATTCATCTCATTCATATAGGCTCGTCATAAGACCTAGCTGCATTATCCAGGCGCGTCACAAGACCTGGCGACAGAAAGTTGGCGAGGTGATGGCAATAAATCCTCCTTTTGCGATGTCAACTTATTTTTGGGATCAACGAATGGTGGGCAAAGGCAATAAGTCCCCAGGGTTTTTACCAGGAGTTATCCCTGCACACCGGCTTGGGGGGCGATGGCAATAAGTCCACATTGGGTCCAGCCAGGAGCATCGGCACGGGTTTCGGTCCCCAGAAGCATCCGAGCATCATCAGCATCATCAGCATCATCAGCATCATCAGCATCATCAACATCACCGGCATTATCATCTGCATCAGCATCATTTGCATCATTAGCATTTCAGCATTCTTGCATTTGCATGCCATCCAGTCTTCGCATCCTGGTAGTCAACGCCTTAGAATAGCTTGACATCATTTTCATCACTTTAGGTAGTCAGCGCCTTAGAAATAGCTCGACAGCACATATCATTTTAGGTAGTCAACGCCTTAAATAGCTGACATCATTTTCATCACTTTAGGTAGTCAGCGCCTTAGAATAGCTCGACAGCATATCATCATTTTAGGTAGTCAACGCCTTAGAATAACTGACTCATTTTCATCGCTTTAGGTAGTCAGCACCTTAGAATAGCTCGACAGCATATTCATCCTGGTAGTCAACAACGCCTTAGAATAGCTTGACATCATTTTCATCACTTTAGGTAGTCAGCGCCTTAGAATAGCTCGACAGCATATCATCATTTAGGTAGTCAACGCCTTAGAATAGCTTGACATCGTATCATCCTTATAGGTAGTCGCGCCTTAGAACACTCGACAAGCCTTGTAGCTTAGGTAGTCGCGCCTTAGAATAGCTCTCAATGCTTTGTAACTTAGGTAGTCAGCGCCTTAGAATAGCTCGACAATGCCTTGTAGCTTGGTAGTTAGCGCCTCCAGTAGCTGGGCATCGTTAACCCCGTTTTTCATACAACGTGGAGTATTCTGTGAGTCCATAATTTTGGGGCACCACTCAAGCATCAACCAGACTTTTTCACATTCGTTACAAGTCCATTGACGGGGGCAATCTGTTTATACCCCAAAATTTTTACCCCCCTGGTCCGGGTCTGCTCGGCTTTGGTGTCGTGAAGGATATTTATCGGGTAATGAGGATTCCAGCTCGATCGGCGTGTTCCCCCCAGGGCCTGAGGAGCAGTTTCGTCATTGTCAGGGGCATTTTCGTAATTTTTTAAGCTTCTGAGTTCTCCTATAGGCTTCTCTCTCCTCCAAAGGGTGCCCAAATCACTCGAAATGCTTTGATATTTAACCCATGTAGAGGATGACATTTTAAAAGCATAATGGCGTTGGAATTTTGATTTTTTCGAATTTCCAATAATTTTTCTAGCAATTTCTGACTGAATCTGACGAGAAATTCAATTTAAAAATGCTCCAGCATTTAAAAATTCGTTTCCCCTCAGAAATTCATAATATCCATTCTTGACATGTGGTTAAATTATAGCAAAATTCCTTTGGGAAGTTACTTAGTTAGAATATCGAAAATCTTACTTTTAACTAGATTCTCTTTATCTTTAAAAAGTCTATATAAGGGGATAGGTTTTTTGGATAAAATCAGAACCTCATGTGCCCAAGAACCCTAGAGAGTCAGAAAACACGGCCTCCTCTCTCTCTCTCACGTTTTCCAACACCCGGCCAACCCAAATCATACCGAAAATCCCCCGAATCACCATCTAAACCGTTTTTCCAATTCCCAAAGCACAATAATCATCAAACCTCACAAAAACACCTCCAAAGCTTGAAGAACAGCAAGAACAACCAACAACCAGAAGCTTTGGTCGAAATCCTCTCGGGTCTGCCATCAACGGAGCACTCGACGAATCCCGGTGTGAAGAAACGTTTTGATCCGAAGGTAAAACAGGTAAAACTCCACTTCCCTAATTCACCACGGTATATCTGTCTTGCCTCAAAATTTGGGCTCAAACTACCTTCGTACGCTTCTGTATTGCTGTTTATTCAAGCTTCTGTCCAATAACTTGTTTACCAAGGTTGTGCATAATTCGAATTCAAATTGAGAACTTTCGACCACTAACGTATTGTACATCTTTCAGGCTACGCACCCATAAAATTTGAGCCGAAAACACCTTCGGAACACCCTCAAAGCCGCCGTCCGAGGCTGTTCCGCACCCACGGACGTTGTGTCCGGGGTCCCGGACTCCCTGTCCGTAAGCTCGGACACCCACGGACGGCGGCGGGATTTTAAAAATTTAAAAATTAGGTTTTTTTTTTAATAGTGTCCGGGCCCCGGACAGTCTGTCCGAGGCCCCGGACTTTACAATTTTCTGTTTTCTGTTTAATTCGACTTTTATTGTTATGTAGGTTACTGGGGTCCGTGGCTTCGGACATTAGGTCTGGCTACGGACGGAAACAAAATTTGACCTAATTCTGCCTCTGAAACCCTAGTTTAGGTATTTTAATTCCCACTTTAATTTTCTGTCAAAAAATGCTAAAACACAAAAAAACAGAAGCGCGCACCTAGTTTAAAAAGCAACTTTGTAGAAAGCCGTAATTAAACCAAGTAGAGGAAAAAGACCTAGGAAGGGTAATGAAAGTAATTGAACCCTAATAAGTCGAATATCAAGCCCCCGAACCCGAACTCTCCTTTCCTAATTTGATCTAGGTTAAAATTAGGTGGCGACTCATAATAGGTTCCAGTGAGCTAGCTTAGGTTTTAATAATTACTGTTTTATAACATAGTTATTAATCTTAGGTTATAAGTGGACCTAAAACCCGGTTAGATCCTCATCAGCTTTAATCAATATAGGATAGGGTTTTAAAATCGAGGCTCACACAGTGCAACAAATTAGTCACCAGAAACAATCATCAATCATTGTGCAATATAATTGTCGGACCATGAGCGCCATCAAAACATGCGAATTATAGGTCTATGGTAAGCAGAGTCCCGGCTCCCAAAAGGCCTGATAATTTACGGGCGAAAGGTATAGCAGATGGGACCAGATATACTTGTGATAAGAAGATAAACCAAACCGATATGGAAGGGACAAACGCATTCCATTGAACATCATTATTTTCACGGGTAAAGTAATCATAGTGCCCCTAGAGCAAGAGCAAGGATCGAAATCTCAAGAGTAAGCAAACCCCACAATTAATAATCAGGTTCAATACTGACTGAAACATAGCTGGTTTGGTGATAAGAAATAAGAAGCTGGCGCACCAGATAAGTAGAGCTAGGTTGGGTGCGAACCAAAACAAGTGACACAAACCTCTAAATCTTTCGAACAGAAGAAAGGTCGGAGCTCCAGCCAACCGAAGAGTACGCATCCGTGTGACGCTACAAGGATAACTCCAAACAGCAGGGAGACCGAATCAGACAGCCAGAATAAACCAAGAAAGAAAGTCAAGACAATCATACAAAGATTTAATTATGCAATAAACAAAATAATCTACAAAATCTGTGCAAATGTGACCCAGATAATACAAAGAAAAACTGGCGATCGTCAGATAGGGGTTTTGGATCGGTGTCTGTGACAACAAACCAAATTCGCTGGTTTCACAAGAGATGATGCAACTGCAAGCGTCCCTTGCAAGCAGTGGCAATTTTCAGATATTCGAGGTTGCTGGATGTTTCGAAGAGAGACAATGGATGTCCGAAGTTGAAGAAGATAAGGAACGAGGATAAGATTTCGGTTCTCTTTATAGTGAAGAGAGACGCGAGCTCTCCAGTTTGCAATTGCAGTGATTCGACTCTCCAGCAGTGCGGACACGAGAGAAGAACAAACGGGGGCAAAGAGCACATCTATTCTTTATTCAGAAGTGAGGAATGTCTAGGATTTTCTGGTTTTTTGGCTATGAGATCGAGAAGGAAAAATCGAAGGATGGAAGGAGATCAAGGTGAAGGGCTCGAAGAGAAAGGAGGCGAGGTGGCCGAGAAGAAGCAGGTCTGGTGGCTACTGTTCCTGGAGGTGGGAGACGAGTGAAGGATTGAACCAGAAGAGAGAATTGAGGATGAAAGTGATCGAAGGCAATGGTGGAGGCGGGTGATGAGAACCCTCGGGGAAGGAGCAACGAGAAGAAAGAATCGATCCATCCGGCTAGGTTACTGTCGTCTCTAGGGTTTGTTTTTATTGTTGTTTTATAGAGTATCAGATTAGGGTTTTGATTGTCTATGGGCTTTATTTGAGGTTGTTGAATTGTAAAAATCAAACCCAGACAAGTGGAGGGCCGCGGCCCAGAGAATATCTTCAGCAAATTTGAAAATAAAATAAGGACAAGCTGCTATATAGATAAAGAACATATAAGTAGAAAATAACAAAAGTTAATAATGATAAATGCATAAAACTGAATGGAATAACACTAAAATAATAATGATAAAAAAACAAAACAATGGCGAATACTAATAATAAAATGCAAGTAAGATAAGATAAACAGGTAATAAAATAGCATAAACTAAAATAAAAATGAATAGACAAATAAATAAACAATAAACAAAACTGACTAACATGAAATAAATCGAATTAAAATGGTAACAAGTAGGTAACGAGAGGGATGGGTTTGAAACCGGATAATTGTTGGAACTCATTTTTAAAGAAATGTGTTCTTTTGAAATGCTTTTAAAAAAATGATTTAAGAATTTTGCCATTGAATGATGGTTTCGTTTTAGCACGCACGTCAATACGTGTTGACAAAGAAAGGCGACGACCCCTCCTATATGAATTATTATATCGGAATTTGCTTTATGGGGTGAGAATTTTTGGTGTCTACAGGTGGTTAATTACTTTTAATTAACCTAGCTTACTTAATCACTAATGATTTCCAACTAAATTCCACTAAGTCATTGTAGTTTAAACTTAGTCACTTATGTTACTTACTTCTCATTTTACCTCACACCTGTTCAAAACTCCAATGGCCTTAAAACTCCACCAAACAACTCTTAACAACCTTATAATAACATTACCCAACAAGCCCCCCCCATTTACCCCCTTAAAAACACATTTCCTTTGTAAATTGGTCTGGTCCGGGACATGGTCCGGACCTAAGGTCCCGGACCAATGTCTGTTCTTACTTTCGGCCACATTTTAGCTATGGTCCGGGACTTGGTACTTACCCAAGGTCCCGGACCAGTCCCTGGGTACATTCTTGACCTGTTTTTAGTGCTGGTCCGGGACTTTATCCAAGGACCAAGTCCCGGACCACACTTTAAACTGTCAAATTTTATAGTTTTGAACCTCTTTCCATACTTGTTCTTTTGTCCAATCTTCTTCTAATCTTCCCCATGTATTCACATGTGTTCTAACACCATTTTAGCACTTAAAATTCTCCTAACTCATGGATCAACTCACCTCAAAGTTCCTTGATCATCATTCAAGTTCTTACTAAATTCTTACACTTATAACCTAATTCCTTACACTTCCAACAAGTAAATTTTGTCTAAGACTTCAACTAAACAAGTGTTTCCTTTCCTCCATATACTCCCCTCAAACATCATCATTCATCCATTATTCCTTTGCTAACGTTCCAAGGTTATCTTGCATCTCCATGCACAATTATCTCTCATTTCCATTTGTTACACATCATTCCTAAACTCCTAAACATACCTATACATTTCTTTTCATCCTCTTAGCACCTTAGCATTGTTCTTCATTTACGTTGACCATGCTATTAATCTCCGTATTTTCGTTTTTTTTCAGATTTCATGACATAACGTACCGGTTTATGTCATTACTTATGTTTGTGTGTGCTGTGTTTAGTTGATGGGACGTCCGAGGCGTTTAGATAAAAGACAGGGGCAAGGAGGTCGTTTCCCTTTCTTTTATTTTGGTAAGTCATTAATAAAGAAAATAGAGTCCATCATGTTATTTCCTCGCTCAGTTTTTCCCGATCAGTTTCAATGGTGTGTTCTTCCTCGGACAGTTTTCAGCATCCCTCTCCTCTCCTTCTCTTTGAGTGCTAATTCCTGGTGCATTGCTGGTGCGTTTGAGATCGAATTCCGGTTCTGTGTGATTGCTCTTCCTCTGCGGTGGTTCAGGTTTGGTTTCCCTTTCGGTTTTGGTGTTCGCTTCTGTTTTGAGAGAGAGTGTTCTGATTGATTGGATTGTTTGCTGGCTGAATTCAGTGTCGTCTGGTGCATTTCCTCTGCTGCGTTCTGTGCGTGAGTTGCTGGTAACGTCTGGCCGGATTCTGCGCTTCGAATTCAAGTAAGTGGGGGATGGAATCGGGGTAGTTTGCTCACCCTCGGGGATTGATTTTAATATCTGTTTCGTATCTGATTTCGTGTGTTGCTTGTGCGTTTCTCACGGTTTTGTTGTTGATCGTTTGGCTAAACCCCCGAGGGTACTGATTTACCATTCTGTGGATTTGGGTGAGTTTGGTATTGATTTTGGTGATTTCTGCGCTTGTTCGTCTGATTTCGACAGTTTCGCTCTGTCCGAACGTCTGTCCGAACTTGTAAGTTCGGACAGGTCATCGGGCGCGTTTTGTTTTTGAAGGTTTTGAAGTGTCCGAACATCGGTCCGAACTTCGTTCGGACCGACGCGAGGACGAATTCTTGTAAAGTTTCGACTGGTGTCCGAACTTGCAAGGTCGGACGCAAGTTCGGACACGAAGATGGTTCTGGCTTTTAACTCTCGACTTACGTCCGAACTTTGACGTTCGGACGTAAGTTCGGACATTTGTATCTCCGCGACTTCTGACTCTCGACCTCTGTCCGAACTTGCAAGGTCGGACGCAAGTTCGGACATGCCACTGTTTTGAGCATAACTTCTCTGTTTTAGCTCCGTTTTGAGTTCCGTTTGCGGGGTTGGATTCCCCTATCTGTGTACAAGCTTCTTATGCTGTTTATATGCATTTTATGCACTTAATCTGTTTTGTGAGCTTTTGGTTTTGGGACCTAGTTACTTTGCTTCTGAGCCTTGGATAGTCGGGTCGGGCTGTCCCGTAGCATGCTGCGCAGGAATTCCTTCTGTTTATACTCCTTAGGGTCTCCCTTAGGACGTTATTTGACCGACGGGTCTGTTAGCTGTCTCTACGGCTTCTGTTGTGGGATCCTCGGATCCATAGGACCTTATGTGAGTCCTTCTGTTGTGTTAGCTTGTTACTAGTGTCCCATCTTCTGTCTGTCTGAAGTCCGACTGTGTTTGAAGTGATATTCCGTTCTGCTCTGCCTCTGTTTTGTGGTTTCATTCTCTATTTATATTGACTCCGCTATCCTCTCTGTTTATAAGTATTCTTCTGCTTCTGTTTTGAGTGGGCTTCCTTGAGGAAGTCTTCTGCTTGCTGGGCTGTTTAGCTCACCCCTTTACTTTGTTGCAGATTGAGCTCGTGGGATCTTCTCTTCTCGTCCCCTTCTGGAGCTTCGTTATTTTATGTGTCTTTAGACTTTTTTGCTTGCGCTTTGGACGCTTTAGTACTTTGTGTAGCCTTCGGGCCTCTCTCTTTGTATTTGACTTATAAGCTTTGGATCTTGTAAACTCTTTGGTATTTATACAAGTTTTTATTCGGTTTTGGGATTCGTTTGCTTAGAGCCTTGCGACGTTAGGTAGTAGACTCGCGGCGTGTAACGGCCCTAACTCCTAGGCCGGTTTTGGGGTCGTTACATTTAGTGGTATCAGAGCCAGGTTGCTCGTTCTTTGGTGTCTGTGGGGTTTTGTCTGCATGTGTGGGTGTTGAAGGGTCTGCTGTTTGATGCTTGATGGTTTCTGATAAATTTTGATGTTGTATCTTCAGTATGCCTCCCCGACGTTCAGGACGTGGTGTACAGCTGCAGGCGATGCTCCCCAGGGGGACATTGCAGAGATTGTGCAGCAGGTGGTGACCCAGGTGCTGCAGACTGTAGGGGCCACTGCTGGTCAGGCGGCAGGAGCCGGTAACGCGGGGGGAACAACGTGAAGGCGCTTCAGGAGTTTCTGAAGCTGAAGCCACCTTCTTTTGATGCTAGTGGCGACCCACAGGAGGCGAGCCACTGGATCACTGCCATTGAGGACCTTCTGCGGGTCATGGGATGTGAGGAGGATCAGAAAGTCGGATTCGCTACCTTCATGTTTCAGAGTGAGGCGAAGGAGTGGTGGAAGTCGGTCGAAGGGAAGTACCCCCACCCATGGACATGGGAGCAGTTCAGGGGCTGCTTCAACAGCAGTTCTATCCCGACGTCTTTCGTGATCAGAAGATTGTAGAGTATGGGAGGCTTCGCCAGACGAAGGAGATGTCAGTGGACGACTATGTGAGGAAGTTTATTTCCCTTTCGAAGTTTGTGCCTGAGCCGGATGATAACCGGAAGGCTAGGAAGTTTGAGGCTGGGTTGAGGGGTGACATTCGAGCTGCTGTGGCACCTTTTCGCCACAAGACTTTCCGGGATGTGGCCGATGTGGCGTTGGTTGGAGTCTGAGCTGCAGGCTAGGCAGCGGTATGAGAAGAGGGACCAGAGGCCCGATAAGGGCAAGGACCAGAAGAGGAAGGGTCGTGTGGAGGAGCCCGAGAGGCGTGAGCAGACTTCTTCTCAGAAGAAGAAGTATAGAGGAGACCGGGGTTCTTCTTCATCAGCATCCCCTGCTGTGGAGAAGTGTGCGGAGTGTGACCGTTTCCATCCTGGGCGGGAGTGCTACAGGAAGTCCGGGGCGTGCTTCAAGTGTGGTTCGCTAGACCATCGCATTGCCCAGTGTCCACAGGCTAGAGGTGGAGGTAGCAGTGGCGGTTCTGAGGGCCGAGGAGCTGGTTCAGGGTCCGGGCAGAAGACTGATCAGAAGAAGCCCCAGACCCAGGCTCGTGTGTACGCTCTAGCTGGTGAGCGAGACCGTGACTCAGGCCGAGTAGTGTCAGGTATTCTTCAGATCTCTTCTCAGCCAGTTTTCTGCTTGTTTGATTCAGGAGCTACCCACTCCTTTGTGTCTGCTGATTTAGTGGGTAGTCTCGGGTTGTCTGCTGTGCCCTGTGATGTGGATTTGTGTATTTCTAGCCGCTGAGTGGCGTACCTGCTTGTGTACTTGATTCTGTGTGTAAGTCGGTTCCGGTAGTGATTATGGATAGGAACTTGTCTGCTGATTTGATCCCTATGCGTATGTCTTGCTTCGATGTGATTTTGGGCATGGACTGGCTAGCAGAGCACCATGCCCATATAGATTGTGCAGCTAGGAGAGTTGTGTTTGATAGACCGGGTGAGACCCGTTTTGCTTTGTGGGGAACTCATTCCTTGTGCTCCTGTGTTGGTGTCTGCTATGCAGGCAGTCCGTTCCTTGAGGAAGGGCTGCCAGGGTTTTCTCTGCTTTGTACCTGAGGTTAAGGAGGGATCCCGGCTGGAGGATATACCCATTGTGTGTGAGTTTCCTGAGGTGTTCCAGGACGATGTGCCAGGACTACCACCTGATCGTGAGGTGGAGTTTTCTATTGAGTTAGCGCCAGGGACTCAGCCTATCTCTAAGGCTCCCTATCGCATGAGTCCGGCAGAGCTTAAGGAGCTGAAGGTGCAGCTGCAGGATCTTCTGGATAAGGGCTTCATTCGCCCTAGTGTGTCTCCATGGGGAGCACCTGTGTTGTTCGTGAAGAAGAAGGATGGCTCCTTCAGATTGTGCATTGACTATAGGGAATTGAATAAGGTTACCATCAAGAATCGGTATCCTCTTCCCCGCATTGATGATCTCTTTGACCAGTTAGCAGGGGCGACAGTCTTCTCGAAGATCGACTTGCGTTCTGGATATCATCAGCTGAAGATTAAGGCCGAGGATGTGTCTAAGTCTGCATTTAGGACCCGATGGGCATTATGAGTTCTTGGTCATGCCTTTTGGTTTGACCAATGCCCCGTCGTTCTTCATGGATATGATGAACAGAGTCTTCAAACCTTTCTTGGATTCTTTTGTAGTTGTGTTTATTGACGACATCTTGGTGTACTCCAAGAGTGCTGAGGAGCATGAGGAGCATCTGAGGATGGTTCTACAGACGTTGAAGGAGAAGGAGCTGTATGCTAAATTGAAGAAGTGTGAGTTTTGGTTGGATAGAGTGGTGTTTCTTGGCCACGTGGTTTCGAAGGATGGCATATCAGTGGACCCAGAGAAGATTAAGGCAGTTATGGAGTGGGCGAAGCCCACTAGTGTGTCTGAGGTGCGCAGTTTTCTGGGATTGGCTGGGTATTATAGGAAGTTCGTGGAGGGCTTTTCTAAGATCGTATCTCCCTTGACTCGTCTTCTTAGGAAGGATGTCAAGTTTGATTGGAGTGAGGCGTGCCAGGAGAGCTTCCAGGAGTTGAAGAAGAGGTTGACTTCGGCTCCGATTTTGACGTTGCCTTCTGGGACAGAGGGCTTTGAGGTGTTCTGTGACGCTTCCCACAGAGGGTTGGGGTGTGTTCTGATGCAGCAGGGAAAGGTGGTAGCGTATGGGTCACGACAGTTGAAGCCGTATGAGAAGAATTATCCTACCCATGACTTGGAGCTAGCTGCTGTGGTCTTCGCTTGAAGATCTGGCGGCACTATTTGTATGGGGTGACGTGTAAGGTCTACACGGATCACAAGAGTCTCAAATATCTGTTCACGCAGAAGGAATTGAATTTGAGACAGCGGCGCTGGTTGGAGCTGTTACATGACTACGATCTGGAGATCCTCTACCATCCGGGTAGAGCGAATGTGGTGGCTGATGCCTTGAGCCGTAGGGGTGCTCCTGGTCTAGCTTGTTCGTTGACAGGGGTTCAGAGGTCTGCTTTTGAGCTTCAGCGTATGGGGGTTTGGGTTGTTCGGTCCGACCGTGCTGGGATGATTGCTTCGATTCAGGTCCAGTCTACTTTGATTGAGCGGATCAGAGAGGGTCAGAAGACTGATGCTGAGTTGTGCAAGATCAGGGAGAAGTTGGCAGATGAGCAGGAGTCAGAGTTTTCTGTGTCCAGCGATGATTGTCTACGCTTCAGAGGCAGAGTTTGTGTGCCTAGTGGAGGCGACCTTAGGCGGGAGATTATGCAGGAGGCTCATGGAGCTCCTTATTCTGTGCACCCAGGAGGGGTGAAGATGTACCGGGATCTCCGGGAATCCTTTTGGTGGGCGAATATGAAGAGGGAGATTTCTGATTTTGTGGCTCGTTGCCAAACCTGTCAGCAGGTGAAGGCTGAGCATCAGCGACCTGCGGGTCTTCTGCAGCCTCTTCCCGTTCCTGAGTGGAAATGGGAGAGCGTTGGCATGGATTTTATTGTGGGGTTGCCTAGGACATCTTCTGGGTACGATGCGCTATGGGTGATTGTGGACCGGTTGACGAAGTCAGCCCATTTCTTGCCGGTGAGGAAGACCTTCAGCCTTGAGCGCCTGGCTCGGCTGTATATTGATGAGATTGTGAGGTTGCACGGTGTGCCGGCGACGATCGTTTCGGACAGAGATCCGAGATTTGTATCTCGCTTCTGGCGAGCCTGCATAAGGCGTTAGGGACGAATTTGGCTTTCAGTTCGGCTTATCATCCTCAGACCGATGGGCAGACGAGAGGACGAATCAGATTTTGGAGGACATGTTGAGGGCTTGTGTGCTCGACTTCGGGGGCAGCTGGGATCAGCATGTGACATTGATTGAGTTCGCCTACAATAATAGTTTCCAATCGAGCATTGGGATGGCTCCATATGAGGCGTTGTATGGTAGGCGCTGTAGATCTCCTATTTGTTGGGATGACCTGCGGGAGAGGGCGATTGTAGGTCCTGAGTTGGTGCAGGGAGCTGTGGACAAAGTTAGACTATCAGGGAGCGTTTGTTGGTTGCCCAGAGCCGGCAGAAGAGTTATGCAGATCAGAGACGCCGTCCGCTTGAGTTTCAGGTGGGAGACCACGTGTATCTGAAGATCTCTCCAGTTCGGGGTGTAGTTCGTTTTGGGAAGCGAGGCAAGCTGAGTCCTCGGTTCGTAGGGCCTTTTGAGGTGCTTGGGAAGGTTGGGCCGGTGGCTTACAGATTGGCATTGCCACCAGCTCTAGCAGGAGTGCATGACGTGTTCCATGTGTCGATGCTCAGGAAGTATCTACATGATCCTTCGCATGTGATTGACTATGGTCAGCTTCGACTCAGAGATGATTTCACTTATGAGGCAGTTCCGGTTCGTATTTTAGCACGGGATGTTCGTCGGCTTCGTAGCAAGACACTTATGGTTAAGTGCAGTGGTCTGACCAGTCCGAGCGTGAGGCGACGTGGGAACTCGAGGAGGAGTTGCGTGCCAAGTTCCCTTCCCTTTCGAGCAGTGAGGTATGTTGAATTTCGAGGACAAAATTCCTTTTAAGGGGGGAGTGATGTAATACTCCGTATTTTCGTTTTTTTTTCAGATTTCATGACATAACGTACGGGTTTATGTCATTACTTATGTTTGTGGTGCTATGTTTAGTTGATGGGACGTCCGAGGCGTTTAGATAAAAGACAGGGGCAAGGAGGTCGTTTCCCTTTCTTTATTTTGGTAAGTCATTAATAAAGAAATAGAGTCCATCATGTTATTTCCTCGCTCAGTTTTTCCCGATCAGTTTCAAGACGTGGTGTGTTCTTCTCGCGACAGTTTTCAGCATCCCTCTCCTCTCCTTCTCCTTTGAGTGCTAATTCCTGGTGCATTGCTAGTGCGTTTGAGATCGGATTCCGGTTCTGTGTGATTGCTCTCCTCTGCGGTGGTTTCAGGTTTGGTTTCTCTTCGGTTTTGGTGGTGTTCGCTTCTGTTTTGAGAGAGACAGTGTTCTGATTGATGGATTGTTTACTGGCTGAATTCAGTGTCGTCTGGTGCATTTCCTTTGCTGCGTTCTGTTCGCTGGGTTGCTGGTAACGTCTGGTCGGATTCTGCGCTTCGAATTCAATGTAAGTGGGGGATGAATCGGGGTAGTTTGCTCACCCTCGGGGATTGATTTTAATATCTGTTTCGTATCTGATTTCGCTTGTTGCTTGTGCGTTTCCTCATCGTTTTGTGTTGTTTCATTTGGCTAAACCCCCGAGGGTACTGATTTACCATTCTGTGGATTTGGGTGAGTTTGGTATTGATTTTGGTTGGATTTCTGCGCGTTTGTTCGTTCTGAATTTCGACAGTTTCGCTCTGTCCGAACGTCTGTCCGAACTGTAAGTTCGGACTCATCGAGCGCGTTTTGTTTTGAAGGTTTTGAAGTGTCCGAACATCGTCCGAACTTCGATGTTCGACCGAACGCGAGGACGAATTCTTGGTACAAGTTTCGACTGGTGTCCGAACTTGCAAGGTCGGACGCAAGTTCGGACACGAAGATGGTTTTGGCTTTTAACTCTCGACTTACGTCCGAACTTTGACGTTCGACGTAAGTTCGGACACTGTACCTCCGCGACTTCTGACTCTCGACCTCTGTCCGAACTTGCAAGGTCGGACGCAAGTTCGGACATGCCACTGTTTTTGAGCATAACTTCTCTGTTTTAGCTCCGTTTTGAGTTCCGTTTGTGGGGTTGGATTCCCCTATATGTGTACAAGCTTCTTATGCTGTTTATTTGCATTTCCATGCACTTGAGATCTGTTTTGTGAGATTTTGGTTTTTTGGGACTAGTTACTTTGCTTCTGAGCCTTGGATAGTCGGTCGGGCTTCCCGTAGCTTGCTGCGCAGGAATTCCTTCTGTTTATACTCCTTAGGGTCTCCCTTAGGACGTTATTTGGCCGACGGGTCTGTGAGCTGTCTCTACGGCTTCTGTTGTGGGATCCTCGGATCCATAGGACCTTATGTGGGTCCTTCTGTTGTTTAGCTTGTTACTAGTGTCCCACTCTTCTGCATCTATTTCTGAAAGTCCGACTATGATTGAAGTGATATTCCGTTCTGCTCTGCCTCTGTTTTGTGGTTTCATTCTGTCTATTTCATTGACTCTGCTATCCTCTCTGTTTATAATATTCTTCTGCTTCTGTTTTGAGTGGCCTTCCTTGAGGAAGTCTTCTGCTTGCTGGGCTGTTTAGCTCACCCCTTTTCTTTGTTGCAGATTGAGCTCGTGGGATCTTCTCTTCTCGTCCCCTTCTGGAGCTTCGTTATTTTTTATGTGTCTTTAGACTTTATTTGCTTGCGCTTTGGACGCTTTAGTACTTTGTGTAGCCTTCGGGCCTCTCTCTTTTGTATTTGACTTATAAGCATTTGATCTTGTAACCTCTTTTGGTATTTATTCAAGTTTGTTTTCGGTTCTGGGATTCGTTTTGTTTAGAGCCTTGCGACGTTAGGTAGTAGACTCGCGGCGTGTAACGGCCCTAACTCCTAGGCCGGTTTTTGGGGTCGTTACATGCTACACCTCCTTAGACATTTCCATCTCCTTTACTCAATTTACTCACCATTCTCATGATCATACCCTCTTACACATTCCTAGTCATTTTCCTTGACAATTTCCAACATTCTCTTACAATCTTCACTTCCATCACTCAAGTCCACTCCTTACCATCAAGACTAGAACCTTATTAATCCACCACTAGCATCTTCACCACTTACACAAGCTATCCAAACTTCTCATTGTTTTATTCTCTAGTTCATACCTAAATCATCTCAAAACATTATACATCATTTCCTCCAGATTTTTGCTCAAGTCTTAACATTCCTCGTACCATGATTTTGGTGTGTTTAATACACCCACCCATCCTATAATTCCTCCTATACATCTCCATGCCATACTAAACCTCAAGAACTCCTTAATTAACTCATTTCCACTCAATTTCCTTTTTAATGTCTCCTAGTAAATCCTAGGTCATATTAACTCACAACCACCACCTAAACACTTGTTTTCTACTCAAATTTTGCCATAGCTCCTCTAGTATATTATCATGCCCATATGCATTGTTTTTCTCATTCAATCATCTCACACACATCAAATCCTTTCTCATCATATTTTCTCACCCAAATCAACTCATTCACAATAAACTTAATATAGTGGAATAATCTTAAATTGCATAGCACTAAGGCTCTTAAATGACACGCTCTTAGGCCCTAAAATGACTTAAACTTAAACACTGAATTTCCCACATATAAAAGCTTTCAACCTGCAAATACACACAACAATGCTCCTATAGCAATATAAGTGTTCTCTTAATTCACCTTAAGCTTATCTTACTAACTCATTCCCATTGGATCCTTAGTCACAAGTTCACAAGCTTGTTTAAATTCTTTTACCTAGGTTATATAACCCATTACATAATGTAAGTTTTAAGCTACATTAGTACTTATCTAAATCTCATCCCTTAAACCTTAAACCACCACTAGGTAAAACATTTACCTTGTTTTTCCAAGCTTATCTTAACTTCCTCCTTAGGGCTTTTCTTGATTGAATCTCGGCCACCAATTAAATCTCCCTTGCCAATGTATTAATTCACATTCAAATAATCTAATGAGCACTAAGAAATATGCCTAAACTCATAGAATTCAATCTTAGGTTAAAAATGTGTTTTAAAGCTTAAAAGTGTATGTTTACCTTTGAATTTTGGAATGGCTTTCATAATGAAGCAAAGCAAGACCTCCTCAAGTCTTTGGAGAGTAGAATCAAGCTATAACAAGGGATAAAACAAGGTCCCATGAGAAGATGATTTTTGGTTATGAAGGGAAAGTGGTGGAAACTTGGTTTTTCTTACATTTTTCTTACCTTGAGTGAATGGAGAAGACAATGAACACCTCAAGCTAGTTTCCCCCCTTCAATGGCATTTTCCCATGGCTCCAAAATGAAGCTTTTCAAATTTTGAAAAGATAGGAAGCAAGGCCTTGGTCTAACTAAGAGAAATCTATGCTTAGTTTTTTATTTGAAGCTAAAATGAGCAAGTCATGGACAAAGCAAGGTGGAGTAAGCATGGAGCTGGTTCTCACGGTTTGAGAGGGTGAAGAAGATGAATAAAACCATGGAAGAAGAGAATGAATGAAGAAGAGGAGAGAAGGTAGGCTAAAAGTAAGATATTTTACCTTTTAAAAGCAAATAGTAACTTTCTCTCATTTCCTCTTCTTTTCCTTTAGTTGCTGGCTACTTATGGTGACTCACTGAGTAAAAACCGGCCCCCCTTCATTAATGTGTTATTTATGGTCTTGGTTGACCATCTTATTGACTTATGTTGACTAAAGCTTAAACTAGGTACTATTTGGCACTATTCACAAATTAGTGCACAAATTTGTGAAATTTTTGGTTTCCCATTGATTTAGGCTTCTTAATGTGATAATAATTAGTACACATGTTGATTAAGGTGCAATCATGGGCATTTAGCCACTCAAAACCCATTTCTAAGACAATTTCTCAAAAAGGTGCTTCATGGAGTCTTAAAGCACATTTTGTGTTTAAGCTTGTTTTTGAGCTTGGTTTTCTTTGGTAATTGATTTAACATGTCCATTAGTATGTTAATAAGGTCTTATAATGATATTTGGGTGCTAATCAAAGTCACTCCAAGCTTAGAGCACATTTTTGCTTAAATTGCCCTTATGGCGTTTTCTTGTGTTTTCCTTGCTTTAAAGTGTCTACCAATGTTTCTAAGGCATGTTTTAGCCTTATTACATCATAAATTGATGTTTACTTAGCGTACTTAGGTTTGGGGTATTTCATTGATCTTATTTGTGCCCATTTGTTTCTCACTATGCTCTTCCATGGTTAGATTTCTTAGATTCCTTCTCGCTCTTAGTAGGGAGCGCTCAAGCTCGGATCTTGAAATACCCCAAATCTAGTTAACATTGTAAAACCATTATTTAATGAAAAATAATCCAAATATAAACCATTGCACGTACGCATGCGAATACATGCATGAAAACGTTACGTAAAAGTAGTCGTTTCACTATAAACGCTAAAACGCCTTAGAAACATGCGATTAAGCATGACCTTGTATGACCTTCTAAAACTCAAACCAAATGGTCATACCCTCATTATATGACTATAAAAACATAGTCCCTAGGCTATATTTAGTCAAAAACGCAAAACGCTTGTGAGTGCTCACGCACGCCCCTTAAAGCATGAAAAGCCTGGAGAGGTGCCAAGGCGGCACGAACTCCTATATAATTCATTCTTAGAGTTCCTAACATCACTAATAATCATTCTAAAGAGAACCCACGAGCTAGTTTCTCAAAATTCAACAAAATCCTCGGGGAAATTTCTTAACGCTCCTTTTTGCCCCGGGAGTGTCCCGATAGCCCGGGAATTATGTCATGAGTTGATGTAACCCCATATAACTCAATTTAACACCTTAATATATCATTTTAACACAAAAACGCACCTTCGGTGTCACTAAAACGCGTTTACGCAATTACCTTGTAGTTTTTGACATGCCACAATTATGAATCTTAAATGGAGATGAATTGACCCTCTAAATCAACTAAAGGCAGTGTCAAACAAGGAGCTCTATAGGGGCCAATTTTCTACCTAAAAACTAGTATAAAATTTACATTTAAAACTTATAAAAGACATAGAACATGGTGACTCACCTCCCATGTGCTATAATACTTAAAGGCAGCAAAATAAAAGTCTTATTTGACCCCCATGCTGTCGAAATCTGCAAGAAAACAAGGCCATGTTAGCTTGACAAAATCAAAAATAATTAAAGCAAAAAGTTGATCTAGATTCTACTTTTTGATTTGTTAAATGCAAGTGACCATCCCATGCTTGTCTATGGCTCTTAGCTGCCGATTGAGAGGCTCCCATTAGGCCTAAAAATCGTCCACCTACAAGGGAAGAAGAAGACAAGTTTAACATAGAAAAATCAAAAGAACTAAACCTTACCTAACTTACCTTGTCCTTTAGCTTCCTTAATTTCTTCCACCTTGCCTTGCCTTGTAACATGGCCGAAAGCAGCCTTGTTTGGAGGGTTTATGGAGCCTAAAAATCAGAAGATAAACAATAAACAAAGTCATGACCTAACATGCCAATTATGGGTCCAAATTAAACAAATCAAAATCTTCCAATTCTAGCTTAAGTCATACGGTTGCAATTCCATTTCCTTCACTCCTTGCAACCGGTTGGGTAAGCTCTCTCTCTCTCTCCTTTCATCTTCTTCCTTTGAAGCTCTTAGTCCATTAATGGAGATTTAACTTCTATCTTCATCTTTAAGGTAATTTCCTAGCATTTCTTATCAAGCCTTGAAGTAAAACTCTTCCTAGCACAACTACAAGGTTTTGGCATCAACCTATACTCCAAGGAGGTTATCTAAATCAACATTAATCCAAGGAGCATCTCAAGGTTACCTTAAGGTATTTTTCATGCTTGAAAATCCTAAAAGCACATTTTTATGTGTAACCGAATTCTACTTCTTCTAAGGCCCTTTTCTTCTCCATTTTCATGAAGGAAAGTTTGTTCTTCATCCATCTTAAGTGTGCCGAAATCCTAAGGAGAAAAGCTTAAGGTAAATCCTTGGAAAACTACTTACAAATCTACTTTAGATCTTTGCTAAAGATCTAACTCCTAAACTCCTTCACCTCTTGCATATGAACCGAAGTGGAGCATCAATTTCCTTTGGCGAAAGCTTGGGAATTCAAGAGGAGTTCAAGCACTTAACCATCCTTTATTAAGAAGTAAGTTTACTAAGCCAATCTTTATGTTTTAAGCTTGGATAAGCTTCTAAAAATTATACAAAAATTATGTACACCTTCTTAGGTATCTAAAACCGAAACCATATGGTAAAACATACCAAAAATATAATCTATAACATATATGGAAAATATTTACCTTAAGACACATTTTAGTGTCACAAAAGTTACCTAGGTTACACCTTGGTTCATACCGAATTGTCAAGGACAAATATGTTCTATTTTGAGCTAAGAATCAATATAAGACATTACAATAATTTTTACATGAGTTATATGACTCATATGAATTTATGTATAATTATTTTGACTTATAAATCTACTTTTATATACTATATGGTATCCAATTAATTATGGCAGAATTTTTTTGGTGAAGAATTGGTTTTAATGAGCTACATATGTATATAAACTTATATTTAAAGTTTGGTGAGTTAAGAATATTTTACTAGTGCTTAAATGGCTAATTAATTAAGTAAGGTGGTTAAATTGTAAATTTTACAAAGTTTGGTGTATATATAATAAAAGCCGAGAGCCATGGGTCTCTTTGGAGTAATTATGATATAATATAAGGTTAGGAATTAAGTTTATGAATTTTAGATAATTTAAACAAGTGTTAAAATAACAATTTATAAAGTTTTGGGCTATTATGTAATTTATAAAAGTTAATATGAAAATTTGGAGTTTAATATGGGGCGTATTCATAATTAAGAGAAATATAAAGTACACTTCCGAAATTTAGAGGAATTAAATAATTAAACTATAGTTTATAAGTTATTAAGTAACTATTATAAAGTTTTGGGGTGAAAATGTAAATAATGAAAAGTTTATGTCAAAGCCGAATTACTTTGGGTTAGATTTGTAATTTAAGGAACTATGTATATACATTCGGTAATTAAAGGAAATTAGAATTAAAACTATAGCTTATAAGACATTATGTAAAGGTTATAAGATTTTGAGGTTAAATTGTAATTATAGAAAAGATTATGTTAAGGCCGAAAGTTTGAGGGGCTAAGTTGTAATTTTGAAAATTATAATATTCAAAAGTTATATGCAGAATATTAATGGAGGTTTGTAATATAATTAAATAGGAGTTAAAACTATATAAATAATGAGATTAGTTTTATGTAAAGTTTATGAATTATTATGATTGTTTTGTAAATAACCGAAAAATAAGGGTAACAGTTTAGATTTAAATAAATATAGGTCCTATGTGGATATTTGGAGGAATTAGAAAGAGAATTTTGATTTAAGGGATTATGGACTTAAAACTATGGCTTATATAGTTATAAGGAATTTAACGGTAACCAATGAATATTATTTAAGGTTAAAAGGAGAATAATAAAAACTATAAAAATATTATGTCCATGTATGACATAGAAATATAATTTAGAAATTTTAAAGTTATTATGTCATCTAGACAATTAAAAACATGTAACATAAATAGTACATGAATAAATATATACATATATGTATATTAGAGGATTTATAAATAAATCAAAAAGGAATAACAAAATAAGTTATACATTAAATCATAAGGTAATTAAAAGAAATTACCACACAATATAAGTTATTAATTAAGACTATATAAATTGGAATATATGTAAACACCCTAATTATTAATGAGGTTAAGAGGTTAAAGAAACTATCTAAGTATGAAGAGATAAACCTCACATGAAATAACAAATACGAAATTGTTGAATGATCCAGTAAAGTTATTATACAAGGGTAACATAAATTAACCCTCTCAGTTAATCCTAATATAGGACAATACTTGACCAGACGTTGCCCAGGATATATTCAACTGCAATCTACGGTGAACGGTATGGGATTCTTGCAACCTGTTTGCTACCGGATTACACCGGCTTGTGCACTGTTGTGTTATTTTATGTGCGTGAATGATACTAACTACAACGTGTATGTCCCACGCATACAACACTACATTACCAGTGGATTAAATACCTGCGTTTAATTATACCGAGAACTTGTACTCAAGCTTCTCACTAACTTCACTTTATAACAGACGTCGTTATCCTAAACGTGATAACTGACAATACACATTGTGTTCTTGATTAACGTCCTTGTGTGACACCTAACAATTCTATACTACGAGAACGAGGAGCCCAGTTGGATCTGGCCATGCATGCTACAGGAGTTGTACCTGTCTCAGGTCGTCTCCTATTCAATTTACGTCGCGACGGGAGTTTTGGGTGCGCACTTTGTCCACTCACCGGGACCGTACCAGAACAGTTCAAGTTAAGAGGAAGACTTCACTTCTCTCGAGGGTACGATACCCACCATTTTAAGTACAGGAGTTAACTACGTTATCTTCTGAGGGAATTATTACCCACCTTTCTTTTCAACAAGGTCACTATACCTTCACTATATTGACATACTCTTATACACCTGTCAGTCCCATGGTGTGGACCCGACAACTATTAAAATATTACAGATCATCTAACTTGACCTTCTGAAGTCTTGTTCTATGTGACATTGTTGTCCTTGTATGGATACTTGTGATTATCATGTTATGCTTGTTTACAGCTTTACAAAAAAATGAACTGCAAGTATTCGACAAAGTAGTTGGTGCGGCCCAGTAGCCGATGGGCTGCACGTTTTCCATACCAGCATTGTTTGCTGAGCCCCTTTGGGGGCACCCCCATTTATCAGGTACCTGAAGTTGAAGAGTTTACCACACCGAGTGTAGGTGGGGTAGATCAAGCTATGGGAGTTTATTGCTAGTTATTTGTTTTACTTAATTATTGTACCTTTGAGTTTGATTCCTAGTATCTCGGGTTGTATTCGTATTCAGACCGTGACTTTTGGAGATTTGTATTTGGAGTTAGCCTTGTTGGTCACAAGGGTGGCTAACGGCATTGTAATACCGCCCGGTTATTGTAATTTATTCCGCTGCAGTTTATGTTTTATTGGGAGTGATCGTCGTTCAGGTTATTGGATTTCGGGTTGGGGTGTTACAGATCTCGAACTGAGAAGAGGAGAACCACAAGCTAGGGTACTTGACATGCATAGGAGGAGCAGAAGGTACCTAAGTAAACACCTAAAGCAAAATGAAATACTATTAGAAGAGAAATATAACAAAAACTGATAAAAACAAAAACTAAAAGTACCGAAACTGGGGGAAATGATGAAACTATAAATTTCCCTAGCGGTGGTGCCAAAAACTTGGTGGAGAAATTGTAAACCATGCAAGTTCTAATTATGGGCAATTGTAACCAACCGAGGTAGTAGATAAAAGTGTCATTCCTCTAGGATTTTAAGAGCAAAATCTCCCTAGCTTCAGTATCTAGCACTACAAGAAAAATCAGATTTAACTACCACTGTATATCAGTAGCTAAATAATCAGTTTTGGTAGCTAAACCCAACGGGCTAACGCATTTTATGATTTAGCTACTGATATACAGTGGTAGCAAAGGTCCTTGTGGCTAAATTAAAAATAGCTACCGTTTTGGAATGCGGTAGCTATTTTGCTTTGGCCTCGCTACCAGAGGTGGACCGAGAGGGGGGCTCTAGCCCCCCCCCCCCCCCCAGAATTTTGAAAATTTGTCAAATACTCTTATAAATTTTTAAAAAATACAACATAATATAAAGTTTTTAAAAAATGATAGTGGGCTAGGGGGCTCCACCCCCCAAAAATTTAAAAAATTTGTCAAATACTCTTATAAATTTTAAAAAATACAACATAATATAAAGTTTTAAAAATTGATAGTATCAAAAAAAAATTTGGCCCCCCCCCCCCCCCAAAACAAAATTTTTGGGTCCGCCACTGCTCGCTACTACTTTTCTGATACCTAGATATTGCTACCGTTTAAGAATATAGTAGGCAAATGGCTACTAGTGTAACAGTAGCAAATGGCTTCGAGTATAACAGTTGTGAAATCGTTACATACATCAGTAACAAAATCGATACTAGTGTAGCAGTAACAATATCGCTACTACTTCAATAGTAACGAAATCGACACTATTATAGCAGTAGCAAAAAAGCTACTAGTATAGTGGAATAGCTCTACTACTGAACAATGGGCACCACCACCATTCAATTCCACAAGAAGTGGGAGCCATGTGCCCGAGTAACTTGACAACCTCATACCAATGACATATTTAATTCAAACTAGTGTGTTAAAATGTGCATAGAGTAGGAATCAATTCCCCTAAGTTTGGGATGAATATAAAATGTCTTAACCATTATGCCATGATAGTTATTCACACCATATATGAAAAACTACGTGTATATATTGAATGTTTGATACTGTAAGAATAAATGGAAGTTTTTGCCGAGACATGATCAAACCAGGGATATATTAAAATTAATAAAATAGATACGGCCGATTATGCGACATGATATTTTAATTTATATAATATAACAAATTAATTTAATGCGACCAAAATAGTAAAGCTAATATATATTGTTGGCTTAAAATTATAAAAAATTAAAAAATATACATATATATCTTTTAAAAATCGTTGAAATGTTAGAAATTATACAAAAAGATAATATATTATGTAAAGTTACTTATTTAATTAAGTCTTATTATATAGTGTTACAAATAATATCATTATATGAAAAATTAAAACTTCTAAATAATTATTTGGTTTTTATAAATTTGTATAATATAATATTTTTTATAAATTTTAATAGATGTATAATATTGTATAATCTTGACTAATTTAAATTGTCATAACTTTACTATTTTTCAAAATCCTTTTATTTTGTGTGTTGTTTTGTAAATTAAAAACATTAATATATAGTACATTTATGTATGTTTTATTATAATTTTGTATACTTTTAACATATTATGAATTTATACACACACATACATACATGTGTATATATATATATATTCTACTTACTTTGCAAAATTTAACCTACACGTCAACTAATTTAAATTGTTACCAGTTTTAGTTTTTTTATGTTTTATTTGTATATGTGGCTTTTATAAATAAAAGCATCATAGAGTAATAAAAACTGTATTAAACTAAATATATATAACGGCGGTAACACCAACTTTTAGTACTTTCTTCCGCTGTGTTGTAATATTGTTGCATGTTCGTTCGTGATGGTTCAGGTTTAGCAGTTGGGGTGTTACAAAAAGTGGTATCAGAGCGTAGTTACGCTCTGATGACTAGAGTTACCGAACTAGAGTAGGTACCGAGTTAGAGTAATAATCATGGGTTTGGGTGTGAGATAGTAGTGAGCCGAGTCAGATAACCACCAATAAGGGTGGAATATCTTACTATTTAGAGGCTATTATAAATGCTTTGACCAAAGCCTTTGTAATCACGAGCTTACTGTGCATTTATACTTATTCAGATGTCAGGAAGAAGAGGAGGACGAGGCCGAGGCCGTGGCGAAGAAGGAGATGAGGCTGCTGAGATCCCGGGTGGACAGACGATAGCTGAGATCGTTGCTGCCGCCCTGGGGCACATGGGCTATCAGCCCGGTGCGGGACCGCCTGCTCCACCACCACAGCCCCGGGAGCCAAACTGGGTGAAGAGTCTCGCTGACCTTCGACCCCCAACGTTTAGAGGGGAGACAGATCCCACCAAACTTGAGGCGTACATCTCGGAGCTAGAGACCGCCTTTGAGACCCTGGATGTACCTATAGAAGCTAAGGTACGACTTGCTGCGTTCTACTGAAGGATGCGGCGAGCGATTGGTGGAAGCTAGTTAGGGCCGAACATGTGGCCAACCCAACTTCGGCTGGGAGCAGTACGCGGCCTTGCTGAGAGCCAAGTACTACCCCACCCATGTCCAGACTAAGAAGCGTTTAGAGTTGGACGCACTGAAGCAGGCTGACAAGATGACGGTGGACGACTACTACTCTCAGTTCACCGCTCTTATCCGTCTTCTACCAGGATTGGGATATTCAGACCAGATCTGGTCGACCGCTTCTATGGCGGGCTGAGTCACCGACTACGCTATGGCATGGGCCCAAGCTACACTACCTTGCAGGTAAAGAAAGTTGAGATTAGTTGAACTGAATGAACGTTATATTAGAATGACTGTGAGACTGATATTTTTAAGAGCAGGAGTGCTATCATGCCGCTGCTAAGTTGAAATCACCGTCCAGCTGAGGGACGAAGATCAGCACTGAAGAGGAAAGTTGCTGGTAATAGTTCTGATAATCAGGGGCAGGGGGGACAGAAGAAGGGTAAGTACCAGCCCCCACCCCAGAAGGGTTTCAAAGGTAACCAACCTAAGGTGCTGAAGAGCCACAAAAGCAAACCTACGGCATAGCAGCGAAGCCTCAGCGCTCGCCTGCACCAAAGGGTAACAAGTAACTCCTTATATTGAGTTAACAGTCAGATATCAACCTTGAATTCAATTACTAATGTTGTAAGCAAACAGGTACTGAGACCGGCAAGGGGACCGGCGGGGGATATAAGCGCCGCTACAATTGTCGCAGGTGCAACCAGGACCACCCTAGTTGATTGTGAAGGCAATAAGGTGGAGTGCAATTTCTGTGGTGTGTTCGGACACCGAGCTTCGAATGTTTCAGAAACCCCGAGAGTAAAGCCTATAGACCTGGGTGGAAGGCCAAGGGCAAGGGCATGGCCGCTCCGAATCCTGGAACCGACGGTCCAAAGGCGACACAACCAGCTGCTAACAGGGGCCCCGGGTTGTCCAGCGATCAGGGCCGCCTGCACTACATATGGTGGACCGGGAAGACGAGGCTGAACCCTCTTCGAGACCAGGTACCACTACAACCTATTAGGGAGAAAATTATGCTTATCGCATTTCATGCATGAATCAGTGACTATATATTTTGAACGAGTTTCTAGTTAGTTAATTAGAACTCATGTAAGACAAATTATTACCACCTTAGGAAACTTCAACATTTGTTATCCAATACCTTCAACACCTAGCCTAGAAGAGACCGACCTAAAGATTCACGAGTTCCCAAGGGAGCAGTGTCAGGTCATCCGACCAGGTATGATCTTATTAAAAGGATACCTGTCACCAAAGCACAAATCGCCATCATCAGGAGATGTAGCCAGCTAGGAGTGGGACCGGGAGGTTTCTATACACCGGAATACCCTGGAGGATCGAGAATGAAGCTAAGAATGATGTGCTTGGGTAAGAACTGGAACCCTTACACCAACACTTACCAAAAGATAAGGGAATGGGACGGAGCAACACCACCAGAGATACCTGAGGAGTATCATACGGTTAATACACAAGCCGTAGGGATCGCTCAACAACTTGAGGCGATCCAATCCCGACCTTGAAGCAGACCTCTGCATTATCAACTTCTATGAAAAGGAGGGACGACTTGGACTACACCAAGATAAGGACGAGACAGCGGAGTCTCTTAACCGAGGGATACCCGTAGTGTCTTGGTCCATTGGAGAACGCCGAATTCCTATATGGCGAGCAGAAGCGCGTAGACCTTGCCCAGAAAGTGGTACTTAAGTCAGGAGATATTCTAATCATGGGTGGAAAATCGAGAATGCTGTATCACGGTATCAAGAAGATTAAGTTGAATACGGCACCATCGACAGTAATCAATGCCACACACATGAGACCTGGACGCTTGAACCTAACCTTTAGGAAGTAAGCCATGTAATACACTGAAGTATTGTAATAGAAAAACTCATAATGTAAAGGATGGTTTAAATAATATCAGTGTTGATTACTCATTTTCGACTTGTATATCCACAGTACTTATGATCCTTATGAAATACTTAGGTTGTGGATTCGGTTCGGAAGGTGCGCTAAGCTTACTCACTGAGGCACAGGCCGATGAGAGCGGCACTATCCTCACGGGTACCTTTCCGATCAATGGCGTTGATGCATCAGTACTATTCGACTCAGGGGCCTCGCATACCTTCGTCTCATCATCATTTGCAAGGAGGTTGGGGCTAGACGCTGACGAGCTGCCAGACTTTACGGTTACGCTCCCGTCTAAGGAGAAGGTTCGATGCACTCGCTACTACCGAGCAGCCACTATCCGAATCAGAGGAGAGACTTTCCTACACCTTGATTGAGTTCAGAGATTTAGGGTTTGATGTTATATTCGGGATGAACTGGTTGGAGCGGCACAAGGGTCGTATCCTCTGCGCCAGCACCGACTGCTACTCAGGAGTCCATCTGGGGTTACTATATCATACCGCCAGAGACCTAGAGAGCCTTCAACCAAGATCATCACCGCTATGGCCATGTATCGAGAGCTGAGAAAAGATAAAGAAGTGTACCTCTGCTATGTTCAGGATATAGAGAGAGATTCAGAGTTTGACCCCAGAGTACCAGTGGTGTCGGAGTTTCCCGACCTCTTTCCAAGGGAACTACCCGGCATGCCACCACCACGGGAGGTTGAGTTCACCATCGACTTGCTACCAGGAACCGGACCGATAGCCAAGGCGCCTTACCGCATGGCTCCAGCTGAGATGAATGAGTTGAAGGAACAGCTGAGAGACCTGCTCGAAAAAGGGTTTGTGCGGCCTAGTGTATCACCATGGGGAGCGCCAGTACTCTTCGTGAAGAAGAAGGATGGCAGTCTCCACCTCTGCATCGACTACAGGGAGTTGAATACTGTTACAATAAAGAACAAATATCCGTTACCACGCATAGATGATTTATTTGATCAATTGAAAGGGGCATCCATGTTCTCCAAGATTGATCTCAGGTCAGGGTATCATCAGATTCCTGTTAGAGAGAAAGATATTGAGAAGACGGCATTCCGGATGAGATATGGCCACTACGAGTTTACAGTGATGCCGTTTGGTTTGTCGAACGCACCGGCGATATTTATGGATTTGATGAACCGTTTGTTCAGGGAACAGTTGGACATGTCAGTTGTGGTCTTCATCGATGATATACTCATATATTCAGGGTCGAGAGGTGAACATGAAAGTCACTTGAGACGAGTTTTAGAGATACTAAGGGAGAACCAGCTTTATGCTAAGTTCTCCAAGTGCGAGTTTTGGCTTGACCAGGTCTCCTTCCTAGGTCATGTCATCTCAGATGCTGGGATCTCAGTGGATCCAGCAAAGATTGACGCCGTGCGCACCTGGCCAAGGCCGAAGTCAGTTACCGACATCAGGAGTTTCCTTGGCTTGGCAGGTTATTACAGGAGGTTTGTTAAGGACTTTTCTAAGGTCAGCAAGCCAATGACCAGTTTAATGAAGAAGATGCACCGTTTGTATGGACAGATGACTGTGAGAGTTCATTTCAGAGCTTGAAGGACTCATTGACTTCTGCACCTATTCTGACTATCCCAGACGGTACAGAGGGATTTGAGGTATATTGTGACGCATCTGGTAGGGGATTGGGTTGTGTACTCATGCAGCATGGCAAGGTAGTTGCCTATGCCTCTCGCCAGCTGAAGAAACATGAGGAAAACTACCCCACACACGATCTTGAGTTGGGAGCTGTAGTCTTCGCCTTGAAGATATGGCGCCATTACTTATACGGAGTTAGTTTGACAGTCTACACCGACCATAAGAGCTTGAAATACATATTCACTCAGAAGGAGCTGAATATGAGACAGAGAAGATGGTTAGAATTCCTTAAGGACTACGACATTGACCTCCAGTACAAAGAAGGGAAGGCCAATGTTGTAGCTGATGCTCTGAGTCGTCGAGCACACTCGCTTCATGCCATGGTTGCTAGTTCCAGCTTGATTGATGAGGTGCGAGAGGCTCAGCAGAGCGATTCATATATGATGGAGATCAGGCAGAAGCTGATAGAGGGTACATTCGAGAGCCAGAAATACGACTTCAAATTACATGATGATGATCTGATCAGATTGAAGGCCGATTATGCATTCCTCGCAGTAGCACTGAGCTAAAGGAGCGCATTCTACGAGAGTCACACTGTTCTTCTATTTCTATCCATCCGGGAGCTTCGAAAATGTATAAAGACATGAAGCGTTACTTCTGGTGGACTGGGATGAAGAGTGACGTTACTGAGTTTGTAGTGAGGTGCCTAACTTGCCAGAAGGTAAAGTTCGAGCACAGGCGACCTGGAGGCATGGTTCAATCAATGCCAGTTCCAGAGTGGAAGTTTCATGATATCTCCATGGATTTCGTGGTTGGACTCCCACCTACCAGGGGAGGTCTGAACATGATATGGGTTGTAGTTGATCGCCTGACCAAGGTAGCCCGATTCATACCGATGAAGGACACTTGGAAGGTAACGAAGCTTGCTGAACTGTTCGATAAGGAGATCATGAGACACCACGGAGTACCTAAGACCATAGTATCTGACAGAGACACCAGATTCCTTTCGAGATACTGGAAAACTACACGGGAAGCGCTGGGTACAGAATTGAAGCTAAGTACCGCGTTCCACCCTCAGACAGATGGTCAGACTGAGCGTACGATTCAGACACTTGAGGACATGTTGCGAGCATGTGCCTTGGACTTCCAGGGGTTGGATCGATAAGTTGCATCTGATCGAGTTTTCATACAACAATAGCTATCATGCTACGATCAAGATGGCACCTTTCCAAGCGTTGTACGGCAGACCATGTCGCACACCACTCTGTTGGGATGAGTCAAGTGAAGCGGTCATCATAGGACCGGAGTACTTGGAGCAAGTTCAGGCTGAGGTTCAGCAAATTCGAGAGAATATGAAGGCAGCCCAGGATAGACAGAAGTCGTATGCTGATACGCGACGACGAGACTTAGAGTTCTCTGTGAACGATCAGGTATTTCTGCGGGTTTCGCCGATGAAGGGAGTATTCAGATTTGGACAGAAGGGCAAGTTGAGCCCAAAGTTTGTAGGTCCTTATACCATTACGGAGCGGGTGGGCCCAGTTGCTTACAGGTTAGACCTACCTGGTGAGCTGGGTAAAGTGCATGATGTTTTCCACGTCTCACAGCTTAAGAAATACATGCACCACCCCTCCCATGTTTTGCAGGCCGAACGGCTAACCATAGAGCCAACCATGAGATCAGTAGAGACCCCTCAGAGGATTCTGGACACGAAGACTAGGGACACTCGCCACAAGTCAGTGAGACTGGTGAAGCTTCTCTGGTCCAACCAGGACGTCGAGGAGGCTACTTGGGAGTTAGAGGATAAGATGCGGGCGAAGTACCCTTCGCTCTTTTCAGACTAGTCTTCTTGTTAAGGGTACGGGGCGTACCCCTTTTAAGGGGGGTAGAGCCTCTTTGCTTTTAAGTTGTAAGCAAACAATCACATAGTGTTGATTGTTGTTTGTTGCTTACTCAGTGTTAAGTATTTGCTTACTCAGTGTTAAGTATGTATTATATGTATTATACTTTGTGACGGACCTTATGAGTCTGAACCTTAATAAATGTGGCAGACATTATGAGTCAGAAAGCGTATATACTGTTGTGTGATGTATGTGACTGATTGTGTATGTGAAGTTACCTGTGTATTCTAAGAGATATTAGATGCATAGGAACTTTGGGGACAAAGTTCTTTTAAGGGGGTAGATTGAAATACCCCAAACCTTAGTATATTGATGAACTATCTAATTATAATATATTAAGGCTATAATATGCCTTAGAAACATTAGAAAAGAGTTTAAACAACAAGTACACAAAAACATACCTTAAGCGTTTAAACCGAAAACGCACCTTAGAGCACGAAAATGTGCTTTAAGGAGAAATGTGCCTTAAGCATTTATACATGGAATAAAGGCTAATGAGCCTAAATACCATTAAGAAGTAAGGTAACAAAATAAAATGGTCATAGGAGCCATAGCGTATACACACAAATTAAGTATACAAGTCCACACAAAAACCGGTACTAAACTGACGAAAGTCAAGGAGAAACCACTAAACGACTTGGTTTAAGTTGGAATTAGCAACATGCTATTTCACGAACAAAGTTTCTAAAGGTTGTAAATGTACTAAGAACACATTTAAACTAGCCAAAACAAATTGCAAAATCAATGTGAACCGGGAAGCACATAAAATGTGTTTTAAGGCATTTTTGGCCTTGTAACATACCTATAACATGGTATGTCATAATGAACGAAATTAAGTCATTAAATGTTACATAAATAAAAGATAAAACAAAAAAAAATTAGATCAAATGGAGGGAGTGGCTGCCGACAGCAAGGGCACTCACCAAGAAAAAATGTTTTAACTTTACTATTACACCTAATCAAGACTTCCTTGCATTGCATAATTACCTTGTCCCCTTAGTGAATGATTAACCAGACTCTTACCTATCAAATGAGAGCTTCAAAATTCGGAACTCATCCTCTCTTTGAAGGAAGAACACAAAACAAAGCCAAACTTCACGATTTTGAACCTTAAAGAACACCCTTCCTTGTAAGGATCATAACTTTCTCGTCCTAGCTCCAAATCACATGCTTGATAGCTCGTTGGAATCCTCTCTTCAAGAGCTTTACAACCATAGCTCATGAGCCCCAAGATTCGTAGGAAAACCACTGAAAAGTGCCTTTGATTCTCGAGGTAAAACATTGTCTTCTTGGAAACTTCTTATTCTTTGGTTTTTGTTACAGCCGATTGGCATGGGATACTAACCCATCTTATTCTTCATCTTATTGTAATTTTGGGGACAATTCCTTTAGCAAATTGCTGGCCAAATTTCTAAGGAATTCAAGCTTAAATTAAGCTAAAAGTTTAATATACAGGTAAATCCTACAACTACTACCTATTTCATGGTTCTAAATGTTGATCTATATATGATCTAACATCATATACTTGTTTATTATTACCGAATTTAGTAGGTGTTAGATTTAATTTTTAGCACCTAAAATGTTAATATTTTGTAAATCTAAAATTAGATTTATAATCCTTATGATATAAGCTTTAATATAAGCTATCATAATATATAAGAAAAGTTCATATACTATTATTTAAGGGGTGGCCGAAAATTAAGAAGGCTTATTTGAGTTAGGAAAATTATATAACTAAGTTAAATTAAAGGAATTAGTATAATTAAGTGTAATATGTAAAATTTGTGAAGTTTTGGTAATATTAAATTGCCGAAAACATATATGAATTATTATGAAATTTATGAAGTTTAGATGATGGGAAAATAATTGTAGAATTAAGTTTACAATTTATAAAGAGTTTATAAGTATTACTAGAATTTATAAGGTTTTTGGTATATTTAAAGTTAATAAAAGATAGTATATATATACTACAACATTAGGTAATTAAATCTGGTGATTTAGAGATGTTTAAAATGATTTTTGGTGTTCAAAAATCTGTAGGAAAATTAGTTACGAAAATTAGAAATTAATTGGAGTTAATTTGGTTAATAAATGAGTTAGGATAAAAGAAAAGACCACAAGGGTAGAATGGTAATTTCCCTGGTCAAACTTGGTCAATGACAGTTTGTAAAATATTTTGGGGAGCTAGAATAAAATTTGTAGCAAAAGATTAGATATTAAAAGGATAAAGGAATAAAAAGTTAAGTTAAATTAACTTTAGGGGTAATATTGTAAATAATGGAAAGTTAAGGGGTTTGACCATAAAAGGCTGGTCAAACTTGGGTGTATTTTGGTAATTGACCAAAAGTATAAAAGGAATTAATTAATAAGACTTTGGAAGAAATTAAAATAAATAACAAGTTTAGAACTTATTATAAGAAAAATAAGATTAATAGGAAACTATGGGTAAGTAATGTAAATAACACATTTTTATGTGTTTAGAAGTTAAGGAAATTAAATAAAGAATTTAGAAACAAGTTGTAAAAGAAACAGAGTAAAACGGGGTTAAAGGAGACCCGTATATAAGTTAAGGTATACGAGGGGTATACCCGTAATTTAATAAGTATAAGAGAATCATTACTTAAGTATTTTTAATGAAAATACAAGTTATATTGGGAAAAATAAATACGTATATACGGAGTATCATACGGGCGTATACGAAAATTTTAGCGTACATGAATAGTACTCGTATACGTGAATAGTATACGTATAATGAATAGTAAATACGTATACATGAATAGTAAATACGTATACATGAATAGTAAATACGTATACATGAATAGTGTACGTATAAATGAATAGTAACTACGTATATATGAATAGTCAAATACGAGACGTATACGTGAATAGTAAAGTACGTATATGAATAGTAAAATACGTATACGTGAATAGTAAAATACGGTGAATAGTAAAAATACGAAAATTAAGTTATTTAACCACGCCGTCCTAATGAACTATAGGAGCGGAGTAGGTGACCAGAATAGTCGGGACGTCATCCAGGAGTGGACAAACGTCGATAGGCTAAGGTATGGGATTCTTGTAGCTTGTTTGCTAACGAGGTCTACCTCGGTTTGTGTGCTATGTGTTTGTGATACGACCAAACAAGATTAAGCATGAAACCGATTTACTGTATTGTTATTGCCATTGTACACTAACATTACTTGAGTCAGGGCTCGTTTGTTAACTTTGTTTAGTGAACAATTGTATAAAGTTATAAGTACCCCTATTGTTAGTTGGTTAATACCGAGAGAGGTTTAACTAACCAATTGTCAAAGAGACTTCAGCTAACTGGAACTTGTGAGGAGAGGAATCCGGGACTGACTCCGGTCATGCATGTTCAGGTTTAGGAGGTCGGCATCTGCATCAGATCTGTCTTCCGCCTAGGGTCGACAAACTGACCCGGCCATCTCGAGTGAACAGTTCGAGATGGGAGGCAACTTCAGGAGGCGCAGGAGGGTCAAGCCTACATCCCTCATAACTTAAGAATTATTGTTTATTAAACCAATGGAGCTAATAACTCATTGGCTAGGGTTACTTGACCCGACAAAATAACAATTCAGTTAGAGAACAACCGATTCTAATAGGAGAATGGTTGACACTTATAAGGAATGGTCAAACACGAGAACTAAACAATTCTCAGGCCTCAGGATTTAGGAATCTAACTTACTCATTAATGGACGTCCATTACGACGTTCGATTTATTTGAGCTGTGAATGTTTCACATAAATGTATTGTTGTATTGTACTCTTATTTGTAACACCCTGGATTTTTACCTCAAAACGTAGCTTATGAAAATACAAATCTAACGGCGCAAACGACATTAAAAACGGACTCCAACGAGTCCTAGAAGAGCAAACAAAGTTGCTCCAACTTGTGTCCGGACATGGCAAGTTCGGACACAAGCCGAAGATAAAGACTGCGGAAGACCAATGTCCGAACTTGTGTCCGGACTTCGAAGTTCGGACATAGGTCGAGACTTGCAACCCGAACCCGTCCGCGCATGATGTCCGAACTTAGAAGTCGGACATATGTTCGGACACAGCCAAACGAAGAAAACACTTGAAATTCGGGGCCTGTCCGAACATTGATGTCCGGACGGACGTTCGGACAGGTCCTTAAGTGCAGTTTTTAAATACAAAATAGAACCCAAAAACCGTTAGAAATACTTATGCAAACATAATAACAACAAGAGAATCTCTCGAGAGAAGAAGTCGTTAATAAACTCAATACAACCACAAACTTGATAAAACTGATTCAAGAGCAATTAACTTAGTTAACCAAAACTCAAATGCACATAACCTTCAATATAGCAGCGGGTCTCAAAATATCCAGGGCATTACCGCCACACCCAATACCCATGGGTGCTCAGGCTGATGAACTAAACAACATTAAAACCAAAGTTACTTTCAAATTACGCAGAAGCAAAATAACGTTAATGTATAAAAAACCTTGAGAACATAACAACATCTCTGAAACATTGAAATTCAGACATCGCCTTATTATTACGTTGGTCCTAAACTATGTGATTCGCGGTCCCGATCCCTCAGCTAATCATCCATACCTGCGATCATAAACATAGACAAAACACAGAAAGGATCGCACAAATCAGAAAAACTGAGTAAATTCCACCTCAAGCTGTAAAATACATTTTTAGAACACCATTGCCTTTAACAATCAGATGAGAAGGTTTACTGAATAGCTAGTGAATTTCCAGAAAAATAACAATACCGAACTGCAGTAGGGAGCTTTCAACAGGGAGTAATAACCACAATTCCGAACACGGTGTCACCTATGGGACCCAAACAACAATACCAGGACAGTCACCTATGGGACCGTCAAACAACCACCTCACCCTAAGTCCTTAAGTGTGCACACCCCCTATGAAACAGCAGTAACATAGAGTAGATCATAGAGCTTAACTGCAACAATGTGTGCAGTGCAAATAATATCAATAATGGGGAGCACCTATGGGCTCCCAAACAACAGAATACAACCTGTGAAGACTCCCCAAAACCACAATTGAACACCACAATCTCAATCCAATTCCTCAATTCCAAAATGTGGGGAATAATCCCAAATCTCCAACACAACCGAGATAAAACACAACGAGCCCTTTTCCAATATTTCGCAAAACCACAATCAAAACCATTGAGCATAGAATTTACCTGGAACAACCAAATCCCTCAAGAACCCAACCCAACTGCTCCGGACTATTGATAGCACTCATCAACGATATCGACGTCTAGGTAACCAAAATTAACAATCAGATTCGTCAAGCCATGAATAGATAACTAAGTAACTAAGTAGAATAATTACCCAACAAAGCTCCTAATTGGCACCAAGGGAAATGATCCAGCAAGGGTAGAGTGAAGAACGCCGAAGGTAGAATTGAGAACGCGAATTATAAGAACTCAAGGAAGAAGATACGTGAATAAGTTTTTGGTAGAGCAAAAGCGTAGAAGCGCCGCGATGAAGGTAGACCGTAGTGGGGAAGGTCGTTATATAAATAAGTAAATTATAGGAATAAGGGAAATCGATATTGTTAAACAAGTTAATGATTACTATCTTAAAACAAAAGAGTTAAATAAATACGAAACAAATATCTCAGAAAAGGAATCAGAATAAATACTTAACATTGTAATTTGTTTTTAGAGAACCTATACACAACATAACGTTGAGGAATCAGGAAGGAAAATAAAATCTCTAACAACATTCTTTTAGAATTCAAATAATTTCCTAGTTTGAATATTGTTGAGAAAGTAGATCGTTGTAACAAGATAAGGATGGAATAGAAAATCTAGGGAAGATAATTAATAAACATTTACTTGGAAGTAAGAAGGAGATTGAAATAAATTAAATAAAGTAAAGTATATACTAGCAAGGAATTATAATTGCGTTAGAGAGAGTTCAAGAATACTAATAACACAATATATATAAAATTAATTTGAAGAAGTCAAATGGGATTTGAACTCTATAAACAGAGATAATTACTAATAGGAAGTAAACTCAGATTTGAATTATAGAAATTAATTAAGTACAAAGAGAAAGTCAATTTGAATTAGAACTCTATGTATTTAATAAATGTGGAGAGGAAAGTTCTAGGAAGAGGAAATAAGTTAATATAGGAGTATCGTTAGTTCCCCTGGGCCACTATATTACTAATTCGGACTTATTATTCTGACTATATATTATCGTACTCCTAACCTCAAATTCCTGGGTATTTTCTCATCCCCCTTAAAGAAAGCTTCGCCCTCGAAGCTAAAACTCATCCATAAGGCGAGAATGCTAAACTAGACACTGACTCGAGTGGTTACCTGATCGAAAGCCGTGGGTATTTCTTCCTCATTTTTCCTCTACCTCCCATGTAGCCTCTTCGGTTCCATGATTAGACCATAAGACTTTGACCATACGGATAGAATTCGATCGTGTCTCCCTGGTCTTAGTGTCCATCTTTGATGGGGTACTCCTCCTAGTATATTCTGTCTCCAGCTCCAGACCTCTGGCTGCAACACATGCAAAGGGTCGGGAACATACCGCTTTCAACTGGGATAACTGGAAGCGTTGTTGACTTTCTCCAGTTCACAAGGAGCGCTAGCCGGTATGCCACTTCTCCAACCCTCTTCAAGATCTCAGGGTCCAACGAACTTGGACTGAGCTTCCCTTTCTTCCCGAACTTGGTTACTCCTCTCATGGGCGATACTTTCAGAAAAACTCTATCTCCAACCTCGAACGCAACTGGTCTGCGCTTGAGATCGGCATAGGACTTCTGCCTGTCTTGGGCTGCCTTTATTCGTCTCTGGATCCCGGACTTGCTACATAGTCTCTCTATCAATTGAGGTCCCAAAACAACAGTTTCACTAATGTCGCTCGAACATAGCGGTGTCCTACACTTCCTCCCATACAAGCCTCATAAGGAGCCATCTTGATGCTGGTGTGGTAACTGTTGTTATAAGAGAACTCTATCAGATGTAGCATATCTACCCCGAACCCTGGAAATCCATCACCATGCTCGAAGGCATGTCCTCCAAGGTCTGGATGGTTCTCTCTGTCTGACCATCAGTGGCTGGGTGAAACGCGGTGCTCAACTTCAACTTGGTGCCCATCGCCTTCTGAAACTGCTGCCAGAAATGAGCTAGAACCTCGAATCTCTGTCTGAAATGATGGTCTCAGGTACCCGTGATATCCACCACATTTCTGATGTAAGCATCCACCCAACTGGCTCATGGACCACGTCTTCTTCATGGGTATAAACCGTGCAGATTTAGTGAGTCGGTCCACTATACCTCCCAAATCTGATTAACTCCTCCCTTCGCCGGTGTAAACCCATCACAAAGTCCATGGAATGGATCCCACTTCCACTTTGGGACCTCAACGGCTGCAATAAACCTCTCGTCCTCTGTGCTCGAATTTGACCTCTGGCAGGTAAGGCATCTCGACACAAACTCTGCAACTTCCCTCTTCATCTTAGGCCACCAAAACATCTTCTTTAGGTCCTTATACAACTTATCACCCACCAGGATGAACTGAATAGGGAGTGTTATGAGCCTCCCTCATCAGTCTCTCCTTACCTCCACGTACCCCTGAGGTACACACCATCAGCCTCTAAACCTCAGACTGCCGTCACTGTGGGTCTCAAACCCTTCGGCTTTCCCTTCCTTCATCTTCTCCTTGATGCGCTCCAACTTCACATCACCAGGCTGTCCCTTGAGTATCTCCCCATAAATGTCAGAAGAGACACTCTATGGTACAACCTCACCTCACACTCTACTCCTCCCGCCTCCATCACTTCCAAGTTCAGCTTCTCAAAGTCACGAACTAGCTCGTCTGGAAGAACCCACATCGAATTCACAGAATGACTTTTCTCCTACTCAGAGCATCGGCCACTAGGTTAGACTTCCCTTCATGATATAAGATCTCCAAATCATAGTCCTTGATCAGTTCTAACCATCTCCTCTGCCTCATATTTAGTTCCTTCTGAGTGAAGATGTACTTGAGGCTTTTGTGGTCGGTGTAGATCTTGCAGGAAACTCCATACAAGTAGTGCCTCCAAATCTTCTGGGCGAAGACACTGCTGCAAGCTCTAGGTCGTGCGTCGGGTATCTGGTCTCATACTCCTTCAGCTGTCTCGATGCGTAGGCTATGACTTCCCATGCTGCATCAAGACACACCCCAAGCCATCTTGGAAGCATCGCTGAAAATCTCGAATCCGTCCGTCCCCGAAGCAAAGTCAACACTGGGGCTGTGGTCAACCTCTTCTTCAACGTCTGAAACGCCTTCTCACAGTCATCATCCCACTGAAACTTGGTTACTTCTCATGAGGTTTGTGAGGGTCTAGCTATCTTTGAGAAATCCTTCACAAAACGTCTGTAGTACCCCGCTAGACCCAAGACACTACGAACCTCCGTCAATATTGCTCGGTTCTGGCCACTCTTTCACCGCTGGATCTTGGCCGGATCCACTGAGATTCCGTCCTTGGTGACGATGTGGCCTAGGAATGCCACTCGGTCCAACCAAAAGTCACACTTATTAGTTTGGCGTAAAGCTGCTGCTCTCTCAAAATCTGTAAGACTGATCTCAGGTGCTCCTCGTGCTCTTCCTCATCCCTGGAGTAGATGAGGATATCGTCTATAAATACCCACCACAAACCGGTCTAGATAGGGATTGAAGATCCGGTTCATAAGGTCCATAAAGACTGCCGGCGCGTTCGTCAAACCAAAGGCATCACCAGAAACTCAAAATGCCCATATCTGGTCCTGAGGCCGTCTTCGGGATATCCTTCTCTGCAACCCGTAACTGGTGATATCCCGACCTCAGGTCTATCTTGGAGAAGACTCCTGACCCTGAAGCTGGTTGAAGAGGTCGTCGATTCTGGGCAAGGGTACCGGTTAACGGTTCTTCACAGTGATCTGGTTCAGCTCCCGGTAGTCTATGCACAGCCTCATGCTCCCGTCCTTCTTCTTTACAAACAAGACAGGAGCTCCCCATGGCGATACACTCTGGCGGATGTATCCCTGAAATACCCCAAACCTAGTTATGTTTTTAAACACCTAAATAGGGTGTAATAAGACTAAAAAGAGTCTTAGAAACCTTAGTAACAAATTTAAACAAAAAGGAAACACAAATGTGCTTTAAAGTCAAGAGCTAAAATGTGCTCTAAGCTTGGGATAAACTGAGTAAGACCTAATGAGCTTACCAAGACCTCATTTATACTAATGAACTTATTAAACCAATTACCAAAGAAAACCAAGCTTGAAAACAAGTTAAAACACAAAATGTGCTTTAAGAAGTCTTAAAGCACGTTTTTGAAAATTGTCTTGTAAATGAGTTTTGAATGGCTAAATGTCCATCATTACTCTTAATATATGTGTACTATATAGTATCACATTTGGGTGGCTATATTAGTGGGAAATCAAAAATTTCACTTCTAAGTGCCTTGTTAGGTGAATAGTACGTTTTATAAGCTAGTTTATAACATATGTTTGTATAAGTAATTAAATTGTCAAACAAAGACTATATTACCCTCATTATATAGGGGGCCGGTTTTCTAAGGTTTGGTGACTCACCACCCTCTTGTTAATTTGTTAAGTAAATAATGATGACTAAGAATGTACTATTTGCTTTTAAACTACAATATCTTCTAAAGTTAAACCAATCTTCATTCTCTCATTTCTTTCCTTGCTCACACGGTTTTCCCACCTCTCTTCTTCCTTCTCCTTGTTCTCTCTCGGTAATACTACTACACCACCATGGAAGTTCCAACTTTGACCACTTGCTAAATCTAGCTCACTTGTTCAATCAAAAACAAGACCACCAATCTCTTCCTCTCATCAAGCTCTTCATTCCTATTTCTCAAAACTCCAAGAGCTCCATTTCGGTGCCAAGGTGTTCCACCATTGAAGGAGCTTGAGCTGTGTTTTGACATATTGTTGATCTCCTCTGCTTCTAGGTAAGGAATCTCAAAGAAAAATCATGTTTCCTCCATGTTCTTACTTAACCGAAAATACACATTGATATAGCTCTTTGTGTGACTTTGTTCTAGCTTCATTTCAACCCTTCATGGACTAGGTGGAGTCCCCTCTTGTTATATATTCAAACTCTCTTCAAGACCAAGGTAAAACAACTACATTAATGTTTTGAAACAATGTCAAATTAGGGTTTACAATGAGATGAAGCTTATAGCTTGAATACTCATTATAATGTTTGTATTGTTTAGAACTTGTCAAAGAATCAAAATACCATACGGTTTTGGAGGAAACAAGAAGGAAGTGTGTTGGTAAAAAGAGGTAAATCTACTAACTTGATGTTGTTTAATGCCTTAGGAGAAATGAGCTATAATTGCTTATTAAAACTACTAAAGAGCACATGGTAAATGACCTAGTAAATGTTCTCAAGGAGACTAGTAAAAAACATATGTCTGTTGTATGTAATCGCAGGTTAAAGGCATATATATTGTGGAAATTCATGTTTATGATTTAAGCACTTTAAGGGCCTAAGAGCCATGCATTTTAAGGGCCTAAGTGCCATGCAATTTAAGTTATGCACTATATTGTGATGTAGTGTGAATTTGGTGAAGTTTGTGAAGAAAGTGTTCTTGGTGTTTTAGTGTTCTAGGATGATTAATGATGAAAATAATGTGCTAAGGTGTAACAAAGTGCTAGGAGAAACATGTTGAATTTAAAATGCATAAGGAGTTCAAGATGTTGTAAAGGAATTTTGATGAACTAGGAAGTATTCTAGAGTGTAATAAGGACTTAGGCATGATCTTGAGGTTTAGTATGTACCAAAGTCATTTTGGACATAGATGAAGGCTTAGGCTAACTTTGGTAAAATAAGGAGGAAGTGTAAGCTTAGGAAAAAGGGATTTCAAGAATGACTTAAGGAGTTTTAGTTTGTAAGAAATGATGTTTGAGTAATGATGTTGTGTGAAGGAATGTCTTGATATGGTTAGTATAGGCATGAAACATCACTTGGGAACCTAGGGAGTAGCTATAAGTGTTGGAGGCTTTGGAGGAAATTGGTTAAGTGTTTAAAGGCTTAGAGGTTGAGTATAATGGCACGTCCGAACTTCCGTCCGAACTTGGGAAGCTCGGACATGCCCTGTTACGCTTACAGTTTTCTGGATTTTAGGTAGTGTCCGAACTACCGTCCGAATTTGGAAGTTCGGACGCACCTGTTATTTCTTAGGGATTATCCTCGAACTGTGTCCGAACTTCGGAAGTCCGGACACATGTTCGGACGTATTGATTTCTGGTTAGGATTTTCCTCGACTCATGTCCGAACTTCCGAAGTCCGGACACAAGTTCGGACATGTGTCTGTGTTCTGTCAAAAATCACGGCTTGTGTCCGAACTTGGAAGCTCGGACACAAGTTCGGACAGGCCACTATATGGACCAAAATTATTGTTTTGAGATGGGAATTGTTATCTAAAAATAGTAGTTAGTTAGTAATGATATAATAAGGTTATATAATACATGTTAGGTGGGTTTTAAAGGCAATTAAAAGGATGAAAAGTTGTAACAAGTGTAAAGTAAAGGTAAACTAGAGTGTTGAGTAGATAATGTTAACAGTGGACTAGTGCGTTAATTAACCGACGTTACTAATGTGTTTAGGAATCTTCCAAGGTGGAAACCAGTCGAGGCAAGGACCGAGGTATGGTTTTCTTGCAGTCTGTTGCCTACCGGTTCACACCGGCCTGGTGTTGTTTGTTTTTCTGTGTGTTTATGACTTGTAAGATTAAACCATGTAAAGAGTTTACAGTTGTTAAATATTATTATGTTGTTAAGTGTGACTCTCTCTTCCCTTGTGTGGGTCTAACAAGACTTGACCTATGATTGTGAATTGTGTGTTGTGTTCAATGAAGAACTACTAACAAGGGCTAACGGGGGAAGTGAGGAGTCCGGTCTGTTCCGGCCACGCGTGTGAGTATGGGAGTCGATGTCATAACCGGTTCGATTCTCTCTGTATGTTATGGTTAAGTTTCCAATTTGGGTTCTAACCTTCCCTTTAGCTTAACCAAGGCTATTTTACTGACTCACGTCGGGCCACAGGGGCATAATGTGTTGTTTCGGTGTGCTTGGGTCACTATATCCGAGGCACTTGTGTTAAGTTAACCGTTCAATCTAACCGGACGGTAACGAGTTATGTAACGAGCTAAGTATGAGCGTGGCAACATTCTCTAGGCTCTCAATGGGGACTAACTGTGTTGGTTCTCTTCCTAAAAGGAATGTATGTTTGTGATGTGTGTTATGATGTGTACAATACCCGTGTTATGTTATATATATGTACGGTGTTTGTTTTTAAATAAATACCATGTCATCATGACAATTGGTTGCGCGTATCCCGGTAGCCGATGGGCTGCGCGTTAGCCATACCAGCAAAGGTGCTGACCCCCTCGGGGGCTCCATATTTTTATTGCAGGATGAGGATCGAAGAGGCAGAGTGGCTCTAGATCCTAGAGAGTAGTTTACTTTTGAAGTACTTTTGGATGTTGCCCGGGATGCGCCTGTGCTCCCGTGGCGTATTATATACTTGTTATGGTGGATTACAGTGATGGTATACAGTGAAGGATTTTGTAAACACTCGGTATTATGTTGATGTATATATATGGTTGTTAGTTCTATGCTCGGGAGTCTGATCATCAGACCGGTACATTTGTATTTATTCAGCCTTGTTAGCCACGTGGGTGGTTGACGGCATTGTAGCACCAATCGTTTAGTTACCGTTTAGTTGTTTATTTTCGCTGCGATTCCAAGTATAGTTATGTGCGTAGTAGGGGTGTTACAATCCCTTCTCTAGTAACTCCTCCAATTGGACTTTCAGTTCCTTCAACTCTGATGGCGCCATACGGTATGGGGCCTTGGAGATGGGCGCTGCTCCTGGCACAAGGTCGACGCTGAACTCCACCTCCCTGTCTGGCGGCATACCAGGAATCTCATCTGGAAAGACGTCAGGGAACTCATTCACCACCCGAATCTCTTCTAATGGGCTCGGCGCTCGGTTCAAATCCTGGACATGGCAGAGGTATGCCTGCTGCCCCTTCTTCACTTGGGAGAGAATTGACATGGCTGAGACTATCTTTACTCCCGGTTTCTTCTCCACGCTACTGTAGGAGACTCTTCGGCCCGCTGGTCCTCTCAGAATGATCTTCTGCTCTCCACAGTCGATCTTCCCTTTATACTTGCTTAGCCAGTCCATCCCCAAAATAATGTCGAAGTCGGGGAGGACGAACTGGATCAGGTCAGTTACAAAAGTTTCCCCTTTTATGTCTACCCCCACATCCCTCAATACATGATTACAAGAAATAACCTGCCCCGAGGGTATAGATACTGCTATGGTAGAAGTCTTACAAGTTTCTAGCCCCAATTTCTTAGCAAATTTCTCAGAAATGAAAGAATATGAAGCTCCAGTATCGAACAAAACACGAGCTGAAGTACCATGAACAGAAAAGGTACCTGCTAACACTTCTGCTTCAGCCTCTGCCTCCGACTCATAACATTAATCCTCCCCGGAGCTCTGCTGTTGTCTCGGTTCTCCCCTGGACCTCGGTTACCTCCGTTTCCACCCCCGCCATTGCCACGCTGGGGAGCATCCCCTCGCTGATTCTGGGCCTGATGCTGGTCTCTACCTCGAGACTGGGGGTCTGCTGGTCTGTAGGTCCGGTCTCCGCCATTCCCTCTCTGCTGAATGCCTCCCTGAGGATCCTGGAAGCACTCAAAAGCTCTGTGGCCCTTCCTGCCACACCGGTAGCACGCCACCAGGTTCCCTTCACAGTCCTTCCCCGGGTGATCCTTGTGGCATCTCCTGCAGTGGAAGTGCCTGCTATGCCCGTTCTCTGCTCTCTGGGCCTGCCCCTGGGGCCTATCATTCCGCCTCTGGTCATTCCTCTGGTTCACATCGAACCTCCTCCCATCACCTGAGTTAGGCCTCCACCTCTTGTCCTGGTGTGGCCTCTGATGTCGGTCGTCTCGACTCCGAGTCTCTTCCCCGTCCTCCATCTTCCTTTTCTGACCCGCCTGTACCTCCCTCCTCTTCTGCTGCACCCTATACAGGTTAGCAGCCTTTCCATATGCGTCCTGGAGGGTGGGTATCGTCAGCACGCTCAAAGCCTCCTGGAGACTCCAGTTGAGTCCTCCCACAAATCTCTGCACCTTCGACGCCTCATCAGGGACCATCGTCGGCGCGAACCTTGCCAGCTCTAGGAACTTGGAGTGGTACTCCTTCACACTCCGGGCCTGCTGTTTGAGCTCCGAGAACTCCAGGTATTTCTGCATCCGGACATGCTCAGGGTAGAATCGCCTTCGCATGGCCTCCTTCAGTGCCTCCCATCCAAAGTCAGGTCCCGCCAAAAGAGCATCCTTGTTGGCAGACCACCAGATGTCCGCCTCGCTCTTGAAGTAGTACACAGCGGCGTTGACTCTTCTATTAGCAGGGCAGTTGACCGCCTCGAAGATCTTGTCAAACTCACGCAGCCAATCCTCCAGCAGTACTGGGTCCTCCTCCCCCTTGAATGCAGTTGGCTTCAAGTGGGCGATTCTCTTCGTGTAGTCTTCTGGCACATTGTCTCGCTGGGCTTGGCGTTGCACAATCTGGCCCAGGTTCAAAGCGAGCTCCTGAAGCTGTCTCATTGGGTCGTTGGCTGCCATGGTAGTCCTCCCGCTTCTACTTCTGGTGTTGTAGGGGAAATTCAATCGGTCTGCCAGTCTACCCTACTCAAGGTGGACTCCTGATTATGAGTCAAGAATTTCAAGGCTTTTAAATCCCCTATAACAATCCCTTCCCAAATATACTACAATCTCACTACCCTAACCCACGGGTAGATAATACAGATATAACAATAATACATGTAACAAGTATGATACAATTCCAACAATTGGTTAGTACACAATAATCCCTGTATAACCTTCAATTATCACACCAAGGTATCCAATATAACTCAACAGCTCACAACATACACGTGATCCATCATAACTTCCCCAAACGGCTTGTCCCCCAAATTTTAATCCGGTTACTCAAGTTTTATCTTATTTCGAAAACAAAGCTCTGATACCACCTTGTAACACCCTGGATTTTACCTCAAACATAGCTTATGAAAATACAAATCTAACGGCGTAAACGGTGTTAAAAACGGACTCCAAACGAGTCCTAGAAGAGCAAAACAAAGTTGGTCCGAACTTGTGTCCGGACATGGCAAGTTTGGACACAAGGCGAAGAGAAATAGACTGCGGAAAACCAAATGTCCGAACTTGTGTCCGGACTTTGAAGTTCAGACACAAGTCGAACTTTAAAACTCCAAAAAAAAAAATCCTTACGTGGTCCGAACATTGGTCCGGACTTGCAAGTTCGGACATAGGTCGAGACTTGCAACCCGAACCCTTCCTCGCATGATGTCCGAACTTAGAAGTTCGGACATATGTTCGGACAAATCCAAACGAAGAAAACACTTGAAACATTCGGGGCCTGTCCGAACATTGATGTCCAGACGGACGTTCGGACAGGTCCTTAAGTGCAGTTTTAAATACAGAAATAAAACCCAAAAACCGTTAGAAATACTTATGCAAAACATAATAACAACAAGAGAATCTCTCGAGCAGAAGAAGTCATTAATAAAACTCAATACAACCACAAACTTGATAAACTGATTCAAGAGCAATTAACTTAGTTAACCAAAACTCAAATGCACATAACCTTCAATATAGCAGCGGGTCTCAAAATATCCAGGGCATTACCCACACCCAATACCCATGGGTTCTCAGGCTGATGAACTAAACAACATTAAAACCAAAGTTAACTTTCAAATTACGTGGAAGCAAAATAACGTTAATGTATAAAAACCTTGAGAACATAACAACATCTCTGAAACATTGAAATTCAAGACACCGCCTTATTATTACGTGGTCCTAAACTATGTGATTCACGGTCCCGATCCCCTCAGCTAATCATCCATACCTGCGATCATAAAACATTGACAAAACACAGAAAGGATCGCACAAATCAGAAAACTGAGTAAATTCCACCTCAAGCTGTAAAATACATTTTAGAACACATTGCCTTTAACAATCAGATGAGAAGGTTTACTGAATAGATAGTGAATTTCCAGAAAAACATAACAATACCGAACTGTAGTAGGGAGCTTTCAACAGGGAGTAATAACCACAATTCCGAACACGGGGTCACCTATGGGACCCCAAACAACAATACCAGGACAGTCACCTATGGGACCGTCAAACAACCACCTCACCCTAAGTCCTTAAGTGTGCACACCCCCTATGAAACAGCAGTAACATAGAGTAGATCATAGAGCTTAACTGCAACAATGTGTGCAGCGCAAATAATATCAATAATGGGAGCACCTATGGGCTCCCAAAAACAGAATACAACCTGTGAAAGACTCCCAAAACCACAATTGAACACCACAATCTCAATCCAATTCCTCAATTCCAAAACGTGGGGAATAATCCCAAATCTCCAAACCACAACCGAGATAAAACACAACGAACCCTTTTCCAATATTTCGCAAAACCACAATCAAAACCATTGAGCATAGAATTTACCTGGAACAACCAAATCCCTCAAGAACCCAACTGCTCCGGACTATTGATAGCACTCGTCAACGATATCGACGTCTAGGTAACCAAAATTAACAATAAGAATTCGTCAAGCCATGAATAGATAACTAAGTAACTAAGTAGAATACATTACCCAACAAAGCTCCTAATTGGCACCAAGGGAAACGATCCAGCGAGGGTAGAGTGAAGAACACCGAAGGTAGAATTGAGAACGCGAATTACAAGAACTCAAGGAAGAAGATACGTGAATAAGTTTTTGGTAGAGCAAAAGCATAGAAGCGCCGCGATGAAGGTAGACCGTAGTGGGGAAGGTCGTTATATAAATAAGTAAATTATAGGAATAAGGGAAATCGATATTGTTAAACAAGTTAATGATTACTATCTTAAAACAAAAGAATTAAATAAATACGAAACACAAATATCTCAGAAAAGGAAATCAAAATAAATACTTAACATTGTAATTTGTTTTTAGAAAACCTATACAACAACATAACGCTGAGGAACATCTGGAAGGAAAATAAAATCTCTAACAACATTCTTTTAGAAATTCAGAAATAATTTCCTAGTTTGAATATTGTTGAGAAAGTAGATCGTTGTAACAAGATAAGGATGGAATAGAAAATCTAGGAAGATAATTAATAAACATTTACTTGGTAGTAGGAAGGAGATTGAAATAATTAAATAAAGTAAAGTAATAATACTAGCAAGAGAATTATAATTGCGTTAGAGAGAGTTCTAGAATACTGATAACAAAATATATATAAATTAATTTGAAGAAGTCAAATGAGATTTGAACTCTATAAATAGAGATAATTACTAATAGGAAGTAAACTTAGATTTGAATTCTAGAAATTAATTAAGTACAAAGAGAAAGTCAATTTGAATTAGAACTCTATGTAATTAAAATAAATGTGGAGAGGAAAGTTCTAGGAAAAGGAAATAAGTTAATATAGGAGTATCGTTAGTTCCCCTGGGCCACTATATTACTAATTCGGACTTATTATTCTGACTATATATTATCGTACTCCTAACCTCAAATTCCCGGGTATTTCATTATTATTGTTGTATGAATAATCAACTGCATGTATACGACAAGTAGTCGTGTGTAGCCTTGATAGCTTGTGGACTGCACGTTTTCTGTACCAGCAATATGCTGAGCCCCTTGGGGCCTATGATTTAAACTTTGCAGGTAGGTGCCAGACAAGGACCCATCCTGAGAGTAGGAGTGGGTAGAGCACTATGGGATTAATTTACATTTCGAGTGTGCCTGTACACTCGCTTTATAAACTCTGGTAGTAAGTTGTAACAATAGGAGAGATACTTCAGACTCGGTATTGTATTTGTTTTAAGACTTGTACGCACTTGCGTTCGGTACACTCGGGTCCATCAGACCGTAGCTTGAGACTGGAATAGGCCTAGTTAGTCACGTGGGTGACTAACGACGGTAACACCAACTTTTAGTACTTTCTTCCGTTGTGTTGTAATATTGTTGCAGGTACGTTCGTGATGGTTCAGGTTTAGCAGTTGGGGTGTTACAAATACACACAACAATGCTCCCATAGCAATATAAGTGTTCTCTTAATTCACCTTAAGCTTATCTTACTAACTCATTCCCATTGGATCCTTAGTCACAAGTTCACAAGCTTGTTTAAATTCTTTTTCCTAGGTTATATAACCCATTACATAATGTAAGTTTTAAGCTACATTAGTACTTATCTAACTTATCTAAATCTCATCCCTTAAACCTTAAACCACCACTAGGTAAAACATTTACCTTGTTTTTCCAAGCTTATCTTAACTTCCTCCTTAGGGCTTTTCTTGAATGAATCTCGGCCACCAATTAAATCTCCCTTGCCAATGTATTAATTCACATTCAAATAATCTAATGAGCACTAAGAAATATGCCTAAACTCATAGAATTCAATCTTAGGTTAAAAATGTGTTTTAAAGCTTAAAAGTGTATGTTTACCTTTGAATTTTGGAATGGCTTTCATAATGAAGCAAAGCAAGACCTCCTCAAGTCTTTGGAGAGTAGAATCAAGCTAGAACAAGGGATAAAACAAGGTCCCATGAGAAGATGATTTTCGGTTATGAAGGGAAAGTGGTGGAAACTTGGTTTTTCTTACATTTTCCTTACCTTGAGTGAATGGAGAAGACAATGAACAGCTCAAGCTAGTTTTCCCCCTTCAATGGCATTTTCCCATGGCTCCAAAATGAATTTTTCAAATTTTGAAAAGATAGGAAGCAAGGCCTTGGTCTAACTAAGAGAAATCTATGCTTAGTTTTTGATTTGGAGCTAAAATGAGCAAGTCATGGACAAAGCAAGGTGGAGCAAGCATGGAGCTGGTTCTCACGGTTTGAGAGGGTGAAGAAGATGAATAAAACCATGGAAGAAGAGAATGAATGAAGAAGAGGAGAGAAGGTAGGCTAAAAGTAAGATATTTTACCTTTTAAAAGCAAATAGTAACTTTCTCTCATTTCCTCTTCTTTTCCTTTAGTTGCTGGCTACTTATGGTGACTCACCGTGTAAAAACCGGCCCCCCTTCATTAATGAGTTATTTATGGTCTTGGTTGACCATCTTATTGACTTATGTTGACTAAAGCTTAAACTAGTCACTATTTGGCACTATTCACAAATTAGTGCACAAATTTGTGAAATTTTTGGTTTCCCATTGATTTAGGCTTCTTAATGTGATATAATTAGTACACATGTTGATTAAGGTGCAATCATGGGAATTTAGCCACTCAAAACCCATTTCTAAGGCAATTTCTCAAAAAGGTGCTTTATGGAGTCTTAAAGCACATTTTGTGTTTAAGCTTGTTTTTGAGCTTGGTTTTCTTTGGTAATTGATTTAACATGTCCATTAGTATGTTAATAAGGTCTTATAATGATATTTGGGTGCTAATCAAAGTCACTCCAAGCTTAGAGCACATTTTTGCTTAAATTGCCCTTATGGCGTTTTCTTGTGTTTTCCTTGGTTTAAATTGTCTACCAATGTTTCTAAGGCATTTTTAGCCTTATTACATCATAAATTGATGTTTACATAGCGTACTTAGGTTTGGGGTATTTCATTGATCTTGTTTGTGCCTATTTTTTCTCACTATGCTCTTCCATGGTTAGATTTCTTAGATTCCTTCTCGCTCTTAGTAGGGAGCGCTCAAGCTCGGATCTTGAAATACCCCAAATCTAGTTAACATTGTAAAACCATTATTTAATGAAAAATAATCCAAATATAAACCATTGCACGTACGCATGCAAATACATGCATGAAAACGTTACGTAAAAGTAGTCGTTTCACTATAAACGCTAAAACGCCTTAGAAACATGCGATTAAGCATGACCTTGTATGACCTTCTAAAACTCAAACCAAATGGTCATACCCTCATTATATGACTATAAAAACATAGTCCCTAGGCTATATTTAGTCAAAAACACAAAACGCTTGGGAGTGCTCACGCACGCCCCTTAAAGCACGAAAAGCCCGGAGAGGGTCGAGGCGGCACGAACTCCTATATAATTCATTCTTAGAGTTCCTAACATCATTAATAATTATTCTAAAGAGAAACCATGAGCTAGTTTCTCAAAATTCAACAAAATCCTCGGTGAAATTTCTTAACGCTCCTTTTTGCCCCGGGAGTGTCCCGATAGCCCGGGAATTATGTCATGAGTTGATGTAACCCCATATAACTCAATGTAACACCTTAATATATCATTATTAACACAAAAACGCACCTTCGGGTGTCACTAAAACGCGTTTTACGCAATTACCTTGTAGTTTTTGACATGCCACGAATTATGAATCTTAAATGGAGATGAATTGACCCTCTAAATCAACTAAAGGCAGTGTCAAACAAGGAGCTCTATAGGGGCCGATTTTCTACCAAAAACTAGTATAAAATTTACATTTAAAACTTATAAAAGACATAGAATATGGTGACTCACCTCTCATGTGCTATAATACTTAAAGGCAGCAGAATACAAGTCTTATTTGACCCCCATGCTGTCGAAATCCTGCAAGAAAACAAGGCCATGTTAGCTTGACAAAATCAAAAATAATTAAAGCAAAAAGTAGATCTAGATTCTACTTTTTGATTTGTTAAATGCAAGTGACCATCCCATGCTTGTCTATGGCTCTTAGCTGCCGATTGAGAGGCTCCAATTAGGCATAAAAATCGTCCACCTACAAGGGAAGAAGAAGACAAGTTTAACATAGAAAAATCAAAAGAACTAAACCTTACCTAACTTACCTTGTCCTTTAGCTTCCTTAATTTCTTCCACCTTGCCTTGCCTTGTAACATGGCCGAAAGCAGCCTTGTTTGAGGGTTTATGGAGCCTAAAAATCAGAAGATAAACAAAACAAAGTCATGACCTAACATGCCAATTATGGGTCCAAATTAAACAAATCAAAATCTTCCAATTTTAGCTTAAGTCATACGGTTGCAATTCCATTTCCTTCACTCCTTGCAACCGGTTGGGTAAGCTCCTCTCTTCTCCTTTCTCTTCATCTTCTCCTTTGAAGCTCTTCAGTCCATTAATGGAGATTTAACTTCTATCTTCATCTTTAAGGTAATTTCCTAGCATTTCTTATCAAGCCTTGAAGTAAAACTCTTCCTAGCACAACTACAAGGTTTTGGCATCAACCTATACCCTAGGAGGTTATCTAAATCAACATTAATCCAAGGAGCATCTTAAGGTTACCTTAAGGTATTTTTCATGCTTGAAAATCCCAAAAGCACATTTTTATGTGTAACCGAATTCTACTTCTTCTAAGGCCCTTTTCTTCTTCATTTTCATGAAGGAAAGTTTGTTCTTCATCCATCTTAAGTGTGCCGAAATCCTAAGGAGAAAAGCTTAAGGTAAATCCTTGGAAAACTACTAATAAATCTACTTAAGATCTTTGCTAAAGATCTAACTCCTAAACTCCTTCACCTCTTGCATATGAACCGAAGTGGAGCATCAATTTCCTTTGGCGAAAGCTTGGGAATTCAAGAGGAGTTCAAGCACTTAACCATCCTTTATTAAGAAGTAAGTTTACTAAGCCAATCTTTATGTTTTAAGCTTGGATAAGCTTCTAAAAATTATACAAAAATTATGTACACCTTCTTAGGTATCTAAAACCGAAACCATATGGTAAAACATACCAAAAATATAATCTATAACATATATGGAAAATATTTACCTTAAGACACATTTTAGTGTCACAAAAGTTACTAGGTTACACCTTGGTTCATACCGAATTGTCAAGGACAATATGTTCTATTTTGAGCTAAAATCAATATAAGACATTACAATATTTTTACATGAGTTATATGACTCATATGAATTTATGTATAATTATTTTGACTTATAAATCTACTTTTATATACTATATGGTATCCAATTAATTATGGAAGAATTTTTTTAGTGAAGAATAGGTTTTAATGAGCTACATATGTATATAAACTTATATTTTAAAGTTTGGTGAGTTAAGAATATTTTACTAGTGCTTAAATGGCTAATTAATTAAGTAAGGTGGTTAAATTGTAAATTTTACAAAGTTTGGTGTATATATAATAAAAGCCGAGAGCCATGGGTCTCTTTGGAGTAATTATGATATAATATAAGGTTAGGAATTAAGTTTATGAATTTTAGATAATTTAAACAAGTGTTAAAATAACAATTTATAAAATTTGGGCTATTATGTAATTTATAAAGTTATTATGAAAATTTGGAGTTTAATATGGGGCGTATTCATATTAAGAGAAATATAAAGTACACTTCCGAAATTTAGAGGAATTAAATAATTAAACTATAGTTTATAAGTTATTAAGTAACTATTATAAAGTTTTGGGGTGAAAATGTAAATAATGGAAAGTTTATGTCAAAGCCGAATTACTTTGGGTTAGATTTGTAATTTAAGGAACTATGTATATACATTCGGTAATTAAAGGAAATTAGAATTAAAACTATAGCTTATAAGACATTATGTAAAGGTTATAAGATTTTGAGGTTAAATTGTAATTATAGAAAAGATTATGTTAAGGTTGAAAGTTTGAGGGGCTAAGTTGTAATTTTGAAAAGTTATAATATTCAAAAGTTATATGCAGAAATATTAATGGAGGTTTTGTAATATAATTAAATAGGAGTTAAAACTATATAATATAATGAGATTAGAGTTTATATGTAAAGTTTATGAATTATTATGATTGTTTTGTAAATAACCGAAAAATAAGGGTAACAATTTAGATTTAAATAAATATAGGTCCTATGTGGATATTTGGAGGAATTAGAAAAGAATATTGATTTAAGGGATTATGGACTTAAAACTATGGCTTATATAGTTATAAGGAATTTAACGGTAACCAATGAATATTATTTAAGGTTAAAAGGAGAATAATAAAAACTATAAAAATTTATGTCCATGTATGACATAGAAATATAATTTAGAAATTTTAAAGTTATTATGCCATCTAGACAATTAAAAACATGTAACATAAATAGTACATGAATAAATATATACATATATGTATATTAGAGGATTTATAAATAAATCAAAAAGGAATAACAAAATAAGTTATACATTAAATCATAAGGTAATTAAAAGAAATTACCACACAATATAAGTTATTAATTAAGACTATATAAATTGGAATATATGTAAACACCCTAATTATTAATGAGGTTAAGAGGTTAAAGAAACTATCTAAGTATGAAGAGATAACCTCACATGAAATAACAAATACGAAATTGTTGAATGATCCAGTAAAGTTATTATACAAGGGTAACATAAATTAACCCTCTCAGTTAATCCTAATATAGGACAATACTTGACCAGACGTTGCCCATGATATATTCAACTGCAATCTACGGTGAACGGTATGGGATTCTTGCAACCTGTTTGCTACCGGATTACACCGGCTTGTGCACTGTTGTGTTATTTTATGTGCGTGAATGATACTAACTACAACGTGTATGTCCCACGCATACAACACTACATTACCAGTGGATTAAATACCTGCGTTTAATTATACCGAGAACTTGTACTCAAGCTTCTCACTAACTTCACTTTATAACAGACGTCGTTATCCTAAACGTGATAACTGACAATACACATTGTGTTCTTGATTAACGTCCTTGTGTGACACCTAACAATTCTATACTACGAGAACGAGGAGCCCAGTTGGATCTGGCCATGCATGCTACAGGAGTTGTACCTGTCTCAGGTCGTCTCCTATTCAATTTACGTCGCGACGGGAGTTTTGGGTGCGCACTTTGTCCACTCACCGGGACCGTACCAGAACAGTTCAAGTTAAGAGGAAGACTTCACTTCTCTCGAGGGTACGATACCCACCATTTTAAGTACAGGAGTTAACTACGTTATCTTCTGAGGGAATTATTACCCACCTTTCTTTTCAACAAGGTCACTATACCTTCACTATATTGACATACTCTTATACACCTGTCAGTCCCATGGTGTGGACCCGACAACTATTAAAAGATTACAGATCATCTAACTTGACCTTCTGAAGTCTTGTTCTATGTGACATTGTTGTCCTTGTATGGATACTTGTGATTATCATGTTATGCTTGTTTACAGCTTTACAAAAAAATGAACTGCATGTATTCGACAAAGTAGTTGGTGCGGCCCAGTAGCCGATGGGCTGCACGTTTTCCATACCAGCATTGTTTGCTGAGCCCCTTTGGGGGCACCCCCATTTATCAGGTACCTGAAGTTGAAGAGTTTACCACACCGAGTGTAGGTGGGGTAGATCAAGCTATGGGAGTTTATTGCTAGTTATTTGTTTTACTTAATTATTGTACCTTTGAGTTTGATTCCTAGTATCTCGGGTTGTATTCGTATTCAGACCGTGACTTTTGGAGATTTGTATTTGGAGTTAGCCTTGTTGGTCACAAGGGTGGCTAACGGCATTGTAATACCGCCCGGTTTGTAATTTATTTCCGCTGCAGTTTATGTTTTATGGGAGTGATCGTCGTTCAGGTTATTGGATTTCGGGTTGGGGTGTTACAGATCTCGAACTGAGAAGAGGAGAACCACAAGCTAGGGTACTTGACATGCATAGGAGGAGCAGAAGGTACCTAAGTAAACACCTAAAGCAAAATGAAATACTATTAGAAGAGAAATATAACAAAAACTGATAAAAACAAAAACTAAAAGTACCGAAACTGGGGAAATGATGAAACTATAAATTTCCCTAGCGGTGGTGCCAAAAACTTGGTGGAGAAATTGTAAACCATGCAAGTTCTAATTATGGGCAATTGAAACCAACCGAGGTAGTAGATAAAAGTGTCATTCCTCTAGGATTTTAAGAGCAAAATCTCCCTAGCTTCAGTATCTAGCACTACAAGAAAAATCAGATTTAACTACCACTGTATATCAGTAGCTAAATAATCACTTTTGGTAGCTAAACCCAACGGGCTAACGCATTTTATGATTTAGCTGCTGATATACATTGGTAGCAAAGGTCCTTGTGGCTAAATTAAAAATAGCTACCGTTTTGGAATGCGGTAGCTATTTTGCTTTGGCCTCGCTACCAGAGGTGGACCGAGAGGGGGGCTCTAGCCCCCCCCCCCCCCCGAGAATTTTGAAAATTTGTCAAATACTCTTATAAATTTTTAAAAATACAACATAATATAAAGTTTTTAAAAAATGATAGTGGGCTAGGGGGCTCCACCCCCCAAAAATTTTAAAAATTGGCAAATACTCTTATAAATTTTAAAAATACAACATAATATAAAGTTTTAAAAAATTGATAGTGTCAAAAAAAAATTTAGCCCCCCCCCCCCCCCCAAAACAAAATTTCTGGGTCCGCCACTGCTCACTACTACTTTTTTGATACCTAGATATTGCTACCGTTTAAGAATATAGTAGCCAAATGGCTACTAGTGTAACAGTAGCAAAATGGCTTCGAGTATAACAGTTGCGAAATCGTTACATACATCAGTAACAAAATCGATACTAGTGTAGCAGTAACAATATCGCTACTACTTCAATAGTAACGAAATCGACACTATTATAGCAGTAGCAAAAAAGCTACTAGTATAGTGGAATAGCTCTACTACTGAACAATGGGCACCACCACCATTCAATTCCACAAGAAGTGGGAGCCATGTGCCCGAGTAACTTGACAACCTCATACCAATGACATATTTAATTCAAACTAGTGTGTTAAAATGTGCATAGAGTAGGAATCAATTCCCCTAAGTTTGGGATGATATAAAATGTCTTAACCATTATGCCATGATAGTTATTCACACCATATATGAAAAACTACGTGTATATATTGAATGTTTAATACTGTAAGAATAAATGGAAGTTTTTGCCGAGACATGATCAAACCAGGGATATATTAAAATTAATAAAATAGATATACGACCGATTATGCGACATGATATTTTAATTTATATAATATAACAAATTAATTTAATGCGACCAAAATAGTAAAGCTAATATATATTGTTGGCTTAAATTATAAAAAATTAAAAATATACATATATATCTTTTAAAAATCGTTGAAATGTTAGAAATTATACAAAAAGATAATATATTATGTAAAGTTACTTATTTAATTAAGTCTTATTACATATATGTTAAAATATAATACAACATTATAAATTTGTATAATATAATATTTTTTTATAAATTTTAATAGATGTATAATATTGTATAATCTTGACTAATTTAAATTGTCATAACTTTACTATTTTTCAAAATCCTTTTATTTTGTGTGTTGTTTTGTAAATTAAAAACATTAATATATAGTACATTTATGTATGTTTTATTATAATTTTGTATACTTTTAACATATTATGAATTTATACACACACATACATACATATATATATATATATATATATATATATATCTACTTACTTTGCAAAATTTAACCTACACGTCAACTAATTTAAATTGTTACCAGTTTTAGTTTTTTTATGTTTTATTTGTATATGTGGCTTTTATAAATAAAAGCATCATAGAGTAATAAAAACTGTATTAAACTAAATATATATAACGGCGGTAACACCAACTTTTAGTACTTTCTTCCGCTGTGTTGTAATATTGTTGCATGTTCGTTCGTGATGGTTCAGGTTTAGCAGTTGGGGTGTTACAAAAAGTGGTATCAGAGCGTAGTTACGCTCTGATGACTAGAGTTACCGAACTAGAGTAGGTACCGAGTTAGAGTAATAATCATGGTTTGGGTGTGAGATAGTAGAGTGAGCCGAGTCAGATAACCACCAATAAGGGTGGAATATCTTACTATTTAGAGGCTATTATAAATGCTTTGACCAAAGCCTTTGTAATCACGAGCTTACTGTGCATTTATACTTATTCAGATGTCAGGAAGAAGAGGAGGACGAGGCCGAGGCCGTGGCGAAGAAGGAGATGAGGCTGCTGAGATCCCGGGTGGACAGACGATAGCTGAGATCGTTGCTGCCGCCCTGGGGCACATGGGCTATCAGCCCGGTGCGGGACCGCCTGCTCCACCACCACAGCCCCGGGAGCCAAACTGGGTGAAGAGTCTCGCTGACCTTCGACCCCCAACGTTTAGAGGGGAGACAGATCCCACCAAACTTGAGGCGTACATCTCGGAGCTAGAGACCGCCTTTGAGACCCTGGATGTACCTATAGAAGCTAAGGTATGACTTGCTGCGTTCTACCTGAAGGATGCGGCGAGCGATTGGTGGAAGCTAGTCAGGGCCGAACATGTGGCCAACCCCAACTTCGGCTGGGAGCAGTACGCGGCCTTGCTGAGAGCCAAGTACTACCCCACCCATGTCCAGACTAAGAAGCGTTTAGAGTTGGACGCACTGAAGCAGGCTGACAAGATGACGGTGGACGACTACTACTCTCAGTTCACCGCTCTTATCCGTCTTCTCTACCAGGATTGGGATATTCAGACCAGATTCTGGTCGACCGCTTCTATGGCGGGCTGAGTCACCGACTACGCTATGGTGTGGGCCCGGCAAGCTACACTACCTTGCAGGTAAAGAAAGTTGAGATTAGTTGAACTGAATGAACGTTATATTAGAATGATTGTGAGAACTGATATTTTTAAGAGCAGGAGTGCTATCATGCCGCTACTAAAGTTGAAATCACCGTCCAGCTGAGGGACGAAGATCAAGCACTGAAGAGGAAAGTTGCTGGTAATAGTTCTGATAATCAGGGGCAGGGGGGACAGAAGAAGGGTAAGTACCAGCCCCCACCCCAGAAGGGTTTCAAAGGTAACCAACCTAAGGTTGCTGAAGAGCCACAAAAGCAAACCTACGGCATAGCAGCGAAGCCTCTCAGCGCTCGCCTGCACCAAGGGTAACAAGTAACTCCTTAAATTGAGTTAACAGTCAGATATCAACCTTGAATTCAATTACTAATGTTGTAAGCAAACAGGCACTGAGACCGGCAAGGGGACCGGCGGGGGATATAAGCGCCGCTACAATTGTCGCAGGTGCAACCAGGACCACCCTAGAGTTGATTGTGAAGGCAATAAGGTGGAGTGCAATTTTCTGTGGTGTGTTCGGACACCGAGCCTTCGAATGTTTCAGAAACCCCGAGAGTAAAGCCTATAGACCTGGGTGGAAGGCCAAGGGCAAGGGCATGGCCGCTCCGAATCCTGGAACCGACGGTCCAAAGGCGACACAACCAGCTGCTAACAGGGGGCCCCGGGTTGTCCAGATCGGGCCGCCTGCACTACATAATGGTGGACCGGGAAGACGAGGCTGAACCCTCTTCTAGACCAGGTACCACTACACCTATTAGGTAGAAAATTGTTATGCTTATCGCATTTCATGCATGAATCATGACTATATATTTGAACGAGTTTCAGTTTTAGTTAATTAGAACTCATGTAAGACAACTATTAACCACCTTGTAAACTTCACATTTGTTATCCAATACCTTCAACACCTAGCCTAGAAGAGATCGACCTAAAGATTCACGGATTCCCAAGGGAGCGTGTCCAGGTCATCCGGCCAGGTATGATATTATTAAAAGGATACCTGTCACCAAAGCACAAATCGCCATCATCAGGAGATGTAGCCAGCTAGATTGGGACCGGGAGGTTTCTATACACCCGGAATACCCTGGAGGATCGAGAATAAAACTAAGAATGATGTGCTTGGGTAAAACTGGAACCCTTACACCAACACTTCCAAAAGATAAGGGAATGGGATGGAGCAACCACCAAGATACCTGAGGAGTATCATACGGTTATACACACTCCGTAGGGATCGCTCAACAACTTGAGGCGGATCCAATCCCGGACCTTGAAGCAGACCTCTGCATTATCAACTTCTATGAAAAGGAGGGACGACTTGACTACACCAAGATAGGACGAGACAGCGGAGTCTCTTAACCGAGGGTACCGTAGTGTCCTTGGTCCATTGGAGACGACGCCGAATTCCTATATGGCGAGCAGAAGCGCGTAGACCTTGCTTAATGTGGTGCTTAAGTCAGGAGATATTCTAATCATGGTGGAAAATCGAGAATGATGTATCACGGTATCAGAAGATTAAGTTGAATACGGCACCATCGACAGTAATCATGCCACACACATGAGACCTGGACGCTTGAACCTAACCTTTAGGAAGTACTAGCTATGTGATACACTGAAGTATTGTAATAGAAAAACTCATAATGTAAAGGATGGTTTAAATAATATCAGTGTTGATTACTCATTTCGACTTGTATCATACCACCAGTACTTATGATCCTTATGAAATACTTAGGTTGTGGATTCGGTTCGGAAGGTGCGTTAAGCTTACTCACTGAGGCATAGGCCGATGAGAGCGGCACTATCCTCACGGTACCTTCCCGATCAATGGCGTTGATGCATCAGTACTCTTCGACTCAGGGGCCTCGCATACCTTCGTCTCATCATCATTTGCAAGGAGGTTGGGGCTAGACGCTGACGAGCAGCCAGACTTTACGTTACGCTCCCTCTAAGGAGAATGTTCGATGCACTCGCTACTACCGACTAGCCCACTATCCGAATCAGAGGAGAGGACATTCCTACGACCTTGATTGAGTTCAGAGATTTAGGGTTTATGTTATATTCGGGATGAACTGGTTGGAGCGGCACAAGGTCGTATCCTCTGCGCCAAGCACCGACTGCTACTCAGGAGTCCATCTGGGGTTACTATATCATACCGCCAGAGACCTAGAGAGCCTTCAACCAAGATCATCACCGCTATGGCCATGTATCGAGAGCTGAGAAAGAATAAGAAGTGTACCTCTGCTATGTTCAGGATATAGAGAGAGATTCAGAGTTTTGACCCCAGAGTACCAGTGGTGTCGGAGTTTCCCGACCTCTTTCCAAGGGAACTACCCGGCATGCCACCACCACGGGAGGTAGAGTTCACCATCGAGTTGCTACCAGGACCGGACTGATAGCCAAGGCGCCTTACCGCATGGCTCCAGCTGAGATGAATGAGTTGAAGGAACAGCTGAGAGACCTGCTCGACAAGGGTTTGTGCGGCCTAGTGTATCACCATGGGGAGCGTCAGTACTCTTCGTGAAGAGAAGATGGCAGTCTCCGCCTCTGCATCGACTACAGGGAGTTGAATACTGTTACAATAAAAACAAATATCCGTTACCACGCAGAGATGATTTATTTGATCAATTGAAAGAGGCATCCGGTTCTCCAAGATTGATCTCAGTTCAGGGTATCATCAGATTCCTGTTAGAGAGAAAGATATTGAGAAGACGGCATTCCGGACGAGATATGGCCACTACGAGTTTACAGTGATGTCGTTTGGTTTGTCGAACGCACCGGCGATATTTATGGATTTGATGAACCGTTTGTTCAGGGAACAGTTGGACATGTCAGTTGTGGTCTTCATCGATGATATACTCATATATTCAGGGTCGAGAGGTGAACATGAAAGTCACTTGAGACGAGTTTTAGAGATACTAAGGGAGAACCAGCTTTATGCTAAGTTCTCCAAGTGCGATTTTTGGCTTGACCGGGTCTCCTTCCTAGGTCATGTCATCTCAGATGTTGGGATCTCAGTGGATCCAGCAAAGATTGACGCCGTGCACACCTGGCCAAGGCCGAAGTCAATTACCGACATCAGGAGTTCCTTGGCTTGGCAGGTTATTACAGGAGGTTTGTTAAGGACTTTTCTAAGGTCAGCAAGCCAATGACCAGTTTAATGAAGAAGGATGCACCGTTTTGTATGGACAGATGACTGTGAGAGTTCATTTCAGAGCTTGAAGGACTCATTGACTTCTGCACCTATTCTGACTATCCCAGACGGTACAGAGGGATTTGAGTATATTGTGACGCGTATCTGGTAGGGGATTGGGTTGTGTACTCATGCAGCATGGCAAGGTAGTTGCCTATGCCTCTCGCCAGCTGAAGAAACATGAGGAAAACTACCCCACGCACGATCTTGAGTTGGGAGCTGTAGTCTTCACCTTGTAGATATGGCGCCATTACTTATACGGAGTTAGTTTGACAGCTACACCGACCATAAGAGCTTGAAATACATATTCACTCAGAAGGGGCTGAATATGAGACAGGAAGATGGTTAGAATTCCTTAAGGACTACGACATTGACCTCTAGTACAAAGAAGGGAAGGCCAATGTTGTAGCTGATGCTCTGAGTCGTCGAGCACAATGCTTCATGCCATGGTTGCTAGTTCCAGCTTGATTGATGAGGTGCGAGAGGCTCAGTATAGAGCGATTCATATATGATGGAGATCAGGCAGAAGCTGATAGAGGGTACATTCGAGAGAGCTAGAAATACGACTTCAATTACATGATGATGATCTGATCAGATTGAAAGGCCGATATGCATTCCTCGCAGTAGCACTGAGCTAAAGGAGCGCATTCTACGAGAGTCACACTGTTCTTCTATTTCTATCCATCCGGGAGCGTTGAAAATGTATAAAGAATGAAGCGTTACTTCTGGTGGACTGGGATGAAGAGTGACGTTACTGAGTTTTTGTGTGAGGTGCCTAACTTGCCAGAAGGTAAGTTCGAGCACAGGCGACCTGGAGGCATGGTTCATCAATGCCAGTTCAAGAGTGGAAGTTCATGATATCTCATGGATTTCGTGGTTGGACTCCCACCTACCAGGGGAGGTCTGAACATGATATGGGTTGTAGTTGGTCGCCTGACCAAGGTAGCCCGATTCATACCGATGAAGGTCACTTGGAAGGTAACGAAGCTTGCTGAACTGTTCGATAAGGAGATCATGAGACACCACGGAGTACCTAAGACCATAGTATCTGACAGAGACACCAGATTCCTTTCGAGATACTGGAAAACTACACGGGAAGCGCTGGGTACAGAATTGAAGCTAAGTACCGCGTTCCACCCTCAGACAGATGGTCAGACTGAGCGTACATTCAGACACTTGAGGACATGTTGCGAGCATGTGCCTTGGACTTCCAGGGCGGTTGGATCGATAAGTTACATCTGATCGAGTTTTCATACAACAATAGCATCATGCTACGATCAAGATGGCACCTTTCCAAGCATTGTACGGCAGACCTGTCGCACACCACTCTGTTGTGATGAGTCCAAGTGAGCGGTCATCATAGGACCGTAGTAATTGGAGCAAGTCAGGATGAGGTTCAGCAAATTCGAGAGAATATGAAGGAGCCCAGGATAGACAGAAGTCGTATGCTGATACGCGACGACGAGACTTAGAGTCTCTGTGAATGATTAGGTATTTCTGTGGGTTCACCGATGAAGGGAGTATTCAGATTTGGACAGAAGGGCAAGTTGAGCCCAAAGTTTGTAGGTCCTTATACCATTATGGAGCGGGTGGGCCCAGTTGCTTACAGGTTAGACCAACCTGGTGAGCTGGGTAAAGTGCATGATGTTTTCCATGTCTCACAGCTTAAGAAATACATGCACCACCCATCCCATGTTTTGCAGGCCGAACGGCTAACCATAGAGCCAACCATGAGATCAGTAGAGACCCCTTAGAGGATTTTGGACACGAAGACTAGGGACACTCTCCACAAGTCAGTGAGACTGGTGAAGGTCCTCTGGTCCAACCAGGACGTCAAGGAGGCTACTTGGGAGTTAGAGGATAAGATGCGGGCGAAGTACCCTTCGCTCTTTTCAGACTAGTCTTCTTGTTAAGGGTACGGGGCGTACCCCTTTTAAGGGGGGTAGAGCCTCTTTGCTTTTAGTTGTAAGCAAACAATCACATAGTGTTGATTGTTGTTTGTTTGCTTACTTAGTGTTAAGTATTTGCTTACTTAGTGTTAAGTATGTATTATATGTATTATACTTTGTGACAGACCTTATGAGTCTGAACCTTAATAAATGTGGCAGACATTATGAGTCAGAAAGCGTATACTGTTGTGTGATGTATATGACTGATTTGTATGTGAAGTTACCTGTGTATTCTAGAGATATTAGGTTCATAGGAGCTTTGGGACAAAGTTCTTTTAAGGGGGTAGATTGAAATACCCCAAACCTTAGTATATTGATGAACTATCTAATTATAATATATTAAGGCTATAATATGCCTTAGAAACATTAGAAAAGAGTTTAAACAACAAAGTACACAAAAAATACCTTAAGCGTTTAAACCGAAAACGCACCTTAGAGCACGAAAATGTTTTTAAGGAGAAATGTGCCTTAAGCATTTATACATGGAATTAATAGGCTAATGAGCCTAAATACCATTAAGAATTAGGTAACAACAATAAAATGGTCATAGGAGCCATAGCGTATACACACAAATTAAGTATACAAGTCCACACAAAAACCGTACTAAACTGACGAAGTCAAGGAGAAACACTAAACGACTTGGTTTAAGTTGGAATTAGCAACATGCTATTTCACAAACAAAGTTTCTAAAGGTTGTAAATGTACTAAGAACACATTTAAACTAGCCAAAACAAATTGCAAAATCAATGTGAACCGGGAAGCACATAAAATGTGCTTTAAGGTATTTTTGGCCTTGTAACATACCTATAACATGGTATGTCATAATGAATGAAATTAAGTCATTAAATGTTACATAAATACAAGATAAAACGAAAACAAATTAGATCAAATGGAGGGAGTGGCTGCCGACAGCAAGGGCACTCACCAAAGAAAAAAATGTTTTAATTTACTATTACACCTAATCAAGACTTCCTTGCATTGCATAATTACCTTGTCCCCTTAGTGAATGATTAACCAGACTCTTAACTATCAAATGAGAGCTTCAAAATTCGGAACTCATCCTCTCTTTGAAGGAGAACACAAAACAAGCCAAACTTCACGATTTTGAACCTTAAGAAAACACCCTTCGTTGTAAGGATCATAACTTTCTCATCCTAGCTCCAAATCACAAGATTGATAGCTCGTTGGAATCCTCTCTTCAAGAGCTTTACAACCATAGCTCATGAGCCCCAAGATTCGTAGGAATAACCACTGAAAAGTGCCTTTGATTCTCGAGGTAAAACATTGCCTTCTTGGAAACTTCTTATTCTTTAGTTTTTGTTACAGCCGATGGCATGGGATACTAACCATCTTATTCTTCATCTTATTGTGTAATTTTGGGGACAATTCCTTTAGCAATTGCTGGCCAAATTTCTAAGGAATTCAAGCTTATAATAAGCTAAAAGTTTAATATACTAGGTAAACCTACAACTACCTATTTCATGGTTCTAAATGTTGATCTATATATGATCTAACGTATATACTTTGTTTATTATTACCGAATTTAGTAGGTGTTAGATTTAATTTTTAGCACCTAAAATGTTAATATTTTGTAAATCTAAAATTAGATTTATAATCCTTATGATATAAGCTTAATATAAGCTATCATAATATATAAGAAAAGTTCATATACTATTATTTAAGGGGTGGCCGAAAAATAAGAAGGCTTATTTGAGTTAGGAATTATATAACTAAGTTAAATTAAAGGAATTAGTATAATTAAGTGTAATATGTAAAAATTTGTGAAGTTATGGTCACATATTAAAATTGCCGAAAACAATATGAATTATTATGAAATTATGAAGTTTAGATGATGGGAAAATAATTGTAGAATTAAGTTTACAATTTATAAAGAGTTTATAAGTATTACTAGAATTTATAAGGTTTTTGGTATATTTAAAGTTAATAAAGATAGTATATATACTACAACATTAGGTAATTAAATCTGGTGATTAGAGAGGTTTAAAATGATTTTTGGTGTTCAAAATCTGTAGGAAAATTAGTTACGAAAATTAGAAATTAATTGGAGTTATTTGGTTAATAAATGAGTTAGGATAAAAGAAAAGACCACAAGGGTAGAATGGTAATCCTGGTCAAACTTGGTCAATGACAGTTTGTAAATATTTTGGGGAGCATAGAATAAAATTTGTAGCAAAAGATTAGATATTAAAAGATAAAGGAATAAAAGTTAAGTTGTAACACCCCATCCAACATTAACACACTTACAATAAACTGCAGCGGAAAAACAACCTCATCTCATTACTAACTCGTTGGTGTACACGCCGTTAGCCACCCACGTGGCTAACAAGGCTAATACATACACATTGTACCGGTCTGATGGGCTAAATCCCCGAGCGTCTACACATTACTATCCTTTCCATTAACACAACAACAACATACACCTTCCAACTATACCGAGTATTTATAAACTGATGCCGACAACAATTTCGGTCTTACTACACCTACTGTATGCATACACTTAAATGATTACCCATGTACAACGACTACCCATCCTACTCTCGAACGGCTTCCAGCACTTCGTACCTGAAATAGGAAAAGAAGAGAAAGGGTGGCCCCCAAGGGGCTCAGCACCTTTGCTGGTATGGTAATCCCGCAGCCCACATGCTACCGGGCCACGCACAACTAATTGTCGTCTTAGCATGCGGTTGATTATATTTAAATCATGCATGTAACAGTGAACACACATCACATAACATTTCGCCTCAATGGGCTCAACAAACAGAATATATCCTTACTTAATAAGTCACTCAGGTATTCAATATCCCTAGAGTGTTCCTCCTCTAATGGAGCTACTTCCTTAATAGACGACACTTACCCTTAAATCGGTTATCCTTAAACGCCTCTTCCTCAAACTGGGATTCATATCCATGATCCACTTACTCCTCATTTTACAACATATATCATACACTACATAACAACACTTAACAACACTTTGCACGTTTCACGTGCACAACATAACACTGCAATAGATATTGCATCACAACAAAGATACATAACATAACGGGAATGGTCCTCTTAGGAACCGACCCAAACATTGCTAATACACTGGTGAGCCTAGAGAATGTTGACAGTCTCATGATAAGCTCGTTACATAACTCGTTACCGTCTCGTTAAATGAACGGTTAACTTAACACAAGGTGTCTCGGATATAGTGATCCAAGCACACCGAAACAAACATAACAATAGTATGCCCCTGTGGCCCGACGTGAGTCAGTAATAGCCTTGGTTAAGCTAAAGGGAAGGTTGGGAACCAAATTGGAAAACAACCATAACATACAGACAGGATCGAACCTGCTATGACAACGACCCCATACTCACACGCGTGGCCGGAACAGACCGGACTCCTCACTCCCCCGTTAGCACTTGTAGAAGTTCATCATTGAACTTAGTTAAACAATCAAACATTGGGTTAAGTCTTGGTAGACACCACAAGGGAAGGGAGAGTCACACATTCACACACAAACATCACACACAAACATCACATAACTAACTCACGCATAGCCGTGGTTAGAACGTTCCTTAGTCGGACGTTATCACCGGATACCGTTCTCTTACGTTTACCTAATAGTGGTTAACTAGCCCTTCAAGCGCATTGAGGTACCGGTATCGGCACGTAAACATCAACAACAACAATAACGACTGTAAACTCGTTTCATGATTTATCTTAAACGTGGCAAACACACAGAAAAACACATTGGCATACAAGCCGGTGTAATCCGGTAGGACACAGGTTGCAAGAAAACCATACCTGTCACCGGAGTCCACTTTACCACGTCCACTTATGTTCCTCGAGAAATTCTCGATCAACTGTTAACATCACATGTGTTTTTATTAACATCGGGGTTTGCTTGATTATTTACTGTCTAATGCTTAACTTTCCCCGTTAACTTAGTTACATAACTTTACATTTTAACTTGTTTTACTTTTACATTTTGATACAACTTTTCACCCACTTAATTGCCATTTAAACTCACCTAACATGTCCTTAACAACCTTATAACATCATTACCTATCAATCCCCATCATTACATATCATTTCAACCTTAAACCATGTTTTTGGTCCGACCGGACTTACCTAAGTCCGGTCGATTCCAGAACACATTTCCGTCAAAAATTTTTCTACTCCGACCGGACTTGTAAGTCCGGTCCTATGTCCGGTCCATTCCAGAAACTAATTCCCACAGGGTAAACTGGGCCCGACCGAACTTGCAAGTCCGGTCGCAAGTCCGGTCTGCCCCAGATCTTTGTTTTCCTTTTTACATTCAACTCCAAACTTCACCCCATATATCCTAGTATACCCTAACCTCATTTAGGCACTTCAAACACACCTTTATCCATGTGCTAAACTCTTTAAATCACTCACCAAAACCATTTTATCATTCACAAACTTCTTACAAAATCCTAGCACTTGGAATGTTTTCTCCTTAAGATTTCTAGGTGGTATTTCACCTATAATGACCACTACACTAAACTGCTTTTTCACCTTCATAACATCATCTCCCAAGCATCTCCTTACTAACCAAATCCTCTTTTCACAACTTCTTGAATTCCTTTCTCAAAACCTTACCTAAACATCATTTCTTCCTTGTACATCAACATTCCTAAACCTTAAACAAACTTCTCCAAGACTTAAATACATCCTCAAAACACACATTGAATTCCTAGAACTTCCAAGATAACACCTAAATTCTTGCATCCTCTAAATCACCTTAATACATGTTTCTTCTCAAGTAAACATTTATTCACCTTTAACACTTCCTAGTTCACCAAGACTTTCTTAAAACACTTAGAACTTCTACACATTTCCCAAATTTGGCCATAGCTTCTCTTGTATATACTCACATCCAAACACTTAGGTTTTTACCTTATTTCATTCAAGAACACCTAAAATCCATCAAGAACATTTTTACACACAAACTTCACACATTAAGCACTACATCACAATATAGTGCATAACTTAAATTGCTTGGCACTTAGGCCCTTAAATAACATGGCTCTTAGGCCCTTAAATTGCATAACCTTAAACACTGAATTTCCACATAAATAATGCCTTTGACCTGCAAATACATACACCAATACATATGTTCTTTTATAGTCTCCTTGAGAACACTTTACTAGGTCATTCACCATTTGCTCTTTAGGTAGTTTTAACAAGCATTATAAGCTTATTTCTCCTAAGGCATTAAACCACATTAAGATAGCATATTTACCTCTTTTCCTCCCAAATTTCTTTCTTGTTTCCTTACAAAACCGGTAAGGCATTTGGTTCCTTGCCAACTACTAAACATTATACAAACAACATAATGAGTATTCAAGCTTTAAGCTCCATCTCATTGTAAACCCTAGGTTTACATTATTTCAAAACATTAATGTAGTTGTTTTACCTTAATCTTTGAAGGGTGTTTGAATATCTATGAAGAGAGGACTCCACCTAGTCCTTGAAAGATTCAAATGGAGCTAGAACAAAGCAACACAAGGAGCTCCATCAATGAATATTTTCGGTCACACACAAAACATGGAGGAAACTTGATTTTTCTTTGAGATTCCTTACCTAGGAGCAAGGAGATCAATAATATGTGGAAAGACAAGCTCAAGCTCCATCAATGGTGGAACTCCATGGCACCGAAATGGTGATCTTGAAATTTTGAGAAGATAGGAATGAAGAGCTTGATGAGAGGAAGAGAATGGTGGTGTTTGTTTTTGATTTGGTTAAGTGAGCTAGGTTTTACAAGAGTTCAAGGTGGACTTCCATGGTGGTATTGTGTATTACCGAGAGAGAACAGCAAGAAGGGAGGAGAAGAGATTGGAACCGTGTGAAATGAGGAGAAGGAATGAGAGAAATGAGATAAGTTTATTTTTAGAAGATATTTGTGTTATAAAGCAAATAGTAACTATATTAGTCATCTTTATTTCTTTAACAAGTTAACAGTGAGTGGTGAGTCACCACACTTAAGAAAACCGGCCCCTTTATTATAATGAGGGTGTTTTAGTCTTTGTTGACCAATTTAATTACTTATAACATTATATGTTACAAACTAGCTTATAAAAATCACTATTCACAAAACAAGGCACATAGAAGTGAAATTTTGATTTCCCATTGATATAGACTTCCAAATGTGATACTATATAGTACACATGTATATTAAGAGTAATGATGGACATTTAGCCACTCAAAACTCATTTACAAGACAATTTTTCAAAAACGTGCTTTAAGACTCCTTAAAGCACATTTTGTGTTTTAACTTGTTTTCAAGCTTGGTTTTCTTTAGTAATTGATTTAATATGTTCATTAACATATAAATAAGGTATAGGTATGACCATTAGGTCTTATACAAATTCATCCCAGCTTAGAGCACATTTTTGCTCATATTGACTTTAAGGTATTTTCTTGTGTTTTATTTGGTTTAACTGCCCACCAAGGTTTCCTAAGGACTTATTTAGCCTTATTAAATCATAATTGAATATTATTAAGTCTTGGTAGGCTCTTTGGGTCCTAACCAAGTTCACTCATAGCTTAGAGCATGTTTTTGCTCAAACTGTGTCTTAATGCTTTATTGCATTTACTATGGTCTAAATTGTTCACTGATGTTACTAAGGCACTTTTTAGCCTTTACATACCATAGTTTGATATTTAAACCACATATCAAGGTTTGGGGTATTTCATAAGTTAAGTTAACTTTAGGGGTAATATTGTAAATAATGGAAAGTTAAGGGGTTTGACCATAAAAGGCTGGTCAAACTTGGGTGTATTTTGGTAATTGACCAGAAGTATAAAGGAATTAATTAAATAAGACTTTGGAAGAAATTATAAATAAAGGTAACAAGTTTATTATAAGAAAAATAGAGATTAATAGGAAACTATGGGTAAGTAATGTAAATAACACAATTTATGTGTTTAGAACATTAAGGAAATTAAATAATGAATTTAGAAACAAGTTGTAAAAGAAACAGAGCTAAAACGGGGTTAAAGGAGACCCGTATATAAGTTAAGGTATACGAGGGGTATACCTGCAATTTAATAAGTATAAGAGAAATCATTACTTAAGTATTTTTAATGAAAATACAAGTTATATGGGAAAAGAAATAAATACGTATAATACGGAGTATCATACGGGCGTATACGAAAAATTTTAGCGTGCATGAATAGTACTCGTATACGTGAATAGTATACGTATAAATGAATAGTAAATACGTATACATGCATAGTAAATACATATACATGAATAGTAAATACGTATACATGAATAGTGTATACGTATAAATGAATAGTAACAGCGTATATATGAATAGTCAAATACGAGACGTATATGTGAATAGTAAAGTACGTATACGTGATAGTAAATACGTATACGTGAATAGTAAAATATGGTGAATAGTAAAAATACGAAAATTAAGTTATTTAACCACGCCGTCCTAATGAACTATAGGAGCGGAGTAGGTGACCAGAATAGTCGGGACGTCATCTAGGAGTGGACAAACGTCGATAGGCTAAGGTCTATGGGATTCTTGTAGCTTGTTTGCTAACGAGGTCTACCTCGGTTTGTGTGCTATGTGTCATTATGATACGACCAAATAAGATTAAGCATGAAAACGATTTACTGTATTGTTATTGCCCATTTTACACTAACATTACTTGATTGAGGGCTCGTTTGTTAACTTTGTTTAGTGAACAATTGGATAAAAAGTTATAAGTACCCCTATTGTTAGTTGGTTAATACCGAGAGAGGTTTAACTAACCAATTGTCAAAGAGACTCATCTAACTGGAACTTGTGAGGAGAGGAATCCGGGACTGACTCCGGTCATGCATGTTCAGGTTTAGGAGATCGGCATCTGCATCAGATCTGTCTTCCGCCTAGGGTCGACAAACTGACCCGGCCATCTCGAGTGAACAGTTCGAGATGGGAGGCAACTTCAGGAGGCGCAGGAGGGTCAAGCCTACATCCCTCATAACTTAAGAATTATTGTTTATTAAACCAATGGAGCTAATAACTCATTGGCTAGGGTACTTGACCCGACAAATAAACAATTCAGTTAGAGAACAACCGATTCTAATAGGAGAATGGTTGACACTTATAAGGAATGGTCAAACACGAGAACTAAACAATTCTCAGGCCTCAGGATTTAGGAATCTAACTTACTCATTAATGGACGTCCATTACGACGTTCGATTTATTTGAGCTGTGAATGTTCACATAAATGTATTGTTGTATTGTACTTCTTATTATTGTTGTATGAATAATCAACTGCATGTATACGACAAGTAGTCGTGTGTAGCCTTGATAGCTTGTGGACTGCACGTTTTCTGTACCAGCAATATGCTGAGCCCCTTGGGGCCTATGATTTAAACTTTGCAGGTAGGTGCCAGACAAGGACCCATCCTGAGAGTAGGAGTGGGTAGAGCACTATGGGATTAATTTACATTTCGAGTGTGCCTGTACACTCGCTTTATAAACTCTGGTAGTAAGTTGTAACAATAGGAGAGATACTTCAGACTCGGTATTGTATTTGTTTTAAGACTTGTACGCACTTGCGTTCGGTACACTCGGGTCCTCAGACCGTAGCTTGAGACTGGAATAGGCCTAGTTAGTCACGTGGTGACTAACGGCGGTAACACCAACTTTTAGTACTTTCTTCCGTTGTGTTGTAATATTGTTGCAGGTACGTTCGTGATGGTTCAGGTTTTGGAGTTGGGGTGTTACAAATACACACAACAATGCTCCCATAGCAATATAAGTGTTCTCTTAATTCACCTTAAGCTTATCTTACTAACTCATTCCCATTGGATCCTTAGCACAAGTTCACAAGCTTGTTTAAATTATTTTTCCTAGGTTATATAACCCATTACATAATGTAAGTTTTAAGCTACATTAGTACTTATCTAACTTATCTAAATCTCATCCCTTAACCTTAAACCACCACTAGGTAAAACATTTACCTTGTTTTTCCAAGCTTATCTTAACTCCTCCTTAGGGCTTTTCTTGAATGAATCTCGGCCACCAATTAAATCTCCCTTGCCAATGTATTAATTCACATTCAAATAATCTAATGAGCACTAAGAAATATGCCTAAACTCATAGAATTCAATCTTAGGTTAAAAATGTGTTTTAAAGCTTAAAAGTGTATGTTTACCTTTGAATTTTGGAATGGCTTTCATAATGAAGCAAAGCAAGACCTCCTCAAGTCTTTGGAGAGTAGAATCAAGCTAGACCAAGGGATAAAACAAGGTCCCATGAGAAGATGATTTTTGGTTATGAAGGGAAAGTGGTGGAAACTTGGTTTTTCTTACATTTTCCTTACCTTGAGTGAATGGAGAAGACAATGAACAGCTCAAGCTAGTTTTCCCCCTTCAATGGCATTTTCCCATGGCTCCAAAATGAATCTTTTCAAATTTTGAAAAGATAGGAAGCAAGGCCCTGGTCTAACTAAGAGAAATCTATGCTTAGTTTTTGATTTGGAGCTAAAATGAGCAAGTCATGGACAAAGCAAGGTGGAACAAGCATGGAGCTGGTTCTCACGGTTTGAGAGGGTGAAGAAGATGAATAAAACCATGGAAGAAGAGAATGAATGAAGAAGAGGAGAGAAGGTAGGCTAAAAGTAAGATATTTTACCTTTTAAAAGCAAATAGTAACTTTCTCTCATTTCCTCTTTCTTTCCGTTAGTTGCTGGCTACTTATGGTGACTCACCGTGTAAAAACCGGCCCCCTTCATTAATGAGTTATTTATGGTCTTGGTTGACCATCTTATTGACTTATGTTGACTAAAGCTTAAACTAGTCACTATTTGGCACTATTCACAAATTAGTGCACAAATTTGTGAAATTTTTGGTTTCCCAATGATTTAGGCTTCTTAATGTGATACTAATTAGTACAGATGTTGATTAAGGTGCAATCATGGGCATTTAGCCACTCAAAACCCATTTCTAAGGCAATTTCTCAAAAAGGTGCTTTATGGAGTCTTAAAGCACATTTTGTGTTTAAGCTTGTTTTTGAGCTTGGTTTTCTTTGGTAATTGATTTAACATGTCCCTTAGTATGTTAATAAGGTCTTATAATGATATTTGGGTGCTAATCAAAGTCACTCCAAGCTTAGAGCACATTTTTGCTTAAATTGCCCTTATGGAGTTTTTTCTTGTGTTTTCCTTGGTTTAAATTGTCTACCAATGTTTCTAAGGCATGTTTTAGCCTTATTACATCATAAATTGATGTTTACATAGCATACTTAGGTTTGGGGTATTTCATTGATCTTGTTTGTGCCTATTTTTTTCTCACTATGCTCTTCCATGGTTAGATTTCTTAGATTCCTTCTCGCTCTTAGTAGGAGCGCTCAAGCTCGGATCTTGAAATACCCCAAATCTAGTTAACATTGTAAACAATTTTTTAATGAAAAATAATCCAAATATAAACCATTGCACGTACACATGCAAATACATGCATGAAAACGTTACGTAAAAGTAGTCGTTTCACTATAAACGCTAAAACGCCTTAGAAACATGCGATTAAGCATGAACTTTGTATGACCTTCTAAAACTCAAACCAAATGGTCATACCCTCAGTATATGACTATAAAAACATAGTCCCTAGGCTATATTTAGTCAAAAACGCAAAACGCTTGGGAGTGCTCACGCACGCCCCTTAAAGCACGAAAAGCCCGGAGAGGTGTCGAGGCGGCACGAACTCCTATATAATTCATTCTTAGAGTTCCTAACATCATTAATAATATTCTAAGAGAAACCATGAGCTAGTTTCTCAAAATTCAACAAAATCCTCGGTGAAATTTCTTAACGCTCCTTTTTGCCCCGGGAATGTCCGATAGCCCGGGAATTATGTCATGAGTTGATGTAACCCCATATACTCAATGTAACACCTTAATATATCATTATTAACACAAAAACGCACCTTCGGGTGTCACTAAAACGCGTTTTACGCAATTACCTTGTAGTTTTTGACATGCCACGAATTATGAATCTTAAATGGAGATGAATTGACCCTCTAAATCAACTAAAGGCAGTGTCAACAAGGAGCTCTATAGGGGCCGATTTTCTACCAAAAAACTAGTATAAAATTTACATTTAAAACTTATAAAAGACATAGAATATGGTGACTCACCTCTCATGTGCTATAATATAAAGGCAGCAGAATACAAGTCTTATTTGACCCCCATGCTGTCGAAATCCTGCAAGAAAACAAGGCCATGTTAGCTTGACAAAATCAAAAATAATTAAAGCAAAAAGTAGATCTAGATTCTACTTTTTGATTTGTTAAATGCAAGTGACCATCCCATGCTTGTCTATGGCTCTTAGCTGCCGATTGAGAGGCTCCAATTAGGCATAAAAATCGTCCACCTAAAAGGGAAGAAGAAGACAAGTTTAACATAATAGAAAATCAAAAGAACTAAACCTTACCTAACTTACCTTGTCCTTTAGCTTCCTTAATTTCTTCCACCTTGCCTTGCCTTGTAACATGGCCGAAAGCAGCCTTGTTTTGAGGGTTTATGGAGCCTAAAAATCAGAAGATAAACAATAAATAAAGTCATGACCTAACATGCCAATTATGGGTCCAAATTAAATAAATCAAAATCTTCCAATTCTAGCTTAAGTCATACGGTTGCAATTCCATTTCCTTCACTCCTGCAACCGGTGGGTAAGCTCCTCTCTTCTCCTTTCATCTTCTTCATTTGAAGCTCTTAAGTCCATTAATGGAGATTTAACTTCTATCTTCATCTTTAAGGTAATTTCCTAGCATTTCTTATCAAGCTTGAAGTAAAACTCTTCCTAGCACAACTACAAGGTTTCGGCATCAACCTATACTCCAAGGAGGTTATCTAAATCAACATTAATCCAAGGAGCATCTCAAGGTTACCTTAAGGTATTTTTCATGCTTGAAAATCCTTAAAGCACATTTTTATGTGTAACCGAATTCTACTTCTTCTAAGGCCCTTTTCTTCTTCATTTTCATGAAGGAAAGTTTGTTCTTCATCCATCTTAAGTGTGCCGAAATCCTAAGGAGAAAAGCTTAAGGTAAATCCTTGAAAAACTACTTACAAATCTACTTTAGATCTTTGCTAAAGATCTAACTCCTAAACTCCTTCACCTCTTGCATATGAACCGAAGTGGAGCATCAATTTCCTTTGGCGAAAGCTTAGGAATTCAAGAGGAGTTCAAGCACTTAACCATCCTTTATTAAGAAGTAAGTTTACTAAGCCAATCTTTATGTTTAAGCTTGGATAAGCTTCTAAAAATTATACAAAAATTATGTACACCTTCTTAGGTATCTAAAACCGAAACCATAGGGTAAAACATAAAAAAATATAATCTATAACATATATGGAAAATATTTACCTTAAGACACATTTTAGTGTCACAAAAGTTACCTAGGTTACACCTTGGTTCATACCGAATTGTCAAGGACAAATATGTTCTATTTTGAGCTAAGAATCAATATAAGACATTACAATAATTTTTACATGAGTTATATGACTCATATGAATTTATGTATAATTATTTTGACTTATAAATCTACTTTTATATACTATATGGTATCCTATTAATTATGGCTGAATTGTTTTTGGTGAAGAATAGGTTTTAATGAGCTACATATGTATATAAACTTATATTATAAAGTTTGGTGAGTTAAGAATATTTTACTAGTGCTTAAATGGCTAATTAATTAAGTAAGGTGGTTAAATTGTAATTTTACAAAGTTTGGTGTATATATAATAAAAGCCGAGAGCCATGGGTCTCTTTGGAGTAATTATGATATAAATAAGGTTAGGAATTAAGTTTATGAATTTTAGATAATTTAAACAAGTGTTAAAATAACAATTTATAAAGTTTTGGGCTATTATGTAATTTATAAAAGTTAATATGAAAATTTGGAGTTTAATATGGGGCGTATTCATAATTAAGAGAAATATAAAGTACACTTCGAAATTTAGAGGAATTAAATAATTAAACTATAGTTTATAAGTTATTAAGTAACTATTATAAAGTTTTGGGGTGAAAATGTAAATAATGAAAAGTTTATGTCAAAGCCGAATTACTTTGGGTTAGATTTGTAATTTAAGGAACTATGTATATACATTCGGTAATTAAGGAAATTAGAATTAAAACTATAGCTTATAAGACATTATGTAAAGGTTATAAGATTTTGAGGTTAAATTGTAATTATAGAAAAGATTATGTTAAGGCCGAAAGTTTGAGGGGCTAAGTTGTAATTTTGAAAAGTTATAATATTCAAAAGTTATATGCAGAAATATTAATAGAGGTTTTGTAATATAATTAAATAAGGAGTTAAAACTATAAATATATGAGATTAGAGTTTATATGTAAAGTTTATGAATTATTATGATTGTTTTGTAAATAACCGAAAAATAAGGGTAACAATTTAGATTTAAATAAATATAGGTCCTATGTGGATATTTGGAGGAATTAGAAAGAGAATTTTGATTTAAGGGATTATGGAATTAAAACTATGGCTTATATAGTTATAAGGAATTTAACGGTAACCAATGAATATTATTTAAGGTTAAAAGGAGAATAATAAAAACTATAAAAATATTTGTCCATGTATGACATAGAAATATAATTTAGAAATTTTAAAGTTATTATGTCATCTAGACAATTAAAAACATGTAAATAAATAGTACATGAATAAATATATGCATATATGTATATTAGAGGATTTCTAAATAAATAAAAAGGAATAACAAAATAAGTTATACATTAAATCATAAGGTAATTAAAAGAAATTATCACACAATATAAGTTATTAATTAAGACTATATAAATTGGAATATATGTAAACACCCTAATTATCAATGAGGTTAAGAGGTTAAAGAAACTATCTAAGTATGAAGAGATAAACCTCACATGAAATAACAAATCTGAAATTGTTGAATGATCCAGTAAAGTTATTATACAAGGGTAACATAAATTAACCCTCTCAGTTAATCCTAATATAGGACAATACTTGACCAGACGTTGCCCAGGATATATTCAACTGCAACCTACGGTGAACGGTATGGGATTCTTGCAACCTGTTTGCTACCGGATTACACCGGCTTGTGCACTATTGTGTTATTTTATGTGCGTGAATGATACTAACTACAACGCGTATGTCCCACACATACAACACTACATTACCAGTGGATTAAATTCCTGCGTTTAATTATACCGAGAACTTGTACTCAAGCTTCTCACTAACTTCACTTTATAATAGACGTCGTTATCCTAAACGTGATAACTGACAATACACATTGTGTTCTTTATTAACGTCCTTGTGTGACACCTAACAATTCTATACTACGAGAACGAGGAGCCAGTTGGATCTAGCCATGCATGCTACAGGAGTTGTACCTGTCTCAGGTCGTCTCCTATTCAATTTACGTCGCGACGGGAGTTTTGGGTGCGCACTTTGTCCACTCCGGGACTGTACCGGAACAGTTCAAATTTAAGAGGAAGACTTCACTTCTCTCGAGGTACGTACCCACCATTTTAAGTACAGAAGTTAACTACGTTATCTTCTGAGGGAATTATTACCCACTTTCTTTTTCAACAAGGTCACTATACCTTCACTATATTCATACCTTATCACCTGTCAGTCCATGGTGTGGACCCGACAACTATTAAAAGATTACAGATCATCTAACTTGACCTTCTGAAGTCTTGTTCTATGTGACACTTGTTGTCCTTGTATGGATACTTGTGATTATCAGTTATGCTTGTTTACCCTCTTAAGAAAAAATGAACTGCATGTATTCGACAAAGTAGTTGGTGTGGCCCAGTAGCCGATGGCTGCACGTTTTCCATACCAGCATTGTTTGCTGAGCCCTTTGGGGGCACCCCCCATTTATCAGGTACCTAATGTAACACCCCTACTCTAATCGGCTCCTAATCATCTTACTTAACATTATAATCGCAGCGGTAATCTCAACAATTGAACTACTGGTGTCACCGTTCTTACCGCCCTTACAAGTAATAACGTGCTTACTGATATATTCTTAAATACGAAACAATTTCCCACAGTGACAACAAGAGATAGATCTATCCTTCCCAAACCAATATAAAATACATTCACAGTGAGCATTATAAGTATCCCAATCCTATACATGTTTCTAAGTTCGTATCAAAATGCAACAGTGCATATTAAAACATCTGTAATTAAACTACCCAGCGTGTCCCTCTCTTTGCCGACACCGGAAGCTGCATACCTGCAAAAATGGTTGTTTGTGGTATGGAATCAGCCCCTGCTGAGTATGTTACTACATGACCGTCATGCCCCCTCGGACCCTCAGTTATTTGGTCGAGGGCATGCAATTCATTTTCATGCAAATAGTTTAATGTTAAAACTGTAAAGCAACAATATATATTGCAGTAAACTCAAATAACAAACAAGCCCCCGCTTCACACATCGCATCGTAATAAACCACTGAAAGCGTTCAGCGCTTATATGAGTACAGAGACTCCATTCCAACAAACACTTAATAGTTCATAATTGAGTTCGGCGACTCACTCGACCAAACAATCCACCATAATCTACACATGAGTACAGCGACTCGACACAACCAGTTCACAACACACAATATGAGCACAATGGCTCGTTCATACAAATCCACCAACATACCACACATAACCACAAAGCACAACCAATGAACAACAAGGCGAAACATGAGAATTATAAACGAGTATAAACTCTCGTCCTTGGCATGCAAGCCCAAATAATGTTTGCCTAATGTACGAGTTAATATAGTCGTTCGTAATTGTTCAGTCATGTCTAATGACAACGTCTCGTTAGAACGACGTGTCTCTATGTTACCCATCTCATATGGCGGGTCACCCACGGCAGTAGCCACTCCAGCGGTAGAGTCTCCGACCTATGAACAATCTGTAGTTCATTGGAAATTTATCTCTGATACTTACGGTTACCACACGGTATCCTAGTATCGTTAATGGATCACAGTTCACAGCAAGAGCCACATCCTCTTGATAAACTTATCTATACCATCGCATCGTTTTATTATTTTTCCTAACACAACAGACTAAGGTCGTTAGTCCAATACTGAGTATGTCGACTCGGGATCCAGTGTTAGATACGAGAGCGGCGTTAAAAGGGCCAATGCTCCGTATATAAGTCTCAGGTAATATATATATCTTATTATCCTGATGCTATAACTTTTACTTACGTTCCTTATGTTACACATATAAGATAGCATCATTGTCGCTAGTTCGTTTTATAATATTTCATATATACGAACGGTACTGTTATCGTACAACAGTAATAATAAAGCAGCATTAATACACAACTCAAGCATATTAATTCACACAAGCAGACATTCAATCTTATCACAGATTTTCACACAATGTCTGAACTGAGGAAATCCTCAGAGACAATCAAGCCACATATAACATACTGTTCACCCTGAAGTATTACGGTGGAGTATGATTCAGCTAGATCCGATGCTCCTCGTGTCGTCTCTAACAATCTATCAATATGCATCACACTATGCATCAGCATCTCATACTAACAACACACTACGGTACCCCGTACCATTGCTAATCCATCCCGGTTTATTCCCCGTCACTAACTGATAACGTTTGTCGGGTTTTCGGTTTAACTCGGGATTTGGAACAACGTCATACTTCATGCGTGGTTACGTCGAGTATATTAATATACTTAACTTTAAAACGTTTGTTACCACATGTAATTTAATACACATTTGTATATCGTATAGCTTGTCACTATATTGCATGTATAATCTTAATCCTTTATTATACATCTCACCTTAGTATTTATTTTTCCTAAGTTTTGTTTTTCCACCATCCATTTTAATACATGGTTTTCTAACCATATATATATTCATCCTTATATACATTTTTCTGGTATGTGTATATATTTACCACATAGGTAATTCCATGAGTTATAAATTCTTATATTATATGTTACATTTTTATCATCTTTTATTAGATGCCTTTTCCGCTTTAGTTGTACTATATTGTACAACTTATATTAAGATTATTATCCTAATATTATGTAACATTTTATGTTGTATCTTAACAACTCCCAAGGTTTAATTAACAAATTCCTTGGTTTATGAATCCTATTTATTTATAGTTTGTCACATTACTTAATGTGAATATTCTTACTTTTATTATTCCATCTAAACAAATAATTGTTATAACATTTATAACATTATAGACTTAGTCTAGAATTCATTTTCCAACCTTTAATATTTCGGTACAGCCCTTTGATTTATTTAAATTCTATTTTGACCACATAACATTATGTAAGTTATACCTTGTACTAATATCATATATTATGATATTTTTATTCCCTTTAAATTATAACATATAGTTTTTTATGCAAACTATTTATTATTGCCGCATGGGCACCATATAAAACCATATTCTTTTCATATACCATACTCTCCTCCTTTATTTACAAATTCACCCCATTATTTATACCATGTTATATATGTCATAAAATATAACATTTTAACTTATAAAATGGTATAACCTATGGTTATATTTTTTTGTAAATTCCGAACAGACCCAATATATTCTATAATTGTCATTTGGCCCAATTTATAACATATAGTTTGATAATAACATTAAACTATATATTATACACATATCTCATTAAATACACTTATATAATTCTAAAAATCACCAAATTTCACCAAAGGGTTATAATTACCCTTACTAACCCTATATAATCGGTTATTACCATTTCACCACATCTTTTATTTCAAAGTGTCATAATGACATAATAACAATATATTATACATATATAGTTCATTCTAATTCCAAAATCAACTCAATAAATTCCTAATAGCCCATGGGTGTTTATAATACCATTTACACCCTTTATTTTCGGTAATAACATATTCACCACATATGTTATAAAATTTGTTACAATTAAATACATAACTTATTATAAAACCTTAAATAAGTTACCTAACTTATTTAATTTGGTCAAAACCTACCATATGGTCAAGGTTGACCACCTTAATATTTCCTTGACCATTAATTTCTATATATTACGGTTTACACCCATAACTTTCATAAATTACCATTTAACCCCAAAACTTTATATAATCTTATAATTTTTATATAAACTCCTTTAAATCTCCAATTTTCGGCTATATCCTTTTATAGCCCCCAAATTTTAATTTAATTACACTATACCCCCAATAATATGCGGTAATGCATATTTAGCACCTAAACTTAATTAAAAGCTTATAAATGCATAAATAAAATGGCCTAAAGTACATGGCCTTATTACAAACATTGGCTTATAAAATAAATTACACATAAATGTCCATAAAAGCCTTAAACTCTCAGCCCTTACACATATGTTTTCTTTATTTACCAATTTTCCACATAATATCTTAAATTTGACAATTAAGCTAATTAATTTGTTTATAAATTTACTAAACCATTCCTTAATCACCTAATGTCAAAATAAGACCTTAAATACCTTGTTCACTCACGGCACAATTATATAAATATGTATAAGCACATATTAATATACCAAGTGAAGGTTTAAGTGATTTATACCTTGTTTTTGCCTAGTATATGCCTTGTTTGGCCACGGCTGTTATGGAGATCTATTTTCCACAGCTTAGTTTACATGTTTTTCAAACAGAAATTAAGGCATGATTAGTCTCCAAGCAAGATCTAACCATAAGAAGTGTTTAATGTCATTTTCAAGGTAAAATTTACCTTAGAACACCAAGGTTACAAGGTTGATCTCGGCCTGTATTTGCAGTAGGCAAAGAGTGTAAAAGAGCTACTAAAACCAAGCTTTAAACTGGTATAACTCAGATTAGAAGATAGCTAATCTTTACCTTGTTTAAAATGCCTAAAATGGTGTTTTTGGCTTGGATCTGGTTATACTTCGAAGCTCTTGATGTACCAACTGGATAAGTATGTTAAGATGAAGATTATAAGCTTAGAAACAAAGTTTCACACCGAATTTGAAGGGAATCAAAAGATATGTGCTTAAAGCACATTTTATACCTTAAGGACAAGATTAGCTTCCTCCACCTTCTTCCCTTGTTAATGTCGAGATACACCCTCCATTTAACCTCCAAACAACCTAAAACATTGATGGAAGTGGTTGATACTTTGCTCCATTGAAGAGGAAGAATTGTGAAGAAAATGAACATTTAAAGGCTTATTAGCTTACCAAGATCATTGGTGTTCTTCTCTAGTATGGCTTGTTAGCCACGGTTTTGGAGCAGAAAATGAGGTTGAAGAGCTGCTGTCGGCTGAGGTGAAGTGAGTGACAAGAATGATTAATTTAGCTTTTAAGACATTATTTTGCTACTTTTGGAATAGTAACTTGATGAGTCACTAATTGATTGATAACTGTTGAAGATTGATAATCAAGTGGGTACTAAGCTGTATGAAATCGGCTGGCTTTGGTCAAGGCAATATGAAATACCCCAACTTAGATATGGTGTTTAAATGATAACTAAGATATAAGAAGGCTAAATAATGCCTTAGAAACATTAAGAAACATTTCTAATCAAAGAAAATATAAGGAAACACCAAAAAGAGCAGTTTAAGCAAAACGTGCTCTAAGCTTGGAGAGACATGGGAGAGTACCCAAATTTGTTCTAAGACCTTAGTAATATCCTAATGGTCATTTTAAGTCAATTACCAAAGAAAACCAAGCTTGAAAACTAGTTAAAACACAAAATGTGCTTTAAGGAGTCTTAAAGCACGTTTTTGAAAAATTGTCTTGTAAATGAGTTTTGAATGGCTAAATGTCCATCATTACTCTTTAATTAATATGTGTACTATATAGTATCACATTTGGAGGTCTATATCAATGGGAAATCAAAAATTTCACAACAATGTGCCTTGTTTTTGATGAATAGTGAATTAATTAAGCTAGTTTATAACATAAGTCTATATAAGTGAGACATTTGGTCAACAAAGACTAAACTACCCTCATTCACTAAAGGGGGCCGGTTTTTTTAAGTGGACTCACCACACTTATCTAGCTAAGTAAAGAGAAAGCAAAATAAGTAAGTTATAAAGCATAAAGTACTATTCACCTTTTAAGATAAATATCACATTTGCTTACCTCTCTCCTCACTTCTTCATTCATTCTTCCTTGTTCACCACGATTTCTTGCTCTCTTTCTCTTCTCCATTAACGTGAAGCTCCTCTCCATGCTAGCTCCACCTTCTCTTGCACACATCTTGCTCATTTTAGCTCCAAATCCAAAACAAAATACATATTCTTCTTAGTTAGCTCAAGCTCCTCCTTTCTATCTTTTTCAAAACTTCAAGAGCTTCATTTTGGTGCCAAGTCAAACCACCATTAGAGGAGGAAATTCAAGTTTGGAGACTCCATTGGCATCTCCATTCTCTTAAGGTAAAGAAAGTGTAAGAAAATCTAGGTTTCCACCATTTTCTTCACATAACCGAAAATATATACTCATGGGACTCCATGTTTATGCCTTTTTCTAGCTTGTTTCTACTCTTCAAAGGAGAGAGGAGGTCCTTCTTGCTTCACATCCAAGTTGTCTTGAGAAACCAAGGTAAAACAATCACATTAATACCTTAAAACATATTTTTAAACCTAGGGTTTGTTCCTTAGGGTTAATGTGTTATCTAGTACTCATTGGAGTCATTGGATATTGGTTAGAACATTGGCAAGGAGAATCACATTGGTGACCGAGATTGAACAAAGAAAACCTAAGGAGAAAAGCTTTTAAGCTTGTGAGAAAACAAGGTAAATTACTTACCTTAAGGTTTTTGTTGTTTAAGGGAATGAGATGTGGGTATATGATGAGTTTGTGTAGAGTTTATATTGGGAAGGTGCTATAAAACCTAGGAGAAACAATGACTATTCTTGTGAACTTGTGACTAAGGAGCAATGAGAAAAGAGATAGTTTAAGAATATAAAGGTGAAGTACAAGAAGCATTTTATTTCAATGGGAGCCTTGTTGAGTGTATTCGCAGGTTGAAGGCATATATATATGTGGAAATTCAGTGGTTAAGATTATTGTCATTTAAGGGCCTAAGTGCCAAGCATTTTAAGTTTAAGCATTATATGATGATGTGGTGAAGTTTTAGTGTAATTGGGTGTTAAAGGTGTTGTGATGAGAATTTGTGTGGTATTGGTTGTTTGATGGAGAAAAACCATTGTGTTAGGAAGTACTATATACTAGAGAACCCATGGCAAATTTAAAGGAGAGTTTAAGTGTTTAAGATATCCTAAGGGAATTTAATGACTAAGGAAGTACTAGGAATGTTCTATGGTTGTCTTGATGAAAAAGGGTGAAGTTAAGGTGTTTTAATGACTTATGATGACTTAGGTATCACCATGGAAGATTTAGGAATCAAGAGAATGTATTCGAGTGTTTAGGACTTAGGCAAATGTTGATGCACAACTAGGAAGGAAATAATGTGATGATGATGGAAGTTTAGACTTGTTAAGGAACTTTAAGTAAATGTTTAAAAGAGTTTTAGATAGTGAGAGATGCTTGGGAGATGATGTTATAGTGGTGAAGAAAACATTTGGCATAGTGGTTACATTAGGTATGAACCACCACCTAGAAACCTAGAGGAAAACATTACAAGTGTTAGCATTATTACAAGGAAAATGCATAATGGCTAAGGTGGATCTTGTGGGATGATTAAGGTATTTTAAGGAGGGCTTAAGGTGTATTTGAGGTGCCCAAATGAGGTTATAACATATTAGATATATGAGGAGAAGTTTGGAGTTGAAAGAGAATTTAGAAACAAGTTTTTAGAGCCGACCGGCCTTAGGACCGGACTTGCAAGGTCGGTCGGGCTCTGTTACACTACCGGAAAATGTTTCTGGAATCGACCGGACTTGGGGACCGGACTTACAAGTCCGGTCGGGCTTGTGTTTTGTGAGGGAAAATGTTTCTGGAATGGACCGGACATGGGACCGGACTTGTCAAGTCCGGTCGGCATGAATTTTGTACGGTAATAAGTCTCTGGAATCGACCGGACATAGGACCGGACATGTAAGTCCGGTCGGAGTGAATTTTCCAACGGTAAAAGGGTACTGGAATGGACCGGACTTGGCAAGTCCGGTCGGTAAGTCCGGTCGAGCCTAAAAAAAAAAAAAAAGAATTTCAAATTCTAAGAAAGGTAATGGGTAATGAGGTATGCCCTTGGTAGGGTAGTAATGATTGGGACCCTAAGAACTTAAGGAATTAAGTTAAGATTAAGTATAATTTTAATGTTTAAAGTTAAGTTGTAAGACTAAGTGATAAAGGCTTGAGAGGTTATTGAGTGGAAGTCCTTAGGGACTAAGTGAGTTAAGTGAGGTGCAAATAACTAATGACCTAAAGAATGAATGAATGTTTTAGGTTTGTGAATTGGGACCCGAAGAAGGTTAACAAACAACGATCGACGGTGAACGGTACAGTCCTTTCCTGTGACCTGCTTGCTAACGAGGTGTCCCTCGGCTTGTGTGCTATCTGTTTATTTGCTATGACTAAGACAAGACAAAGCATGCAACCGGTCAAATTTATTCTCGATGTGATTGTGTTTACTCCACACTAACCCACGAGACTTGAGAATGTTGCTAACTAAGTTTAGTACTCACTGAGTTAAGGTTAAGAACTAAGTATCGGTGATTGTTGGTTTTACCCGTCAAGGTTTAACTAACACTGGTAATTAAGGCTTTCACTAACCATAACTTGGGGTGGGAGTGAGGAATCCGAATGGTACGGCACATGTGTATTGGGGGAGGTCGGTATCTGAATCAGATCCGACTTCCAAATAAGACTGGTCATTAGACTCGTCGCCTAGGGTCAACAAAACGACCCACCACCCGGGCTACTGTTTGAGGTGGGAGGCACATTAAGAATGGCGTGGGGGGATCAAGCCTACATCCCCAATAATTAAGAAAGGTAGCTTATCGTCGGATAGTGCACTGCTACCGGCTAGGGTTAACCAAGCCCTACAAAGATAAGCAACCAACTAAGGGCTAACCAATCTAATAGTGGAGCGGTTGGCAAGTATAAGGTTAAGGAGATTGTGGATCTAAGGGGTTAAGAACTAACTCACTTATTAAGGGAACGCTGAGTCGTTCGTTTGCTTATGAGCTAATTATGTTCATTGTGGTTGTTGGTTTGTTGTACTTCATATTAAGCTTATTGCGCTATTTATGCTTATCATGTTAATCAACTCCCACTATCGACAATTAGTCGTCGTAGCCCCGTTAGCTTGGGGGCCATGGGAGGGTCGTACCAGCATTCGTGCTGACCCCCTTTGGGGGCTGTTTTTACACTTGCAGGTAAGCGGCCGATGAAGTCACACCACGAGAGTAGGAGCGGGTAGCCCTAGGTGGGACTTTATTTTGAGTACGGGTAGCGCCTGTGCACCCGTCTGTTAGTAGTGGATATGAGATATATTATATGTTTTGAAATACTTAAAACTCGGATGGTGTATGTATTTTGTGTATGGTTGTAAATATTTAAATTACGGTAATTCTTGTTGGTTAGACCGTAGCTAGGTCCTGGTGTTACTTTATTCCGCTGCGACGTTAGTATAGTTTGTTAAGTTGCGATAACCACGATTGGCTTAGGACGGGTGTTACAAAAGTGGTATCAGAGCGTAGTTACGCTCTGATCAAGAAATACCGGATATAAGTAACCACCGAGTTAGGATATAAGTTAAGGAATAAGTATTGGGTTAAGGGTGTGAGAAGTTAGAGTGAGTAGAGTCAGATGACCACTAATAAGTGTGGATTTCTCTTACCGTCTACGGACGTTATAAATTTACTAACCAAAACAATGGTGAGTACGAATCTAATGTAAGTTATGCTTGTTCAGATGGCAGGACGCCCTAGAGGAGGCCGAGGTCGCGGCCGGGGTGAGGATATTCCAGGGATACCTGGAGGGCAGACGATCGCAGAGATCGTAGCTGCCGCTTTAGGGCACATGGGCTATCAGCCTGGTGTGGGTGCACCACCTCCACCGCCACAACCTAGGGAACCAAACTGGGTGAAGAGTCTATGCAGATCTTCGACCCGCTCATTTCAAGGGGAGACCGATCCCGCCAAGCTTGAGGCGTACATCTCCGAGCTGGAGACCGCCTTCGAGACCCTTGATGTCCCTGCTGGGATCAAGGTGCGCTTAGCTGCTTTCTACCTGAAGGGGGCGGCGGGCGATTGGTGGAAGCTGGTGAGGGCCGAGCATGTGGCCAATCCAGAGTTCGGCTGGGAGCAGTACACCGCCTTGCTACGGGCAAAGTACTACCCCGCCCATGTCCAGACGAAGAAGCGCTTGCAGTTAGATGCGCTTAAGCAGTCGGACAAGATGACAGTGGACGAGTATTACTCAGAGTTCACTGCCTTGCTCCGTCTTCTGCCAGGTCTAGGGTATTCTGACCAGATCTTGGTAGACCGCTTCTATGGCGGCTTAGCCATCGACTCCGCTACGGCATGGGGCCGACGAGTTACACTACCTTGCAGGTAATAAGAATGATTGAGAATTGAGTAAGTGATGAATAAGATTTAGATTATGAGGAATAAGTATGACTAATACCATGGAAAAGCAGGAGTGCTATCATGCCGCTGCTAAGGTTGAGATAACCGTCCAGCTGAGGGACGAGGAGAACGCTAAGAGAAAGAGTGCTGGAACACCAAGGGCAAGGAGGGTACAAGAAACAAAAGTACCAGCCTCAGCCCAGAAAAATCAGAACCCGAAGGGGAAGGAGGGAAAGGAGAAGGCTCCGGAAGAGCCATTGAAGCTGACGTATGCTATGCAGCTACACCCCTGCGCTCTAAGGCGCCAAAGGGTAAGGAATTGGTATTAAATAAGTTAAGAAACAACTAGTAACCATTTGGGATGTGAATATTGACATTGTGAATGATCAGGATCTGAGACTGAGAAGGAGCCGGTGGTGGATACCAGCGACGCTTCATCTGTAGGTGGTGTCACAAGGACCACCCCGGGCTCGACTGTAAAGGGAATAAGGTGGAGTGTAACTTTTGCGGAGTACTGGACACCGAGCATATGAGTGCTACGGGAATCCGGAGAGTAGAATTACAGACCCCAGTTTTAAGGTTAAGGGCAAGGCTGATCAGGGATCTGGATCTGACGGTCAGAGGAGGGGGCAACCAGCTGCAGACAAGAACCCGAGGGTGACCCAGAAGTCGGGGCCCACTCTACACATGGTGGACCGGGACGATGAGCCTGAGCCCTCATCGAGGCCAGGTACCACTATAACCATTTAGTAATAAAACTACCTGCTTACCGCATTATCATGCATGTTTGGTGAAATAAATGAGTTAAGTAAGAATAAGATGAGATTAGAACTTAAGTGAGATATAACCTACTACCACTCTAGGAAGATTCACACTTGCTACCCAATACCATCTACACCTAACCCGGAGCACACCGACATCGAAACCATACACTTTCCAACCGAACAATGTCAGGTTATCCGCCCAGGTATGATTCTATTAAGGGGATACCTGACACCCGAAGCACAAATAGCCATCATCAGGAGATGCAATCAACTAGGAATGGGACCGGAGGTTTTTACACACCGGAGTACCCAGGGGGAGCAAGGATGAAATTAAAGATGATGAGCTTGGGCAAGGATTGGAATCCGTATGCCAAGAATTACCAAACCATGAGGGAGCAAGATGGAGTCTCACCACCGGGAATACCCGAAGAGTTCCATCCAGTTATTACACAAGTCGTGGAAATCGCTCAGCAGTTGGAGGCTGAACCGATTCCAGACATCCAACCAGACATTTGCATTATAAACTTCTACGAAAAAGATGGGAAACTGGGACTACACCAGGATAAGGACGAGACAACGGAGTCTCTCGAAAGAGGGATACCCGTAGTGTCTTGGTCCATTGGAGATGATGCGGAGTTTTTATACGGCGAGCAGAAGCGTGCGGACCGTGCAGATAAGATAGTACTTAAGTCAGGTGATGTATTAATTTTGGGAGGAGAATCAAGGATGTTATACCATGGGATTAAGAGAATCAAGCTGAATACAGGCACCGTCAGCAGTAATCAATGCGACGCATATGAGACCAGGGAGATTAAACCTAACCTTTAGACATATTAGCCATGTAATGTTAGAATGAGATGAGAAATGAGATGTAAGATTGAAGCACATGTTGTAAACAGGATGGTCATAAATAAAATAACAGTGTTGTTCATATAAATTGTTACGACTCTTGTTATACCATCAATACTCATGGAGCTTGTGAACACAATTAGGTCATGGACTCGGTACGGAAGGTGCACTAAGCATACTCCAGAGGCACAGGCCGACGCCAGCGGTACTATCCTCACCGGCACCTTTCCGATCAATGGGATTGAGGCATCAGTTCTCTTCGACTCAGGGGCCTCGCATACCTTTGTCTCTGCATCATTTGCGAGCAGGTTGGGGCTAGACGCTGAGGAGCTACCCGACTTCACGGTTACGCTCCCGTCTAAGGAGAAGGTTCGTTGCACTCGTTACTACCGAGGAGCCACCATCATCAATTAAGGGGGAAGACTTCCCAGTCAGTTTCATTGAGTTCAGTAAGCTAGGATTTGATGTTATCTTCGGGATGAACTGGTTGGAGCGGCACAAGGGACGTATCCTCTGCGCCGAGCATAGATTGCTGCTCAGGAGTCCGTCTGGGGTAACAATATCATACCGCCAGAGGCCCAGAGAGCCTTCGACTAAGATCATCACCGCCATGGCAATGCATAGAGAATTAAGGAGAAAGGAAGAAGTATACCTCTGCTATGTACAGGACATAGAGAGAGACCCTGAGTTCGACCCCGACTTACCGGTAGTGTCGGAGTTCCCCGACTATTTCCACGGGAACTGCCCGCATGCCACCCACTCGGGAGGTAGAGTTCACCATTGAGCTGCTACCTGGTACCGGACCGATAGCCAAAGCACCATACCGTATGGCTCCGGCAGAAATGACTGAGTTAAAAAACAACTGAAAGATTTGTTGGATAAGGGATTCATTAGACCAAGTGTGTCACCATGGGGAGCGCCAGTCCTCTTCGTGAAGAAGAAGGATGGTAGTCTCCGCCTCTGCATCGACTACAGAGAGCTGAATGCAGTGACAGTGAAGAATAAGTACCCACTACCCCGCATTGACGATCTGTTCGATCAGTTGAAGGGAGCATCTGTGTTTTCCAAGATTGATCTCAGATCGGGTATCATCAGATAGCCATTAAGGAGGGAGACATTGAGAAGACGGCATTCCGGACACGATACGGCCACTATGAGTTTACAGTGATGCCGTTCGGTTTGTCGAACGCGCCAGCGAAGTTTATGGATCTGATGAACCGCTTGTTCCGGGAGCAGCTGGACAAGTCGGTGTGGTTTTTATTGATGATATTCTGATATATTCAAAGTCTAAGGTTGAGCATGAGGAACATTTGAGGAGGGTGTTGGAAATATTAAGGGAGAACCAGCTATATGCTAAGTTCTCCAAGTGTGAGTTTTGGCTTGACCAGGTCTCTTTCCTAGGTCATGTCATCTCAGATGCTGGGATCGCAGTGGATCCAGCAAAGATTGATGCCGTACGTACCTGGCCAAGGCCGAAGACTGTTACCGACATCCGGAGCTTTCTCGGTCTGGCAGGTTACTACAGGAGGTTTGTTAGAGATTTCAGCAAGGTCGCGAAGCCGATGACCAGTCTGATGAAGAAAGATGCACCATTTCTGTGGACAGTCGACTGTGAGAGATCATTTCAGCGCAGCGCTTGAAGGACTCACTGACCACTGCACCGGTACTGACCATTCCAGACGGTACAGAGGGCTTTGAGGTTTATTGTGATGCATCCGGCAGAGGGCTGGGTTGCGTGCTCATGCAACATGGCAAGGTGGTGGCATATGCCTCACGCCAGTTGAAGAAACATGAGGCGGAGAAACTACCCCACACATGATTTAGAGCTGGGAGCTGTAGTCTTCGCTTTGAAGATATGGCGCCACTATTTATATGGGTTAGTGTTACGATCTACACCGATCACAAAAGTTTGAAATACATATTCACTCAGAAGGAGTTAAATCTTCGACAGAGGAGATGGCTAGAATTTCTGAAAGACTATGACATTGACCTCCAATACAAAGAAGGAAGGCCAATGTTGTAGCAGATGCCCTGAGCCGTCGAGCACACTCACTCCATTCGCTAGTTTCTTTCTCCAGCTTGGTTGATGAGGTGCGAGAGGCTCAGAGGACTGATGAGTATATGAGAGAAGTCAAACAGAAGCTGACAGATGGTACTTTTGAGAGTCAGAAATACGACTTGAGACTTCATGATGATGATCTGATCAGACTTAAGGGCCGATTATGCATACCACGAGGTAACACGGATCTGAAAGACCGTATACTTAGAGAATCACACTGTTCTTCAGTTTCCATCCATCCGGGAGCCTCTAAAATGTATAAAGACATGAAGAGATACTTCTGGTGGTCGGGAATGAAGACAGATGTTACCGAGTTCGTCTTGAGGTGTCTCACATGCCAGAAAGTGAAATTCGAGCACAGACGACCGGGCGGAATGGTACAGTCGATGCCAGTTCCGGAGTGGAAGTTCCATGATATCTCCATGGACTTCGTAGTTGGGCTTCCACCTGCTAGGGAGGTCTCAACATGATATGGGTGGTGGTGGATCGCCTTACCAAAGTAGCCCGATTCATACCGATGAAGGATACTTGGAAGGTGACCAAATTAGCTGAGTTATTTGAGAAAGAAATCATGAGACATCATGGCATACCAAAGACCATAGTGTCAGATAGAGATACCAGATTCCTTTCGAGGTACTGGAGAGCTACCAGAGAAAGCGTTGGGTACAGAACTCAAACTGAGTACCGCGTTCCATCCTCAGACAGATGGTCAGACTGAGCGTACTATTCAGACACTCGAGGACATGCTGAGAGCATGTGCCTTAGACTTCCAGGGCAGTTGGATTGACAGATTGCATCTGATCGAGTTTTCATACAACAACAGCTATCACGCTTCGATCAAGATGGCACCTTTTCAAGCGTTGTACGGTAGACCATGTCGTACACCGCTCTGCTGGGATGAGTCGAGTGAGACGGTCATTATAGGACCAGAGTACTTAGAACAGTTAAGGCTGAAGTTCAGCAAATCAGGGAGAACATGAAAGCTGCTCAAGATAGGCAGAAGTCGTATGCTGATGTTCGACGACGAGACCTGGAGTTCGCAGTGGGCGACCGGGTATTTCTGCGAGTATCACCGATGAAGGGTGTATTCAGGTTTAGGCAGAAGGGCAAGTTAAGCCCGAAATTTGTTGGTCCTTATGAGATTACGGAGCGGGTGGGGCCCGGTTGCTTACAGGTTGAATTTACCTGCTGAGCTGGGTAAAGTGCATGATGTCTTTCATGTTCACAGCTGAAGAAGCATCCCATGTACCACCCCTCCCATGTGTTAGAACCTGAGAGGTTGACCTTGGAACCAAACATGAGATCCGTGGAGACTCCTCAGAGAATCTTGGACAGAAAGACTAGGGACACTCGCACAAGTCAGTGCGACTGGTGAAGGTTCTCTGGTCTAACCAGGATGTCGAAGAGGCCACGTGGGAATTAGAGGATAAGATGAGGGCGAAGTACCCTTCTTTATTTACTGACTAGATCGTCTGTATAGGGTACGGGGCGTACCCCTTTATAAGGGGGGTAGAGCTTCCTCGCTTTTGAGTTAGGAAACGATCATGTTGTCGTTTGTTTGGTTGTTTAAGATGTGGATTTGTGTAAGTTGCTACACTTCGGTGTAAGTTCGAGTTATGTATGATACTTATGTATTGTATTTGAGATTGACCTTTGAGTCTTGAGATGTATGAATGTGAATATAAGATGTGGTATTAAGATTAAGAGAACTGTGTACCGTGAATGGTTAAACACATGTGTGAACTTTGAGGACAAAGTTCTTTTAAGGGGGGTAGATTGAAATACCCCAAACTTAGATATGGTGTTTAAATGATAAACCAAGATATAAGAAGGCTAAATAATGCCTTAGAAACATTAAGAAACATTTCTAATCAAAGAAAATATAAGGAATCACCAAAAAGAGCAGTTTAAGCAAAAACGTGCTCTAAGCTTGGAGAGACATGGGAGAGTACCCAAATATTGTTCTAAGACCTTAGTAATATCCTAATGGTCATTTTAAATCAATTACCAAAGAAAACCAAGCTTGAAAACAAGTTAAAACACAAAATGTGCTTTAAGGAGTCTTAAAGCACGTTTTTGAAAAATTGTCTTGTAAATGAGTTTTGAATGGCTAAACGTCCATCATTACTCTTTAATTAATATGTGTACTATATAGTATCACATTTGGAGGTCTATATCAATGGGAAATCAAAAATTTCACAACAATGTGCCTTGTTTTTGATGAATAGTGAATTTATTAAGCTAGTTTATAACATAAGTCTATATAAGTGAGACATTGGTCAACAAAGACTAAACTACCCTCATTCACTAAAGGGGGCCGGTTTCTTTAAGTGTGACTCACCACACTTATCTAACTAAGTAAAGAGAAAGCAAATAAGTAAGTTATAAAGCATAAAACACTATTCACCTTTTAAGATAAATATCACTTTTGCTTACCTCTCTCCTCACTTCTTCATTTTCCCTTGTTGCCCACGATTTCTTGCTCTCTTTCTCTTCTCCATTCACGTAGAGCTCACCTCCATGAAAGCTCCACCTTCTCTTGCACACCACTTGCTCATTTAAGCTCCAAATCCAAAACAAAATACATATTCCTCTTAGTTAGCTCAAGCTCCTTCTTCCTATCTTTTCAAAACTTCAAGAGCTTCATTTTGGTGCCAAGTCAAACCACCATTAGAGGAGGAAATTCAAGTTTGGAGACTCCATTGGCATCTCCATTCTCTTAAGGTAAAGAAAGTGTAAGAAAATCTAGGTTTCCACCATTTTCTTCACTTGACCGAAAATATATACTCATGGGACTCCATGTTTATGCCTTGTTCTAGCTTGTTTCTACTCTTCAAAGGAGAGAGGAGGTCCTTCTTGCTTCACATCCAAGTTGTCTTGAGAAACCAAGGTAAAACAATCACATTAATACCTTAAAACATATTTTTAAACCTAGGGTTTGTTCCTTAGGGCTAATGTATTATCTAGTACTCATTGGAGTCATTGGATATTGGTTAGAACATTGGCAAGGAGACACACATTGGTGACCGAGATTGAACAAAGAAAAACCTAAGGAGAAAAGCTTTTAAGCTTGTGAGAAAACAAGGTAAATTACTTACCTTAAGGTGTTTGTTGTTTAAGGGAATGAGATGTGGGTATATAATGAGTTTGGTGGAGGTTATAAGGTGGATTTAAGGTGCCAAGATGGTGTTGGACCTATTAGGACACTTGTGGAAGAGTTTGGAATTGAAAGAGGCAATTAAGAGGAAGGTCTGTAGAGGACCGACCCAGGGTCCGACCCAGTTTTGGGTCGGTCGGGCCATGTTAAGCCAGCCGGAATGCCTCTGGACTGGACCGACCCAGGGGGTTTGGGTCGGTCGGCTTAGCTTGGGTCGGTCGGGCAAAGGTTTAGTGTATGAAAATGGGTTCTGTAAGGGACCGACCCAGAGGGTTTGGGTCGGTCGGTCTAGCTCTGGGTCGGTCGGATGGGTTCCAAGAGACGGAAGAGTTTCTGTAAAGGACCGACCCAGGGGTAGGTCGGTCGGTCGACCCTTACCACTTAGAAAAAAAAAAGAAATTTCAATTTCTAAAAATGGTAATGGGTAATGAGGTATGCCCTTGGTAGGGTAGTAAAGATTGGGACCCTAAGAATTAAGGAATTAAGTTAAGATTAAGTATAAGTTTTAATGTTTAAAGTTAAGTTTGTAAGACTAAGAGATAAAGGCTTGAGAGGTTATTGAATGGAAGTCCCTAGGGACTAAGTGAGTTAAGTAAGGTGCAAAAAAACTAATAACCTAAAAATGAATGAATGTTTTAGGTTTGTGAATTGGGACCCCGAAGAAGGTTAAACAAACAACGAACGACGGTGAACGGTACAATCCTTTTCGTGACCTGCTTGCTAATGAGGTGTCCCTCGGCTTGTGTGCTATCTGTTTATTTGCTATGACTAAAACAAGATAAGGCATGCAACCGGTTATATTGCTCTCGTTGCGATTGTGTTACATTTACACTAACCCGCGAGGCTTGAGATTGTTACTAACCAAGGTTAGTACTTACTGAGTTAAGGTTGAGAACTAAGTATCGGTGATTATTGGTTTTACCCGTCAAGGTTTAACTAACACTTGGTAATTAAGGCTTTCACTAACCATAACTTGGGGTGGGAGTGAGGAATCCGGAATGGTACCGGCACATGTGTATTGGGGGAGGGCGGTATCTGAATCAGATCTGACTTCCAAATAAGACTGGTCATTAGACTCGTCGCCTAGGGTCAACAAATCGACCCGACCACCCGGGCTACTGTTCGAGGTGGGAGGCACATTTAAAGAAGGCGTGGAGGGATCAAGCCTACATCCCTAATAAATTAAGGAAGGTAGCTTATCGTCGGATAGTGCACTGCTACCGGCTAGGGTTAACCAAGCCCTACAAAGATAAGCAACCAACTAAGGGCTAACCAATCTAATAGTGGAGAGGTTGGCATGTATAAGACTAAGATTGAGACTGAGATTAAGATTAAGATAAGGAATTGAGATTAAGGAAATGAGGACTAAGGAGGGGGTTATTAACCCACTTGATAAGGGAACGCTTGAGTCGTTCATTGCTTGTGGACTATATATGTTCATCTGTGGTTATTGTTATTGCACTTCATATTATGTTCGTGTATGTAATCAATTTCCATGCTATCGACAATTAGTCGTCGTAGCCCCGTTAGCTTGGGGGCCATGAGAGGGTGTACCAGCATTCGTGCTGACCCCCTCGGGGGCTATTTTTACACTTGCAGGTAAGAGGCCCATGAGGACGCACTACGAGAGTAGGAGCGGTTAGACTTCGGTGGGGACTTTTATTTTGAGTTCGGGTTGCGCCTGTGCACCCGACTGTTTATATTAAGCTGATGTAAGTTTGGGATCGTGTATAAGATACTAGTACTCGGTTGGTCGTGGTATTGAGAATATTGATGTTTTAGTTGGGTAAGTGTTTGGATAAGTATTGTAAGTATTTAAGCCGGTATATTCTATCGATCAGACCGTGGCAAGGTCCAGGTGTTGTTTATTTCCGCTGCGACGTATTCGATTCAGTGTTCAGATTGCGATAACCACGATAGGCTTTGGATGGGGTGTTACAGTTCCAGCCGATTTTGGCTCTTTTGTTGGGCTAGAAATCTTGTTCTTTTGCTATTCAAGAACTTCATTCATCCATTGGAAGGTAATACTCATTCTAAATCTCAGACAAGCATAAACCCTAAATTGATTAAGATAGGTTCTAAGTAGTTGTGTATATATTTTATGGGCTGTAGCATTTGTGTGTGAACCCCATTGGAACCGAGGACAAGAAAGAAAGAAAGAAGGAAAGGAAGGAAAGAGGAACTAGCAAAACAAGGTAAAACACTCTTACCTTGTGTTAGTTTGTGTATTGTATTGTAACAGTTTTTAGTAGTGAAATGAGTAATGGAATGAGTAATAAGTGGTTGCAATGGTTTGTGGTAGCGTATCGAGAATGGAATGTAAATGTAAGTAATTTGAAGTATTTTAAATGAAGTTTTAAAGCTTGGGAAAACCTTGGGTGGTATGTGTATGTGTGCAGGAATTTTAATGTGTGTAGTAGTGTTGAATGGTGAGTATAGTGTATTGTATAAACAGGTTGTGAGAATGTGAATTGTGAGCTGAAATAATGTGTGGAGAAAGTAAGAATTATAGGGGAGACCATGTCAAAATTTGTGTAGAAATGAGAGGACTTAAGATGTTTAAGAAGGAAGTATTTGGAGAGTTAAGAGGAGTGTTTTTGTAGTTTGCAACAGATTTGGAGAGAAGTTTATAAATGGGATTAAACTAGAGTGTAAGGTAATGCATTTCGGATGCTAGGAATAACATTAGTTGAGGGAGCATTGGAGTATAGGAGTTAAGGTAAAAATCTGTAGCATAATAGAGGAAACAAAAATCTGTAGCATAAGTGAAGAAGAAACTAGCATGAGTGTTGAAATGAAAGGAAGAAATGTGTAAGTGAGTGTAGGTATTGTGTAGTAAGTTTTGGGGATGAACTAAGGTGAATTAGAGTGTTAATTAGTGCTAAATCATGTGGGGAAGTATTGGTAAAGATTAGGGAAGCAATGGGTGAAATTGGGAAAAGAAAACAAGGCCTGTAGCAAAGTTCTGCTACTGTCCGACCCACAGCTGGATCGGACGCTGGGTCGGACAAGGCCTGAACTACGAAAATAAAACCTTCTGGAACCGTCTGACCCAGAGCCGTGAGTCAGACGTGGGCGGACGGGCCTTGATAATCGACAAGAATCTTTCTGGAATGATCCGACCCAGGGCCGTCAGTCGGACATGGGTCGGACAGGCAAAAATTTTCTTCATCGAAGTTTCTGACTTCGTCCGACCCAGAGGTTGGGTCGGACGTGGGTCGGACATGGCTTGGATGACAAAACTGAAACCTTCTGGAATGGTACGACCCAGAGGGTATGGGTCAGACGGAATAGTGCTGGGTCAGACGGGAGTAATTTCAGAGGACGAAAACCTACTGGAATGGTCTGACCCAGGGTTGGGTCGGACGGTGGGTCGGACGGCCAACACACTTAAAAAAAAAAAATGTTTTAATTATATGATTATAGTAATCATATATACATATATATATGCCTATATACCTATATGCATATATATGTAGTAATACACCATTGATGAAGTAATAATGGTAAGGAAGTAAGTAAGTTTGTAAGAAAAAAAGTTTATGAAGTAGTAAAGAAAAGAACGGTTTTATAACCAAGTATGAATAAAGAAGTAGTAAGTATACATTGAAAGTATCAATGAGGGAGTAAATTAGATCAATAATAGATCATTGATCATACTACTTGATGTATGTATAGGAATCAAATAGTTGACCTCCAAAGGAACCGGTAGTACGTATTCGACGGTGAACGGTATGATTTCCTCATGCTCTGTATCCTAACTTGGTTACCCCGATTTGTGTGCTTATGTGATCACCAATAAGATAAATGCACGAATCGGACTTATATTGCACGTAATTGTGTTTGAACTATATTGTTCTTGTTTTATGCTCTTGAACATTTAGTTTGCATAATTCATGAAATGAATGAATGGAAATGAAGTGTATGTGTAAGTATGAGTACTTGCGGTATGTATGTATGTATGGAAGTAAGTATGGGACTTCTACTAATTCCTAACAACCTAACTCCTAACATGAGTAATGAGTAAAGGGAATGAGCAGAAGCCCGATATAGTTTCGGCCACGCGTGAGGATAAGGAACCACAAGAGGTGGAACCGAATCCTAGCTATAATCTTTTCCTTGGACCAATCCCTTGAATGGGTAGCATCCTGGATTAGTGAGCCACCCTAAAGCCCAGTGGTGGGATGATGTAGTAATCCCTGCCCGGAGGTCATACCGACTTAACTGGAAGTAAAGTATGTAAGAAGTAAGTATTGTATTTGTATTGGTCTTGACTATTTAAGTCATTGACCCGGAGTAAAAGTATTGAACACCCGATTAACCCGGGTGTGTAATAAGGCTAACAAGACCTTTGTATGTATTGGAGAATTGTATCTCCGTGATGCGGTGAGTATGGTAAGTATGAATGAATGGACTTGCATTGCATTCCTTGTATGTACTGTATGTATGTATGTTTGGTAAAATGAATGTATAGTATTGTTGTATAAAGCATGTATGTATGTATGAATGAAACGAACCGCATGTACTCGACCAAATAGTTGGCGTACCCTCGCTAGTACGCGGGGTATGCGGTTATCATATGCAGCGTAAGCTGACCCCTAGGGGGATGTTTTTACTCCACAGGCAACCCCGAGGCGTGGGCTGACGATTAGAGTAAGGACTGGATGCATTCTCGAGTAGTTAGTAGGATTGGATGGTGTACCGAGTTGTACACGGCTAAGGCCCTTTTGAGTAGCCGGTGTACCATGTGGTACACCTTTTTGGATATAGAATTCTTGATTGAATAGTAAGAAGAGGATGTATAAACTCTTCATTTTGGGAAGTAGTGTGGAATGTAATTCATATATTCGGTATACTCGGTAATCAAATGTAAGTAAGTATTTGGTATTGTAAAGTAAGTAGTATGTATGTATTCATTCTAATCATCAGACCGAAACGGTAAGTAATAGTAGCCTTGTTAACCTGGCGGGGTTAACGGCGTTGTATCACCCGCCGGGAGTAGGTAAGTATTCCGCTGCGAGAAGGGTAAGTATGGGACTGATTAGAGGATAATGGAAGGATTAGCGGTTGGGGTGTTACAAAAAGTGGTATCAGAGCGAAGTATCGCTCTGATGATTAGAATCTTAAGAGTAGTGATTACCGAGTTAGGATTTCAACCGTCTTAAGACGGATATTTAGAAACCTAACTAGGAACTACCGTTAGCAATAACGGATACCACTAACGTCTGCAAAGACGATACCATTGTTTGAATGAAGACCATGAGGTCATAGTATCACGACATCTAATGTAATCCACACTTGTTCAGATGTCAGGACGTGGTCCAGGTCGTCCCGAGGAGGGGGCAACGAAGGACCAAGCGCGCAGACGATAGCCGAAATCGTCGCCGCCACGGTAGCACAGATGCTACCGGATGTAATCACGGCTGTACAGCAACACAGCAAACACCACACAGCAGCAGCAGCAGCAGCAACCCGACCCACCTCATCCCCGTGAGACAAACTGGGTAAAAGCAGTCGCCGACCTTCGACCTCCATGCTTTAGAGGCGAGAGCGACCCCGCCAAGCTCGAGGCCTACCTCTCCGAGATGGAGACGGCTTCGAGACACTTGAGACTCCCGCTGGAGTTCGAGTGAGGATAGCTGCGTACTACCTCAAAGACGCGGCTATGGACTGGTGGAAGCTCGTTAAGGCCGAGCACATAGCTGACCCTGCTTTCGGATGGGAAGCATTCACCTCTCTCCTCCGATCTAAGTACTACCCGAGCATGTCAAGACCAAGAAAAGGCTTGAGCTCGATGCGCTAAAAATGACCGAGAAGATGACGGTTGATGAATATTACCGCACCTTCACCTCTCTCCTCCGACTTCTACCCGACCTTGGGTATACCGGCCAAGTCTTGGTCGACCGCTTCTACGGCGGATTGAGCCATCGACTCCGGTATGGCATGGGCTTCACACGGTTTACCTCCCTTCAGGTAAACAAGTTGAACCCTTAAAAAGCCATGAGTAATGTGAATTAGTATTCCCGTATGTAAATGTAACCTAATGCCTAAGTAATTCAGGAGTGTTACCACGCTGCATCTCGAGTTGAGATCACCTGCCAGCTAAGAGATGAGGAGCAAGCGCTGAAGCGCAAGGTGAGCGGACAGGGTAACCCCTCCGATGATCAAAACCAATCCAAACCTTGGAAGAAAGGAAGGGGAAAGCACTCCCATCAGAAGAATACATCCGGAGACGGCGGTGCCCATGCTGAGAAGGGCAAGGCAACTGAGCCGTTACAGATTGCCTACACCGCACCAGTGGCAGCGAAGCCACTGAGGTCTCAGCCCTACAGGGGTAAGAAACCGAAACCGAATTAGTACACTTGTGAATTGTATGTATATAGAGTATTGTAAGTATACCAAACCTTGCTAACTCGAAAGCTATAGGTTCTGGATTTGGCCAAGGAAAGAACCAATCTGATGGCCGCAGCTACATCTGCCGTAACTGCAACAAGGATCATCCCGGCACAGATTGCCAAGGAAGGGAGATCCGCTGCTTCACTTGTCAGAAACCGGGCCACCGTGCCAATGCATGCCCGGAGAATTCTAAGCCCAAGGGCAACTACCAGGGCTACAAGCAGCGTGAGGGCAAGGAGGTTGCATCTGGCGATGCTCATGCCCAGCACACCTCACAGGGACAGGGGTCCCGAGGTCCGCAGAAGGGCGCACCGCAGAGGCAGCCGGCCTTACACATCATAGACCGTGATGGGACCGGGACTAAGTCCGGCCCAGGTAACCACTGTAACCTTTAATCCTTGAAGAGCATGACTAAGTATTAAAGTAATTGTATGAATGAAAGCATGAATGCGTAAGTATTTGAAGTATGAAATTGAGCATGAATAAGTAACATGGAAGTATGTATTGAGCATGAAATGAATTAGTAAGCCTAGAACTCATTCTAGATGAATTTACCACCTTAGGGAAATTCCATATCTGTTACCCAATACCTTCAAACTCACCTCATGAAGAGACCGACATCGCCAATCACCACTTCAACAACGAACAGTGTCAGGTCATCCGCCCAGGTATGATCTTATTAAAAGGATACCTGACACCCGAAGCACAAATTTCAATCATCCGACGAGATGCAACGAGTTAGGAACGGGTCCAGGAGGATTTTATACACCCGAATTCCCGGTGGAGCTACAATGAAGCTGAAAATGATGTGCTTGGGAAAGGACTGGAACCCTTATACCAAGACATACCAAACAACGCGAGAGGAGACGGAGCAACACCTCCAGCAATACCCCCAGAATTCCAAACGCTTGTCACACAAGCTGTAGAAATTGCACAACAGTATGAAGATGAACCAATCCCTGCACTTGAAGCAGATCTATGTATCGTCAACTTCTATGAGAAAGAAGGACGACTTGGCTTACACCAAGACAAGGACGAGACAGCGGAATCTCTTGAACTAGGAGTGCCCGTAGTGTCTTGGTCCATTGGTGATGACGCCGTATTTTGTATAGCGAGCGGAAGCGTGTGGACCTCGCAGAAAAATTGGTATTGAGATCAGGAGATGTTCTAATCATGGGTGGTAAAATCAAGGTTGCTGTATCACGGGATCCAGAAGATCAAGTTGAATACGGCACCACCGGCAATAATCAATGCCACACACATGATACCAGGACGCCTGAACCTTACCTTTAGAAAGTATTAATCTTGTGTAGCATGTAATCCAGTAGTAACGTGTATTAGAGACACAGTATGTATGATGGTTGGTTATTCAATAAAAGCAGTGTTGGTTATTAAATTCCACTTGCGTTCCACCATCTTTACTTATAATCTCATGAATCAATAGGTTGTGGACTCGGTACCGAAGGTAACCTGAGCATCCTCACCGAAGAACAAGCCGGCAAGAGCGGCACCATTCTAACGGGAACCTTCCCAGTAAACGGCATCGAAGCCTCAGTATTATTCGACTCCGGCGCCTCTCACACCTTCATATCGCCATCTCTTGCGAAGAAGTTGGGGCTAGATGCGGATGAGCTACCGAACTTCTTGGTTACTCTCCCATCGAAGGAGCGGGTACAGTGTACCAAGTATTACAAATCAGCCACCATTCAAATCAAAGGTGAAGCGTTTCCCATTTCCTTCATTGAATTCAACGGATTGGGATTCGACTTAATAGTTGGAATGAACTGGTTGGAGCGGCACAAGGGGAGAATCCTATGCGCCGAGCACCGATTGCTGCTCAAGAGTCCATCTGGGGTCACTGTTTCATACCGCCAGAGACCGAGAAAGAGAGCCTTCAACTACAGTCATCTCCGCCATGGCAATGTATCGGGAGCTCAAAAAAGGACATGAAGTGTATTTATGTCACGTGCAAGACCTGGAGAGAGATCCAGAGTTCAGTGACGAGGTAGTAGTAGTCTCAGAATTCCCTGATGTATTTCCGAAAGAGCTACCTGGTATGCCACCACAGAGGGCGGTAGAATTTGAAATCGACCTTGTACCGGGTACTGGTCCCATTGCTAGGGCACCATACCGTATGGCACCGGCAGAAATGGCAGAACTCAAAGAACATCTACATGATCTTCTCGACAAAGGGTTTATACGCCCGAGCGTATCACCCTGGGGAGCACCGGTCCTCTTCGTGAAGAAGAAGGACGGTAGTCTCCGCCTCTGCATCGACTACCGCGAATTGAATGCGGTCACAGTAAAGAATAAGTATCCATTGCCACGCATCGACGACCTGTTCGATCAGTTGAAGGGAGCATCCGTCTTTTCTAAGATTGATCTCCGATCCGGTTACCACCAAATTGCTATCAAAGAGCAAGACATTCAGAAAACAGCATTCCGAACAAGATATGGCCACTACGAATTCACGGTGATGCCATTCGGTTTGTCTAATGCACCAGCCAAATTCATGGACCTAATGAATCGGTTATTCAGTGATCAGCTGGACACTTCGGTAGTAGTATTATTGACGACATTCTTGTGTATTCGAAGTCACCAGAAGAGCATGAAAACCATTTGAGAAGAGTACTTGAGACACTGCGCGAGAACCAACTGTATGCGAAGTTCTCCAAATGCGAGTTTTGGCTAGATCAGGTATCTTTCCTCGGTCATGTCATCTCGAGCGCGGGCATTTCAGTAGATCCATCCAAAATCAAAGCAGTGCGATCATGGCCTAGACCTAAGATGGTTACCGACATCCAGAGCTTTCTTGGTTTAGCCGGTTATTACCGGAGGTTTGTAAAGGACTTCTCAAAAGTCGCTAAGCCCATGACGTCATTGATGAAGAAAGATGCACCCTTTGTATGGACAAAGGAGTGCGAAGTATCCTTCCAGAAATTAAAAGACTCATTGACTCAGCGCCAATTCTCACACTTCCAGAGGGCACAGAGGGATTTGAGGTGTATTGTGATGCATCGGGCAAGGGCATGGGATGCGTACTCATGCAGCATGGCAAGGTAGTAGCCTATGCTTTCGCCAGCTGAAAAAGCATGATGAGGAGAATTACCCGACACATGATCTAGAGCTAGGAGCCATTGTCTTCGCCTTGAAGATATGGCGACACTATCTCTACGGGGTAAGCATCACCATCTACTCCGACCACAAAAGTTTACAGTACGTATTCACCCAGAAAGAATTGAACCTAAGGCAGAGGAGGTGGATGGAGTTCCTCTCGGATTACGACATCAACCTCCAGTATAAAGAAGGGAAGGCAAACGTAGTAGCCGACGCCCTGAGTCGTCGAGCACACTCGCTCCATTCGCTACTCGCTTCTTCTAGCTTGGTTGACGAGGTGCGAGACGCTCAGTTGAGCGACCCATACTTCACCGAGATCAGACAGAAAATCACAGATGGTACCTTCGAGCGCCGAAAGTACGACTTCAAACTGCATGAAGATGGTCTGATCCGTTTGAATGGCAGATTATGCGTCCCCCGAAGCAATGCTGAGCTAAGGGATCGCATTCTGCGAGAGTCACATTGTTCGACATTGCATGTCCATCCGGGAGCCTCTAAAATGTACAAAGACATGAAGAGGTACTTCTGGTGGTCAGGGATGAAATCAGACGTGACTGAGTATGTTCTGAGGTGTCTCACATGCCAGAAGGTGAAGTTCGAGCACCGAAGACCGGGAGGAATGGTGCAATCCATGCCCATTCCGGAGTGGAAATTCCACGACATCTCCATGGATTTGTTGTTGGACTCCCACCTGCTAGGGGAGGACTCAACATGATCTGGGTAGTAGTCGATCGCCTCACCAAGGTTGCCCGATTCATACCGATGAAGGACACCTGGAAGGTGGCGAAGCTCACAGAGCTATTCGACAAGGAGATCATCCGACACCACGGAGTCCCAAAAACCATTGTATCTGACCGCGACACCAGATTTCTTTCGAGATACTGGAGAGCGACACGGGAAGCGCTTGGTACTGAGTTGAAGCTTAGCACCGCCTTCCATCCACAGACCGACGGTCAGACAGAAAGGACCATCCAAACACTAGAGGATATGCTAAGGGCATGTGCCTTAGACTTCCAGGGGAGCTGGATTGAGAAGCTTCATCTTATCGAGTTTTCGTATATAACAACAGCTACCATGCTTCGATTAAGATGTCGCCATTCCAAGCTTGTATGGTAGACCTTGCCGTACCCCGTTGTGTTGGGATGAGTCAAGCGAAGCGGTCATCATAGGACCGGAGTATTTGGAACAAGTACAAGCTGAGGTACAACAAATCCGAGCCAATATGAAGGCAGCCCAAGATAGACAGAAATCCTATGCGGATGTGCGACGACGCGACCTTGAGTTCACCGTGGGCGACCAAGTGTTCTTGCGTGTCTCACCTATGAAGGGTGTCTTTCGATTTGGCCAGAAGGGCAAACTGAGCCCGAAATTCGTTGGCCCGTATACCATTACCGAGAGGATTGGAGCCGTAGCATATAGGCTAGCATTGCCTGAAGAATTGGGGCGTGTTCATGATGTCTTTCATGTATCACAACTCAAGAAGTACATAGCCGATCCCTCTCATGTATTAGAACCCGAACATCTATCCCTAGAGCCGACGATGAGATATGTCGAGACTCCACTACGAATCCTTGATACCAAGACAAGAGACACTCGCCATAAATCCGTACGAATGGTGAAGGTCTTGTGGTCTAACCACGATGTCGAGGAAGCGACTTGGGAATTAGAGGACCGCCATGAAGCGAAGAAGAACCCGAATTTATTTGTAGACTAGATGTCTAGTATCCGTATAGCACGGAGGGTACGGGGCGTACCCCTTTTAAGGGGGGGTAGCAGTGGTAGGGGGGTAGAGCCTTTTGCTTTTGCATTGCTTCGGGTTAGCATTGCATAGTATGTATGTATTGTAATTGTATTTTATTGGCACATGTAGTGCTAATTGTATGGATTGGCACAAAGTAGTGCTAGTAGTATTCAGTATGTAGTACATGAGTATGGTATGCGTATGGTATGTATGTAATGAGTAATGCATTTGTGTTGTACGGTATATGACACGAATGACATTGTGAAGTATTGTGAATGTATTGGGATTGTATGAATTGGATGGAGCATTGTGTATGGTATTGAATGAAGTATTGTGTATGGATTGAGTATGCGTATGGTATTTGAACTAAGTATGTGGCATGAATCTGAATTGCGTATGCTGGTGTGTAGGAATTGTGAACACCTTGTAAGGTGGTAGTAATGTATTGTGGCAATTGGCTTGCCAAATGAGTAGAAATGGTAAACTGTAACCTTGAGTAACTTTGAGGGCAAAGTTTCTTAAGGGGGGTAGATTGAAATACCCGTAATTAAAAACAGTGATTAATTAGGCTAATTATATTTTTAAAAGCTTAATTACACTAAAATAAATACAAGGGAACAAATCCCGAAGAAAACGGACCTTTAAAATGGGTTAAAAGCATAAACGAACCTTAAAGCGCGTTTTCGAGGAAACCGGGAAAACGCGACTTTAAGCGGGTCAAATAGACTCGTAACAATTTTGGTCAACTAAATAGTCACTAACAAATATTAGTGAAGCTTTAGAACCAATAAAAATAATTAAACGAGAAAATTCCGGAAAAACGGGTACCGGTTAGTGAAAACTGTAAAACCGGTAAGTTGTGGGGTAAGAATACAAATAAAACAAAGTTAGTGTGTCCACTTTGCAAATAAAAAATAAAATGTGAGTGTGTGTGGGTGTGTGGGATCGACAGCCTCCCTCTCTCACTCCCTTAATTCCTCTCACTCACTCTCTTTATTATTTGTAACTCACAAGAAGACAAAAGGAATAAAGAAAGAAAAGAAACTCTCTCTCCTACCACACACTCCCTCTCTCACGTATTGGGCCCCCTCCTTCTTCCTCCTCTGAATTCTCTCTTCTACCCTGCGACAAACATGGAGAACTAGAGAGAAATCCACAAAACTCTCCACTTCTCTCCTCTTATCCAAGCTCAATCTGCTCCAAAAATTACAAAATTACCACCATTGTAATCCCCTGCAAAGGAGAAACATTTCCCTCCTTTCAAAAATCGAAAAGCTCAACTTTCATTTTGGTGGGTATTCTCCATTTGAAGATTCAAGTCCACCATTAGAAGCACCTTCACCTCCTTATCATCTTGAGGTAAAAAGAAGTTCGAAAATCCATCATTTCTAGCTCTCATTGACATTATAAGAATTTTTAGTTTTTGAAACTATTGGTCCTCTTTGTTCCAGCCGATTTTGGCTCTTTTGTTGCGCTAGAAATCTTGTTCTTTTGCTATTCAAGAACTTCATTCATCCATTGGAAGGTAATACTCATTCTAAATCTCAAACAAGCATAAACCCTAAATTGATGAAGATAGGTTCTAAGTAGTTGTGTATATTGTTATGGGCTGTAGCATTTGTGTGTGAACCCCATTGGAACCAAGGACAAGAAAGAAAGAAAGAAGGAAAGGAAGGAAAGAGGAACTAGCAAAACAAGGTAAAACACTCTACCTGTGTGTGTTAGTTTGTGTATTGTATTGTAACAGTTTTTAGTAGTGAAATGAGTAATGGAAATGAGTAATAAGTGGTAGCAATGTGGTAGCGTATCAAGAATGGATAATGTAACAGTTTTGAAGTATTTTAAATGAAGTTTAAAGCATGGGAAAACCTTGGGTGGTATGTGTATGGGTGCAGGAATTTAATGTGTGTAGTAGTGTTGAATGGTGAGTATAGTGTATTGTAAACAGGTTGTGAGAATGTGAATTGTGAGCTGAAATAATGTGGTGGAGAAAGTAAGAATTATAGGGGAGACCATGTCAAAATTGTGTAGAAAGGAGAGGACTTAAGATGTTTAAGAAGAGGAAGTATTTGGAGAGTTAAGAGGAGTGTTTTGTAGTTTGCAACAGATTTGGAGAGAAGTTTATAAATGGGATTAAACTAGAGTGTAAGGTAATGCATTTCGGATGCTAGGAATAACATTAGTTGAGGGAGCATTGGAGTATAGGAGTTAAGGTAAAAACTGTAGCATAATAGAGGAAACAAAAATCTGTACTGTAGCATAAGTGAAGAAGAAACTAGCATGAGTGTTGAAATGAAAGGAAGAAATGTGTAAGTGAGTGTAGGTATTGTGTAGTAAGTTTTGGGATGAACTAAGGTGAATTAGAGTGTAATTAGTGCTAAATCATGTGGGGAAGTATTGGTAAAGATTAGGGAAGCAATGGGTGAAATGGGAAAAGAAAACAAGGCCTGTAGCAAAGTTCTGCTACTGTCCGACCCACAGCTGGATCGGACGCTGGGTCGGACAAGGCCTGAACTACGAAAATAAAACTTCTGGAACCGTCCGACCCAGAGCCGTGAGTCGGACGTGGGTCGGAGGGCTTGATAATCGACAAGAAATCTTTCTGGAATGATCCGACCCAGGGCCGTGAGTCGGACATGGGTCGGACAGGCAAAAATTTTCTTCATCGAAGTTCTGACTTCGTCCGACCCAGAGGTGGGTCGGACGTGGGTCGGACATGGCTTGGATGACAAAACTGAAACCTTCTGGAATGGTCCGACACAGAGGGTATGGGTCGGACAGAATAGTGCTGGGTCGGAGGGGAGTAATTTCAGAGGACGAAAACCTACTGGAATGGTCCAACCCAGGGTGGGTCGGACGGTGGGTCGGACGGCCCAAACACTTACAAAAAAAAATGTTTTAATTATATGATTATAGTAATCATATATAATATATATATGCCTATATACCTATATGCATATATATGTAGTAATCACCATGTGAAGTAATAATGGTAAGGAAGTAGTAAGTTTGTAAGAAAACAAGTTTATGAAGTAGTAAAGAAAAGAACGGTTTATAACCAAGTGAATGAAGTAAAGAAGTAGTAAGTATACATTGAAAGTATCAATGAGGGAGTAAATTAGATCAATAATAGATCATTGATCAACTACTTCATGTATGTATAGGAATCAAATAGTTGACCTCCAAAGGAACGGTAGTACGTATTCGACGGTGAACAGTATGATTTCCTCATGCCCTGTATCTAACTTGGTTACCCCGATTTGTGTGCTTATGTGATCACCAATAAGATAAATGCACGAATCGGACTTATATTGCACGTAATTGTGTTTGAACTATATTTTCTTGTTTTATGCTCTTGAACATTTAGTTTGCATAATTCATGAAATGAATGAATGGAAATGAAGTGTATGTGTAAGTATGAGTACTGTGTATGTATGTATGTATGGAAGTAAGTATGGACTTCTACTAATTCCTAACAACCTAACCTAACATGAGTAATGAGTAAAAGGGAATGAGCAGAAGCCCGATATAGTTTCGGCCACGCGTGAGGATAAGGAACCACAAGAGGTTGGAACCAAATCCTGGCTATAATCTTTCCTTGGACCAAATCCCTTGAATGGGTAGCATCCTGGATTAGTGAGCCACCCTAAAGCCCGGTGGTGGGATGTAGTAATCCTGCCCGGAGGTCATACCGACTTAACTGGAAGTAAAGTATGTAAGAAGTAAGTATGTATTTGTATTGGTCTGACTATTGTAAGTCATTGACCCGGAGTAAAAGTATTGAACACCCGATTAACCCGGGTGTGTAATAAGGCTAACAAGACCTTTGTATGTATTGGAGAATTGTATCTCCGTGATGCAGTGAGTATGGTAAGTATGAATGAATGGCTTGCATTGCATCCTTGTATGTATTGTATGTATGTATGTTTGGTAAAATGAATGTATAGTATTGTATTGAATAAAGCATGTATGTATGTATGAATGAAACGAACCGCATGTACTCGACCAAATAGTTGGCGTACCTCGCTAGTACGCGGGGTATGCGGTTATCATATGCAGCGTAAGCTGACCCCCTAGGGGGAATGTTTTTACTCCATAGGTACCCGCGAGGCGTGACGGTAGAGTAAGGACTGGATGCAATTCTTTCGACGTAGTAGTAGGATTGTGATGGTGTACCGAGTTGTACACGGCTAAGGCCCCTTTTGAGTAAGCGGTGTACCATGTGGTACACTTTTTGGATATAGAATTCTTGATTGAATAGTAAGAAGAGGATGTATAAACTCTTCATTTTTGCGAAGTAGTGTTGGAATGTAATTCATATATTCGGTATACTCGGTAATCAAATGTAAGTAAGTATTGGTATTGTAAAGTAAGTAGTATGTATGTATTCATTCTAATCATCAGACCGAAACAGTAGGTAATAGTAGCCTTGTTAACCTTGGAGGGTTAACGGCGTTGTATCACCCGCCGGGAGTAGGTAAGTAATGCGAGAGAGAGGGTAAGTCATGAGGGTAGATGATGATTGAGGATAATGAAGGATTAGCGGTTGGGGTGTTACAATACGAGTTTTAAAGTAACAAAGCCGACCGGTTTAGAGAAACCCGTAACAAACAACTGCAGAAAACAGGGGTGAATGTCGGGGTTAACTACTTCTTTCGGAAATACCGGATGTAGTTAGTCATGTAGACTGACATATAGTTTAATACCGTTTAGATCATACTTCAGACAAGGACGCTTGACGAGCTAGTGGACTACACTGCGCATCCTAGATCTTGGTGAACGGTATGTAAAGGGTTTGATCCGAGTTGCCCTAAAGAAGCTCCATGGGCTCGGATTTGGTTGATATAACTTGTGTGTTATGTGTGTGGTTACATGTATGTGATTAAGTGTTACTGCATTATTTATTTATGCACGAGCGTCCTACGGGACTAACACTACGTCGACTATAGATCGACTTATATAAACATACATATACGTTAATGTGATAACATGACGGTTACTTGATATAATATCATAGTATTAATATTAAGTATATGGTAACCTAAGTAAGACACTTAGGGATGAGTCACGACATTGTCGGTCTCTAGAGCATGGATCTCGAACATGAATATAACCTAGATTACTTCTAGGTATGCGTGTGACCCATTGGGCAGCTAATTAATAAATATATTCTCCATAAGACTAAGAGCATATCTTAAACATTATGAGAGAGAGGTGGTATGAGTTGAGGTGAGGAATCCCGATAGTTTACGAACTACTTGGTTGCGCATTTGTGATCACTGAGGGGTTTCCTAATTGGATTCCGCTCCAGGTTATACCCAATGAGCCCAAACTGGATCGTGGGTCAGGTGGCTACGGCCTTTTATATGGACGTCTTATGAGACATAAGAGAGTCAGGGCCTCCGGACCTCTGGCGAAATGAGCACCTTGTGTGTAAGGGAGGACTATCCATGGTGAGGATATCGGGTGTGTCCTAACATGATGCCCAACTGGTGTAACACCCCTATAATAATAAAACAACAGCGGAAAATAAACTAAAGGTGCTACAGACCATCGGGCTCCAAACACCCGGTACCAACCTCACCAATTTCTACCATTACAATTAACTAAGTTACGGTCTGAACTTTGAGAAAACTTAACATAAACATAACAATAATAAAACACATTCACTCTCCATAAACCTAATCCCATCCCAATCACTCATGCTCGTCATGGCCACCTGTAAATCAATTTGTACCTGCAAGATGAAACCAAGCAGCCCACCCCGAGAGGGGTGAGTCAGTTCCCTGGAATGGAACTGGTACAATTCTCCAAAAACAAACTTATAAAACATCACTCTTCAAAATAAACAGTAACATGAAAAACAAACTCTTAAAAGTAAAACAAAGATAAAGCACTTCAAAACAATCAAGTTAAAGAGAAAAGAAAACAAGACAAAGATAGAGATAGAGAACCTCCAAACCAAGTCATCCACTTAAGTAGTCACACCACATAGTTAGTAAGCATCCATTGTTGATGTTAGAACCAATTCTGGTTAAGAAGAGAAAGACTTAAGTAGTCACAAAGGACTAGGAGTGACATTAACATCCATAACCCGTGGTAGACAGTTTATGTCTCCACCATTTCAGAAGATGATTCCCATAGACAAAATATACTCAAGAGTGGAATAAACCAATTGGGAGAGAGATGGCCCCCACCGCCAGTCAGTTGTCACAAGGACGAGGTAAACAGACCTCCGCTGTCAGTTGTCCATATGGACGAGGTATAGCAGACCTCCGCTGCCACCGACCCATTCTCAGTCATCGGTGAAAAGTGTGTGCACCACTTAATAGAAATAATCCATACTCAATACCAAGAATAACACTTCCCTATATTCCCATTAGATTTTTAACTGCACGAGAGCAATACCAAAACACTCAGTCCTACAAAGTGCAGAGGCGTAAACCCTCAACAATTAATATCCAATAGAAAGAATCCATTTCTAATAAGGCTGATCAAACTCGACTCATGGTTGAAACATTACCCATTATCCAAAGGAAGAATTACCACTACCAGATATTTTCCTATATTCCCAGTCACCCCACTAGATCATTAACTGCACAAGAGCAATACCAAAACACTCAGTCCTACAGAGTGCAGAAGCGTAAACCCTAGGCAGTTAATATCTAGTGAAACAACTAGATAGGAGGAACCAATAACCAAGGAAGTTTCACATACAGGCTCAGTTAGTCACATCAAGCTCAGTTAGTCACACAACAATTTCATTTTGAAATCCATTCAAGTTCAGTTGGTGTTCCAAAACATTCCATCAAGTCCATCAGCAAAATTATCGAGTACGAGAAATCGTACAAAACATTCCATAAAGTCCAAAACACAACAAGCTGAGTACGAGAAATCGTACCTGGGTAACGCTGTAGCAGTTCTAATCAACTTGTGCAAACAATCAACAGTACTCTGAAGAATATTAAAGGTAGTCTATCATCAATCACTTGTAGCCTATGTTACGCTTAAATAAACTCCTTACTCTTATTTCAAAGTCTCAATTATCTTTTAAGCCCTCACTCAAATGTTATGTATAATCTTTGTGTTATCTAAGAACATTGTATAGCCCAAGGTGGTAAGATCAAGGAATGTATTCGATTAACATTTGCTAATTGTCCCAATATCCACTTATTCATACTTAACCACAATCCTCACATTCAAGACTTTTGAGACCTCTATATCATAAATGTGTTTATGTCTAAGAATTTCAATAATAATCTTAAGCTCAATACCTTTATTCTTACTTTAGAATAAACATCGTCTCATGACCTATAATAGGTTTATCTTAGAATACTATACTATTAATTCACAATGTAATGATTATGTACTTTATCAATATTACCAAATAAACCATCATGATTAGGTTCCCCCTTAACTTAATTAAGATCTACATCTTGTATATTGGAATCATAGTGTTGCAGACACATTTTATTATAACTCAGTCGAGCCACTAAACCCAATTATCATATCCTCAGTTCAGAATGACTTCCTATTATAACTGTCTAATAATCTTGTCATAAGATGTTGAATTACCTCTCATATTGAAACAACTATATTATAGTTAACTTAGACTTAACAAACTCTTACATTTAGTATTCACAAGGTACATCATTTGCTTAATTATTACCTATGTAATAAGGTGTTTAAATATAACCTTTTATGTATCCTTACTTACCTTAATCTCCTAAAAATATTTATTTTTACACCCATTCACTCTATAGACTATGTATAATTCTTTGTACTCAACTTCAATAAACTTAAGCCTTAAATACGTTTTAAATTGTTCACAAAAACCTAAGGTTTCAAAGGAATAACTTAATAAATTAATTTCCTTTATTGTATTTAGGATGGACAATATATCTACATAGAGTAGTATTTATCAAAGATTAAATTCTGGTTCGCAAGTGAAATTGTTAATTATTTAATAAGATAATCCATTATGAAAATTCTCATATTTTATATTCAAAACAATATATCATTATTTCCCATTACCGTAAAGTATATCCATATAATATCTTATGTAACTTAGTTTTATCTAATAAAAAGGTTCAAAGGTTTTAAGCATCAAATTCCTATCTATAAACCTCCTATAAACTCTAACTACTAAATACCCCACTTAATTGTATACTCACCCCTGAATACTAGTAATAAATGTATTTATATGGCTTATCTAATTCTAAGAAACTTAAGGATAATTGTTTAGATAAATTTCCAAATCATCGTTTAATATAGAATATATCATAATCCCTATAATGATTCTATCTTAAAACATAAGTTATATTTCACTACCATAAATGTTAAGAAATGATTAAATATAGACTTACTAATCCACCTCACATTTAGATGTAAAAGTATTTTACTTATTTTATTATGGTTTATATACTAAGAATATTTAGATGTAATCGTATTACATTTGTTTATCTTTAATTATAGAATAAGATCTATTAGTGCAACATTTATGTAACCTAATCACAATTTTCCTAAGTTTTAACTTATTAATTACTTAACCCCAATTTTAGATTTACATCCTGGTTATTGACAAATAATACTATACATGCATTTTAATATGGTTATATATAAACCTTGGAAATTCAAAGGTAACTCTTAAGCCTAATACATAACTATAATTAATACCACCTCATATAATATTCTTCTATTAGTATTATGTAGAGGTTTAGTTTAACTTATTAATTCCTTCGTATTATATTCCTATAAGTTATCTAATTTTATTTATGTTAAATGTGTATATATTTATATATACTAGGATTTGTACAAAACATTATTTATGTAGTTTATTGTATTTAATTATGTTTAATAACTTTTAGGCATAACTACAACCGACCTATGGTTATTAAATAAAGTGTTTCCCTTATTTATTCCATATATATAAGTATACCCGTATTAGAAATTAACTAAGACATTCCCTATGTAATCTATCATATTTAAACTATCTTATTAAAATAACCTTAAACTGTATTCCAAGTATATTTCGTAAAGTATTCTTTTACTATATCCTAGGATTCTAGCTCTTAAAATATTTAATTATGATAAGTGTTAATTAAACTAATTCCTTGTTTTACTCTAAGTTACTACTTAATCCCCTTTTTATAAATGCGTAAAAATAAATATATATTTATTCCTTAGTTTAAATAAAAATATTAACTCCCATATAATATAGTAAATAAAACGTAAGATAACTAAATCCCTTAATTTATATAAGTTTCTACGAAGTAAGTATATATACATATATGTAAATAATTTCACTTCTCTTAAAAGCCAATACTAAAACGTTTATAAACTTACTGTTATAAAATGTTAATTTAGTTCCCCCCTTAATTTCCCCAGCTTAAAAGTTGATTAACAAACCTTACTTTAATTTTTGGTTACATTAAAAACCATATATTATAGGTTATCCTTATGAAAAACTCATAAACACAATTTTTAAAACCTTTTACCATTGCCCAAAAATTCCCAAATTTAATATACAGTAACTATAACATTTTAGACATATTATAAAATTTTTATTCATAAAAATATCTTTTAATTTAGCCAAATAATTCCAGAAAACCCGTAATATGTAAAAATGATAACTTATGTTAAAAAACTCCAAAACCATAAAATTTACATCAAAAAAAACTAGATTAAATAAGGAATCTATGTTTAAAATTTCAAGTCAAAATACATTCGGGAAGGTATTTAAATTAACCCAACAAGTTAGGACTATTTACTGGAATTTTATAAACTTATAATAACTATTTAATAGCACGATCTAATCTGGACCGTCCAATTCTTTGAACTCCGATCGGACGTGCCCTGAAACCCAAGTTCTTCATCGGTTTCGAATTGCAACCCGAGTACTAAATCGCATATATCTCCTAATCTACAGAACGAAATCGAGTGATTCTTGTTTCTATGGATTCGAAATCGAATTTCGGTTCTATGATACCGGTTTCCCCAATTATAATGCAGTATACATCAAGTTTCGAAATCAATTCGAAGGTTAGGGTTTATATCGGGTACAGAATACAATTCGATCACAATCCTCACAAATTCTCCTAACCTAACACATAATTGACTAAATTGGAACATGGGTTAGGTCGAAAACATGACAAGGTTGACAAAAACGGAGCAATTTGATCGGAGACTCACCGGAGTTGTGCGAATTTAGTGATTTTGAAATCGGAAATCTGGAAAGATATAAACTTGAGCAGTTCGTAGTGCCAACTTCGAAGATCTATAACTAGCAGTACAAAACGAGTTAGGCTATGAGTAAGGGCTCATTGGAAAGAGCAACCTTAGATCTACGTGATAGCAAGAACTAAACCTAACTCGCACCACACAGAAAGAAATTGAAAGTCGCAAATCACGAGTTTACCTCTCTGTTTCGGTATGATTTTATGTGTGGTGAAACCGAAACTTTAGACAACTTTCCTTCCAATCGGTTGAGCATTAGCTTAAACCATAAACATGAAAGTTTTAGAGGAATTAGAGCTCTTCAAAACGAGCTATAGAACATGGAATTTGGATGAGTAACGAAGAAGTTATGGCTGATCGAAATTACCTGATTGAAGAGAAAACTGGAATTGCAGTTTCGGTTTTTGCAGGGTGGCTACTTGACTCGATTTTTTTCTGGTTGATTCAGAATGAGTTAGGGTTTGTATGAGTTATAGTTGTTTAGAGGGAATAGGAGAAGACAACAAAGAAGACGACATTGAAAAATATGGAGAGATGAAAAAGTTATAGCCGTCTAAAGTTAGGGCAAAGTATGGAAATCTGTTACCGAAATTCAAGGGATAGAATCGGCTAAGTGTTGGCGACCCATTACAGAGTGACACGTGGCATCTCTTAAAATTTGGCTCTAAACTTCAATCTATCATAACTTTGGCTAGGATGATCCGTTTTTGACGTTCTTTTTATCGATCTTCATGGTTTTCCATAACCTATTTATTGGTATAGGTTTCATGGCCTGGTTTGACCATTCTCAAAAAGTCAACTCTAGCAAGGCTTAATAAGCTTAAGGTTTCTAGAATTTTATATTGACTTTTATGTTTCAAAACAATGTTCCAACACTTCCTAAAATCTTTATAATATAATTGGAGTGTTTAGAAATTTTCCCAAGATTTATGACTTATAAATCTTATTAAATTCATAATACTATATAATAATATATAATAATTAGGGTTAAATAGGAGGAAACCCCTAAATAAATTTCACAGTTCCATATAATAATTTAATATTCATAATCCCATATAATAATTTAATATTCGTAATTCCATATAATAATTTAATATTCATAATTCCATATAATAATATAATACTTAATAGTATTATTAAAGGTTTAATAAAAGAAATCCCCTAAATTAATTTAAATTAATTTAGGGGTATTTCAACTGGTATTAATTAAACATGGTTGGATGGAGCCTACAAGGCTAAGGTAAATTAAATATGAAAACTGTACGCTACGGCGAATGTACATTGTACAAATGGATGGGGCCTTGAAGGCCAAATTAAATTTAATTAATAAAGGATGGCATACGCTACGGCGATTGTACATTATATTGTTTACTCGATACGTTCGATATGTAAATGTTGTATGAGATATTAAATGAATGTTTGTGGATATTTGGATGGATGGTTAAACGTTTGTGGATATTTGGATGGATGATTATGTATATTGTGCATTTATATTACAGTATTGATTATAACTATAAAATGGTAAAGCATGACAACCAATCTAATAACAAGATGGTTTAAATGACAGTGACCAATAGGGTCCAGACCCGGCATATACTCAGTGTCTATCGCTGATACTACACTCATGCAGTTTGTTGTGATTATCGCCGGAGACGAAGTGCGGGAACAAGGTAATTAAATTTCATTTTAATTACCGCACATGGAGTTGTATTATGGTAAGGTTAGGTATTTTCAGGATGTGTAGACGCTCACTTGTCGATGTTTTATGATTTATGGACTTAGTATGATGTATAGGAGTTTCTCGTTATCACGGCGGTTAGTAGTTTGTTTGTGTTGGAAGTTGGATGTAGTTTGGCCTCATTACTTGCATGGGCGAGTAATGCCGGTGACACCCGAGTGAGTTTTGTTATTGTTATTATTTTCCGCTACGAGACGTTTTATTTATTGCTACGTGAGAGTTATTACGTGATTGTGGAGAGGGGTGTTACAAAAGTGGTATCAGAGCGGAGTTCCGCTCTGATGACGAGGAAATAGGTTAAGACAGTGAGCTTAGGACTTGGGAAAATTATGGAAACATTTGGGAGGTATGAGACGATTCGTCTTAGGAAGATATTATTATGTCTAGTAACGCAAATTGCGTGACATAGTAGCCTTAAGGCAATCCAAATCTATTGGTTGTGTACGGTAAAATTATCGAGTATTTATGTGACATACTGTATTACAGATGTCTGGAGGAACTAGAGGGCATGGTATGGTAGAGGTGGAGGCGGTGACCCCGCGAATCCAGGAATTGCTGAGACGATCGCTGCTGTCCTTGCACAGCTGGGGACTCAAATAGGAGGAGCACCAGCCCACCCGCCACAGCCCAGGGAAACGAACTGGCTGAAGTCAGTTAGCGAGACCCGACCACCTACATATTCAGGGGAGCCAGACCCCGTAGCTTTGGAGAGATTCATAGTTGAACATGAGAAGGCTACGAGGCTTTACAAGTACCTGCCAACCAGAAGGTTTGTCATTGCTGCTTTCCATCTGAAGGATGCAGCCAGCACTTGGTGGAGGTTGGTCAAGGACCATCACCTGGCTACGCCCGACTTTTCGTGGGCTGCCTTTGTAGAGTTACTGAGGGGGAAGTACTACCCAGTTCACCTCAAACAGAAGAAGCGCCAGGAGTTCGAGACATTGACCTAGGGAGGTCTGACCGTGGATGAGTATTACGCTCGATTCATTGGTCTGCTGGACTTTATCCCCGGTGTTGATACTCAGAGACCGTGAAGGTCGAGAAGTTTCAGGGGGGATTGTTGTTTCACATCCAGATGGCGATGGGTGCTACCCTCTACACTACCATCCATGTACTAACATGAAAGCCATAAAATTCTTTACTTACCACATTACCAATTGACCTTGTGAGAACTTACCAATGAGATTCTAGGAGTGTTATGAGGCTGCCTCGAGGACTGGAGCTAATGCTCCAGACTCGGGAAGAGACTCTTGGGGCCAAGAAAAGGAAGAACCCTGGGGGAGAGTCTGAGGGTGGAGGAGCATCTCCAGGCGATGGCCAGAAGAGGGAAAGTAAGGACTTATCCCTTTCTAGATTACTTACCATATTAAATACCTTTATGAATGCTGACCCGAAACCTTAAACAGGAAATTCTTTAAGAAGAAAGGGCAGCAGGGTCACCAGGGAGCGAAGGGGAAAGAGCCCATCCTTCGGTTGACCGGCCCAGCTATAGATGCTCAGCCTTTGAGATCTGCACCTCCTAAGGGTGAGAACACCTACCTCTTAAATTCAATTGTAACCTTAACCTTTATATCTACAGATATTGACTTAAACTAAATACTACCATTAGGCACCGGACAGCCCCAGCGCCATTTTTATTGCAAGCGTTGTGGGAAGGACCATCTTGGGGTCGACTGCGAAGGCTGCAAGGTTGTATGTCGGTGCTGCAAGAAAGAGGGCCACAGGGAATTCGAATGCTGGATGAGCCCTGAGAGCCGTAACTACAGGCCACCAAAGAATACTCAGAAGACCTCAATTGGAGGATCTGGAGTACCACGAGGCGGTCAGGATGGCCAGACATCTACTGATGCTGGAGCCAGAGAGGCAAGGGAGTAGATGGGCTTGAGTACCCTGAACTCAAGAGACCACTGGTGGAAGACTTTTACTTACTATGTTGTGTACTTACTTTGAATGTCAGAAGGAGCTATACTATAAGTATGTGGGAGTGTGTCATTGACCACTTGCCTTTTTGTGTATGACTTTTGGGAACTAGTTTTGTGAACTCGATGGCGAGTAACCATGAAACTTGACGGATTATATATATGAACAGAATGTTAATGCTTACATTATCATGTAGCCATACTCGACGACACAGAGTCAATGAGACCAGTGATTGTTGAACCAGAATTTCCACCTGCATGGCGCACTTGCTATTGCAAGCGCTATGACAAGTAAAACCTGGAATTTCATCTGCTTTGCGCACTTGACAGAGCAAGTGCTGCAACTTGCTACTGCAACTACTACTTTTTAGTTTTTATTATATATATACCAAAAAAAAATGTTTTTTTCCAACGTTTTCATACAAACCCTAAGATTAGAAACCTATGCAACCTCGGGAAGGACTGTTAGTCCGACCTATGCAACTGAGAACTATACATCCACTGTGATTGTAAACCACACCAGTGTGATTGTTCGAGAATTTTCAGACAGGGCTTATTAGCCAAATACCATCAGTGTATACCCGCGTTTAATGCTAATCACTACGAGTGATAAATGTTTAGTCCATATGGACAAACATACCCTTTGTAGATGCCACCAGCACCACCGCCAGTGAGGATGGTTGGGAAGTGGAGAGCCAAGTTGCTCAAGCTATCATGCAATCTGCATACATCCAATTTAACGGATGAGGGAAGGAATATGAGCTATGGATGAGATATGATCAGGATAAACAGGGAAAAAAAAGGAATATGTTTGTACTCAATGAGATTGAATTACGAGAACCAAGTTTGCTAAATGTAGCACAGATTGCACTTACAAGCCGGTGATATGGCTTACGGTTAATGACACGAATTACCACTGATGCCACCAGGGCAATAGCACTTATTACTAATAACCGATACCATGAACTATTAAACAAAAAAAAGGAAGAAGAGAGAAAAGAAAACAGGATATCCATCAGAGGGAGATTGACAACAGAATACTTCACAATACCCGTGGTGACAGACATTACCAGTTTACTAATCGAGACATGGGATGACCGCACTCCGTTAGGAGCATGTGGGCCTGACAGACTTTTATGAGTTAGTCAGGTAAGTAGTAATGTATCAGTACGGTACCCCATGCAAGTAGACAAGTAGTGTTAGGAACACGAGAAGTAGTCAACTCCGTACTATGGACAGTAGACAGATTACCTCGAAGATGGACGAGAAGAGCCGCAGTTAAACCAACGGGCTAGAGAAATCAAGAACCTTCAATAGAGAGAAGTAGACAGTACAGTGAGGACAAGAAAACCTTTCAAGGACATGGATACTAAGGAAAGAAACATGGAAACCCAATATGGACGAATAATATGTAGAACCCTCAAAAGGATCGAGCAAACTTTTGCAATCCAGAGGAAATCTACCAGATAATATGGACATAAACGCGTGACTACGCGAGGATAAAAGACAAAGCTATATAATAGCAGATACCTTAAGAAGGAACAGTGTTTGGAACATACCACTCACATGATAATTCGCCCATCTTATCTGTTTGACTCATTAGATATTAGCTGCTGAGAGTTTACGCCTCTGCACTCTATATGACTGAGTGTTTTGGTATTGCACTTGTGCAGTTATTAATCTAGTGGGAATACAGAAAGATACAATGGATATCAACACGAGTGTGTAAAAAAACTACAACAGTGTGTTACTCCGGAACAAACCACCAGGAGACACGGATGACAAACTTCATCATCTCCATAGACATATAGGCTGGTACGTCTTAGTATTACAAAGACAAGTGCAAAGAGCACTAACTAAGTACTAACAATAGCCGATGTCATATTACATCTCAAGCTGAATATCAGTGAGAAAAGACACACGCATGTATGCTAGTGATCCAAATGAGAGGATACACAGCATGGAAAGAGGCAAATTGAGCCTATGTTCATGGGTCTGCACCTCAATACGGAGCAAGTGGGCCCATTAAAACAAACTTGGGAGAGAGCATAAATAGTACAGTGCCTCACCCTTATGATTGTGTGGAGCCCAGAAGGGCTAGAGTCATACCCGTCTCTCTGACATGAGAATAATCCACGAGTTGGGGCTCTTGAGAGCCAAGTATCTAGCGCTCCTTGTTGAGCGGCTGTAGTATACTTGTGGGGTACGGGGCGTAACCCTTTTTAAGGGGGGTAGCCTCTTGGCTGTGCACATGTGTGCACTAAGTTTTGGTTGTTTGGTATGCATTGCATACAAAGAATTGGTGGTGTGCGGGGCATACGAGGTTTGTTTGTTTAGTATGCATGGCATACAGTGAATTGTTAGTATGCATGGCATACAGTGAATTGATTTGTTGTTGGTTATGTTTGGTACGCGGGGCGTTCGTTTTTGAATGTTGTATTTACACCCATGTGTGTAGTACTTATCTTATGTTACTTGTGATATTTATATTTATATTGCTTTGTAGAATGATTACATATGGTATCGCCTAGATACGAAATGAATAATTAGACATGGAATGTGGAACAATGGAATGTTATGGACACCTGAGGGAGGTTGTCAGGGTTGGTAGAACTGATAGGAAATGATGGTGCTGATGGATCACCTATACCCATATATGATTGAACTAACGCCACAAAGTGATGGCTATGTGCTGTATAGGCACAATACGATGTGTGTAAATGATATATCACATAGATATACATTATGGGAACAATGGGTAGTTATACATTTATATATACTTACCTATTTTGATTAAGAGACTTCGGGATCGATGAAGTCTTTTTAAGGGGGGTAGATTGAAATACCCCAAACTAATAATAATATCGATTAAATATCTAATCACATTAATTAAGGCCCTAAACATGCCTTAAAAGTCAACTGAGAACAATAGTGGTCAACACAAAGCAAGATGTTGCACCCTTTGACTGTCTAGGGTAAATAAATACCCAAATGAACTTCTTAGGACCTAAAAATTTGTCCTAAGATTATTAACACATTAATAAACATATTACAATTGTTGACAATACCCCAACACAAAAAAAAGCACTTACATGCTTCAAGGTCAAGTAGAGCAAAAATGTGCTCTAAGAAACTTTAAAGGTCTAATGACCTCTAAATGATATAAAATTGGATACCATGATCAAATATCATGTAAGGAACACAACAAAACCGTTGTCAAAGAAAACCAAGCCAAGAAACTCCTTGAGACACCAAATGTGCACTAAAACTCCTTAAAGCACATTATTGTGTAATTGCCTTCTAAATTGGTTTTTAAATGGGATAAAAGGTTATAATTACCTTTAAATATGATAATATATCATATTATATCATTTTAGGAATTTAATTCCAAGAATTTACAAATTTTTACAAATTTAATATTAAATATTAATAAAAACCTAAAAGGGGGCCCTTTGAGTCAATATTGACTAAGAATGGTCAAGAGGTCAAAGTTTGACCCCTGGACCACATGAGGTCGACATTCACTGCTGAGGTTTAAAATCGCCACTTGCAAGCATAGGAGACAAGCTTCAACACATTCCCTTAATTTAAGGAGCTTACTTTTACCTTTCCTATTACTTTAGTATAGACAATACACACTTGCTCTTTGTTTGATTGGAGCCTCCAAAACCATGTAGACACACCCAGCCCCTTCAATTATCGATGCCACATGCCTATGGTGAGTCATCACACACTAATAACATTAAACAAAGAAAAAGGAGGGTATTAAGGCAAAATTTTACCTAATCTCTCATTAGCCTTGGCTCCAACCGATTCCAAGGCTCCCTCCTCTCTATTTGGATTCTCCAAGTCGTGGGTAAGTCACCAAGAACATTGAAGAACACTTTGGTACCTAGGTGAGATTAATTAGTCATTTTATGTCCAATTTCTTCACAAATCTTTCCTCTTTCGGTGGATCTAAACATTGAAATACCCCAAACCTAAGTATGCTAAGTAAACATCCAATTATGATGTAGTAAGGCTAGAATATGCCTTAGAAAGATTGGCGGACAATTTAAACCAAGGAAAACACAAGAAAATGCCTTAAGGGCAATTAGGGCAAAAATGTGCTCTAAGCTTGGAGAGACTTGGGTGAGTACCCAAATATCATGATAAGACCTTAGTAATATTCTAATGGTCATTTTAAATCAATTATCAAAGAAAACCAAGCTTGAAAACAAGTTAAAACACAAAATGTGCTTTAAGAAGTCTTAAAGCACATTTTTGAGAAATTGTCTTAGAATTGAGTTTTGAGTGGCTAAATGTCCATCATTACTCTTTAATCAACATGTGTACTAATTAGTATCACATTAGGAAGCCTAAATCAATGGGAAATCAAAAATTTCAAAAATATGTGCACTAATTAGTGAATAGTGCCAAATAGTGACTAGTTTAAGTTTTAATCAATATAAGCTAATTAGTTGGTCAACAAAGACCATGACTAGCCTTATTAAGATAGGGGGCCGGTTTTCTAAAGGGGGATGAGTCACCATAAGTAGTCAAATAAGGAAGAAAAGAAGAGATAAGTAAAAGAGTACTATTTGCTTTATTAAAGCAAATATCTTACATTAGCCACCTTTCTTCTTCTCTCTCTTCATTTCTCTTCTTCCAACGATTTCACCATCTTCTTCCTCCTTCATTCACGTAGGAGCAGCACCCATGGCACCACCACCTTGCTTTGGCAACAACTTACTCATTTTAGCTCCAAATCAAAAACTAAACACATATTCCTCTTAGTTAGGCCAAGACCTATCTTTCTATCTTTTCAAATCTTTCAAAGCTCCATTTTGGTGCCAAGAGGAAACTCCATTGATGGAGGAAGATCAAGTTTGAAGAGCTCATTAGCTTCTCCATTCTCTTAAGGTAAAGGAAATGTAAGAAAAACCATGTTTCCATCATTTCTTCTACATGGCCGAAAACTTCTACTCATGGGGCCTTATTTTTATGCCTTGTTCTAGCTTGATTTATTCACCAAGGACTAGTGGAGGTCCTATTTCATTCAATGCCAAAGTCTATCTTGAGACTTCAAAGGTATCATCCACTTTTATGCCTTAGAACACATTTCTAACCTAGGTTTCATTCCTTGAGGTTAGTGTATTGTTTAGTACTCATGTGAGTCATTGAATATTGATTAGAACATTGGCAAGGGGGATTTAAGTGGTGGCCGAGATTCATGAAAGAAGAAGGTCTAAGGAGGAAGTTAAGATAAGCTTGAGAAAACAAGGTAAAATGCTTACCTAATGGTGGTTTAAGTTTTAAGGGAGGAGTTTAGGTGGATACCAATGTGGCTTAGAGCTTACATTGTGTATTGGGTTATATAACCTAAGAAAAAGAACTTAAATAAGCTTGTGAACTTGTGGCTAAGGAGCCAATGGGAATGAGTTAGTAATATAAGTTTAAGATGGATTTTAAGAGCATTATAATTACTATGAGATTGATGGGTGTATTTGCAGGTTGAAAGCTTTTATATGTGGGAAATTCAGTGTTTAAGTTTAAGTCATTTAAGGGCCTAAGAGCCATGTCATTTAAGAGCCTTGGTGATATGCAATTTAAGACTATTGCAATATAATGAGTTGTTGTGAAGGAGTTGGTTTTGTGATGAGAAAGAACTTGGTGTGTGTGAGATGGTTGAATGAGGAAAACAATGTGTGTGGGCATGATAAGATACTAGAGAAGCTATGGCGAAATTTGAGTAGAAAATAAGTGTTTAGGTGATGGTGGTGAACTAATATGACCTAGGATTTACTAGGAGTCATAAAAAGGAATTTGAGTGGAAATGAGTTAATTAAGGAGTTCTTGAGGTTTAGAATGACCTAGAGTGGTCTATGAGGAAATTAGAGTTTAGATGGGTGCATTGAACACACCAAAGTCATGGTATGAGGAATGGTAAGACTTGTGCAAATCTGGAGGAAATGATGTATAATGCTTTGAGATGATTTAGGTATGAACTAAGAGAAAAACAATGAGAGTTCGGGAAGTTTGTGTAAGAGGTGGTGATGTTAGTGGTGGACTAGTAAGGTTTAGTTGAATGGTAATGTGTGGATTTGGGTGATGGAAGTGAAAAAGGTAGGAGGAGGTTGTAAGTCGTCAAGGAAAATGACTATAAACGTATAAGAGGGTATGATCGTGAGAATGGTGGGTAAGTTGCATAAGGGAAGTGGAAATGTCTACGGAGGGTGTTGCATGGTTAAGGTAAATGAAGAACAATGTCAAGGTATTAAGATAATGGAAAGAAATGTATAAGCAAGCTTAAGAGTTTAAGAGTGATGAGTAACAAATGAAAAGAAGAGAAATTGTGCATGGACATGCAAGATACCATTGAAGGTTTAACAAGCAAGATGGAGTGCAATGATGTTAAGGAGGAGTTATATGGGTTGAAAAGAAACACTTTGGATAGTTGAAGTTTTAGACATAATGTACATGTTGGAAAGAAAAGGGATTAACTAACAAGTGTTAGGAGTTTTTGCAAGAATTGAGTAAATGTTTGAGAAGATCTTTGGAAGTTGTTTTAATGAGTTTGGTGGAGGTTATAAGGTGGGTTTAATGTGCCAAGATGGTGTTGGACCTATTAGGACACTTGAGGAAGAGTTTGGAATTGAAAGAACAATTTAAAAGAAAAATCTGTAGTGGACCGACCCAGGGTCCGACCCACCAGTTTTGGGTCGGTCGGGCCATGTTGAGCAGCCGAATGTCTTGGACTGGACCCCGACCCAGAGGGTTTTGGTCGTCGGCTTAGCTTTGGGTCGGTCGGGTACGCAAAAAGTTTACGTAGGAAATGGGTTCTGTAAATGGACCGCCCAGAGGGTTTTGGGTCGGTCGGTCAAGCTCTGGGTCGGACGGAGGGGTTTCAAAAGACGGAAATTTTCTGAGATGACCGACCTATAAGGTTGGGTCGGTCGGTGGGTCGGACGACCCTTAAGTCTTAAAAAAAAGAAACCCTAAGAGAATTAAGTGGTATTAAGGGTACCCCATTAAGGAGGCAATGATTACTAGAGGTATAAAGACCTAGGGGATTAAGTTAAGAATAAGCTTAAAAGTTTAAGGTTAAGTTCGTAAGATAAGTTGTAAGACTTAAGAGTTGTTAGGTTGGGATCATTAAGGGTTAAGTGAGTTAAGTAAGATAAGTAAGTTGAATTGAGTTAAGTGATTAACAACCTAAAACTGAATGAATGTTTTAGGACTTGGGAATTCGGACTCCGGAAGAGAGTAAGCAACCGAACGACCAACAGTGAACGGTACAGTTCTTCTTGTGACCTGCTTGCTAACGAGGTGTCCCTCGGCTTGTGTGCTATTTGTTTTTGTGCTCACTAAACAAGATAAAGCATGCAACCGGAATTTATGATTATTGTATTGTTGTGTGATGTTTGAAAACTAACACAACATATCGTGAGAACTTACTAACCAACGTTTAGTAAGGAAATGAGTGAGATTAAGGAACGCTCCCTAATATGGGACGATATAAACCGAAAGAGGTTAACCAACAAACATGGTCTTGAGACTACTACTAACTGGAACTTGAGTGAGGAAACCCGGACCGATCTCCGTCATGCATGCTATGGAAAAGGGGGGACGGTATCTGAATCAGATCCGCCTCCGCTTAAGGACTTGTCTTCGGACTTGTAGCCTAGGGCCGGTTACCCGCTCAGCTGCACTGGACTCCCCCGTCCAAGTAGGTGGCATTAAGATGGTGCGGTGGGATCACCTAAATCCCAGGTTCGAATTAAGCTACAACCATTCCCTCCAGGAACGTTTGTATATTGAGATTAAGTTAAGATTAAGATTAAGGTAGGTTAAGATAAGTTGCAACCATCCTTTTTAAAGGATGGTTTGTATTGTTAATTTAAGATTAAGGTAAGGTTAAGATGAGTTGCAACCATTCCTCTTTAAAGGATGGTTTGTATAATTAAGATTAAGATAAGCGACATCCACTCCTTATTAAAAGATGGTTGTTTCTAAGATTAAGATAAGACTAAGATTGAGGTGAGATAAGGATGGACTAAGATTAAGAGGGAACATTACTAAAGGAGTTAAATAATTAACTCTCTAATTAAGGGAACACATTTAATTCGTTCATTGTGTGTGAAATTTGATTGTTCATATCTGAATTGTTGTTTACTGCACTTACTATTACATTGTGCATCTAATCACCTCCATGCTATCGACAATTAGTCGTCGTAGCCACGTTAGCTTGGGGCCATGAGGGATCGTACCAGCATTCGTGCTGACCCCTTTGGGGGTTGTTTTTACTACACAGGTACATCAGGAGCGCGGCTGTCGCGAGAGTAAGAAGGGGACAAGTGTTACGGGATAAGTGTGGCCTACGAGTTGCGTATGTACACACGTATGGCAATTTGAGTTAGTAAGATGTATAGGATGTGAGGGGGTTGTAAGAAGGATATGTAATTGGTTAAGGTTGTTGTACTGATGTTCGGTATATTCTGTAGTCAGACCGTGGCAAGGTCCTGGATTGTAAAGAATTCCGCTGTGACATGTTTATATATATACTGTTAAGTTGCGAGACCACATCTGGATTGGGTTGGGGTGTTACAAAAAGTGGTATCAGAGCGTAGTTACGCTCTGAAGACAAGAAATACCGAACTTAGGAGAATGTTGAGGTTGGGATTGAGTTATGGGTTAAGGGTTGAGAGATAGAGTGAGAGGTGCGTTAGTCAGGACTTCCCGTTGTTTACCGGACATCCATAGTACCTAGGCCCGCCCTCCACATCCCTAACCCTAAATGTGGAACAAACTCCAGAGAGAAGAAAGCCTTCTCTTACTCGGGGAACCCGATCTGGCAGTTAGCTAAAATAAGCAGTACGAGAAACACCTTGTTGCACAACAGTTACGGAGAACTTGGAGGTTTTCAATGGAGCAACAGAGAAACAACGCTACCTATGGAATACTATCAGTAGGGAACGGAAATTACCGGCAGCATGGGTCGACATGCTACGCAGTCGAAATAACCCGTGATACCAATGGTATGGAAAGCACTACGCGTGCAATGGATAAGGAAATGATAAGAGACATGAGTACCGGACAGCGGTCCGAGAGAGCATAACAGTGAGATAATACAAAGCATGAGGATTGAGATTACTGGGAAGTCCAGTTAGAAACGGGAACTCCAAACCCTATACAATGAAAAAGGTTACAAACCTGGCCGACACAACGCGAACAACGGTGGAAACACATGCAAATTGTATACCGAAATAGGACTACGATGTAGCGCCTAAAGGAGAATCATTACTGAGTAACCACGACAAAATGTGTGGAGATAGGAGCGAGGTTAAGACATAAGAAAATATTAGGGGTTCCCTCAGAAAGAGGAACGCCCTGATAATGACAGTACTGTCATACAACAAGGAAACTGTCGGATGGTTAGTTATCCAAATAAGATATTATCGAAGGAGTCCCGAGGACTACCAATTACATGAAAATTAGAAGGAAGTATCACTACCAATGTACCTTGTACTAATAGCCCATCCTGCATGGCGCACTTGCCAATAGCAAGTGCTACCACGGTTAAGCTACATGGGAAGCCACCATGGCAAGATAGGATAACGCTACAATTGTAACACATATTAATACCGGATTGTAAATCCATAAGAACAGAAAAATAAGACCTTGGAAAGGCCCGACGGCCTGACCATGATGAGATGAGATGACACACTAGTCTGCTGGGAGCAGAACTTGGACAAAGTATTAAACCGTATAAATATTAGCAACGGTATAACCCACTACAAAAACAACCGACAGTATGATAGGAACACATCCAACTCCACGGAAACCTAAGAGATCCTCGAAAATGCGAGCAAAAACCTAAGGAGAATCGAACGACAAACTATAACAGAAATGCTCATGAAATTCTAGCAAAAACACTATAAAAACAAGCATGATATACAAGGGATGTATTATAAGATACTATTGAGACTGTTGAAGCATCGACTTACAACGAAAACGGGATAAGACTCCCAGAGTGACCATTAAGGATACCAATAACAACATTCTTCAATGAAGATGTTGGAAAACCCAGAAAACAAGGATAAAAGAAATAAACGTAAGCTATAACCTACTAAGGATTAAAGTCGTACAACCCTGGGAAAGGAAGCTCAGAGGACTACCCCCACAGAGCGGGCATAGTCGAGCCGAACAATTGATGAATGACAGTTAACACTGTTTGTTTAACTCATTAACACCCAAGTATGATGATCATCAACGGGTGGCATAGTCAACGGAAGTTGAACGAAGCGTTGAGATGGGAGTATAAGATGACAGGATGATATCCAACTTGGAAACCTTAAGGCAAACGCCTAATACGAACTGAACCTTAATTACTAAAGGACATAAGTCTAATAAAACGACAGTATTGCTAAAGACACTAAGTAACCTCAGATCACCTGAACAACTTCCCTAGCTGGAAGCAGGATGCAGCAACTTATCATGAAATCCGATACTACATTTAGTATGTAACCTAACGGTGGATAGTGCTCAAAGAACCAGAATCTTATAGGGATGACCTGCAGATGAGTAAGAGTACAAATAATGAACTGAGACATTAAGCATTAAGAGCCTACGAGCCAAGGATGTTAACCACATCAGAGCCCGAGGCGTAGTAAGTTATAAAGGAGCTTGTTTAAGCCACGAAGGGACTACAATTTGTAGATATGAACGGTTACCAAACCTATAACTTAGATTGGGAAGAACATTACCAAGAAAGGGTATCAATGAGAATATTGAGATAATGCTAAGGACAGGAGCGGAGAACGAACCATGCCTTTTAGGGTGGGGATACCTCTCCTTGTTGTGAGGCCATGAGTGGGAATGAACCCCTCAAAAAGGGCTTTCACCTATTAGAGATAAAATACACTTTATTTAGAAAATGGAAACTATGAACCTTGAGATTACCTTAGAACATACCAGATACACTTGAGTAATAAGGAAGGTTGCACAGATAGACCCCATATCCAACACCCAGGATGTAAGAATTAGTAATGGCCAGAGATAAACATTGTGACTGCACATTATGGCACGTCAATTAATCAATGCTCAGAAGAGCTTGTGATTCAGTGGATAACTTCTTCAGTAACCAGTTAAACTACATGGTAGATAACATCACTAAGGATGATAGAAAGCGAAAGAAATTAGCCTACTTACGAATCTGATATTGGAGCAGAACATCTTCATATCAAGAGTCAACTATTTTACAACACGGTACGACAACCGCCAATACCGGAATGAGAACTCCCAGTGTGTTTACACCAAGAAGGGATTGAGTATAAGGTAAGGCATTAGAACAAGTGAATAAGAGGTTGCACCATTAATGGGCAACATGGTAAGGGCCAACTACCATGATAGTAGTGGTCGTGAGTACAATAGTTATATAAGTGGATTAAGTCATGGTACGCGGTAAGGCGACCATTATGTATGAGTCCGTCAAATATTGACACTGAGGCAATTAGATTTATGAGTTAAGACCAGTATAAGTAAGGAAATAAGATGGTAGACGAACTGAGCATTGATGCCAGTAGTCTGGACCTGGCTAGGTAAGATTTCGCAGGAAGCACACTACCCATTCCTTAAGGAACTGGAAGTGCATTCCTAGTAGCATAAATATGAGAAACAAGATAAGAGGCTCTACGGAAAGAGGCCTCAATTATTAAGAGACCGAATCAGTATGGGATACAGAAAGAACTGAGTATACAATACCAAGAACACAATAATGGATTTCCCTTGATTAACTTCAAGAAGAATAATAAATGTTATTATGGAACGATGAAGAGGAGATCGACAACAGAATACTTCATAATTAGCAATAGCTAAACGTGTGACGGACGGACACTATGAGTTTACTAAACACGAGACGTGGGACGACTGCACCCCACATGGGCTTGCAGGCCTGACACGCTCATTTATGAGTTAGTTGGTAAGTAGTAATGTACCAGTAAGGTACCCCATGCATGTAGACGAGTAGTGTAAGGAACACGGGAGGTAGTCGACTCCGTACCACGGACAACGACGCAAGATCACACAAGAGCAGCTACTACTACCACAGACAGTCGAAGAGAAGAATTCATTTGAACCAGCAACACAGAGGAACCAGAGAACAGATAATTAAGGACTATGAAGTGTGAAAAGCACAGATTGTTAAGTACAGACATTGGATATGTCTTAAGATGTAAGGAATTAAGACTGTAAAGCGCGATATGCACTAAACAGTAGTTTCAGACTAAGAATCATCCTCAGACCAAAGGTCAGTTGGGGAGAACGATTTAGACATTCGGGAAAGCACTAAGAGTATGAACATAAGATCTTCAAGGAGAATGGATAGACGAGTTACAACTCATTAAGGCCGTGTATATAAAGATAACACGTGTCCACTGAGAGACTAATATTCCTAAACTGTAAGGAGGCAGAAAGATATACAATACTGTAAAAAGATAAGTGAGGCAGTTAAGCCTAAAAACATCAGAGTGGTGCAGCGGAAGCTAGCAGATCACTACCTTGAGATTAGACCAAACTAAGTTAAGAATATGGTATAAGTACCGTTAAGAATCCTCAATGCAGAGACTAGGTCATTAGCATAGTTATGACCCTCTGATCGAATCGTAAGTGAGATAGATGACATGGAAGCTAGTATGCTTGGTGAGAATTAGACATCTTGAACTTATGTTCAAAAATGATGTAACGCTGATTACGTGGGCGTAATCCATTTTAAGGGGGGTAGAGCGAAAACCGCTTAGCGTATGTTTGTGTACTGAGTACATAAACTACGGTGTGCATAGCACAAAATAATTGAGAATATGTTTTACATAAACATTTGGAGATAAATCATGGTTATTGCACACAGAAGATGTGAATACTATACATATTAAATACCTATTTTGTTAACTCCGGTGTGAGTACAAGTTAAGAGAATTAAGGAAGAGGATAAAGGAGACTTAAGAAATAAGAATATATAAGGTATGAGTCGATATGAGACTATGTGGGAGATAAGAATAAGATAACATTATGAGATACAATTTGATATGATTATGAGTTAGGAAATAAATATGCTATGTGGTATGAGACAGTGGAAGTTGGTATGGGACAGTTATAGAACTTAGTAGGAATTTAAGTCTTGAGGTAATTACTAAGAGATGAATTGGGAATGTTTGATGGACTGAGTCCACACTTTTGAGATGTATTGATTATGATTAGAAGAACTAAAAAGATAGAAAATTGGACATGAGTGAATTATTTGGATGTTTGAAAATGACGTGGGAGGTGGAAATTGATTTTCTAGGGATCAAGGGAAACCGAACATAAATTGGGGTGGAAGGATAGTTCTACACTGATGCTGATCACATCAGGGTTGGATGATTCCTAAAACTCCCTACCAGTGGTCACAATTAAATCACACTAAGGATAGAGGCCTTAGGATAAAATGAAATTGGAGTTGCTTGTATTTTTAATTAGAGGAATTATTCCTCACATGACCTCGTAAAAAGGATTACCTTTTTACTGAGTCTCGCCCATGAAGTCGAGGACGCACGAGCCTTTGTCTTCGGACCGGTGACATGGGGAGAGCAGAGTGTTTTGTATATCTGGCCCATGGTGACAAGGACGAATTAGCCATTGTCTACGGACCAGTGACATGGGAGAATACGTTGGAAGTTATGTGAATGTTTTAATCATCAAAAAGGAACAAAAGGAATTTTGAGTGCTACACATGCTTAAGCATGTTGTGTGATATTTAAGTATAAGAATATGGCGGATCCAATGATCCAATGAGATTAAGTATAACATAAGTATGATCTATATGATCTAAGGAATGAGGTAGACATGTATTCTAATAAGAAAGATGCATGGAACTTTGGGGACAAAGTTCTTTTAAGGGGGTAGATTGAAATACCCCAAACCTAAGTATGCTAAGTAACATCCAATTATGATGTAGTAAGGCTAGAATATGCCTTAGAAGATTGGCGGACAATTTAAACCAAGGAAAACACAAGAAAATGCCTTAAGGGCAATTAGGGCAAAAATGTGCTCTAAGCTTGGAGAGACTTGGGTGAGTACCCAAATATCTGATAAGACCTTAGTATATCTAATTGTCATTTTAAATCAATTAGCAAAGAAAACCAAGCTTGAAACAAGTTAAAACACAAAATGTGCTTTAAAGAAGTCTTAAAGCACATTTTGAGAAATTGTCTTAGAATTGAGTTTTGAGTGGCTAAAGTCCATAATTACTCTTTAATCAACATGTGTACTAATAGTATCACATTAGGAAGCCTAAAATCAATGGGAAATCAAAAATTTCATAAATATGTGCACTAATTAGTGAATAGTGCCAAATAGTGACTAGTTTAAGTTTTAATCAATATAGCTAATTAGTTGGTCAACAAGACCATGACTAGCCTTATTTAAGATAGGGGGCCGGTTTTTTAAAGGTGGATGAGTCCCATAAGTAGTCAAATAAGGAAGAAAAGAAGAGGTAAGTAAAAGAGTACTATTTGCTTTATTAAAGCAAATATCTTACATTAGCCACCTTTCTTCTTCTCTCTCTTCATTTCTCTTCTTCCAATGATTTCACCATCTTCTTCCTCCCTTCATTCACGTAGGAGCAGCACCCATGGCACCACCACCTTGCTTTGGCAACAACTTACTCATTTTAGCTCCAAATCAAAAACTAAACACATATTCCTCTTAGTTAGGCCAATACCTATCTTTCTATCTTTTCAAATCTTTCAAAGCTCCATTTTGGTGCCAAAGGAAACTCCATTGATGGAGGAGATCAAGTTTGAAGAGCTAATTAGCTTCTCCATTCTCTTAAGGTAAAGGAAATGTAGAAAAACCATGTTTCCATCATTTCTTCTACATGGCCGAAAATTTCTACTCATGGGGCCTTGTTTTTATGCCTTGTTCTAGCTTGATTTATTCACCAAGGACTAGTGGAGGTCCTATTTCATTCAATTCCAAAGTCTATCTTGAGACTTCAAAGGTAATCATCCACTTTTATGCCTTAGAACACATTTCTAACCTAGGGTTTCATTCCTTGAGGTTAGTGTATTGTGTAGTACTCATATGAGTCATTGAATATTGATTAGAACATTGGCAAGGGGGATTTAAGTGGTGGCCGGCCGAGATTCATGTAAGAAGAAGGTCTAAGAGGAAGTTAAGATAAGCTTGAGAACAAGGTAAAATGCCTTACCTAATGGTGGTTTAAGTTTTAAGGGATGAGTTTAGGTGGATACAAATGTGGCTTAGAGCTTACATTGTGTATTGGGTTATATAACCTAAGAAAAAACTTAAATAAGCTTGTGAACTTGTGGCTAAGGAGCCAATGGGAATGAGTTAGTAATATAAGTTTAAGATGGATTTTAAGAGCATTATAATTACTATGAGATTGATGGGTGTATTTGCAGTTGAAAGCTTTTATATGTGGGAAATTCAGTGTTTAAGTTTAAGTCATTTAAGGGCCTAAGAGCCATGTCATTTAAGAGCCTTGGTGCTATGCAATTTAAGACTATTGCAATATAATGAGTTGTTGTGAAGGAGTTGGTTTTGTGATGAGAAAGAACTTGTTGTGTGTGAGATGGTTGAATGAGGAAAACAATGTGTGTGGGCATGATAAGATACTAGAGAAGCTATGACAAAATTTGAGTAGAAAATAAGTGTTAGGTGATGGTGGTGAACTAATATGACCTAGGATTTACTAGGAGTCATAAAAAGGAATTTGAGTGAAAATGAGTTAATTAAGGAGTTCTTGAGGTTTAGAATGACCTAGAGTGGTCTATGAGGAAATTAGAGTTTAGATGGGTGCATTGAACACACAAAGTCATGGTATGAGGAATGGTAAGACTTGTGCAAATTTGGAGAGAAATGATGTATAATGCTTTGAGATGATTTAGGTATGAACTAAGAGAAGAACAATGAGAGTTCGGGAAGTTTGTGTAAGAGGTGGTGATGTTAGTGGTGGACTAGTAAGGTTTAGTTGAATGGTAATGTGTGGATTTGGGTGATGGAAGTGAAAAAGGTAGGAGGAGGTTGTAAGTCGTCAAGGAAAATGACTATAAACGTATAAGAGGGTATGATCGTGAGAATGGTGGGTAAGTTGCATAAGAGAAGTGGAAATGCTACGGAGGGTGTTGCATGGTTAAGGTAAATGAAGAACAATGTCAAGGTATTAAGATAATGAAAAGAAATGTATAAGCAAGCTTAAGAGTTTAAGAGTGATGAGTAACAAATGAAAAGAAGAGAAATTGTGCATTGACATGCAAGATAACCTTGGAAGGTTTAACAAGCAAGATGGAGTGCAATGATGTTAAGGAGGAGTTATATGGGTTGAAAAGAAACACTTTGGATAGTTGAAGTTTTAGACATAATGTACATGTTGGAAGAAAAGGGATTAACTAACAAGTGTTAGGAGTTTTTGCAAGAATTGAGTAAATGTTTGAGAAGATCTTTGGAAGTTGTTTTAATGAGTTTGGTGGAGGTTATAAGGTGGGTTTAATGTGCCAAGATGGTGTTGGACCTATTAGGACACTTGTGGAAGAGTTTGGAATTGAAAGAACAATTTAAAAAAAAATCTGTAGTGGACCGACCCAGGGTCCGACCCAGTTTTGGGTCGGTCGGGCCATGTTGAGCAGCCGGAATGTCTTTGGACTGGACCGACCCAGAGGGTTTTGGGTCGGTCGGCTTAGCTTTGGGTCGGTCGGGCAAAATTTAACGTAGGAAATGGGTTCTGTAATGGACCGACCCAGAGGTTTGGGTCGGTCGGTCAAGCTCTGGGTCGGACGGATGGGTTTCAAAAGACGGAAAGTTTCTGAGATGGACCGACCCATAAGGTTGGGTCGGTCGGTGGGTCGGACGACCCTTAAGTCTTAAAAAAAAAAGAAACCCTAAGAGAATTTAGTGGTATTAAGGGTACCCCATTAAGGAGGCAATGATTACTAGAGGTATAAAGACCTAGGGGATTAAGTTAAGAATAAGCTTAAAAGTTTAAGGTTACGTTCGTAAGATTAAGTTGTAAGACTTAAGAGTTGTTAGGTTGGGATCATTAAGGGTTAAGTGAGTTAAGTAAGATAAGTAAGTTGAATTGAGTTAAGTGATTAACAACCTAAAACTGAATGAATGTTTTAGGACTTGGGAATTTGGACTCCGGAAGAGAGTAAGCAACCGAACGACCAACGGTGAACGGTACAGTTCTTCTTGTGACCTGCTTGCTAACGAGGTGTCCCTCGGCTTGTGTGCTATTTGTTTTGTGTGCTCACTAAACAAGATAAAGCATCAACCGGAATATTATGATTATTGTATTGTTGTGTGATGTTTGAAAACTAACACAACATATCGTGAGAACTTACTAACCAACGTTTAGTAAGGAATGAGTGAGATTAAGGAACGCTCCCTAATAGGGACGATATAAACCGAAAGAGGTTAACCAACAACATGGTCTTGAGACTACTACTAACTGGAACTTGAGTGAGGAAACCCGGGACCGATCTCCGGTCATGCATGCTAAGGAAAAAGGGGGACGGTATTGAATCAGATCCGCCCTCCGCTTAAGGACTTGTCTTCGGACTGGTAGCCTAGGGCCGGTTACCGGCTCAGCTGCGCTGGACTCCCGTCCAGAGTAGGTGGCATTAGATGGTGCGGTGGGATCACCTAAATCCCAGGTTCGAATTAAGCTACAACCATTCCCTTCCAGGAACGGTTTGTATATTGAGATTAAGTTAAGATTAAGATTAAGGTAAGGTTAAGATAAGTTGCAACCATTCCTTTTTAAAGGATGGTTTGTATTGTTAAGTTAAGATTAAGGTAAGGTTAAGATAAGTTGCAACCATTCTCTTTAAAGGATGGTTTGTATAATAAGATTAAGATAAGCGACATCAATTCCTTATTAAAGGATGGTTGTTTCTAAGATTAAGATAAGACTAAGATTGAGGTGAGATAAGGATGGACTAAGATTAAGAGGAAACATTACTTAAGGAGTTAAATAATTAACTCTCTAATTAAAGGAACGCATTTAAGTCGTTCATAGTGTGTGAACTTTGATTGTTCATACTGAGTTGTTGTTTACTGCACTTACTATTACATTGTGCATCTAATCAACCTCCTGCTATCGACAATTAGTCGTCGTAGCCACGTTAGCTTGGGGGCCATGAGGGGATCGTACCAGCATTCGTGCTGACCCCCTTTGGGGGCTGTTTTTACTACACAGGTACATCAGGAAGCGGCCGTCGCGAGAGTAAGAAGGGGGACAGGTGTTAGTGGGATTTGGAGGTGTGGCCTACGAGTTGTGCATGTACACACGTTGGCAATTTGAGTTAGTAAGATGTATAGGATGTGAGGGGGTTGTAAGAAGATATGTAATTGGTTAAGGTTGTTGTACTGATGTTCGGTATATTCTTAGTCAGACCGTGGCATGGTCCTGGATTGTAAAAAATTCCGCTGTGACATGTTTATATATATACTGTTAAGTTGCGAGACCATATATGGATTGGGTTGGGGTGTTACAAACATCAACCACTTCCATCCATGGATCTAGGTTGTTCTTGGAGGTTAAATGAAGGAGGAATCTCGGCCATAACAAGGGAGGAGGTGAGAAACCCAAACTTGTTCTTAAGGTACAAAAAGTGCTTTAAGCACTATCTTTTGATTCTCTATAGATCCGGTTGTAAAACCTGTTCTCCTAGCCTTATAATCTTCTTCTTAACATATTTATTCAGTGGATCTATCAAGAGCTTCAAGGTGTAGCTAGATCCAAGCCAAAAACCATTTTTGGGTCTTCTTAAACAACAAGGTAAATCTTGCCATCTTCCAAGCTAGTTGCCCACGGTTTGTTGTGCCTTGTTTTTAAGTGTGTTTTGATACTCTTTCTCTCTGGAAAAAATAGGGCCGAGGTAGATCTCCAACAAACTTGAAGATCTAAGGTAAATCTACCTTGAAATATACATTAAACACTTCTTATGGTTAGATCTTGTTTGGGAGACTAACTATGCCTTGGTTTCTGTTTGAAAACATGTAAAGGAAGCTTGGGAAATTTATCTTAGGCTGGACGAATCCAAACAAGGATTTATCTAAGCTAAAACAAGGTATAAATCACTTAAATCTACACTTGGTATATAATATGTGTTTTATACATATTTATACATAGCCGCGTGTGTGAATGACTATATTAAGGTCTTATTTTGATCTTAGGTGATTAAGGAATGGTTTAATAAATTTATAACTAATTAAACAAGCATAATTGTCAAATTAAGACATTATGTGGAAGTTTGGTAATTAAATGGAAAATATATGGTGAGGCCGGAGATCTATTTGTATTTTGGGACATTTATGTGTAATTTATTTTGTGAGCAAATGTTTAATAAGGCCATGTACTTTAGGCCATTTTATTTATGCATTTATAAGTTTTAATTAAGTTTAAGTGGTGAAATGCATTACCGAAAAAAATGGGTATTAGGTGTAATTAAATTAAATTTGGGGGCTTTATAAAATAAGGCCGAATATTAGAGGTTAAAGGGTTTAAAATAAAGTTTATAAGGTTATATAAAGTTTTGGGGTCAAATGGTGAATTCAAGAAAGTTTGGGTACTAAACCGTAATTATTAGGAATTAATGGTCAAGGAAATATTAAGGAGGTCAACCTTGACCATATGGTAGGTTTTGACAAAATTAGATAAGTTAAATAACTTATTTAAGGTTTCATAATAAAGATAAGTATCTTATGGTAATATTTTATAACATATATGGTGAATATGTTATTATCGAAAATTAAGGGTGTAAAATGGTATTATAAACACCCATGGGCTATTAGGATTTTTAGGAATTTATTGGGTTTATTGGGGTGAATTTGGAATTAAGATGATATATATGTATAATATATAGTTATTATGTCATTATGACACTTGGAATAAAAGATGGGGTGGTATAGTAAATACCGATTATATATGGGTTGATAAGGATATTTATAACCCTTTGGTGAAATTTGGATATTTATAGAATTATATAAGAGTATTTATTAAGATATATGTATAATATATGGTTTTAATGAATTATAAAACTATATGTTATAAAAAGGGCCAAATGGCAATATAAGATTATATTGAGTCTGTCGGTTATTAAATAAAATGACCATAGGTTATACATTTTTATAAGTTAGAAATGTTATATTAAATGGTATATATAACATGGTATAAATAATGGGGTGATTTTGTAAATAAAGGAAACTATGGTTTATGGAAAAGAATAAGGTTTATATATATGCCTATGCGGCAATATATAATAGTTTTGTATAAAAACTATAGGTTAAAAATAAAAAGAAATAAAAATATCATATCAAATGATATTAGCATATGGAATAACATTACATAATTTATGTGGTCAAAATAGAATTTAAATAAATTCAAGGGCTGTACCGAATTAACAAGAGTTGGAAAATGAATTTTAGACTAAGGTCTATAATGTTATAATGTTAAAAACATTTATATGAGACAAACTATGAATAGGAGTTGTAAATGTACAACATAAATGTTACATATTATTAGGATAATAATCTTAATATAAGGTGTATAATATGATACAACTAATGGGAGTGATCATCTAATATAAGATGATAAAATGTAACACATAATATAAGAGTTTATTAACTCACGGAATTTACCTACGTGGTAAATATATACATACACAAGTAATAATATATAAGGAAGAGTATATATTATGGTTGGGAACCATATAATATAATGGTGGTGGTTATATTTAGTTACAAACTATAAGTTATGAGTTTTTGTAATGCAAATATAATTTGTTAAGATAAGGGATAATATATACAATGTACTATAATGGATGGTGGGAAAATGATATAATATGAAAAATACAATATAATATTTAATGCATGCATACATGCAACTATAGGTTATGTACCTAAATTTAGTGGTGAATAAGATTAAAGAAAGATAATGAACTAAACTAACAGTCAAAATATTTTGACATACGAGTTTAAAGTAACAAAGCCGACCAGTTTAGAGAAACCCGTAACAAACAACTGTAGAAAACAGGGGTGAACTGTCGGGGTTACTTACTATTCGGAAATACCGGATGTAGTTAGTCATTGAGACTGACATATAGTTTTAATATCGTTTAGATCATACTTCAGACAAGGACGCTTGACGAGCTAGTGGACTACACTACGCATCCTAGGTCTTGGTGAACGGTATGTAAAGGGGTTTGATCCGAGTTGCCCTAAGGAAGCTCCTTGGGCTCGGATTTGTTGATATAACTTGTGTGTTATGTGTGTGGTTACATGTATGTGATTAAGTGTTACTGTATTATTTATTTATGCACGAGCGTCCTACGGGACTAACACTACGTCGACTATAGATCGACTTATATAAACATACATATATGTTAATGTGATAACATGACGGTTACTTGATATAATACCATAGTATTAATATTAAGTATATGGTAACCTAAGTAAGACACTTAGGGATGAGTCACGACATTGTCGGTCTCTAGAGCATGGATCTCTAACATGAATATAACCTAGATTACTTCTAGGTATGCGTGAGACCCATTGGGCAGCTAATTAATAAATATATTCTCCATAAGACTAAGAGCATATCTTAATCATTATGAGAGAGAGATGGTATGAGTTGAGGTGCGGAATCCCGGTAGTTTACGAACTACTTGGTTGCGCATTTGTGATCACTAAGGGGTTTCCTAATTGGATTCCGCTCCAGGTTATACCCAACGAGCCCAAACTGGATCGTGGTTCAGGTGGCTACGGCCTTTTATATGGACGTTTTACGAGACATAAGAGAGTCAGGGGCCTCCGGACCTCTGGCGAAATGAGCACCTTTGTGTGTACGGGAGGACTACTGTCCATGGTGAGGATATCGGGTTGTCCTAACATGACGCCCAACTGGTATTAATTAAACATGGTTGGATGGAGCCAACAAGGCTAAGGTAAATTAAATATGAAAACTGTACGCTACGGCGAATGTACATTGTACATATGGATGGGGCCTTGAAGGCCAAATTAAATTTAATTAATAAAGGATGGCATATGCTACGGCGATTGAACATTGTACATTATATTGTTTACTCGATACGTTCGATATGTAAATGTTGTATGAGATATTAAATGAATGTTTGTGGATATTTGGATGGATGGTTAAATGTTTGTGGATATTTAGATGGATGATTATGTATATTGTGCATTTATATTACAGTATTGATTATAACTGTAAAATGGTAAAGCATGAACCAATCTAATAACAAGATGGTTAAAATGACAAGTGACCAATAGGGTCCAGGCCCGACATACTCAGCGTCTATCGCTGATACTACACTAATGCAGGTTGTTGATTATCGCTGGAACCGAAGTGCGGGAACGGGGTAATTAGAGTTCATTTTAATTACCGCACATGGAGTTGTATTATGGTAAGGTTATGTATTTTCAGGATTAGGTAGACGCTCACTTGTCGATGTTTATGATTTATGGACTTAGTATGATGTATAGGAGTTTCTCGTTATCACGGCGGTTAGTAGTTTGTTTGTGTTGGAAGTTGGATGTAGTTTGGCTTCGTTACTTGCATGGGCGAGTAATGGCCGGTGACACCCGAGTGAGTTTGTTATTGTTATTTATTTTCCGCTGCGAGATGTTTTATTTATTGCTACGTGAGAGATTATTACGTGATTGTGGAGAGGGGTGTTACAGTTCCTCCTCATGCAATTCTCACCTCACGGGAGTTCCCATATCTAATTTTTTTTTCCTTTAACTGATTTTGTTTCTTTTTAGTTATCGTCTTATTAATTAGTTCATACAAAGTTCTTCTACTTTAGTTTCTTAAAAAAAACACATATATGTTCTTTTCATTTTGAACACTGGGGATAGTGTTCCTGCCAAGTGTAGGGCAGTACCGCCCCTTCAAAAAATAAATTTTTGTATGTATATATGCATAAGTTGTGAGTTTATTCAATGTTTTACTAAACTTTTTGCATGTTTTTGATTGAGATAAGATTAGGAATGAATAAAGGCTTGTTCTCTCAAGAGGTAAGCTTTCTAATGACTCGTAGATTCCTGTATTTAACTTCTTGATTCTTTATATTTAACATTAGTACATGATCTTTCTCCTAATTCTTTCCTTTATGTACTTCTGGGTATTCGTTTCTTTTCTTTTCAAATTGTGAAAATTCTTTGGGTGAAAATCTTAAAAGGGTTTTTATGAGAAAGAGAAGAAGAATAAGAAGAAAGGAAAGAAAAGAAATAAAAATATCTTCTTCCAAAGGAAAAGCATCATATTCCTTGAGGCTGCAAAAAAGGGTGCCTCAGAATAAAAGAAAAAAACGAGAGTTTTTCCTTTTATTTTTCGCCTAAATTCCCCGTTCTTCAATGTAAAAAATCATGGTTGATTCAGAAACCCTTGCAAAATAGGGCTGAACATATAATGTAACACCCCAACCGTTAATCTCATCATTACCTCTTAAACTGTTACTAATTACTCCTACTCACGCAGCGGAACTCTAATTACAACGAGGGGTGAAACAACGCCGTTAGCCACCCATGTGGCTAACCAGGCCTTTCTTACATACCGTAACGGTCTGATGAACTGGAACAAACCGAGTACTTCATACAAATACAATACTCAATTCATATCTCTACCATACCGAGTCTACAATATACGGATGCCGATAACATACTCGGACTTACACCTCATTCAAACGCATAAGTAATTACAATCTAACTACCCATGCTCACAGCAGTCCCCGTCCTACTCTCTCGAACGGTGGTCAGCTTCAAGTACCTGCACACTAAAAACGTTCCCCCTAGGGGGTCAGCTTACGCTGCGCATGAAATTCGCATATACCGCGTGCTAACCGCGGTACGCCGACTACTTTGGGTCGGATATACATGGAGTTCATTTAATCAAACAACATGCATCATGGCAATACAATATATATGTATATCACACAAGGAATCTACATCCAATCACGGAACACGATTCCTAACTAACATAACAATGTTGTTAGTGGTAACTGGTTACTCTTAGGCATTGAGGGTTATTCCTCACTATGCCTTGTTTACTTATTCAATACCTCACCCGCTCTCTCGGGTTACTTATTCATATACACACCCATTCTCTTGGGCTACTCATTCTTATACTTACCCATTCTCTCGGGTTACTCATACATATACTCACCCCTTTCTCTCGGTTATTTATACTCAAGCTCTTGTAGATTCTCGAGACACTACAGGTCTCCTACGTCACGCTTGTTACTCTTATTACATACTTAAGCCAAAACTCATGGCCCTCGTGCATAGTCTTACTTCCCGGTTTCGACCCTACTCTGGGTCTAGCATGGTGGGAAGGTTCAACTAGCTCCCGGAACTCTCTCTTAGTTCCTATCTCTTTTTACATAGGTCCGACTACTCTCGGGCTACTCACATTCCCATACACTCCTCTCTCGGAGTTATAATAATTTTATGTATATTAGTCTAGAAGCATCACTCTTGATGTTTCTAATGACTTTGGGAACTTTACTTAAATTCGGGTAATCTTAGGCTTAAGGGTTACCCTTACATTCATATACTTATACTTTTGGTTATTTTCTTATACCGGGTAAAATCCTCATATAAGAGGTCGACCGTATCTCAAGGGAGTCACATAGTCCCTTAGGTCTCTTTTACCTTTCTTATATGTTCACATCATTGGACTAACTTCAATCCTCTCGATGGAGGTTCATTTATCTCTCCACTCATATCTATTTCGTGGATCGTTTCAATAAGGTTTTCTAACCGTTATCGGGTATTTACTCAACCCGCACATCTCCTCACATTCTAGGGAGATCATATGTTTACGATATCGTTATACTTTAATCGATAGTTTATGTGTGTTTGCATATTTCCATAGCTTATGAGACTACCCGTGCTACGGGTTATTAGTCAATCAATACTCACTGTGAGTCGGTCTAGGCACTCTGTTAGACCACACCGGCATACAAGTATGTTAGCTCATACAACATACATCAAGGCATACATAATCAAACAAGGGATTATTTTCATGCTTTAATCTTGATTAAGCCGGCACACAAACACACAAATCAGAGTAACTCGGTTAGCATACGGGGCATGAGAAAATCATACCTTTCACCGGGGTTAGCTTTACCGTGTGACCTCTCCTTCCTCGGTTCACACTTGTTCCACTGATAACATTCAAATGTTTACATTAACATTAAGGTGTTACGGTATGTAAAACTAATACTCCCGTACTTAACCCCGTTATCCCCTTTAACTTAATTTTACTCCTTTGTTCTTAAACCCACAACTTTCTCATTTACTTCTTAAACTTGCTTACACTCTTAATGACCTTTAAACATCATTAATCAAGTCATAATTACCTTATACTATCATTCCCCTCCAAGCCCCTACCTTAGAATGGCTTTGAAATGGTTTCTGTGAAGAAAATGGGGTGGTCCGGGTTTGTATCCGGGTTTACAAACCCGGACCAAGGCTTCTGGTCACTCTCGGGTGAAATTCATGACTGGTCCGGGTATGCATCCTAGTTTGCAACCCGGACCCTTATTTAGAAAACCTCTCGGGTGTAAAAATAGGGTGGTCCGGGTTTGTATCCTGGTTTGCAAACCCGGACCACATGGTCTGTGCTACATTCTGCCGTGTTTTGATGCTGGTCCGGGTTTGTGTCCTAGTTGCAAACCCGGACCAGTTGCAGTTTTGCAATTTATGTAAGTTTCTCAACTTTGTTTCAACTCCAAACTTACACCAACTTCTTCCCCACTCTTCCAACATATATTATAGCATGTTTTGACATTGTTTAGGCGTTCAAAACCAACCTAAACTACTTATACACTCATCTGTTACAAAACCCAATCCCCTGTAATTTCCTTCTGTTACAAACTCTAGTTTCCTTGCTTTCTGTTGCAGTTTTCAAATCCTTCCTTTCTTTCCAATCTAACTCCACGCCTTAACATTCTCAAGCCCATAACATCCTAGACATATTTTAACAGAACTTGCCTACTTTCCAAGCATTCTCACCACACTAATCAACTCACCAAAAAAACTGTTTTTCATCCCTGTTAAATAAGCATTAAACCCACTGTTACAGCACACTAAATTCCCCTCTGTTATCATCTATGCAACAGATTAACCTCATGGCTTATTTCCTTCACTAGGCAATATTAAACAGCTCCACTCATCAGTTTACATTGTAGCATCACAACCACACTAACAAAGTCATTTATTTGCATACAAAAATCTGTTTACAGAGAGAAACCCAACCCAAGGTTAGTTTATTACCTTGCTAGTTTTTCTGTTTTCTTTTCTTTCTTCCCTTTTTTTTTAGTTAACCCTCATTTCCTGGTTCTCTCTTCCACTACACATGTTTCCTCATCTACCAAGGAGTTCAGATTGCTAGCTACAACCACATTCCATTCCATACCAAACAAGCTCATTAATTCACCGATCCCACACTAACTAGAATTTTCAAGAGCTAGTTAAGGACTTAGTTGGAGTTTACCTTCAAGCATACCGATGGAGAGTTTTGCAATCAAATGGATGGAATTCCAGCACTTCACAGAGGCAAAGAAACCGGCTGGGAAATTGAAGAAGGGATTCACGTGGGATTTTTCCAAAAAATCAAAGAAGGTTGGAAATGAAGATTTTTAAGCTTGTTTCTTACCTAGAACAACCAAGGAGTGGTTCTTGGTCAAGGTGGGTAGCTTAACCTTCAAATGGAGCTTCAGCCATGGTGGTGAGTTGTGAGATTTTTGATTCATAAGAGGTGGAAAATGATCCCCACGTTGAGAGGAATTCGACGGTACAATTTTTGTGAAGTTTGGATCTCATTTGGACTTTCAAAGTTGAAGAAGAAGAGAGGCGCTGAGAAGGGTTTGAGAAATCGCCATAGCAGCGAGAGGAGAAGAAGGAAGCTCTGTCTGGGAGGGGGAAAACGTGACTCAGAAGGAGAAGGAGGGTGAGAGGGTATAATACCACTTTACTATCCCTTTTTACTTTTACTTTTCTTTATTTGTCATCTTATGACTTAATAAGCTAACAAGCTAATTAAATGTGTGTGTGTACCAATTAAAATCGGCCCCACACAAAATACAAGCTGGAAGCGTGTTTTCTATTTTTTTTTACAGAAAACACTCGTTAATTTACCCGGTTTAGCACTATTCACTAACGGGCCCGTTTTTCGGATTTACTCGTTTCTTTATTTTTAATGGTTACTAAGCTTCCATTAATAAGTGTTTATAGTTATTTAATCAACTATAATTTTTACGGGTCCGTTTGACCACTTAAAGTCACGTTTTGGGTTCTCTCGAAAAACGTGCTTTAAAACTCCGTTAACGTTGTAATCCTTATTTGGATCCGTTTTCTTCGGGAATCATTCCCGTATACTAATTAGGCCTAACTAAGCCTTAGGAATCCATCTCGGACCTTACGAGATCATATATCTCTTATTTAAATTTAACGCGCATTTTAGCGTTTTTCGCGTTTAACGCATTTTCTCTTTTCTTTTGGTTTTATTCTTTTTACCAATACTCTTTAGGCACCATTAGGCCCTTAATAATTTTATTAGAGTAATTAATCACCATTTTTAGATCCGGGGTATTAAATATAAACCATCGATGTGTGTCTTGGCCACATTCAGAAACTCTTGAAAAATAGAGCTGAATGATGGAAAACAGAAAAAAAAGGGAGAGTGCAAATCCCTTATGCAAAATAGCCCAAAAGTTTTTGATCGGTTGTGAAAATTCTTTATTTTTAAACCCATTAGTATGTTTTGATGGATAAGGTTGATTAAGTGATACTTATGAATTAGAGTCATTTGGTTAGAAATATTTATCTAATTGTCATTCTAGAGTTTATCTGTTTTGTGCATAAGTATTTATTCCTCTCTAATCTAGTTTTGCTCAAGGACTAGCAAAAGGTAAGTGTAGGGCCTTGATAAGCATCAGACTTATCATATTTTATGTACTAGATTTAGGAATATATTAGTATAAATAAAGTTAAATAGTTTGTATTTATGTTATATTTTATATAAACTCTATTATTTGTTCAGATTTATGTTTTTATATGTTTTTATGCAAGGAACGAATCTCTAGGCAAAAGTTCAAGTGATGCCGGACTCAATGCCGGATGAATCCTGCACGTCACAAGCATAGAGCAGAAAAGAGGCTTTGCTAGACACAATGCCGGGTACATTCTATCCGGCACAAGTAAAAAGTCACCTCGTTTCACCAAAAGTTAGCAGTACATGAAGAGGTGTCTTTTGATGAAGAGGTGTCTTTTGGCGAAAAGGTGTCTCATGGTGAAAAGGTATCTCATAGTGAAAAGGTGTCTCATGGTGAAAAGGTATCTCATGGTGAAGCGGTGTCTTTTAGTTGGAAAGATGTCTTTTGGATGGGAAGACACTATGGAAAGACATCATTTGGTGATGTGTCTTTTCATACCAATACAATTAGGGTAAAGGTATCCTTTGCTAAAGACATGTCTTGGAGGTGTGTCTTTATGGAAAGACATCATTTAAGATATGTCTTCCCATAGAACCACTTCCAACACCTATAAATACCCTACCATGTGATCATTTGGGAACACACTTCAACATCATATTATACTCCATTCATTACTCCATTTCCACTCACACTCCAAGTGTTGGTGTCCAAGGCATTTCTACGGATCCATCCACGAGAAGAAGAGAAGATCTTGTCAGGGTTGAGGCTATAACCAATCTCCTTCTCCCTTATGTATTTCTTCTTTATTTGATTGGATGGTGAAGTAGGAATTCTTGTTAGTTCTTGGTTAGGGATGAATTCCTTCCTTGTAAACACTATGATTTTCTCAATTCAATTTCAAACCTTCAGTAAGATATTGGTTCTTATTGCAAGGGAATTAGTTGATCACTCATTCTCTTTGTGCAAATTCTACTTAAGGAAGAAAAGCCAAGAGTAGGATAGGTTAGACAAATCTTAGTGGTCTTTGATGTTTTCATCTATGATTTAGGGTTAGCATAAGAGATTTCGAATTAACCCATCTTCCCCCATTACCTTGTTCATTTCGTGGCATGACATATGCTCAATTTGTTAATAGGTATTGAGTTTCTTACTTCGGAGTAAGAGAGTGGCATTTGCAAATTAAACGTGCCAGGTACACTACCGGGTCTTCTGTGTCCGGCACATTCAACGTCTTTGAATGTGTCGTGCATCTAGTGTCCGACAGGATGTCCGGCGCTTCCAAGTTGTTGGTTAAGTTCGAGTTTTGAGGTTCATTGCGTGATCATATTGTTACTTGGTTGATTTAATCCCGAATCTTGGATAAATTATTACTTAATTAGGATTAATAGTTAGTTTTAGGAAATGTTTTACATTCCCCCTTTTGTTATAGAATAGGTATTACCGGGATTCGGACTAGTTTTCTATAAGTCCCTTGGGTTCGATACTCTCGGTCGTAATATATTCACACTATACTCCGACCGGGTTTTATTTGCTACCCGTAGTAGAGTTGTAGGATTAGTTTAGTATTTTATTCATTTTATATATAGTTTCTCCCTACAATTTTCCCGTTAGCAATACCCACTAAAATATCTAATGGAGTCCGGTTCTCTAGGTAACTCACCATATCAATTCCAACTTGACTTGTTAAAAGCAATAGAGCCTTACCTTAAAAGTTTTACTTTTCTTACTCTTCATTAAACACTTCATCATTTCATTTGCTTTCTCTTCCCTCCCCTTCGGCTTCCGAGTTCTCCCAACCTCATCAGCTTCCTCCTGCTGCAACACCCCGGATTTTACCTCATCATAAAGTACTAAACAACATGAATTTAACGCCACAGACGGGAACTAAAACAGATCTCAAACGAGTCTTAAAACTGAGATTTAAGATCTGTCCAACCTTATGTCCAAACTTGGATGTTTGGACAAGGTCCGAGAGATCGAGGCAATATGTCCGAACTTGTGTCCGGACTTCGATGTTCGGACACAAGTCCAGAGTTGAAAAGCTTAAGAAGTCCAAAGTGTTCGAACTTGTGTCCGGATGTTGAAGTTCGGACACAAGTCGAGAGTGAAAAACCAAGAAGTCCGAACATGTGTCCGAACGTCTAAGTTTGGACATAAGTTCCGATAAAACTAGTTGTATGTGGCCCGAACATTGTTCCAGATATGTAAGTTTGGACCAATGCCGAGACTTACAAGCCAGACCCGTCCTAGCATGCTATCTTAACATGCAAGTTCAGACACATGTTCGGACACCGCAAAACAGCGAAAATCAATAAACTCTCGGGGCATGTCCGAATATGTATGTTTGGACGTATGTTCGGACAAAGCCAAAACTACAAAAACTTAGTTAAATCATTATCCTTTTAAAGCATATATCGAGATTACCAAAATACATCATTAGCAACATTCATTAATCCATAATCTTTGCATATCCAAATTGTAGCATAATGAAATACCCCCAACTTAATTATAGTGATTAAATTGTGCTAATATGGTATTTGAAGGCCTAATAGTGCCTAGAGAGTATTGGTGAAGAAAACAAAACCAAAAGAAAAGAGAAAAGCACATAAAAAGAATGAAACATTTTATTGTGCGTTACGTAACTCTAGAGGTGTGTGACCTCGACTAGGATCCTAGAAGGATTCCTAAGGATTAGGTGGCCTAATTGATATACGGGAACAATTCCCGAAGAAAACGGATCCATAAAATGGATTAAAAACGCTAATGAAGCTTTAGAGCACGTTTTTCGAGAAAGCCTGAAAACGTGACTTTGAGTGGTCAAATGGACCCGTAAAAATTATAGTCAACCAAATAACTATAATTAAACATTAATGGAAGCTTAAAAGCCATTAAAACTAATTAAACGAGAAAATTCTGGAAAACGAATTCCGGTTAGTGAATTGTGCAAAAACGAGAACTTGTGAGGTGTTAATTGTAATAAGAACAAAGTTACCTCCCCCTTTGCAAATAAAAATCAGAAACCCATTTGTGTTGTGTGTGGTGGGACGATTTTCCAGCCTCTTCCCTCTTCTTTATTCACCCTTATATACTAAAGGACAAACAAATAAAGTAATAAAAGTACAAAAGCAAAAGGGTGAGTCTCTCTCCTATTCTCATCTCCCTCTCTCACGTTGGAACCCTCCCCATCAGAACTCTCTCCTTCCTCCCTCAGCCATCCATGGCGATTTGTAAGCCCCTCTCACAGCCCTCTCATCTTTGTCATTTTTGAAATCCAAAATCAAGTCCAAATGCAAAAAAATTACACCACTAAACTTCTCTCCCTTTGGGCATCATTTCCATCTTTTCAAAATATGAAAAGCTCCACTTTCATCTCCATGGCTGAAGCTCATTTGAAGGTTTGAGAACGCCATTGGGAGTTCCTTCATCTCCTTGTTAGTCTAAGGTAAAAAGAAACTCAAAAATCACTCTTTCTAGCTCTCTTTTTCAATCTAGGAATTTCCAGATTTTTGAGCCTCTTGTTGTTCCCATTCCAGCTGTTTTTAGCCTTCCAAAGAAGTGCTGGAGCTTGTCATTTTTGCTGTCCAAAAACCCCACCTAGAAGTGCAAGGTAATGCCTCTCTTAAGCCCTAAACATGTTCTTAAGTTCTAGGTTAATTAAGAGATAGTTTTAAGTGGTATTGTTGTTTGTGGGTGGCTGTAGCATTAAGGCAACCAAATACCCCCTTGGCCGATATTGGGTAAGTCAAGAACAAAGAGGAAGAGAAGAGGAGAATTGAAAAGGAGCTGGGAAGATTAAGGTAAAAAGCTTACCTTAATGTTTATTTTGATTGCCTTAGAATTTGGGATGTGTAAATAAATGAATGAACCCAAAATAGGAATTGAAATCTGAACCAGAAATGTGTTTGATTATGATTAGGAGGAATATGCGAATTTTGTTTGAACTAAGGGCCCTGGAGCCTAGAGAATTGAGATTGTGCTTATATTGTTGACTTGTGGATTTTGAATGGATATTGTGTGCTGGTAGGACCCTCTATGGGTGTGGTTAGATTTGAGTTGATTTAGGTGCGGAATGGTGCATTTGGGCATGTAAGAATTGTAGATGAGTTATGGCAAAATTTCTGTAGAAACTGAATGAGTTTTAGGTGATTATAAGAGTAAGAATGACCAAGAGAAACTAGGTGTTGATGGGCATTGGTTTGGGTTAGTTAATCACCATAGGAATGCTCATTTAAGGAGGGGATTTTGGTGTAAAAATCTGTAGCAAATGAGTGTTGTAGTGCATTGGATTTCTAAAAAAAAGGCTTAGTGTGCATAACCTTGGAAATGGAGGATGGACTTGGGTATAGCTAATGCAAATGTCTAGGAAGGATTTGGAATAGTCAAAACGAGTGAGAACAAGGTGGAAACTGTGAAGAGGAAGTTAGAAATGCACAAGTGTGCAAAATACTAAAAGGTAAGAATGAAAATGTAGGAATTGAGCAAGAATTGAGGTAAGTAATTGACCAATGAATTGAGGAGGTGTAGAGAATGATCAAGAGTGTTTTAAGGTGTTTAAACATGTTTTAAAACATGCAAAAGGATTGGGAAAGATTAAGTGTGAATTAGGGGTTGAAAAATTACAAGAGTAGCAGTTTTTAGTAGGGTCCGGGACCTAGGTTAGGAACAAGGTCCCGGACCACACTTAAAATAAAGCCGAGAGTACAAACTACACTTGGTCCGGGACTTAAGCGAGGTACAAGGTCACGGACCACTCTATTTTTATGGCCGAAAGTTTGGTTTTTGATAGGTCCGGGACTTAGGGTCTGGACCAAGTCCCGGACCCCTAGAGATTTCCCCGAGAGCGTTTTAAAGGGTTCCAATGATGGGGAATTGATTGGTATTGGTTTTAGATGATGTTTAGGGCTTGTTTGGTGACATGTAAATGTCCTTAGAAGTTTGAACAAGATTGAGAAGTGAATGAGGATGTTGTGAGTTTAAGAGCACATGAACAAAGCTATAGAATAACGGGACAACGGGTTAAATACGGGTGTACTAGTCGTTCACACATTGTAATACCTTAATGTTAATAAAACTACTTAAATGTTATCAGTGGTTCGAGAACAAGCCGAGGAATGAAAGGTGACATGGTAGAGTAACCCATGGTGTAAGGTATGATTTTCTCATGCCCTGTATGCTAACTGGATTACACTGATTTGTGTGTTGTTTGCTTGTGTGCCGACCTAATCAAGATAAAAGCATGAAAATATTCTATTGCCTTGACTGTATATCTTGATGCATGTTGTGTGTACTAACCACCCTTGTATGCTTATGTGGTCTAACTTAGTGATATAGACCGACTCGTAGATGAGTATTATTTGGTTAATGACTCGTAGAATGAGTCTCTTGAAGACTTAAAGTTTTACAGATGATTGCCTCCTCAGTCAAAGTAGCGATGTAGAAAGACTTGGCGTTGTCAGAACTTACCAGCTCGAGTACCACTGTAGAAGCATCTGTTCACTTGTTCTTAACTGCCAAGAAGCGCGACACTACTAAGTGGCTGCGGAAAACTCGGATGCGTGGGAGCGCGCGCAAACGTGAGAACGTGAAGCTCAAACAGCTCCACGACTCCGATACCTGCGGAAACAAATCAAAGGAGCAGCTACATGGAGACTTCATCGAAGATTTAGGATATAGTTAAACGAGTATATAAGCATATGATTGTAATTAGTTCTTGTATGCATTCTAGATTATTCAGAGAGAGAAACACCGCTTTGAGAGAGAAAGTATTCTTGAGAGATCTTAGTGAGATAGTGTCAATCAGCTTAGGTATTTATTACCTAGAGAGCACACATAGAACACTCCCCTTTACTCCTTGTGACACATTGATCAAAGCCGAGAGTAGAGCGGGGTGTTAGATGAGACAGAGTACCTCTATCGAATCCCAAGATAGGAAGCTAGGTGGTAATTCACATTGAATTTCAATACAAGAAAAGTCCTATCTTGTTAAGTTTAAACAAAAGCTTTCGTGTTATCATTTTCTGCACACATTCATTCTTCAAGCAGAGTTGGTCTAAGACTAACACCTCAGACCTACTCGGTCAGCACCCCGATCCCGTCAAGTAGTATTAGAGCCTGTGTTGGCTGACAAATCTCTCAAAATGGCGGAAATCTCAAATTCCAACAACAACAACAGAATGCAAGTGGAGAATCCAAAGCTAACTTCCACAAACTACAACATGTGGAATAATGAGATGGAGTCACACCTCCAGTCACTCAATCAACAACTCTGGACGGTAGTGACTGATGAGTGTCTAAATGAGCATGTTTTAGGGATGTATTTCATATGTTTAATCAACACGTTTCATGCTCATTTCTCCACTCTGGCTTGTTTTCCTCTAGTTTTGTGTTTCATTGGTGTCTTAGACATTTATTGTTTAAACAGGAGGAATAACATAGATAGGAGTAATGTAGATGAAGAGGAACACGTGGGCGCAAACGGATCCAAAATCGGAGCATAAACGAAGAAGATACAGCATTTCAAAGTTAGCCTACTAGCATCGACTGACCCATAGGTCTGGGTCGGTCGGACTTAAAAAGACGGGATTTTCATCCCTGAGCTACTGGAATCGACCGACCCATAGGTCTGGGTCGGTCGGTGGGTCGGTCGGACTTAAAAAAATGCGTTTTCAGACCCCAGATTGCTCCTGGACGCGACCGACGCATGGGATGGTCGGGTCGAAAATTAGCCCAGATCTGCGTTTTAAAACGGGGAATTTTGGGGAAAACTTCCCCATTCTTCATTCAGTCGAGTTCCGCCCCAAAAACAGAGAGGAAGGGTGATTCTAAAGGAGAAAAGAAGAGGAGAAGAGAAGAAGAGAAGAAGAAGAAGAAGAAGAAGAGAAGAGAAGAGAAGCTCACCTCCTTCCAAGCTCCATTAATGGCTACTTCTATCCCTTGCTCTTTATTTTCTCTCCTATGGCTGTGTAGAATCATTTGTAGCTATGGATTGGGATTTTGTCCCAAATCCCTAAACTCCATTGTTGAATCTTGAACTTGTGTTTGTGCTTTATTTTAGTCTTTGAGCTTAATGAAGATGATTGTTGAGTGTTTATGACTTCTAAACTTGTTGCTCATGATTTGGGGATTTGTTAAGGGTTTTGCTCAATTTGTCTTTTATGTGTTAAATTGGTTGGTTTGGCCTACCGATTAGTTTAGCATTATTGTGGGATTCTATCAAATGATATTCTGAGATAGAAACCTAAACCATTGGGACTAAATCAATGTTAGCTGATTTTCACTGATTTTAAGATGAGGTTCTCATTGCAACTTAGGGTAGATTTGTGCTTAATGCTTCTGATTGAATTGGGGATTTGAACGAACATTCAGTCCCCGTTAAATTGGTTAGGATTAATAGACCTGGACTTGGCTATTAATTAAATTCCCGTTGTTTAGCTATGAGTTCGAGGTTCGACAATTGGTAGAAAAGGGATGACGGGTGCGAATATCCTATCCCGAGCTACACCTATCCTAGATTAGATAGTTTAGTGTTTATTGTTTTCCTTTATTTATCCAGTTACAACCCAAAAACCTAAAACCCCTAATTTACATTTATGCACTTTTGTATATATCCTCTTGCGCATTTACTAAGCTTATAATTAGCTAGAGTTACGAAGTCCCTGTGGATACGACCTTGTTGTACTACAATGATTGGGTTCACTGCCCATAGTTAGCAAGATAGTTTCCACATTATTTTGCACAACAAGTTTTGGCACCGATGTCGGGGACTTCGGTTCAACTATCTTGTTTATTATCTGTTTAGTTTTTGTGCAGATTTTCATTTCATTTATTTGCCCATTTTGTGTATAAATTTTTGTTTCTTTTTTTAGGTACTTAATTCTAATGGATGGTCACTACGATCAAGCAGGAGGTTGGTACGGTTACTCCTATGGCACATAGAACTACAATCAATGGGATGTATGTCAGAGGTGCGGAGAATATCATGAGAGCTCCCAATGTCCAACAACAATGGCAGAATTGAGAGCTCTTATGGAAAACTTCGAACCATCTGTCACTCCCCCAGCAGAAGGTTGACATGGCGACTACACCGAGCAAAACACCGATTATTGGAGTGTATGCCAAAGGTGCGGAGAGTACCATGAGAGCCCCCAATGTCCAACAACAATGGCAGAATTGAGAGCTCTTATGGAGGACCTCAACTCATATGTCTACCGGAGGCTTGTGTGCCAAGAGTGTGGAGGAGACCACGAGAGCACTCACTGTCCTGTGATCACAGTAGAGGTTGATTCACCCAGTTTGGAGGATCTCATGTCTGATCTTATCTCTTCTTGCAAGCCTAACTCGACTATGCAAGATACTTTTACCATTAAGCAACATACCTTCAACATGAATGTTCAAGCTTAGATTGATCAGATTGTGCAACAACTTGAGAGCGAAACAGTTCATGATGTGGAACAGCCTGCTGAGGACTTGAGCTACTCTCCAACTCCTCCCCTGTGCGAATCTGAAAGCCCAGCACCACTCCACCCCCGGCTTGACTATGAAGACACTTCATCAGAAGAGAGTCTCCACTCGGACTTCAAGGAGCTTTCTCCCTCTGAATTCAGCTACCAATATTTCCCCACCTTCTCCGTGCTCTATCAAGATAATGAGGATGCTCACATCCTCAACTTTGAGAAGGAGGAGACACTGTCTCCCTCTAACTCCTCAGAAGATAGTACCACCACCGACTTCAAGGAGCCATCCCCCTCTGAAGTTGATGTCCACCTCGGCTCTTCCTATGAGCCTCACCCCGAGGTCGAGGATGTTTACATCCTCGAATTTGAGGAGGAAGAGCCCACTAACTTTGATCTCCATTTGAAGGATCAAGGCCCTCACCCGTGCACTAATGAAGTTGGGTGGAAGCTCAACGTACACCCGCTAAGTGTGGAGGCCACCTTCCCATTTGATCCGGGACCAAAGATTGAAGACAAAGTCCGCTCTGGAGTTCTCCCTGCACTGCTCACTAAAGATAAGGATGTTTACATCCTTGAATTTGAAGAGGAGGGTCCACCACAGTTTGATCCTCGTACCAAGGATCACCCACCTCAACACTTCCACCTGAAGAACGATCGGTGGAGTTTACACTTTCACATCCTAAGTGTTGAGGCCACATTTCTTTTTGATCCGGGTCGTTCTTCATTGCTAGATGATGCCCGCCCAACCACCCGCTGAAGCCGACTTCAACGTTCATATTCGATCCCGGATGACTTCACGGTGGTATGGTCTAGCCAAAGACCTTAAAGAAGGGCCGCTTACCGGGAGGCAACCCGGATTTCATTTCGTGTCTTGTCTTTTAAATTTCGTTAGTTTAGATTTTGCATTGTTTTCAATAATGGGCTATTTTGGCATTCTTTGGACTTGCCCTTTTACGCCCAATTGGTGGTATCTGTGTTGTGAATATTTTGGCAACAGGTGAGCCCCTCTGAAAAAGGGATGGAATTAGGAACAATTACAAAGGAACCTCTGGCGAAATTTTCCTAGAGGACCTTCATCTCCAATGATTGAAGGTAGCACCTCAACGACCCCTCCCACTAGCAAGTGTGCGGGCACCCTATCTTCTATCCACATCTTATCGGGGAGTACTCATTTCACCCTTCCTTTATTACTTGCACAAAATGACTCCACTATTTTTATTTCTTGTTTTTGTTTTCGTTCTCCTTTGGTTTGTTTTTGCTAACCCTTAAATCCAGTTGTTGTTTGGTTGCTTCTAGTGTTTTATGCAGGTGCAACTTCCAGTCCACACCACAACTAAGCTACGCTACTTGAGGCTGAAGCTCAAGTGTGGGGGAGTTCTACAAACTGATAGGAATAACAATCTTAGGGGAGTACTAGTTTCTTTTAGTTTTCGTTCTCTCTTCTCTAATTTTGAATCTGCAAATCTGGGGATAGCTGCTGTGGTATAATGGTGTTTATGTCCCTTGCGTTTCCTCTTTTGCCTGCTTCCTGAAAAGGTCTTCTGAAACCTTCCCCGGTTTGTTTGGTGAACAATGAGGACATTTTTCAAGTTAAGTGTGGGGGAGTGACCTTCTCGGCGAATTGCGTGCTTAAATGTTAGATCTCTCTGCTTATCTTGTGTTTGTCCAAAAGCAAAAACTTGGACCCTTGTGTTGTGAGTTGTTCTCATTAAGAACAAATACTATTTTAGTTGTGGGATAAATGCTTAAATTTTTCTTTTTGATTGCTTTTGAGGAGCAATTTACATGCGGTGTGGCCAAGTGATCTTATATGGTTGAATTTTTATTGCTTTGGGGTTCCTTCTGTCGTCTTTCTTAGGGATAGCTAAGGGGTGCTTCTTCGTGAAAATCCTTTAAGGGACTTGTGAGACGCCATTGGTAACCAACAATGAGAGTTGAGTGTTCTTAAATGCAAAGGCTTGATGCCAAAATTTTATCTCCTCATCTCTTATGCAAAAGTGAAACAAATGCATAAATCTATTTTTCCTTTTGTTTTCTTCTCAATGCCCATTCTTGAGAGAAGTTGACCATGGTAAAACCTCTCCAAGTTACCTAATCTTTAGAACTTTGAAGCACTCCGGATCATACCCCGAAACTCTAGTTTTCGTTTTTCCCCTAAGCACACCCATGCCACAAATAAGAGATGGTTCACACTCCTCAAAGGTTTTAATCACTTTTTGCTTCTTCTCTTATCCTACAATTCATGTTAGTATTTGTTAGTCTTAAGCATTCCTTACTTGTTTGGGGGCTTGGTTTTGCTTGAGGACAAGCAAAAAGGTTAGTGGGTGGTGTGTGATGAGTGTCTAAATGAGCATGTTTTAGGGATGTATTTCATATGTTTAATCAACACGTTTCATGCTCATTTCTCCACTCTGGCTTGTTTTCCTCTAGTTTTGTGTTTCATTGGTGTTTTACACATTTATTGTTTAAAAAGGAGGAATAACATATATAGGAGTAAAGTAGATGAAGAGAGGAACGTGTGGGCGCAAACGGATCCAAAATCGGAGCTTAAACGAAGAAGATACAGCATTTCGAAGTTAGCCTACTGGCATCGACCGACCCATAGGTCTGGGTCGGTCGGTGGGTTGGTCGGGCTTAAAAAGACGCGGTTTTCATCCCTGAGCTACTGGAATCGACCGACCCATAGGGCTGAGTCGGTCGGTGGGTCGGTCGGACTTTAAAAAATGCGTTTTCGGCCTCGAAACTGCTTCTGGACGCGACTGACCCACGGGACCGACCCATGGGGGGTCGGTTGGGTCGAAAATTAGCCCAGATCTGCGTTTTAAAACGGGGAATTTTGGGGAAAACTTCCCCATTCTTCATTCAATCGAGTTCCGCCCCAAAAACTGAGAGGAAGGGCGATTCTAAAGGAGAAAAGAAGAGGAGAAGAGAAAAAGAAGAAGAAGAGAGAAGAAGAGAAGCTCACCTCCTTCCAAGCTCCATTAATGGCTACTTCTATCCCTTGCTCTTTTATTTTCTCTCCTATGGTTGTGTAGAATCATTTGTATCTAGGGATTGGGGATTTTGCCCCAAAATCCCTAAACTCCATTGTTGAATGAATTGAACTTGTGTTTGTGCTTTATTTTAGTCTTTGAGCTTAATGAAGATGATTATTGAGTGTTTATGACTTCTAAACTTGTTGCTCATGATTTGGGGATTTGTTAAGGGTTTTGCTCAATTTGTCTTCTATGTGTTAAATTGGTTGGTTTGGCCTACCGATTAGTTTAGCATTATTGTGGGATTCTATCAAAATGATATTCTGAAGATTGAAACCTAAAAAGTTGGGACTAAATCAATGTTAGCCGATTTTCACTGATTTTGAGATGAAGTTCTCATTACAACTTAGGGTAGATTTGTGCTTAATGCTTCTGATTGAATGGGGATTTGAACGAACATTCAGTCCCCATTAAATTGGTTAGGATTAATAGACCTGGACTTGGCTATTAATTAAATTCCCGTTGTTTAGCTATGAGTTCGAGGTTCGACAATTGGTAGAAAGGGGATGACGGGTGCGAATATCCTATCCCGAGCTACACCTATCCTAGATTAGATAGTTTAGTGTTTATTACTTTCCTTTATTTCTCCAGTTACAACCCAAAATGCCAAAACCCCTAATTTACATTTATGCACTTTTGTATATATCCTCTTGCACATTTACTAAGCTTATAATTAGCTAGATAGTTACGAAGTCCCTGTGGATACGACCTTGTTGTACTACAATGATCGGGTTCACTGCCCATAGTTAGCAAGATAGTTTCAACATTATTTTGCACAACAGTGATGAAAGGTAATTTCCCAGTACCTGAAGGGAAAGATCCAAGCTCCTATACTACTGAGGAGCGCAGATGTGTTGAGCTAAATGCCCAAGCCGTACGAGTCATCTACACTAGTCTCTCTCCACCCGAAAGAAGAAGAGTATATCACATCAAGGTAGCGAAAGACATCTGGGATCACCTTCGAGCTGTTCACGAAGGAAATACTGAGCTTCGAAAGTCAAAATACAAGAACGGAAGATGGACTACGAAAACTTCGTGGGAAAGCCTGGAGAATCCCTCAGCGACATGCTTGCACGATTCACTGAACTCACTGGTACTATGGAAGAGCTGCATATTGGAGAGTCAAATGAAAATATCAACAATAAATTTCTGGATAGTCTGGGAGAAGAATGGACAGAAAGTGTTATCTCTACGAAGGCTTCCAAAAGTCTAGAGAAATGGACTTTGACTGACTTGGGATCCTATCTTCAGTCCATCAACAAATACAAGATGAATATCAAAAATAGAGGTAACGCTTCTCACTATAACCATACTGTCTCTTATTCCAATGTGAATCAAGCTTTGCAGGTAAAGACTACACCCAGTCAGACATCAGCCCACCAGAACGAGTCATTCCATTATGAGACTACCTCTCCAAATCATGATTTAATCCAGCAACTTCGGGACACTCTGATTGACGGCATAATAGAGGAAGGTTCAGCGAACACCTTCGAAGATATGACCATGCTGGTCAAGAACTTTAAGAAATTCATGTGAGATCGATCAGAGAGGAACAGTCCAAACAGGTTCAGCCAAAATCCAAACCGACAATATCAATCCTACAACCGTAATTAGCAAGGCAATACTGGAACTGGAGACCGAGTATGCTTCAAATGCCTGAAGCCGGGGCACTACGCCAACAACTGTCCACTCAAGAAAAAAGATGATCGTGAGCAATCATCACTGATAGCAAATTCAGTATGGGGAGACTCTGACTCCGAAGAACCTAAGATAGGAACATCAAGCTTAATCTGCCTTATGGCTCATAAAAATCAGGTATGCAAGAGTCCCTTTTCAGAGGTAACTGAATATTTCTTAGAATCTTGTGCTATTCCTTCTTTAGATTTATCTACTTACTACATAGACCCCAATCATCCTGAATTTGAATTAACTGAAGAACAAGAAAGAATAGCTTCTCTTTACGAAGAAATTCATGTGCTAAAGGGTCATGTTAACAACGATAGACTTAAATTGCAAAAGTCTGAAGAAAAGGCCGAAAAACTTGAAAGTGAGTTAAAAGATGCTCACAGTCTCATCAGCTCCTTAAAAACCCAAGTTTCTTCCCTACAGAAAAATCGTTCCAAAATCCCACAAAAATTCTTCAAACCAATTACCTTTGTTCGTGAGGTTGCTGCCATGCAAAAACCAAAATTCTTAGAAAACAAACTCCGTGAGTCAACAGAAAGACAAGTTCAACTCGAGAAAGAGGTTGATTCCCTGAATATCGCTCTTAAAAAGTCACAGATGGAATCACTCTCATCATCGAGTCCTCCTCACTGGCTGAAAAAAAAGGCAAAGTTAATCTGCCGAAAATGGCCTCAAAACCCAACGATCTTCAAAGAAGAAAATTCCAAAAAGAAAAATTTGAAAACAAATTTCATTGGCAAAAGAAGTATGTTCATTTACCTTCTTTATTAATTTGTGGCTACTGTGGCTACGACGGGCACATTCACTCATCATGCCATAAGCTTGGTAGAGATATATCCTTCAATATGCAACGTTTACATACTCTGTCTAAAGCACGACATCTTCACAGCTCTTTTGTTTCAAAGAGGGAACCCAAGTTCACCTGGGTTCCCAAATCTGACCTCTGATTGTCTTGTAGGGAGAGGCCGTGGACAATGACTCTTGGTTTCTAGATAGTGGATGCTCACGACATATGACAGGAGACCTTGACAAGTTCACGACTCTCTCTCAACACCATGGGGGAAAGGTCACTTTCGGTGACAATGCTCATGGTGAAATCTTTGGTATTGGAACTGTCGGTAATCCCTCACTCTTTAAGATAGAAAATGTTAATTTAGTAGATGGACTTGGACACATCCTTCTAAGTATCTCTCAAATATGTGATCTCTCTAATGTTGTTCTTTCTCGGCCTCTGACTGCAAAATCTTTGATGAGCAAACAGGTCTTCTAAAAGCCACTGGTATAAGGGTGATCAATCTTTACAAGCTATCACTTGAAAACCCTAACCTAGATGGCACTCTCTGTCTCAGTGTACAGACAAGAATATCTCCTTATGGCACTTTCGTTTAGGTCATGCACACGACAAACTCCTCAATAAAATCAAAAACAAAAATCTTGTAGTAGGACTTCCTCAGACAAATTTCTTCTAGACCGACACCCTCTGTCCTGCGTGCGTACAAGGGAAACATTCGAGAGCGAGTTTTCCAGGTAAAACAGAAATGTCTACATCATCCCCACTGGACATGCTGCACATGGAGCTATGTGGTCCAATGCGGTTCAAAGCAAGAGTGGTAAGAAGTACGTTGTAGTCATCGTTGATGACTCTGTTCTCTGAATTCAAAACAAGTCGGAGAACAAGTCGGAGACGTTCTCTGAATTTGAAACTCTGTTCAAAATGATTACTAACAAACTTTACACTACTGTCAAGACAATTCGTTCTGACAACGGTACAGAATTTTACAATTTCCAGTTTTCAGAATTTTGCAGGACAAAGGGAATCATGCATCAAACATCAGCTGCTCGTACTCCACAACAAAATTGAGTAGTAGAACGAAAGAATCGCACCTTGGTAGAAATGGTAAGAACAATGCTCATTGACAGTAACCTCCAAGCCTCATACTGGGCAGAAGCGATCAACACTGCAGCATACATCCTGAATCGAGCGTCAATTCATCCCTTCATCAGCAAAACCCCATATGAAATCATCAAAGGTCGCCCTCCTTCAGTAACTCATCTACGGCGTTTTGGATGCAAGTGTTTCATACACAATAATGGAAAAGATAATCTATGCAAGTTTTCCTCTAAAAGTGATGAAGGAGTCTTCCTTGGATACTCATCACATAGTCGAGCTTATAGAGTACTCAATAAACGCACATCATGTCTTGAAGAAAGTCCTCATATTCGTTTTGAAGAACTCTCTAACTCTAGCGACTGCAAACACAACCCAAATGAACCACATGAAGATCCCTCAGATACTACCTTCATTGAAATACAAGTAGCTACCATCCCTGCACCACAACACCTCTTGCAATAGACTCATCCTCCGACAGCAACGATGACCCTGATGACTCATTCAAGGATGCCTCACCTACTCCCACACATGAACCACCACCTCCTCCACAAGCCATAACGAAAACCACACCTAACAATCACCAAACACCAGATCCCTCCACGTCTTCCATCAACCTCTGCAAGAAAATTTCAACAAGCCTCCGCTCACCCAATTACTCAAATCCTAAGTGATCCATCCAAAGGTGTTCAAACACGCAGTGAGATCCATCAGAATCTCTGTGCCTTCAATGCCTTCCTATCCACAATCGAACCTAAGAATGTCCAACAAGCCCTACAGGATCATGACTGGATACTTGCCACGTAAGAAGAACTACATTCTCTGCAAAGAAACTCTCTCTGGCGACTTGTTCCCTGTCCAACCAACCATAAACCAATTGGTACCAAATGGGTGTTTCGCAACAAGTTAGATGATCAAGGGAATATCTCTCGCAACAAAGCTAGACTGGTAGTTCAGGGATACGCTCAAGCTGAAGGAATTGATTACAACGAAACTTATGCTCCAGTAGCTCTAATTGAGGCAATTCGAATACTCGTGGCTTACGCGGCTCATCGAGGTAAGAGCTCTACCAAATGGATGTAAAAACTGCATATTTACATGGATACATCAACAGAGATGTTTATGTTGCTCAACCACCGGGATTCGAAGATCCACACCACCCGGAGTATGTCTACAAGCTAGATAAAATGTTATATGGCCTGAAGCAAGCACCACGGGCATGGTATGAGCGTCATTCATCTTACTTATTGTCTCATGGCTTCATTCGAGGTAAGGTTGACAAAACTCTTTTCACCCTCACCAAAGGTGAAGACATACTCATTGTCCAAATCTTCGTGGATGATATAATTTATGGATCCACAATTCCTGAGTTATGTTCATTCTTTTCTGATCTCATGAGTAAAGAGTTTGAAATGAGTGCTCTTGGAAAGTTAAAATTCTTTTTAGGTCTTCAAATCATTCAACAAGAGAACGGGACTCAATTACATCAACATAAATATATTAACGAGCTCCTACTCAAATACAAGATGCAGGATTCAAAAGCCACCCCTACTCCAATGTCCGCAATAGAGAAACTACATCTGGATGAAAAAGGAATTGCCGTTGATGCTACATTATACAGAGGTATGATAGGTTCTCTCCTTTATTTAATAGCAAGTAGGCTTGATATTCTCTATGTTGTATGTCTCTGTGCAAGATTTCAGGCAAACCCAAAAGAATCACACCTACAAAGCGTAAAGCGAATCTTTCGCTATTTGAAAAACACCAGGACATGTACCTCTGGTACCCAAGTACTCCTGATTTCACTCTAATGGGTTATAGAGATTCTGATTTTGCAAGCTCCTTATTAGACAGAAAAAGCACGTTGGGTACTGCACAATTTTTAGGACTCTATCTTGTCGCTTGGAGTTCAAAGAAGCATAACACGGTAGCCTTGTCATCTGCTGAGGCCGAATATGTCTCCGCAGCTACTTGTTGTGCACAGATACTCTGGATACAACAACAACTACATGATTATCTCATTCCTCCTACTTGTACTACAATTTTCTGTGACAATAATAGTGCAACTGATTTATCTAAAAACCCTGTTCATCATTCCAGGACAAAGCACATTGAAATTCGTCACCATTTCTTAAGAGATTGCGTTAAAAAAGGGCAGATACAACTAGAATATGTTCCTACTTCAGATCAACATGTAGACATATTCACCAAACCGTTGCAACGAGGTCCCTTCGAAGCTCTACGTTCACAACTAGGTATGACCCGTATGACTTAGCTAAGGTTGTATCTCCTTCTCCTGTTTTTTTTCAATGTCTGAGTAAAACGCATGAATACGTCTGATAACCTAGTCTGTCTGTCAATAAACAAAACACCGGCGCAAAACACAAGCATTTTATCTTCTGAAAAACTACCCGCGAAATTTACGGCCAGTAATCCGTAATAACCCAGCTGAACCAATCAGCCTACTCCTACTCTGACACAACACGTCTGCCTATATTCCGACGTCAATATCTTTCACTCCCACGTCCAATCTTACCTATTCCGGGTTCCTTGCCTCTCTTTGCCTTCCCTCAACCTCTGCCCACTACCATCATCGACGATTGTCAAATGGCTACAAACCCTAACCCTAAGCAAACCACCATGTTTTCCGACACCGAACTACCTAATGATCCTCAGCTTCTCCAAGCCCTAATCAACAAACTCACCATCCTCCAAGCCAAACAAACCCCTACTTCCACCTCTGACTCCACCGCCGTAGCCCCCGCCATGTCCATCGACAACCAACCCATCACCACCACTTTACCCACCGTCTCAACTGAACCCACCACCATTGTCCACACTACGGCATCCACTCGATCAGAAAACACCCCATCTCCACCACCAAACAATCAACACCACCCACCACCCCGATCATACCCACCCCGACACCATAACAAAGTCTCCGACCAAACTCTAGTTTGGATCCCTTCCACCCACTGATGAAGAAACCCACAACCCAACTCCCCTGCTAAAGAACCTACTGAGGTACACGACGTCGAAGTCTAACCAGCCGCCCCTGAAAATTCACCCCCTCCAAAGAAAACCCGCCGTGCCAAATCCAATGTCCCCCGACCTTCAGCTACAAGAACACTTAGATCTCGGGCCAAGAATCCTCTGTCATCTTCAAAACCCAGTTCTGAATCTCCTGTTCCTGCACCATCCCTTGTAGTCACGGCAACACCAACTGAAGAAAAGCCGCGCAGCACCACCAACTCTTCAACCCAGGCGGACTTCGACATGACAACAACTTCCACTAGAAAGTGACTCCGTCCTCGCTCCGAGTTGTCCCACCATCTCCTGCTCAACGACTTGGTCTGATTGATACTCACTCTGCAGTCTACTCCCTACCAGCCGACGACCCTGCTGAGTCCCGAAACATGGTAAAAGGAAAGCTACTCGACTTGGACTGGCTCCACTCGATGGAGTTCGACATGTTCGAGGAGATGTTTCGCTTTCAAAACTGGATTCATCTCTTCCACGGCATTCGGACCTACCATGAAGCAGAGGCCTATCAGTTCTACCAGAATTGCGTCACCCGCAAGGGCAAAATAATGACAGAGGTACATGACAAAGATATCCTCCTTGACTCCAACTCCATTGCAACTCATCTAGCAATTCCAACTAGCGGACTAAAATTCTATGATAGAGCTGGTTTTCCTCATCTCGGGTTAATAAGTGCAAAAGAGGTTTATCACTTCTTTTTACCAAACAGCAGAGTTGGTCACTCTTTAGACCGACCAGCTCTGTCAAATACACACCAAATGCTTCATACCATGGTGATCAAAAACTTAGTCCCTAGAAAGGAAGGAAACCAGTTTGTCCGCCCGCTAGATCTTGCAATCATGTATTGCCTCATTCATCACCAAAAATAAACCTCCCGAAACTCATCCTCAACCACATAGCCTCGACCATCTCCTCACCCCGACTCTCTCGGGGTATATCTTCTGGCTACCAAAAATCCTCACCCACTGTGACATTGTCCTTGATCCCTCCAAAGCTAGTAACATCACAAACATTGACATCCTTGGTCAGATACTGTACAACAAAACCCCATCTTTCCAGATCAAGTCGGTCTCCAAGACGAACCCTCCCTCCAAAAAGCTAGCCCCTCCAAAACCACATCACCTCCTGACACAGCCTCTCTGTCTGAAAGGGTAGCAGCGATCGAGAACAACCTCGCCACTCTATCCAAGAAGATTGACATGCTCATCGACGTGCTCAATAAAAACCACAAACAGACGATGAACATCTTTACAGAAGGAGTCCAGAAGCTGGCGGAGGAGTTCCGGGAAACTTTCGTTGAAACTCTGGAAGCGGCTAAGGCAACGGATGGCGCTGGACTTCGGGGGAAGATGGAGCACGGATGAGGACACAGGAATGGATGGAGGAGATGACTAACCCTTTACCCCACCACTTTTAACTCTTAGGAAGAACTGACTTTTGAATACTCTTGATTTGCGTTGGTGGTTTGTTTTAATGACTTTTACAGATTATGTTTGGGATATTTTATGTGTTTCCCCTGATGTTGGCAAATGGGGGAAGCGGTGTATCCCGCGGCTGGTGTCTGCGGGTAACTATGTTTGGATGTTGAGTGCCTCTGAAGGCCTCATTTGTTTTGGATTGGTTGTTATTTCTGCTACGTAGTATTTGAAGTAGTTTTGTACTATGGTTTTTTATCTGCTCTTATCAAATTGCATTAGATTAAGGGGGAATATGTGTTTAAGGGGGAACAAACAGTGAGTTGTTCTCCCGAGATAGTTGCTCTGCCTTGTTGTCTATTCTTTTTTGCAGGAACATTCATTACAAAACCACAAGTCTACGCTAGATACATTGTGTTTGCCATCATCAGCAAAAAGGGGGAATTTGTTGAAGACTAAAGTTTTGCAGATGATTGCCTCCTCAGTCAAAGTAGTGATGCAGAAAGACTTGGCGTTGTCACAACTTACCAGCTCGAGTACCTCTGCAGAAGCATCTCTGTTTTGCATAACTGCTAAGAAGCGCGACACTACTGAGTGGCTGCGGAAAACTCGGATGCGTGGGAGCGCGCGCAAACGTGAGAACGTGAAGCACAAACAGCTCCACGACTCCGATACCTGCGGAAACAAATCAAGGAGCCGCTACATAGAGACTTCACCGAAGATTTAGGATATAGTTAAACGAGTATATAAGCATATGATTGTAATTAGTTTATGTATGCATTCTAGATTATATAGAGAGAGAAACACCGCTTTGAGAGAGAAAGTATTCTTGAGAGATCTTAGTGAGATAGTGTCAATCAGCTTAGGTATTTGTTACCTAGAGACAACACATAGAACACTCCCCTTTACTCCATGTGACGCATTGATCAAAGCCGAGAGTAGAGCGAGTGTTGGATGAGACAGAGTACCTCTGTCGAATCCCAAGATAGGAAGCTAGGTTGTAATTCACATTAAATTTCAATACAAGCAAAGTCCTATCTTGTTAAGTTTAAACAAAAGCTTCCGCGTTATCATTTTCTGCACACATTCATTCTTCAAGCAGAGTTGGTCTGAGACTAACACCTCAGACCTACTCGGTCAGCACCCCGATCCCATCAGAGTCGTTTCTCAAAATAACAAAAACGTGGAAACACACGGAAACTATCGAATCAAGAATAACGATACGACAAACTTATGAACTCACTAGAATGTGAGAGGGAGCTGTACGGGATTAGTAAACTCCCGATAACGGTTAAGAACCGAAATGAATAATCCACGAAATAAACAATAGTGGAAAGAAATGACAAGACCTCTATTATGAGATTGTTGATAGTTCAAAGACATGAACTGTGGAGAAAAGTAAAAGAATGATAAGGGACCATCAAACTCTTTTAAAAGAGTCAATCTACAATGTGAGGATCCGACCTAAATTGAGAAAATGTCCTGAACATAACATTATTCGATAATTGGGGAACCCTTAAATCTGAGAATACTAGACATTGAGAAAATTTCCTAAGCTATTAGATGATATCGAAAGAGATAATTCTAGGCTAATCTATATGATTACAATATAACTCCGAGAGAGGAGTATTTGGGAAATTGAGTAGTCCTGTAGAGATACAGACGTTTGAGAATTTGAGGAGCTAAGTGTATAGTACCGTTTGATAGTCGAAACTTCCCACTATGATAGTCGAAACTTCCCACTATGACTCTGCCTGGAGGTCATGGGTAATGACTTAAAAGGTATCCACTTGAGAATTTGAGTATTGAACTTGAGAATTTGAGAATTGAGCTTGAGAGTTGAGATTTGAGAATTGAGTTTGAGAACTGTTGAATTTGAGTTGAAGTTGAGAAATTGAGAATTTGAGTTTAAGATTGAGAATAAGAGAGCTTGATTAAGAGTAACCCAAGAGACATCAGGGTAGACAATGAATAAGTGACTAAGGCATAGTGAGGTAGAAACCCTCAAGGCCTAAGAGCAAGATGAAATAAACTAACTCCCCTGATGTGTTAGTTAGTGTTTGTATTCTATGTCGAATAATGATTGGGCTATTATACATGTCTAGTGTATTGCTATCTTGCATGATGATTGAACTAAAATGAATCCAATGCTCTCGACAAAGTAGTCGGTGCACCCCCGTTAGCACGCGGGGTATACAAATTTCATACCAGCAATTCGCTGAGCCCCTTGGGGCACCGTTTTTACTTATAGGTACTTTGGAGCCGTTTACCGTTCGAGAGTAGGACGGGGTTGCTGCATAAGCATTGGTAGTTATTTAAGAACCTTTGTATTAATTTTGTAATTGTAATGGTTGAATCGTAAGTCCGAAGTGTTATCGACAGTTTAAGGATTGTAGTAGACTCGGTATAGAATTGAATTAAGTATTGTATTTGAATTTGAACTGGTTATGGAATGAAATGGATTTGTGTGTATAGAGTGCTCTGTATACTAGTTCATCAGACCGATATTGTGTTGTTTTGTTTGGATTTGGCCTTGTTAGTCACGTGGGTGACTAACGGCATTGTATCACCCACCGTTTGGAGGAAGAACTCCGCTGCTTTGGTATTGGTAAATGAGACGGTTTAAGAGGTAATGACTTGATTAGCGGTAGGGGTGTTACGAAAAGTGGTATCAGAGCGAAGTCTCGCTCTGATGACTCGAAATACCAAGTTTAGGAAATACCGAGTTAGGAATTAGAGACTTAGGGCTAAGGGTTGAGTGATAGCGTGAGAGGTACGCTAGATAGGAACTTCCGTGTGAACCGGAAACCTACAATAACCATACTCGCCCGCCACATCCCACGTTATAGAGTTGGGACAAGAACGCCAGAGAGATGGAAAGACCTCTCTTACTCGGGAAGACCCGATCTGGCAGTTGCAAAATAAACCTTGTACGGACCAGAACCAGTCATACGGTAGATTCCAAGAATTGGAATCCCGGAGACGGTTCCCGTTTGAACGGCGACAACCGCATTTATTAGCGAAAGATTGAGAAATCCTAACTAAAGGAAAGCAAATTTACGGCGGCATGGGGCGACTTGCTTCGCAGTCGTGAGAACCATGCGCAGCCAGCAAGAAGGAAAGCACAACCGAGCAATGAAGCGAAAAAAGACGGAGTGTCAAAACCCAAGACAAGAGAGTCTACAGGCTGTAAACGTTTGATAATACCGTCAACGGAATACAAACTGAATAAGGAATTCAAGGATGGATAACTCCAAACCTACAACACCAAGAGGCCATAATGCTTGAATAACATAGCTCAGATAGCTACGGGAACATCTACGGGATACCTCCCGATGGGACTGCAAGTAGAGCCTAAACGGGCTAAGGCTTGGAACCACAGTGAAGGTATGGAAACAAGCAACGAGGAAGGACACAAAACTAAACAAACAGGGATCCCCAAGAATGGAGGAACACCCGGATTAATGACCGTCACGTCAAGGACATTGAGAAGCTACTTAAGAGATTGATCACTATGGTCAAAGGATAGAAGGAAGACCTAATAAAACCACCAAATACGGATGGAAACAACACCATAACCGGTATAAGCCAACCCAAAAACCAACCTACCCGCGCACTTGCCAGGGCAAGTGCAGCAACAACAGGGCTATTTGGAGAACTTTTAATGACCAACAAGTACTTACTAAAGTACCACCATGACAGTGAAGCAAATATAGGATCACCAATCCTAAGAATTTAAAGAACGAAACCTTGGAAAGGCCTAACAACCTGACCATTGTATTAAGAACATACCAGTCAGCGAGAAGCAAGACCTGGTCAAGACCCCCAGACATGGTAACAACATGAAAAATTTTCTTTCAACCCAAGACCTTTCTTTCAAACTCAAAACTTTTCTTTCGAAACTCAATATTTCTTCAAACCTTAGATTTTAAAAACCAAACCAAAGGAATCACGGTAAGTTATCATAGAATGATACAAGAGGAGTTGACAATAGAATACTTCACCTAGGCGTGTGACGAGCACTACAAGTGTACCAAAAACGTGATGTGGGACGACCGCACTCCGAGTGAGCATGCGGGCATGACAGACCATTTGTGAGTTAGTCAGGTAAGTAGTAATGTACCAGTAAGGTACCGTATGTATGTATACAAGTAGTGTACAAAACACGGGAAGTAGTCAACTCCGTACTACGGACCACAAGGTAAATTTGAACCGGAACAGTTGGACACCTCGAACGATCGAAAGAACTCAGATAAGCCTACAAAGCTAAAGTTGTCAAGAACTCACTCCAGGAGTATGATTAAGAGTTAAGAAGTGCGAGAAGGACTAGTAATTGAGCAAAGACATTGGATATGTCTCAAGGATATTGAAGCAAAACATGTTAGCTGGAATGGAAACCCAGCCTAAACACAGTAAAGCAATGTCTAACATGAACACGCCAATGTTCAATGAACGGGGTGAAATGCCCAGAATAATCCTATAAGTTACCGGAGAATATCATTCTTCACCGAAGGGGATATCGACCCGATAAAAAACATAAAGGAGAAGACATTCGTGGTCTACCCTAAGAACGGGAGACGTTATAACCCTAAATGGGACAATTCAAATCCAGAACCGCAAGGCGGGGTAATTAACTGAACATACTCAAAATACGAGCCAGATGAAATGGCGTAATTTAGCAACACACAGGAGCAATCCTTGAAGGGTGTTCGAAGCAACAATAAACGAACGAAGCGTTGCAATAAGAACACAAGAAATAGAACGAACACTCGGTTAGAACACCGAAAGGATCCCACTTACCAGAGGATACCCTAAATTAACAAATGGTACCGATCGATATCAAGATACCTAAGGGCCTCCAATAAACGGAAGCATGATGCGATGAGCTTACCATGGAGCCCAGTATTACCTCCAAACCATTTGATGGTATACGGAGAAGTAACACATGTATGAACAGCCTGTGAGGAGCAGAACTCTAGGCAACGGGGCCTATAAGCCATGAACCTACTGAGAACCATGAGGAGAATTGCCGGAAATGGCACCAATAAAGATTGTTTAATAACTAACGAGCAAGGATACCCCTCGTTAATGTGAGACCGTGATAGCGGTGAACTTATAGATTCCAAAGAAGAGGATGCCATCAGCGGATGTCTGAAAATACATCTCTTTCAGAACTACTAATGTAGTGAAGCTTGAGCATACAATTATTGCCAAGCAATGTGGGAATAAGCTGCTATAGCAATTGTTGAAACCAAAGAGTAGCCGGTTCGGAATAAACACTGTATGTGTGTAACGTGAAGCGTGAAGTAAATGACGCTCAAGGAGCTAAGAGACATAAAGAATAACATATTATGTAATCACCAAGGAAATGGTGAACCATTGTCTAAATGGTGGGAGTACATGAGTAGAAGCTAATGTATTAGCGGATGCCATGGAAACCAAAATCGTAAGGAAATACGAACATGGTGCGCAGCAAGCGACCAAGGTAGGTGAACAATCACACAATGATATGGAGATGTTAAATAAGAGATGGTAGACAGACCAGACAACAAGCCAGAAGTCTGCACCATACGATGAAAGACCTCACAAAGAAGGCAATGTTCACTCCTATTGCAATTGCATAAGGAACTAGAAGCATATCCTTAAAGGATCAAATTGATGAGTGAAGTAATAAACTTCGGGACAAGAGTACCCAAATTGTTAAAGAATCAATTGCATTGGATAAGGAAAGTGTGGTAAACACATTAATAACATGGCATAAGCCAGTTAAGCGAAAGCTTAGAAACAAACCGTGCGGCCTTCAGCCAAAGAAGCACGAAGAGATTTTTGGACACACCAACAATCACAAGAAGTGAATTCCACTGGAATAAAAGCGGTAGGAAACCTATGAACATTTAGAAGACCGACGCATAGAGAATGCAAGGTCGTATAAGTATAAGAACACCTGCACATAATCAGATGAGTGGGCATAATAAAGAAGCCACTAAACACAGAAAGAGCACTACACACTAAGTAGTGGATCAACTCCAACCGACAACACGTCAGAAGAACCAAGTGAAAAATCATGAAAGTACAAATGAGTATGTACAATAGATTTCTAGAGACCTGGATAGAAAATCTATAACTCATCGAGTTCACGTACGGTAAGAAATACCACACGTTGATTGATAAACCTTAATCCCAAGATGAAAGGGATAAGAAGGTGATGTGTAACACATTAAGCATAACGAGAAGGGCGAACAACCCTAAGTATCAGGGTCACGCAGCAGAAGCTAGTGGGCCCAAAATTCTAAGGTTTAATATACCTAGTGAATGAATGACTAATTATCAATGCCTTAAAGCCTCTTAGGCTAGAACCGAACCCGATCATGAGTTAAACAAACTTCAATAAGAATTCTTCGTGTAGGGACTAAACCAACAATATGGTTAAGACCCTTTGACCAAAGAACATTGTATAATAGACCGCGTGGAAGCTGAAACACTCCATGATGGCTGAACGCCTTAGACCAATGTCCAATATTGACACATGGTAGATTACGTGGGCGTAATCCTTTTTAAGGGGGTAGAGCGAAAACCGCAAAGTGTATGTGTTACATAATAAGTGCGTAAACTACATTGCATATAGTGTAAAAGAATTTGTTTTGATGATTGATACTTATGTTACATAAACATTTGTATGCACTTGTGGTGTAATTGTGGGTATTACGCACTGGAGATGCGAATACCATTGAGACAATTTGATTACTTTGTAACTCCGGTGTGAGTATACAAAGGGAAAAGTAGAGAAACTCCTAGGGAATGAGAACCCCGATAGGATATGCTTATTTGAGGTTAGACATGGTATTATATGAGTATAAATCGGTAAGAAACCGATGTTGAACCTAGTGGGAATTGTGTCCCCTAGGTGACTTGATTTGATTTTACTTGTGAATGATTGGGAGAGAAAAATTAATTGGAGTTATACTATATATTGGAATTCTTAGGTAATTATTTGGAGATAATTGGATAATAATTTATGCGATGAGTAATAAGTGAGGAAAAGAATTCTAGAAATTGAAAATGTATTGATCGGTGATTATGACTAGAAAGATTAATAAGATAGAAAATGCAATAATGTTTGACTACTTGATTGTTTGAATTGAGGTGGGAGGTGGAACTTGATTTGCTAGCGATCAAGGGAAACCGAACACAAATTGGGGTGGAAGGATAGTTCAACACCGATGCTGATCATATCGGGGTCGAATGACTCCTGAAGCTCCTTATAAGTGGTCACAAGTAATAATGCTAGTAATAGATGTAATCATCATAAATTGGAATTTGCAGTTGTATTGAGTTTTCAAAATGAATTTCCAACTGATTTTGGCAAAATGATTTTTCTTAAAACTTGAGAATGAGGACCGGTTTTGAAACCACTCCCACGGGTGCTAGCTGAACCTTCCCACCATGCTAGACCCGGTATCAGGTCGAACCGGGGAAGTAAACTAGGGGAAGTAAGGCTAGTGTGTGAGCCGTGGGATGATGATTAGTTTTGAAACCACTACAACGGACGAGCAATAGTACTAAGTGACCGGTAGGACGTTGGTAGTGTGTGTTTTGTATTTTTCCAAGGGCAGCGGGATATAAGTAGTCCCGTGCCAGTGTGGATGACCGATGAGTGTCTGAGGATATCTTGATGTGCAAATGAATTTGATCAGAACCAAAGGACCGTAGGGCCAGCAAGCATAAGTGCCCAAAGTAATGACGGCCGTGAACCAGATAGCGTAAGTGTTCAAATGTGACCGGTACCTGAGGGATCACTCGACATGGGAGAGGATGGTACCTTCTGAATCTTCGGATGAACCCCATGGAGATGAGGAAAAAAGAATATTTTTTATTGCTATACATGCAGTGACATGTTGTGTGGATGTGTGGTATACATAGAATCAGACCTTGGAGTCTGGAAGGTTATATAGAGGTTATGACATTAGCATAGAGTACCTATGTGAGTAATAATATTAGATTCACCAACTTTGAGGGTAAAGTTCTTTAAGGGGGGTAGATTGATATACCCTGAAGCTAATTATGGTGATTAAATTGTGCTAATATGGTATTTGAAGGCTTAATAGTGCCTAGAGAGTATTGGTGAAGAAAACAAAACCAAAAGAAAAGAGAAAACACATAACAAGCACAAAACGTAAAATTGTGCGTTACGTAACTCTAGGAGGTGTGTGACCTCGACTAGGATCCTAGAAGGATTTCTAAGGCTTAGTTAGGCCTAATTGATATACGGGAACAATTCCCGAAGAAAACGGATCCATAAAATGGATTAAAAACGCTAATGAAGCTTTTGAGCACGTTTTTCGAGAAAATCCGAAAATATGACTTTGAGTGGTCAAATGGACCCGTAAAAATTATAGTCAACCAAATAACTATAATTAAACATTAATGGAAGCTTTAGAGCCATTAAAACTAATTAAACGAGAAAATTCCGGAAAACGGGTTCTGGTTTGTGAATAGTGCAAAAATGAGAACTTGTGGGGTGTTAATTGTAATAAGAACATTACCTCCCCTTTGCAAATAAAAATCAGAAATCCATTTGTGTGTGAGTGTGGGGGACGATTTTCCAGCCTTTCCCCCTCTTCTTTATTCACCCTTATACACTAAAGGACAAACAAATAAAGTAATTAAAGTACAAAAGTGAAAGGGTGAGTCTCTTTCTATTCTCATCTCCCTCTCTCACGTTGGCACCCTCCCCATCAGAACTCTCTCCTTCCTCCCTCAGCCATCCATGGCGATTTGTAAGCCCCTCCCACAGCCCTCTCTTCTTTGTCATTTTTGAAAGCCAAAATCAAGTCCAAATGCAAAAAAATTACACCACTAAACTCCTCTCCCTTTGGGCATCATTTCCATCTTTTCAAAATATGAAAAGCTCCACTTTCATCTCCACGGCTGAAGCTCATTTAAGGTTGAGAACACCATTGGGAGTTCCTTCATCTCCTTGTTATTCTAAGGTAAAAAGAAACTCAAAAATCACTCTTTCTAGCTCTCTTTTTCAATCTAGGAATTTCCAAATTTTTGAGCCTCTTGTTGTTCCCATTCCAGCCGGTTTTTAGCCTTCCAAAGAAGTACTGGAGCTTGTCATTTTTGCTATCCAAAAACCCCACCTAGAAGTGCAAGGTAATGCATCTCTTAAGCCCTAAACATGTTCTTAAGTTCTAGGTTAATTAAGAGGTAGTTTTAAAGTGGTATTGTTGTTTGTGGGTGGCTGTAGCATTAAGGCAACCAAATACCTCCTTGGCCGATATTGGGTAAGTCAAGAACAAAGAGGAAGAGAAGAGGAGAACTGAAAAGGAATTTGGACGATTAAGGAAAAAAGGTTACCTTAATGTTTATTTTGAATGCCTTAGAATTTGGGATGGGTAAATAAATGAATGAACCCAAAATAGGAATTGAAATCTGAACCGGAAATGTGTTTGATTGTGATTAGGAGGAATTTGTGAATTTTGTTTGAGCTAAGGGCCCTGGAGCCTAGAGAATTGAGATTGTGCTTATATTGTTGACTTGTGGATTTTGAATGGATATTGTGTGCTGGTAGGACCCTCTATGGGTGTGGTTAGCTTTGAGTTGATTTAGGTTAGAAATGGTGCATTTGGGCATGTAAGAGTTGTAGATGAGTTATGGCGAAATTTCGGTAGAAATCGAAAGAGTTTTAGGTGATTATAAGAGTAAGAATGACCTAGAGAAACTAGGTTTTGATGCAGATTGGTTTGGGTTAGTTAATAACCATAGGATTGCTCATTTAAGGAGGGGATTTTGGTGTAAAAATCTGTAGCAAATGAGGGTTGTAGTGCATTGGATTTTAGAAAAAGGCTTAGTGTGCATAACCTTGGATGAAATACCCCGAACTTAAATATAGGGATTAAACTAATCTAATACGTATTTAAGGACCTAATGGTACCTAATTAATACTAGTAAGGAAAAATAAATCCAAAAGAAATAAAGAAACGCTTTAAAAGCGGAAAACGCTAAATAAGCGTTAAATAACCATATGAGGTATGAGACCTCGGTTAGAGTATTATAGGGATTCTAAAGGTTTAATAAGACCTAAATAATATATGGGAACAACTCCCAAAGGAAACAGATCCTTAAAACGTTCTAAAATCACTAACGAACCTTAAAGCGCGTTTTTCGAGGTAACCGGGAAAACGTGTCTTTAAGCGGGTCAAATAGACTCGTAACAATTTTGGTCAACTAAATAATCATTAATAAATATCAGTGAAGCTTTAGGACCAATAAAATCAATAAAACAAGGAATTAGTAAAAACTGTCAAAAACAAGAAGTTGTGGGGTAGAAACATAAATAACACAAACTTATGTGTCCACTTTTAAAATAAAAAGTAAAATGTATGTGTGTGCTGTGTGTATGTCCGATTTGGACCCCTCACTCACACTCTCTCACACACTCACTCCCTTATTTACAAAACTACAAAACTAATAAAGTAAACACTCACTACTTTATTACCCCACACTCTCACTCTCTTCTCCTATCTCTATCTCCCTCTCTCACGTAAATCCCCCACCCTCACTCTCTCTTTTCTCTTCTTCTTCCTCCTCCAGCGATTTCCATGGAGAAATGGAAACACCCACACAAAACTCTTACTTCTCTCCTCTTGTAACCCCCTTGAATCTCTTCCAAAATTATAAAAACTACATCATTGGAATCCTCTCATCAAGAGCTACATTCCTATCTTTTCAAAAATCAATAACAACAACTTTCATCTCCATGGGTATGGAGCATTTGGAGTTTCAAGACCACCATTAGAACCACCTCTTCCTCCTTGTCATTTTAAGGTAAAATCTTCTTGAAATCCTTTGTTTTTCTAGCCTCATGGGTGTAAAACGAAAATGAAGCTAAAACCTGTTGTTTTATTTGCACTCTAGCCAATTTTGGCTTGTTGAAGGAGTTGGAAATCTTGTTCTGAACCACTCAAAGCTTCATTTGCACCCTTGCAAGGTAATGAGACTCCTAAACCCTAGAATGTGCATTAGAACTCAAACGATGTTTAAAGTTAGTATGTGTATTGAAGTAGTATGTATGGGTGTATGGGTGTAGTGTTAGAATTGGTTTATAAACCGGTGAGAAGAGGAGAGGAAGAGGAAAAGAAGAAGCAAGAGGAAGAAAAAAAATTAGAAGAGAAACAAGGTAAGGATACTCACCTTTGTGTAGCCTTGTATATATATGGATGTAACAGATTTTTAGAAGTTTGAAATGAGTAATGAAAATGGTATTGTGTAGCAATATATTGTGTAGGAGAATCTAAGTGTTTAAAACCGTTGAAAGACATGTAAAAGGGTATTGAAACTTAGTTGGGTATTGGGTTGTTGAGTGCAGGAATTTTTAGTAGTGTTTTAGTATTGGTAATTGTGTATGGGAGCTTGTATATTGATGTTGTGTATAAACAGGTGTGATGATGTTAATGTGTGAGGAAACATTGTGGTGAGAGTGTATAAAATATAGGGGAGACAATGGCAAAATTTGCCTAGGATTATAACACTTAGTGAACTAGAAACTAGGTGGCTAATAGGTGTTGTAACAAATTTTGATAGAGAAAGATAAAGGAGTAGATTGGGAGAGATAGATAATGTATTGTGATGTACTCGGAACTCTAGAAATGACATTAGAAGAGGTGGTTAGAGAAGGGGAGAGTAAGTGTCAAAATCTGTAGCAAAGAGGTATTAGATTGCATTGTAGAACTAAGAAGAAATAGTGTGCAAGATTTGGTAAAATGAATGTTGGACTTGGGTATAGATGGTACAATTGCTTGGAAATCAATTGGCTTGGTGAGAGGAGTTATTTGGGATGCTAGGAGTGACATTGGTAGAAGAAGTATTGGATGTTAGAAGTTGGAACAAAAATCTGTAGCATTGAAGGATTCAAAACTGTTGTAAGTGTGGAAGGGAAGTAATGAAATTGTGTAAGTCGATTGATGGATTTAGTAAAGAATTTGGTGGATGAACTAAGGAAATTTGAAGGGCCTAAGATGTGTTAAAACATGTGGGATTAAGTATAAGACCAATGGGGGAAGTAATGGGTAAAGGATAGAACTGAAAACAGAAATAAAAATGCAAGAGCTGGGCCGGACCGAACTTGCGACCGGACTTGCAAGTTCGGTCGAGCCCAGATTTACAAAGACGGGAAAGCTTCTGGAATGGACCGAACTTGCGACCGGACTTGCAAGTTCGGTCGGACCAGAAAATTCATCCATCTGTAACCTACTGGAATGGACCGAACTTGCGACCGGACTTGCAAGTTCGGTCGGCCAGAAAAAATTTCCGTCGAGTAAGCTACTGGAATGGACCGACCTTGCGACCGGACTTGCAAGGTCGGTCGGGCTAAAATTTTCACATACGAAACTTACTGGAATGGACCGACCTTGGGACCGGACTTGCAAGGTCGGTCGGCCCTGTAATTCTCCAGCGTAATTCCTTACTGACTTGGACCGAACTTGCGACCGGACTTGCAAGTTCGGTCGAGTCATACAAAAAAAAATTAATTTAATTAATTAATAAAATAGTTATATATATATATAAATATATATATGTATATGTATACCCACCTATACATATGTGCATATATATGTAAGTAAACCATTTTTAAGTAATTAGGAGTAAGTAAATGATGGATAAATTAATCATTCAACCGTATGTATATATAATAGGATTTGATTTGTGAACACCGGAGGAACATTGGGATACAAGTACCACGATGAAAGGTATGATTTCTTCATGACCTGTATCCTAATCTGGTTACCCCGATTTGTGTGCTTATTTGATCACCTAAATAAGATAAATGGATGAATCGGACTATATTGCACTTACCTGTGCTTGACTTATGTTGTTCTTGATATTTATTGTCTTGAGCACTAGTTTGTATAATTCATGAAATGTATGAATGATGATGACTTGTATTCGAATCTTGTATTGTACTTAAGTATTGTATTGTATTTTGTATAAATGGGTATTGAGCGTAGTAATTGTGTATGTGGCTTGTATGAATGACTTCTGCTAATTCCTAACTACCTAACTCCTAACTTAAGTGAGTAAACCGGAATGAGTAGAAGTCCGATATAGCTTCGGCCACGCGTGAGGATGCGGAGTCACAAGAGGTTGGCTGCAATTCCTGACTCTTAAACTGGTCCGCGGCCCAAATCCCTTAAATGGGTAGCATCCCGGATTGGTGAGTCAAGTAAATCCCGGAGGTGGGACGTAGTCCCCAGGGCCGGAGGTCCCGACGACTTAACATGAGTAAGAGTAAGAGTAAGTAAGTATGGATCCGTAAGTATGTATGAGTATGTATGCGTATGTATGAAGTAACGAGTAAAAGAGTAATCTCCACCCGATTAACCCGGGTGGACCAATGAAGCTAACAAGAATTGTATATTGTGTATGTAATGTGTATGTGTAATTCGGAAAAAGGTAAGTATGTATTGAATGGTTTATGTTGTACTTCGTGTATGCAATGAAGTGTATGTATGTGTGTATGTATTGCGTAATGTATTGCAATATTATGTATAAGAGCATGTATGCATGTATGTTTGAACGAAATCAACCGCATGTATTCGACCAAGTGGTCGGCAAACCCTCACTAGTACGCGGGGTATGCGGTTATCATGCTCGGCGAAAGCTGACCCCTTCGGGGGAACGTTTTTAGTGTGCAGGTACCGAAGCGAATATGGTCAAGATAAGAGACTGGAGGCACACCCTTGTACTTAGAAAGTGAGTAGTTGTGAGGAAGGGGTAGTGGTTAGACTCTTAATGAGTACATATGAACTTGGAAGAAGCATTGTAATTGTATTGGGAACCTAGCCAAACTCGGTTATGTATTTGTATTGTAGGTTTACGAAGGAGTAAAGTATTGAATGGAACATTGTAGTATTCGTTTTGATGAATGGAGTATGTGTTGTAGAAGTGTAGTACTCGGGATTCCGGTCCATCAGACCGATGCTGTATGTAGAAGTAGTAGCCTTGTTAGTCACGTGGTGACTGACGGCATTGTATCACCCACTGTATGTAAGTAGTATGTATCCGCTGCGTGTAACTGATGTGTAAGGAGATTGGACGGTAAGCACAGCATTAATGGTAGGGGTGTTACAAAAAGTGGTATCAGAGCGAAGTATCGCTCTGATGACTGGAAATACCGAGTTTAGGAAATACCGAGTTAGGAATCAGAAGCTTAGGGCTAAGGGCTAAGTGTTAGCATTAGAGATATGCTAGTTAGGAACTACCGGTGAGTACCGGATACCTACAATACCAGTCCCGCCCGCCGCAGTTGTGAAGCAAACACACGGTAACAGCAACCGACATATGGTAGATTCTAGGAACTGGAAGTCCCGGAGATGGATCCCGGTTGAACCACAACACCGCACGTAATAGCGGTAAGGTGAACACTCCAACCACGAGGAGGCTGCAACTTACAACAGCATGGGGCGACGTGCTTAGCAGTCGTGAAACCTAGCTAGTCAACCAACAACAGGAAGGAAGCACTCACCGTGGAACGGAATGGAAAAGGGAGCAGCAACGGAACCCGAGACACAAGTCTACGGGATAGTAATACTTGAATAATACAACCAACGGTATGCTAGCTGACTAAGGACATAGTCAGAGGCGGTAACTCCGAAACTACGACGCCATTAAGGTTGCAATACCTGGCCAATATAGCTCAGACAATTACAAGAACGACCATGAGATATAATCCAATAGGACTACAAGAGTAGTGCCTAAACAAGGAAGGCTCAGTAACCACCACAGATGTGTGGGAACGAGCCACAAGGAACGACACTAAACCAAATAGAGTGGGAATCTCCAAGGATTGGAGAAGTACCCAGATCTACGACAGCCATGTCTAGACCACCAAGAAGCTACATAAGGGATCGAGTATACCAATTATAGATCGATAAGATCGAGGGAAGAGTCAACAAGACTATCAAGTACCAGTGAAAACCATACCGTGACCGGTGTAGGTTTACCCAAAAACCACCAATACCACGCACTTGCCACGGCAAGTGCAGCAAGGACAGGAACATACAGAGGAACCCTAACACGTCACAAGTACATAGTAATGTGCGGTGACCATAATGAAACAATTACTGGATCACAAATCCTGACAAAAAAAAAATGGAACCTTGGAAAGGCCTAACGGCCCGACCACTGTATTTAGAACATACCAGTCAGCGAGAAGCTGGACTTGGTCAAGATTTCGAGCATGGCTATGCCATGAAGAACTTCTTTTAACACCGAGCCATAGTTTTCAAATCAAGTTTTCTTCCAAAACCACAAACCTTCTTTTAAACCCTTGGATTTTAAAAACCGAACCAACATGATTATGGTGAGTATCATAGGATGATACAAGAGGAGTTGGCAACAGAATACTTCACCTAGGCGTGTGACGAACACTACGAGTGTACCCGTTACAAGATGTGGGACAACCGCACTCCGAAGGAGCTTGCGGGCCCGACATGTAGTTGGGTAAGTGGTAACATATCAATATGGTACCCCACGTATGTATACATGTAGTGTGCGACGCACGGGAAGTAGTCAACTCCGTTCTACAGACCATGAGTGAGTTCAAACCAGAACAGCTGGACACCTCAGACGACTAAGTATCAAGGAACTCAGAGAATCCATCTGAAGATGAGGAATAAGAACTAGGAAGTGCAAAGAGCACGTACTAGTAAGCATAGCATTGGACATGTCTCAGGACATCAAGTAAATACATGACAGCTGGAGAGTATACCTAGCCTAAACACAGTAAGGCAATGGCCTAACGTGAACACCACAATGCTCGACAAACGGGACAGAACTTCCAAGAGCAATCACAAGATCACCATAAAGTAAAATCCATCATGGGAAAGGAATATAAACCTAGTCAAGAACACTAGGAGAAGGTGTAACGGTCTACCCAACGACGGGAGACGTTATAAACTAAAGGAATCGCTTAAGACAATACCATAAGACGCATATAGAGACAACACATGTTATAAAACATTGGCCGGATGTAACGGCACAGTACTACCAACACCCAGGAGCGATCCTGAAGGGTGCTGCGTTTAACAACAGATTGAAAAGCGTAAGATATGAGCACGAGAGCTAAAACGAACACTCGGTTAGGACCGAAGGGATTTCACTTAACGAAGAAATGCCCTAAGATAGTGATAGGCACCATATAAACCATTTGCCTAAAAAGGCCTCCTAGGAAAGGAAGCGTGATGCCACGACTTCCATGGAGCCCAATAATACCCTCCAACCTATACAGTATACATGGATTGGAAAAACTGTATAAGCAGCTTGCAAGACATAGCTTGCAGCAATATGGCTCTAAAGCCATAAACCTGATGCGTTGTGTAACCTTAAACGGTTGCAAAAAACCAACACAATTACTAAAACAAGACTTGCAAAAAAATATTGCCTCACATGACAGAAAATCAATAACTGGACCAATTCAAACCCAACATCCTGAGTGGCTTTAGTAATGGCCAATAAGCACTGTCACTGGAACACCAGTCTAGTATACAGTGACAAGCCGTTAATTGCCTTCATGTCCTCTGTAGCAATTGTACACAGAGGCATAAGAATCGGGATATGCCAACATTGGCCTAGTCCCCACTTGGACACTACGAGAAACCCAAGGAAGGTACCTCGTTAGCCAAAGACCCCAATGTGGTGAAGATTGACCCCTTAGAAAGGCTTCCATCTATCATAACAGTAAGCCTACACTTACGATATTGTCGAGGAGCGAGGGAATAAGGAAATGAGATTTTCACACCTTACGACTTGAAGGTAAGCGCACTCCATATGCACTCAAGCATGTGGTGAACCATTGTATAAACACCAACATGATAAACCTCGTCACGAGACTTATGAGTGGATGCATACCCCTCAGCAAGAACCTTCACTTGCCAGTGATAGAATACCCTCCAATTGGAGAACGGGACCAGAAAACCCTTGAAGTTTCTTGGAATGTCCTGGTAATATACATACAAGTAAAACTACACAGCTAGAGCCTAAACCAATGCTCAACACTGGAAAACAATAGTTGTCAAAAACAATCAATGTGAGAGCACATTGCACACCACGAATGACCAACGCGCAAGAGAGCTTGCAACCCGATAAACCACTTCATCCTTGGTCAACCACGTTAGTTGGCGAACTATATCATGAATGAGGAAGTGTTGTGAGGTAAGCTAACCTACACATGAAACCTAAGTTGAATAAGACATCTCCACGTTGGGAAGATAGTGATATTGTGGTATGTCACGACAACCGTCATACACACTAACTAGGAACCTCCTAGTGTATTCACACCATAAGGAAATGGTTCCAATGACAATGGCAATGAGTAAAGGTGCTACCACAGTAACACAGACAGTAAGAACAATGTTGTACAATGAGAAAGAATACGGTGCGCAACAAGCGACCACTATGAGGAAGTGACAGATAATGACACGGAGTATAAGTATGAGAAGACAGACATAAATATTCCTTCCCATCACATAAGTGACTTACTGTCAAGCGTTTACGCCTCTACACTCTGTATGACTGAGTGTTTTGGTATTGCACTCGTGCAGCTAATGATCTAATGCGATGGCTAGGGATATGGAGAATGTAAACCGTAGTAAACCCTTCTTTTCAGCAACAAACATTAAGAGTGTACAATACGCTAACAATCACAAAAAAGGTTAATTCTAATGGAATAAAGGTGAAAGGAGACTTAAGAAAGTCACTAGGACCGACGCATATCAGTGCAAGGTCATACAAGTAAAGAACACTTGTACTGAACCAGAAGAACTGGTGTAATTCAGAAGCTATTGACAACAGAGGAAGTACTACAACTAAGTAGTGACTTAACCTCGCCCGACTATAAGTCGGAGGAGCTTAGCGAATGATCGTGGAAGTACAAATAGTATGTATACTAGATTACCAGAGAGCTGGTTATAAATCTTAACTCGTTGAGTTCAAACACGGTAAAAGAATACCGCAGTTGTTTAGTAAACCTTATTCCCATAATAGACGGATGAGAAGGGATGTATAGCACATTAAGGATAACAAGAAGGGTGAATAGCCCAAGTTATCAGGGTCGCGCAGCAGAAGCTAGTGGGCCCTAGCTAGGAGATTAATGTACCTAGTGAGCATAATACAATGGCTATTAATGCCTTGAAGCCGATTAGGCTAGAATCGAATTAAATATGAGTTAAATAAACTCATATAGGAACTCTTGGTGCAAAGACTAAATCATTGGTTTGGTTAAGACCCTGTTGACCAGAACATATTATATAGTATACCGTAGTGAAGCTAAACGCTTCAGTTTGCCCAAACCGATTAAACCAATGTTTAATAATAATAACATATGGTAGATTACGTGGGCGTAATCCCTTTTAAGGGGGTAGAGCGAAAACCGCTTAATGTAAGTTTTGTGAATAAAACACATAAACCATAATGTGCATAGCACAAATGAGAACCAAACTGATGATTGATACTATGTTAAATAAACATAAGTACTCATTCATATTGTAATTATGGTAACTTGGCATTAGACATGCAAATACCATAGGAGGAATATACCCATCTTGTAACACCAATGTAAGAGTATTAGTAAAAGAAAAGTAATGAGTAGTGGACGGAGCTCCACGAGTATTGTAGCCTTTGAGGAAGTACGAAATGAATAAGAGTAAAAGATGAGTGAAGTCAAGAGTAGGGGAATCGTAAGTAAATTATTTGAAACAATTGAAGTCAACTATATCTTATAAGTATAGTATTCCTTAGTTAGAATATTGGAGATGATGGTGAGTAAGGGATGGAAGTAGTGAAGGTTGATGAAATGAGCATTAGGTATTGAACCATGGAGTAAAGCATTCGGGAAGTAGAGTGAGGATGATCGATGGAGAAATTCCATCCCTTGGAGATGTATGAATTCGTAATTACGACTAGAAAGAGTAAAAAGATAGAAAATGAAAACAATTAAATTATCTGCTTGTTTGAAACTGATGTGGGAAGTTGAACTTGATCCTGATCAGATCAAGGGAAACCGAACACAAATTGGGGTGGAAAGATAGTTCAACACTGGTGCTGATCACATCAGGGTCGAACGATTCTTGAAGCTCCCCTCAAGTGGTCACAAGAATCACACATAGGATAGAAGTAATGAACATAAATTGGAATCTGGAGTTGTATGTTTTAGAAGGATTTCGATGTAGCCATGGGGAAGGATTTTCTATAGGCTGGAGACTAAGTATGTGTTGGAAGCTGGTACGGGAGAAGATAGTAGTATATTACGTTGTATTATTCCAAAGGCAGTGGGACATAGAGGAGTCCTGTGTCTAGATGACCTGAGTACCTGCGGGATTGTAATGTGTATTGCATTGCTTTGGGAATAGCCTTGCATTGTATGTATGTATAAATTGGTAATGAGGAACCGGATGGTCGGTAGTAATGCGGATTGGAGTGATTATTGTGCATTAGTATGGTATGGTATGGTATAGTATGTAGGAACCTTGAGTCACGGATTTGGGATTGTAAGAGGAAGAAGGTATGGCTTTGGTATTGGACACGTAAGAATGAGTAAGCAACGTAAACCTATAACCTCGAACAACTTTGAGGACAAAGTTCTTAAGGGGGTAGATTGAAATACCCCGAACTTAAATATAGGGATTAAACTAATCTAATACGTATTTAAGGACCTAATGGTACCTAATTAATACTAGTAAGGAAAAATAAATCCAAAAGAAATAAAGAAACGCTTTAAAAGCGGAAAACGCTAAATAAGCGTTACATAACCATAGGAGGTATGAGACCTCGGTTAGAGTATTATAGGGATTCTAAAGGTTTAATAAGACCTAAATAATATATGGGAACAACTCTCGAAGGAAACGGATCCTTAAAACGGATTAAAATCACTAACGAACCTTAAAGCGCGTTTTTCGAGGTAGTCGGGAAAACGTGTCTTTAAGCGGGTCAAATAGACTCGTAACAACTTTGGTCAACTAAATAATCATTAATAAATATCAGTGAAGCTTTAGGACCAATAAAATCAATAAAACGAGGAATTAGTAAAAACTGTCAAAAACGAGAAGTTATGGGGTAGAAACATAAATAACACAAACTTATGTGTCCACTTTTAAAATAAAAAGTAAAATGTATGTGTGTGCTGTGTGTATGTCTGATTTGGACCCGTCACTCACACTCTCTCACACACTCACTCCCTTATTTACAAAACTACAAAACTAATAAAGTAAACACTCACTACTTTATTACCCCACACTCTCACACTCTCTCCCTATCTCTATCTCCCTCTCTCACGTAAATCCCCCACCCTCACTCTCTCTTTTCTCTTCTTCTTCCTCCTCCAGCAATTTCCATGGAGAAATGGAAACACCCACACAAAACTCTACTTCTCTCCTCTTGTAACCCCCTTGAATCTCTTCCAAAAATTTTAAAAACTACACCATTGGAATCCTCTCATCAAGAGCTACATTCCTATCTTTTCAAAAATCGAAAACACCAACTTTCATCTCCATGGGTATGGAGCATTTGGAGTTTCAAGACCATCATTAGAACCACCTCTTCCTCCTTGTCATTTTAAGGTAAAAATCTTCTTGAAACTCCTTTGTTTTTCTAGCCTCATGGGCAAAACGAAAATGAAGCTAAAACCTTGTTTGGTTTCTTTGCACTCTAGCCGATTTTGGCTTGTTGAAGGAGTTAGAAATCTTGTTCTTGAACCACTCAAAGCTTCATTTGCACCCTTGCAAGGTAATGAGTCTCCTAAACCCTAGAATGTGCATTAGAACTCAAATGATGTTTAAAGTTAGTATGGTGTATTGAAGTATGTATGTGTGTGGGTGTAGTGTTAGAATTGGTTTATAAACCGGTGAGAAGAGGAGAGGAAGAGGAAAAGAAGAAGCAAGAGGAAGAAAAGAAATTAGAAGAGAAACAAGGTAAGGATACTCACCTTTGTGTAGCCTTTTATATATATGGATGTAACAGATTTTTAGAAGTTTGAAATGAGTCATGAAAATGGTATTGTGTAGCAATATATTGTGTAGGAGAATCTAAGTGTTTAAAACCGTTGAAAGACATGTAAAAGGGTATTGAAACTTAGTTGGGTATTGGGTTGTTGAGTGCAGGAATTTTTAGTAGTGTTTTAGTATTGGTAATTGTGTATGGGAGCTTGTATATTGATGTTATGTATAAACAGGTGAGATGATGTTAATGTGTGAGGAAACATTGTGGTGAGAGTGTATAAAATATAGGGGAGACAATGGCAAAATTTGCCTAGGATTATAACACTTAGTGAACTAGAAACTAGGTGGCTAATAGGTGTTGTAACAGATTTTGATAGAGAAAGATAAAGGAGTAGATTGGGAGAGATAGATAATGTATTGTGATGTACTCAGAACTCTAGAAATGACATTAGAAGAGGTGGTTAGAGAAGGGGAGAGTAAGTGTCAAAATCTGTAGCAAAGAGGTATTATATTGCATTGTAGAACTAAGAAGAAATAGTGTGCAAGATTTGGTAAAATGAATGTTGAACTTGGGTATAGATGGTACAATTGCTTGGAAATGAATTGGCTTGGTGAGAGGAGGTATTTGGGATGCTAAGAGTCACATTGGTAGAGGAAGTATTGGATGTTAGAAGTTGGAACAAAAATCTGTAGCATTGAAGGATGCATAACTGTTGTAAGTGTGGAAGGGAAGTGATGAAATTGTGTAAGTCGATTGATGGATTTAGTAAAGAATTTGGTGGATGAACTAAGGCAATTTGAAGGGCCTAAGATGTGTTGAAACATGTGGGATTAAGTATAAGACCAACGGGGGAAGTAATGGGTAAAGGATAGAACTGAAAACAGAAATAAAAATGCAAGAGCTGGGCCGGACCGAACTTGCAACCGGACTTGCAAGTTCGGTCGAGCCCAGATTTACAAAGACGGGAAAGCTTCTGGAATGGACCGAACTTGCGACCGGACTTTCAAGTTCGGTCGGACCAGAAAATTCATCCGTCTGTAACCTACTGGAATGGTCCGAACTTGCGACCGGACTTGCAAGTTCGGTCGGCCAGAAAAAATTTCTGTCGAGTAAGCTACTGGAATGGACCGACCTTGCGACCGGACTTGCAAGGTCGGTCGGGCTAAAATTTCACATATGAAACACTGGAATGGACCAACCATGGGACCGGACTTGCAAGGTCGGTCGGGTAATCCCAGGTAACCTTACTGACTTGGACCGAACTTGCCGGACTTGCAAGTTCGGTCGAGTCATACAAAAAAAATTAATTAAATTATAAATAATAGTTATATATATAAATATATATGTATATGTATACCCACCTATACATATGTGCATATATATGTAAGTAAACCATTGTTAAGTAATTAGGAGTAAGTAAATAAAATATAAGTATTGTAGTGCAAGACAGTAAGTATGGATTAGTAAACGTAAGAGTAATCGGGTTAAGTTAATGATGGATAGATTAATCATTCAACCGTATGTATATATAATAGGATTTGATTTGTGAACACCGGAGGAACGTTGGGATACAGGTACCACGGTGAAAGGTATGATTTCTTCATGCCCTGTATCCTAATCTGGTTACCCCGATTTGTGTGCTTATTTGATCACCTAAATAAGATAAATGCATGAATCGGACTATATTGCACTTACATGTGCTTGACTTATGTTGTTCTTGATATTTATTGTCTTGAGCACTAGTTTGTATAATTCATGAAATGTATGAAAGATGATGACTTGTATTCGAATCTTGTATTGTACTTAAGTATTGTATTGTATTTTGTATAAATGGGTATTGAGCATAATAATTGTGTATGTGGCTTGTATGAATGACTTCTGCTAATTCCTAACTACCTAACTCCTAACTTAAGTGAGTAAACGAGAATGAGTAGAAGTCCGATATAGCTTCGGCCACGCGTGAGGATGCGGAGTCACAAGAGGTTGGCTGTAATTCCTGACTCTTAAACTAGTCCGCGGCCCAAATCCCTTAAATAGGTAGCATCCCGGATTGGTGAGTCAAGTAAATCCCGGAGGTGGGACGGAGTAGTCCCCAGGGCCGGAGGTCCCGACGACTTAACATGAGTAAGAGTAAGAGTAAGTAAGTATGGATCCGTAAGTATGTATGAGTATGTATGCGTATGTATGAAGTAACGAGTAAAAGAGTAATCTCCACCCGATTAACCCGGGTGGACCAATGAAGCTAACAAGAATTGTATATTGTGTATGTAATGTGTATGTGTAATTCGGAAAAAGGTAAGTATGTATTGAATGGTTTATGTTGTACTTTGTGTATGCAATGAAGTGTATGTATGTGTGTATGTATTGCGTAATGTATTGCAATATTATGTATAAGAGCATGTATGCATGTATGTTTGAACGAAATCAACCGCATGTATTTGACCAAGTGGTCGGCATACCCTCACTAGTACGCGGGGTATGCGGTTATCATGCTCGGCGAAAGCTGACCCCTTCGGGGGAACGTTTTTAGTGTGCAGGTACCGAAGCGAATATGGTCAAGATAAGAGACCGGAGGCACACCCTTGTACTTAGAAAGTGAGTAGTTGTGAGGAAGGGGTAGTGGTTAGACTCTTAATGAGTACATATGAACTTGGAAGAAGCATTGTAATTGTATTGGGAACCTAGCAAACTCGGTTATGTATTTTGTATTGTATGGTTTACGAAGGAGTAAAGTATTGAATGGAACATTGTAGTATTCGTTTGATGAATGGAGTATGTGTTGTAGAAGTGTAGTACTCGGGATTCCGGTCCATCAGACCGATGCTGTATGTAGAAGTAGTAGCCTTGTTAGTCACGTGGGTGACTGACGGCATTGTATCACCCACTGTATGTAAGTATGTATCCGCTGCGTGTAACTGATGTGTAAGGAGATTGGACGGTAAGCACAGCATTAATGGTAGGGGTGTTACATTGGAAATGGATGATGGACTTGGGTATAGCCAATGCAAATGTAAAGGAAGGATTTGGAATGGTCAAAATGAGTTAGAACAAGGTGGAAACTGTCAAGAGGATGTTAGAAATGCACAAGTGTGTAAAATGCAAAAAAGTTAAGAATAAAAATGTAGGAATTGAGCAAGAATTGAGGTAAGGAATTAACCAATGAATTTAGGAGGTTTAGAGCATGATTAAGAGTGTTTTAAGGTGTTTAAACATATTAGAAACCATGCAAAAGGATTGGGAATGATTAAGTGTGAATTAGGGGTTGATTTGGGGTTGAAAATTTACAAGAGTAGCAGTTTTTAGCAGGGTCCGGGACCTAGGTTAGGCAGAAGGTCCCGGACCACACTAAAAATAAAGCCGAGAGTACAAACTACACTTGGTCCAGGACTTAAACCAGGTACAAGGTCCCGGACCACTCTATTTTTATGGCCGAAAGTTTGGTTTTTGATAGGTCTGGGACTTAGGGTCATGACCAAGTCCCGGACCACCTCCAGAATTTCCCCGAGAGTGTTTTAAAGGGTTCTAATGATGGGGAATTGATTGGTATTGGTTTTAGATGATGTTTAGGACTTGTTTGGAGACATATAAATGTCCTTATAAGTTTGAACAAGATTGATAAGTGAATGAGGAAGTTGTGAGTTTAAGAGCACATGAACAAAGCTAAGGAATAATGGGACAACGGGGTTAAATACGGGTGTACTAGTCGTTCGCACATTGTAATACCTTAATGTTAATAAAACCACTTGAATGTTATCAGTGGTTCGAGAACAACCCGAGGAACATAAGGTGACATGGTAGAGTAACTCATGGTGTAAGGTTACACTGATTTGTGTGTTGTTTACTTGTGTGCCGACCGAATCAAGATAAAAACATGAAAATATTCTATTGCCTTGACTTTATATCTTGATGTATGCTGTGTGTACTAACCACACTTGTATGATTGTGTGGTCTAACTTAGTGATATAGACCGACTCGTAGATGAGTATTGTTTGGTTAGTGACCCATAGAAAGAGTCGTTTCTCGAAATAACAAAAACGTGAAAAACACACGGAAACTATCGAATCAAGAATAATGATAAGACAAACTTATGAACTCACTAGAACGTGTGAGGGAGCTGTACAGGATTAGTAAACTCCCGATAATGGTTAGAGAACCAAAATGAATAATCCACGAAATAATCAATAGTGGAAAAAAATGACAAGACCTCTATTAAGAGATTATTGATAGTTCAAAGACATGAAATGTTGGGAAAAGTAAAAGAATGATAAGGGACCATCAAACTCCTTTAAAAGATAGTCGATCTACAATGTGAGGATCCAACCTAAATTGAGAAAATGTCCCGAACATAACAATATTCGATAAGTTGGGGAAACCCTTAAATCTGAGAATACTAGACATCGATAAAATTCCCTAAGCTACTAGATGATATCGAGAGAGATACTTCTACGCTAATCTATATGATTACAATATAACTCCGAGAGAGGAGTATTTGGGAAATTGAGTAGTCCGGTAGAGATACGGACGTTTGAGAATTTGAGGAGTTAAGTGTATAGTTCCGTTTGATAGTCGAACCTTCCCACTATGCTAGACCCGGAGTAGGGTCGAAACCGGAGAAGTAAGAGTTGTATTTGAAAGCCCGGTGGTGAGTCTTGTGTATGACTCTGCCCAGAGGTCATGGGTAATGACTTAAAAGGTATCCACTTGAGAATTTAAGTATTGAACTTGAGAGCTGAGACTTGAGAATTGAGTTTGAGAAGTGTTGAATTTGAGTTGAGGTTGAGAAATTGAGAATTTGAGTTTGAGATTAAGAATAAGAGAGCTTGAGTAAGAGTAACCCAAGAGAATGGGTAAGACAATGAATAAGTGACTAAGGCATAGTGAGGTAGAAACCCTCAAGGCCTAAGAGCAAGATGAAATAAACTAACTCCCCTGATGTGTTAGTTAGTGTTTGTATTCTATGTCGAATAATGATTGGGCTATTATACAAGTCTAATGTATTGCTACCTTGCATTATAATTGAATTAAAATGAATCCCATGCTCTCGACAAAGTAGTCGGCGTACCCCCGTTAGCATGCGGGGTATGCGAATTTCATACCAGCAATTCGCTGAGCCCCTCGGGGCACCATTTTTACTTACAAGTACTTTGGAGCCGTTTACCGTTCGAGAGTAGGACGGGGTTGTTGCATAAGCATGGGTAGTTATTTAAGAACCTTTGTATTAATTTTGTAATTGTAATGGTTGAATCGTAAGTCGGAAGTGTTATCGACAGTTTGAGGATTGTAGTAGACTCGGTATAGAATTGAATTAAGGATTGTATTTGAATTTGAATTGGTTAAGGAATGAAATGTATTTGTTTATATAGAGTGCTTGGTATACTTGTTCATTAGACCGATATTGTGTTGTTTTGTTTGGATTTGGCCTTGTTAGTCACGTGTGTGACTAACGGCAATGTATCACCCACCGTTTGGAGGAAGAATTCCGCTGCTTTGGTATCAGTAAATGAGACGGTTTAAGAGGTAATGACTTGATTAGCGGTAGGGGTGTTACACATAATGATAAACAACAGCGGAACGTAAATTAAATCCGAGGCATTACCGCCACACTGAACCACTTGAGTGCTAAGGCTAATCCTCCTCTTTCAATACAAATGTAACACCCCAACTCAATCCAATTGTGGTCTCGCAACTTAACAGCATATATACATACATGTCACAGCGGAATTCTTTACAATCCAGGACCTTGCCACGGTCTGTCTACAGAATATACCGAACATTAGAGCAACAATCTTAAACATTTACATATCCTTCTTACAACCCCCTCACATCCTATACATCTTACTAACTTAAATTGCCATACGAGTGTACATGCACAACTCGTAGGCCACTCTTAACCCTTAACACTTGTATCCTCTTCTTACTCTCGCGACGACCGCTTCCTGTTGTACCTGTGTAGTAAAAACAGCCCCCAAAGGGGGTCAGCACGAATGCTGGTACGATCCCCCCATGGCCCCCAAGCTAACGTGGCTACGACGACTAATTGTCGATAGCATGGAGGTTGATTAGATGCACAACATAATAGAAAGTGCAGTAAACAACAACTCAGATATGAACAATCAAAGTTCACACACAATGAACGACTTAAATGCGTTCCCTTAATTAGAGAGTTAATTATTTAACTCCTTAAGTAATGTTCCCTCTTAATCTTAGTCCATCCTTATCTCACCTCAATCTTAGTCTTATCTTAATCTTAGAAACAGCCATCCTTTAATAAGGAGTGGATGTAGCTTACCTTAATCTTAATAATACCCTCCTCTAAAGAGGAATGGTTGCAACTTATCTTAATCTTAACTTAATCTTAATCTTAACAATACAAATCATCCTTTAAAAAGGAATGATTGTAACTTATCTAATCTTAACTTATTCTCAGAATACAAACCGTTCCTGGAGGGGAATGGTTGTAGCCTAAGTCCAAACCTGGGATTTAGGTGATCCCACCGCACCATCTTAATGCCACCTACCCTGGACGGGAATCCAGCGTAGCTGAGCCGGCAACCGGTCCTAGGCTACAAGTCCGAAGACAAGTCCTTAAGCGGAGGGTGGATCTGATTCAGATACCGTCCCCCTTTTTCCTTAGCATGCATGACCGGAGATCGGTCCCGGGTTTCCTCACTCAAGTTCCAGTTAGTAATAGTCTCAAGACCATGTTTGTTGGTTAACCTCTTTCGGTTCATATCGTCCCTTATTAGGGTGCGTTCCTTAGTCTCGCTCAATTCCTTACTAAACATTGGTTAGTAAGTTCTCACGGTATGTTGTGTTAGTTTTCAAACATCACACAACAATACAAGAAATATAATATATTCCGATTGCATGCTTTATCTTGTTTAGTGAGCACATAAAAACAATTAGCACACAAGCCGAGGGACACCTCGTTAGCAAGCAGGTCACAAGAGAACTGTACCGTTCACCGTTGGTCATTCGGCTGCTTACTCTCCTCCGGAGTCCCAACTCCCAAGTCCTAAAACATTCATTCAGTTTTAGGTTGTTAATCACTTAACTCAATTCAACTTACTTATCTTACTTAACTTACTTAACCCTTAATGATCCCAACCTAACACCTCTTAAATCTTACAACTTAATCTTACGAACTTAATCTTAAACTTTAATGTTTATTCTTAACTTAATCCCTTAGGTCTTTATACCTATAATCATCATTGCCCCCTTAATGGGGTACCATTAATACCACTAAACCCTCTTAGGGTTTCTTTCTTTTTTTTTTCTTTTTTTTTCTTAAGGGTCGTCCGACCCACCGTCCGACCCACCCTCTGGGTCGGACCATTCCAGTAACTTTCGGGTTTGAAAAACCCTACATGTCCGACCCACGTCCGACCCAACCAACTGGGTCGGACCATTCCAGAAACTTATTTGCCCTCTAATACTCACCCGTCCGACCCATGTCCGACCCAAGACCTCTGGGTCGGACCATTCCAGAACCTTTCCCTGGCGGTAAACAGCGGCCGCCCGACCCAAACTTGGGTCGGACCCCTGGGTCGGACACCCCCAGAACATGTCCAAAAATTGTTAAATCTTCACCAAACTTCTCCTAAAACCTTCTAATGTATTCTAACATCATTTAGACCTTTAAACCCACCTTTAATCATCCTCCAAACTCATTTAAAATAGCCTCCAAAGATCATCCTAACCTTTTGCTCAATTCTTGCAAGAAGTTCCTAACACTTGTTAACTAATCCCTTATTTCTCTAACATGTGCATTTTATCTAAAACTTCAACTAACCAAAGTGTTTCTTTCCTACCCATTTAACTCCTCCTTAACATCATTGCACTCCATCATTGCTTGTTAAACCTTCTAAGGTCATCTTGCATGTCCATGCACAATTCCCTTCTTTTCACTTGTTACTCATCACTCTTAAACTCTTAAGCTTGCTTATACATTTCTTCCCATTGTCTTAATACTTGACATTTTTCTTCATTTACCTTAACCATGCAACACCCTCCTTAGACATTTCCACTTCTCTTATGCAACTTACTCATCATTCTCACGATCATACCCTCGTATACGTTTCTAGTCATTTTCCTTGACGACTTACAACATCCTCCTACCATTTTCACTTCCATCACCCAAGTCCACACATTACCATTCAACTAAACCTTACTAGTCCACCACTAACATCACCACCTCTTACACAAACTTCTCGAACTCTCATTGTTCTTCTCTTATTTCATACCTAAATCATCTCAAAGCATTACACATCATTTCCTCCAGATTTGCTGAAATACCCCAAACCTTGGTATGTTGTGTGAATGTTAAAATATGGTATTTAATGGCTAAAAAGTTCCTTAGAAACATAAATGAACCATTTAAACCATGGTAAAACACAATCAAACACTAAGACACGGTTTGAGCAAAAACATGCTCTAAGCTTGGAGTGAACTTGGCTAGGACCCAAAGAGCCTACCAAGACTTGATAATATTTAATTATGACTTTATAAGGCTAATTATGTCCTTAGGAAACTTTGGTAGACAATGAAACCAAACAAAACACAAATAGGTACCTTAAAGTCAATAAGAGCAAAAATGTGCTCTAAGCTTGGGATAAATTTGTAAAAGACCTAATGGTCATACCTATACCTTATAAATATGTTAATGAACATATTAAATCAATTACCAAAGAAAACCAAGCTTGAAAACAAGTTAAAACACAAAATGTGCTTTAAGGAGTCTTAAAGCACGTTTTTGAAAAATTGTCTTGTAAATGAGTTTTGAATGGCTAAATGTCCATCATTACTCTTTAATTAACATGTGTACTATATAGTATCACATTTGGAAGTCTATATCAATGGGAAATCAAAAATTTCACTTCTATGTGCCTTGTTTTATGAATAGTAACTTTTATAAGCTAGTTTGTAACATATGTTGTTATAAGTAATTAAATTGGTCAACAAAGACTATTATACCCTTCTAAGTATATGGGGGCCGATTTTTATGAAGGTGAGTCACCACCATGTAAAAATCAATTAAGGAAAGGAAGGGTAGGAAGGTAAAAAGGAGAAAGTTACCTTATAATACAAATATCTTGTTAAAGCAAGTTCTATCTTCATTTCTCCTTTCCTCCTCCATTTCACACGTCTCCAACCTCCCTTCTTGCTCTCTTTTACGAGCTGCTACAGCAACACCAACACCACCATTGTTTTCCATCTTTGACCACTTGTAACTCCTAGCTCCATGGTCCAAATTCAATTCCAAGACCACCATTCTTCTAGTTGGAGCAAACTCTACACTTCTACCTTTTCAAATCTTCAAGAACTCAATTTCGGTGCCAAGGAGATTCACCATTGATGGAGCTTGAGCTCACCTTTTCACATATTATTGTTCTCCTTTGCTTCTAGGTAAGGAATCTTGTTGGGTAAAAACCTAACGACAAGAATACCGGTCGATTATAGCAAGTTTTCCTAGAAGTGTCCCTCCAGGTTATCGAATCCAGGGGAGGCAGCGTTTTAGTTTGATTAATATTTAAGATCAAAACAAAGTAAAATAACTCAAGTAACAGGGGGTTTTGTTTGTTTGAATTACTAAGTACTGAAGCAAACTGTAAATAAGAACAAGGGTAATAAATGCAAAAGCAACGGTGAGCAAAACAATGATGTTTTTGAATTAATGGAAAGGAAAATTCCGGTTTACTACTCCTCCAATTTCTTCGGTTCCTTTCTCAGTGTGTTTACCGATATCTAGATTAAAATCCTAGAACAGAATTATTCCACGTTCGGTCTCCCGCTCGGTGGAATCTAATTAACAGCTAATAAATTTTAACTCTCGTTACAAATTTATTAATTGCTAACAGCTTTAAGAATAATCCAGTTTAATGATTAGTTAATATCCTAGAGGAATTACCATCTCTAAATTAACCGGTGTTGTTCCTGTTGTCTATTATCTACCGCAGTTCTCACTTATAAGCAGATAAACAGGTAAAATCCAGTAATTGGCCAAATCACAAGATTTATAATAATAAATAAGGGACAACACTTTAATCTGTTAAAATGGTAAATCACAAAGATAATGGAACCTCAGAATTTGGATTACATAGTAAACCGAAATTTATGAAAACTACTCAGCCATGGAAACGAAAATACTGCAGCAATATGTAAATAACATTAAAGAAGAAAAGGGAGGAGAAACTCTGTTTTAAGGCTCGTTGATGGAGTCTCTGTGCACAACCAGCAGTTCCTCCGCTCGATCTCCAGCTGCTTGTGTATTCCCGGTTTCTGTAGCCGTGTATGGTATTTAATGGAAATAGTGGTGTATGTGAGAGTGGAAATGGATAGTGGATGGAGGAGTGAATGGTGTGGTACGTGAATGGTGGTGGTGGAAATAATGGGATGAAGGTGATTAGTAGTAGTAGTAAAACTACTACGTACTAGATGGGTAGTACGTGAGAAGTGAGATGGGAATGGATGAAATGGTGTAAGAGAGGGAGGATATCCAATGGATGTTGTCTCCTAAATGAGGAGGATTAGTACTCTATTTATAGTACTTCTCGGGTGAGTACGATGGTGCTCTGGCTGGTGGATGAAGCTGGAAAGGAAGGATTATTAAGCATGGGGCGGTGGTTTACGTGGGTGTTGTTGCTGGTTTCAGGGGAATGATTTGATTTAGTGGGATTAGAGGATGGAAAGCAAAGCTGTCGTGATGGGAGTAGTCTGGAAAGACAATTAATGGGGCGGCTGTTTATAATAAGAAGAGATAAATCTCTTTTTCAAGTTCGCGGCGCTACAGACCTCTGACTCAGCCGTTTGGTCCGGGACTTAGGTCCTGTATAAAGTCCCGGACCATTACTGAAATCAATTCGAGAATTCTGCGGTGATGTGGTCCGGGACTTAAGTTTTGTACAAAGTCCCGGACCATACTTGAAATCCAGTCGAGAGTGAAGCCTCATAGTGGTCCGGGACTTAAGTTATGCAACAAGTCCCGGACCATGTCTGTATTTAGGTCGAGATTTAGTTTCTTGATTCCATTTAAACTTGTTTGATTTGCCATGCATTCCATAAGTGATATGAGTGTGTTTCCTTTGAGATAAAAAAACCTGAAAAAGCACACAAAAACCATAAAAGAAGATAATTGCAACAAAAACATAAAATTGCTCATAAGATAGGAATTTATCAGTCAATGGTAACAGATTAGGTATCGAAAGACCCTTTAGAAATAGATAAATTCCTGTCTTATCAACATCCCCACACTTAACCTTTGCTTGTCCTCAAGCAATTACTGCACGCAAAATGTACCAGATTTTCAAAAGCGGGGTTTTATCAAGTCAGGAAAATGTTCAAGGAAATCTAATGCTGAAAGACGGTCAAAAGAAACAACGACTAGTACTGCAAGTTTTCTTAAACAGTGAAGCTAAGGTGTTTGTCAAATGCATGAGACTATCATCATAACTGTTTAATTCAAACTGTACTCAGGGCTTTACTTTCCTTTTGCTTTCCACAATTCATTTGGACGACAAGGGGCAAGAAGTAATGTCATGTTCCACATTACCTTTCATTGCCACATACTCATAATCAAGGAAGAATTTGCAATAAACTGTTTAGCATGAAAGAACTTTCCTTCCAATTTTTCTGAGTAAGCATTATTCATTTCATCCCCTCAGACTTTTTCTCCCCATCCTTGTAGCGGTGTTGGGCCTTCTATCCCAGATCAGATGATCTTAGGTAGATGAGTGATGAGGCACTCCAAGGGCTTAATTACCGAATGGGAGAGGCCTGTTCCGGTTCAGAGTAGATTAGAGGAGTACCTTGCCTTTGTCCTTTCCTTCCTTTCATTCCAAAACTTTCCAAAAGCCCCAAGTTAGTTCAAACAAAATGGTCACAAATTGGTCTCACCTTTTATTGAAGGAAATAGATGCAGATTTTAACCAAAATTGACAATCCAAGCAGTATAACCAAAGTTCTCATGACCGAAATTTCAGATTAAATCTCGAAAATGTTTGCTACTTGTATATTATTCCCGACTGATGCATCTGACCACAGATGAAAACCAAGTATGTCGAATTAAAAAAAAATTTTGTGGAGGGCCATCAAAGGTAAAGTGAAGGGAGAATAAGTACTGCCAGGAGCCACAGAAAACAATTAGTTAGATGTGCAACCCCCTTACTACATCCCCACACTTTAGAGAATAGCAATGTCCTCATTGCTACTAGAATGTGAATATAGTGCAAGAGAGAAAATAGGACTCCCCTGAATAATTGGTGAAGATGATGTCCCCACACTCATGATAAGGAACGGGAGACTTAAGGAGGGTTGTGAAAATTTCGGCAGAGTCTCCTTTGTTTTTTTGATATCGCACACAAAAATATGGCAGTCCTGTGTGAATATAGCAGCAGCAGATAATATGTTGCAACAAAGTCAAGTAGCATAACAAGCAGTGGCAGTAGCAGGAGTGCTAAAATAACCATAACAATCCAACCAGAAAGGGAAAAGTACCAGCAAATCAATCCTAACAAGCTAAAAGTCATTAAAACAACACAAACGTAAAAGTCAGCTTAAAATCCAGAAGGGCATAAAAGAGAGATAAACCGATGTAGCAGGTGGCATAAACCAAATCATAGACTACCGCCGGGGCATGCGCCAAGACTCTAACTGGGAGAAGCGCTCATCGTAAGTCTGGAAGCGGGCCTCCTGCTGAGCCTGGTACTCAGCAAACTGAGCAGCCTGCTGAGCCTGATACTCAGCAAACTGAGCAGCCTGTCGAGCCTCGTACTCAGTATGACGAGTCTCTAAAGCTGTGAGCCTCTCACCATATCCATCTAGACGACTCGTAAAGCCGTCAAAGTATGCTGTAGCGGTCCCCCTCCAATCTCTGAACTCGTGTAGCAACTGCTCATAACCCGGGGCCGGATCAGCAGGCATCGGGAAGTCCGGGATCTCACCACCAGCAGCATCAGCAGCCGCATCAGCAGCGGCCTCAACCTCATCAACAGCCTCAGCCGCATCAGCAACCTCAGCAACTCTGGGTGCGCGTGCAGCTCGTCGGCGCTTCACCCACTGGTCATCGATCTTCTCCCACTGATAGAATCTCATCATTGTCATATCGAGAGGGGACCGAGGATACTGCATTTCTTCGTCAGATACATCCACCATCTTGGCAGCCAGTAGTGAGGATATGAGGTGTGGAAATGGGAGAGAGGCGGAGTGATCTGTCTGAACCACCCGGACCATAGAAGTAAAGATGATGCGATGCATACCAGGAGGGACCCCTGCAGCGGCATAGGCGTCGTCCAAGATGTAACGCATAAGCCAGCAGTCATACTCATTCAAATCGGCGCACTCCCGGGGGCGAACATTAGACATCAGTATCCCCAAAATCAAACGCTCTCGAGGGGTGGGTAGTTTATCCCCTGTGACAACCTGCTTGTCCCGGTTATTCCTACGCTGCCGATTTTGAACTTCGGGATCATGGACAATCAGGTTAATATAGTGCTCCTTAGCTTGTCGAGTCAATAATGGCATATTTGCCCTGTTCTCTGCAGTCGGCATCCGAACAGCTACGGGCAAGTTCATACAACGCCTAATGCTAAGAGCGTCCACAGAAATATTTTTGCCTTTGACCACAGAATTAATCATATCCCCATTATCACTCACCGTTGCATTAGCATAGAACAATTTTACCAGTCTCGGGTAGAATTTCCCTCCTCGAGTCAGCAGAGGTACCCATCTACGTGCATTAAACAGTGCTTCTAAATCAAATTCAGCAATTAAGGTTGGACACACTGACCGTTCAGGAAGGATTTTTCTCTCGCGAGCATGGTACCAATTTCGAGCCGCTTCATTGATGAAGTCGGAATCAACGGTCTCCCGGACCCGGAGCGGAGCCGCATCGGGTGACGGTGGTGCAGCGGTGGATGAAGATGCACCGGCGGTGTTGCGTCTAGCTCTTTTGGGCGCCATGTGAAGTGGGTTGGGCTGAAGTGTAAAAATTGGGGTAGTGGCACAGTATGAGCAACTGGTTACTCACGGTCAAAGCGGGTAGTACAGAGGGATGAGTGGGCTGTTATTCGAAATGTAGGGGGCGGTTGGGGTTTAATAAGTGGGTAGTGGCTTAGGGGATTTGGGATGCGGGATGCGTGGGTTTGGGGTTTGAACAGAGAGGAGGTGGGCGTGGGTGTGAGTCGACAGAGGCGAGAGGGAGTTGGGGTGTGGTGCGAACTGGAGCAGGTGGTGACGGGGAAGAATGGTGGTGGTGCTTTGGGTGGAGTGTGGTGCGAAGAACAGAGAGAGAAGGGAGGTGGTGTTGAGCTGAAAGGCGGTGCACATGTGGTACCCCCAGGGGTGTGGATGGTGGCGAGGATGGCAGGATGGCGATGGAGATTGGGCGGAAGACAGAGGGTGAGGGACGGTGTCTGTTGGTGTGGTGGAGGTCGCGGTGACAAGGTGGAGGGTGAGATGGTGTTGCGAGGTGGGCGACAGAGAGGGCGAGACGAGAGTGAAAGAGAGGGAGTTAGGGATTTGAGTGAGGCTGAAGGTAGAAGGGAGGCGGGGATTGAAGACGACCGTGTTTCAGGTTATTTTTTTTTTCGTTAGCTGTGTTGGTCCGGGACCTAAGATATGGATGAGGTCCCGGACCGCTATGCTAAAATAGGTCGAGAGTGCCTCTGGCTTTGGGTCCGGGACTTAAGATTTGGATCAAGTCCCGGACCACCCCCTTAAATCTGTTCGAGAGTCGCCTTCCTTCCTGGTCCGGGACTTAGGTCCTGTAACATGTCCCGGACCACTCTGTTTATTTCAACCGAAGAAGTGCCTCAGTGTGCTCTGTTTCTCCTCCTTCATCCCCCCTACACTGTGACAACAAACAACTAAAGGAAAACAACTAACAAAGGATTAGCACATGTAAAACATGAATTAAAATGAAAAATAAGAGGATAGAAGAAAAGAGATTGGGTTGCCTCCCAATGAGCTGCCCGTCTTTTCGGTCTTTGGCTAGACCTTGGTGCATCAATTTGAAGAATTAGGGTCCCGGAGCAAAAGTGTTGAATGAGCCATATCAACATTGCTCCCTTGGTATAATTTCAACTGTGATCCGTTAACTTTGAATGCTTCTCCTTTCTCGTTGACTAGACCAATGACTCCATAAGGGGAAACATCGGTAACTGTGAATGGACCGGACCAGCGAGATTTCAGTTTTCCCGGAAATAATTTCAGTCGTGAATTGAACATTAGCACTTGGTCACCAATTCGAAACTCTCGTTTCACAAGCAATTTATCATGCCATCTCTTAGTCCGTTCCTTGTAGATCTTGGCATTTTCATAGGCCTCTTCTCGGAATTCGTCTAGTTCACACAACTGTAGTTTCCTTTCCTCACCGGCCTTCTGCAGATCACAATTTAGAACTTTAAGTGCCCAAAATGATTTATGTTCCAGCTCTACCGGAAGATGACACGCCTTCCCAAAAACCAATTTGTAAGGAGACATTCCCAAGGGTGTCTTATAGGCTGTCCGATAAGCCCACAAGGCGTCATCTAATTTCATGGACCAATCCTTACGGGATGAACTAACAGATTTCTGTAGAATCCACTTAATTTCCCTGTTAGTTACCTCAGCTTGCCCATTGGTCTGTGGATGATAAGGTAGGGACACCTTGTGTCTTACTCCATACTTTTGCAACAAGGCTTCAAACTGCTTGTTACAAAAGTGGGATCCTCCATCACTTATGATTGCTCGTGGTACACCAAACCTAGTGAAAATGTTTTTCTTCAAAAATTTCAGCACAACCTTTGCATCATTAGTAGGTGCAGCCACTGCTTCAGCCCATTTAGTCACGTAATCGACAGCCACCAAAATAGAGGTTGGAATGTGAAGAAGGAAATGGCCCCATGAAGTCAATCCCCCATAAATCAAATGGTTCCACCTCCAAGATGTAATTTAAGGGCATCTCAAGCTTTCGTGAAAGGTTACCTTGGCGCTGACAGCTATCACATGTGGATACAAATGCATGGCAGTCTTTATGTAGTGTTTTCCAAAAGAAACCTGCCTCCAATACCTTAGCTGCTGTCTTGGCGGGCCCGAAGTGTCCTCCTACTTCTCTTGCGTGACAGTGGATAAGGATGTCTCTTGTTTCAGCACCTGGAACACATCTGCGAATCATCCCGTCCGCGCAAACCTTGAAGAGAAAAGGATCGTCCCAAAGGTAATGCTTCACTGTGGAGAAGAACTTCTTCTTCTGCTGATATGACAATTCTGGAGGAATAATGCCCTTGGCTAGGTAGTTTGCAATATCGGCATACCAAGGGTCCGTGGGACAACTGATCGAGTAGACAAACTCATCAGGAAAATACTCGTTAATCGGTTTGCCATCATCTGGAATTTCCATACGGGATAAGTGATCTGCCACTCCATTCTGTGCTCCAGGTTTGTCCCTAATTTCAATGTCAAACTCCTGCAAAAGTAAAATCCATCTGATTAAACGAGGTTTAGCATCAACTTTTCCAAAGAGATACCTGAGAGCGGAATGGTCGGTGTGCACAATGACTTTGCTGCCAATAATGTATGGTCGAAACTTGTCGCATGCAAAGACAACTGCCAGCAGCTCCTTCTCCGTTGTTGTGTAGTTCTTTTGTGCCTCATTCATAGTCTTACTAGCATAGTAGACTATCCTCAATACCTTGTCATGCCTCTGCCCCAAAGCTGCTCCTAATGCGTAATCGCTGGCATCACACATTATCTCAAAAGGTAATGACCAATCAGGAGCAACAATAATAGGTGCAGAAACCAAATTAGCCTTGAGCAAATTAAAGGCATCTAAACACTCTTTTGTGAATTCAAATTTTGCATCTTTAATTAACAGATCACAAAGAGGCTTAGAGATCTTAGAGAAATCCTTAACAAAACGCCTATAAAAACCTGCATGACCGAGAAAACTTCGGACATCCTTTACCGATGACGGTGGTGGAAGTTGCTCTATGACCTCAATCTTTGATTTGTCTACTTCGATCCCTTTCTTAGAAATCTTATGTCCGAGCACGATGCCTTCCTGCACCATAAAGTGGCACTTCTCCCAATTGAGCACCAAGTTAGTCTCTTTGCACCTAGCTAAGATTAAATCCAAGTCTCTCAAGCATGAATCAAAAGTAGGTCCAAAGACAGAAAAATCATCCATAAAGATTTCGATGCATTTTTCAATAAAATCAGCAAAGATAGCAGTCATGCATCTTTGAAATGTAGCTGGTGCATTACACAAACCAAAGGGCATGCGTCGATAAGCATAAGTACCATATGGACATGTAAAAGTAGTTTTCTCTTGGTCTTCCTTAGCAATTGGAATTTGAAAGTAACCGGAGTAACCATCTAAGAAACAGTAATAGTCTTGTCCTGCAAGCCTTTCCAACATCTGATCAATGAAAGGAAGGGGGAAATGGTCTTTCCTAGTAGCGGCATTTAATTTCCTATAATCAATGCAAACTCTATGCCCGGTAATAGTACGCTGAGGAATTAATTCACCTTTATCATTAGGCACCACAGTTAAACCTCCTTTCTTAGGTACGACCTGTGTAGGGCTTACCCATTCGCTGTCAGAAATAGGGTAAATGATACCTGCATCCAAGAGCTTGATGACTTCCTTTTTAACCACCTCTTTCATGTGCGGGTTCAGTCTTCTTTGAGGTTGTCTTGCTGGTTTGTCATTCTCCTCAAGGTAAATGCGGTGAGTGCAGAATGTAGGGGCAATGCCTTTGATGTCAGCAATAGACCACCCTAATGCCTCTTTGTTCTTCTTCAAACCTGCAACAAGGCTTCCTCCTGTTCATTGGTTAAACTGTTAGAAATAATGACAGGCAAATCAGATGGAGGAACTAAGAAAGCATATTTAAGGTGACTAGGAAGAGGGTTAAGTTCAAGAGAAGGTGGTGAGTCCACAGAAGGAGCTAGTGTCTTTGGAACTCGGTCCAGCGGTCCTCTCGATTTTGTAGTTCTTCCTATATGGCCTACCAGCAGCAAGCTGAAATGCTGCAGCAGAGATTTCAGAATCATCATGAACTGTTTCTATGGATTCTACCAAGCACTTCTCCAATGCATCCAGCTCCGTGGGACTGTAAGAATAGTCCTGCATCAAGGTATCAATACAATCTAAACTAAAACAAGCATGAACATCAGAAGGGTGGGTAGTAGCTTTGGTCATATCAAATACAAGCTGCTCATCATGCAACCGAAGTATAATCTTCCCTCCTTCAACATCAATGAGGGTTCTTGCTGTACGCATGAATGGTCGTCCTAAGATGAGCGGTACCACCTTGTCTTCCTCCATGTCTAAGATAACAAAATCAGCAGGGAAAGCAAAAGTCCAACCGAAACAATTAAATCTCTTACCACCCCTTTAGGTAGGATGATTGACCTATCGGCTAATTGCAGAGTAATTCGGGTAGGTTCACATTCTCCTAGACCAAGCTTCAAATATATTGAATAGGGCATTAAGTTGATACTTGCACCTAAGTCACATAAACCCTTACCACAATTCACATTACCTATCGCGCAAGGTATGATCGGGGTACCTGGATCATCAAGCTTAGGTGGAAGCTTCTGTGAAAGGACGGCTGAAACGTTCTCGGTAAGCTGCACAGTATCTTTCTCCACTAAGGACCGTCTATTGGACAGGATGTCCTTCATGAACTTCGCATATATCGGCATCTGTTTTAATGCATCAGAAAAGGGAATGTTAATGGTTAGTTTCTTAAAGATACTTAAGAACTTACCAAACTGCTCATCCAGGTCTCTCTTTTTCAACCGGTTTGGAAAGGGCACTGATGCTAAATCAACTGTGCGGCGTGGAGGTGTGGAAGTCTTAGAAGTCTTACTAATAGCCACCTCATTTTCAACCGGTTCCTCCTGAGAGCTCTTCGGTGTGGTTTCTTCATTTTGCTTAACATTAGGAAGAGCTTCAATTTCAGGAATCACCGGCTCAAGCTGTGTACCACTTCTCAATGTGATGGCCTTGGCGTGCTTCAGGTTCTGTTCTGGCTGACTGGGTAAAGAACCCAAAGGGCGCTGAGCTAACTGCTGTGATATCTGAGATATTTGAGTTTCGATGTTCCTATTGAATGTCCTTTGATCATTGTTGAAGGTCCTCTGCTCCTGATTGAAAACTTCTAGCTCATTAAATTTCTTGGTGTTGACAGTGATGAAATCATTCATTCTGGCCAGAACTTCATCCATGCTAGAGGACGCACCAGCACCTGTATTCTGCACTTGCTGATTCTGCAGTGGCTGCTTCTGATAAGAGGAATTATATTGCTGCTGAGGTCTCTGATTGTAATTGCTGTTACCACCAGCTTGGTAACGATTCTGTTGCTGATATCCTTGATTGTTTTGGTTGTTGTAGAAGGTCCCTTGCCTGTTTCCCAGATAATTTACCTCTTCGTTTTGCTGAGAAGTACACTGGCACATGTTGGAGCTTCTACCACAATACTCACACTGTGGGAAGGAATCGGTCACAACAGCGGCGCTTGACTGAGGTTTCATCATAGCACACATCTTCTCAAACTGCTTTGACATTGCTTCCATCTTGGCAGCTAGAAAGGTATTTGAATCTACTTCATAGACTCCAGCGGTTTTCTTCGGTGCAGCTTCTCCTGTTCTCGCACCTCCCCACTGATTGGATGCATTGGCGATGGTATCCAATAGTTCCTTGATTCTAGCTATTGGTAGCTCCATGAGGCTTCCTCCTGCACAAGTGTCTACCAACAAACGACTTGAATGATCCAAATCTTTATAAAAGGACTGTAAAATTACCTCCTCTCCCAAGCCATGGTGTGGTACTCTGCGCACAATCCCTTTGAAACGCTCCCATGCCTCGGATAATGTCTCTCCTGTGAACTGCTTAAAGTTGGTAATCTCTCCTCTCATCATCAGCATCCGAGAAGGAGGGAAATATTTTGCCAAGAATGCATTTGCTAACTCCGTCCAGGTAGTAATACTGTTTGGTGTCAATGAGTTTAGCCATTCTGCAGCTCTGTCCCTCAGGGAGAATGGGAAGAGAGTCAATCTAGCAACCTCTTGTGAAGCTGATGTAGAACAAGCTCCTACCAACCTCAGGAAAGTGGTGAGATGGACATTGGGATCTTCAGTGATTGTTCCGCTGAATTGAGGTGCATTCATGACCATAGTAACATAGTGCGTTTTGAACTGCCACTGCACTCCTGCTGGTAACGCAGGAATTACTATTGGTGAGGTAAGCCCTTCAACGCTTGGGCGGGTGTAATCCCTCATGTGCCTCTCTGGATTCTCCATATTGGTTCTGAGGGGTTGTTTAGAATTTCTTCTTCAACAATTCCTTCTGTTGGTGAATCTTTTAGGAACACCTCCTGCTCAATTGGAGGATCCAGCACTAACCTCTTCCGAATCCTTCTTGTTACTCTTTCTATCTCTTGTTCGATTTCGAATTCAGGGTCTCCTTCAGAACGAGTTTTGACCATAAACCAAGATCAGATAACTGATAGTAATGCAGTTTCAAAGAACAAATAAAATGAAATAAATAAAAGGAAAATAAATTAAATAAGATCAAAAAAATAAAAATCAAACTAAGCAACCGTGCCTCCCCGGCAACGGCGCCATTAACTTGTTGGGTAAAAACCTAACGGCAAGAATACCGGTCGATTATAGCAAGTTTTCCTAGAAGTGTCCCTCCAGGTTATCGAATCCAGGGGAGGCAGCGTTTTAGTTTGATTAATATTTAAGATCAAACAAAGTAAAATAACTCAAGTAACAGGGGGTTTTGTTTGTTTGAATTACTAAGTACTGAAACAAACTGTAAATAAGAACAAGGATAAATGCAAAGCAAGTGAGCAAAACAATGATGTTTTTGAATTAATGGAAGGAAAATTCCGGTTTACTATCCTCCAATTTCTTCGGTTCCTTTCAGTGTGTTTACCAATTAGATAAAATCCTAGAACAGAATATTCACGTTCGGTCTCCCGCTCGGTGAATCTAATTAACAACTAATAAATTTTAACTCTCGTTACAAATTTATAATTGCTAACAGCTTAAGAATAATCCAGTTTAATGATCAGTTAATATCCTAGAGGAATTACCATCTCTAAATTAACCGGTGTTGTTCCTGTTGTCTGTTATCTACCGCAGTTCTCACTTATAAGCAGATAAACATAAAATCAGTAATTGGCCAAATCACAAGATTTATAAATAAATAAGGAACAACACTTTAATCTGTTAAAATGGTAAATCACAAAGATAATGGAACCTCAGAATTTGGATTACATAGCAAACCGAAATTTATGAAACTACTCAGCCATGGAAACGAAATTACTGCAGCAATATGTAAAACATTAAAGAAGAAAAGGGAGGAAAACTCTGTTTTAAGGCTCGTTGATGGAGTCTCTGTGCACAACCAGCAGTTCCTCCGCTCGATCTCCAGCTGCTTGTGTATTCCTGGTTTCTGTAGCCGTGTATGGTATTTAATGGAAATAGTGGTGTATGTGAGAGTGGAAATGGATAGTGGATGGAGGAGTGAATGGTGTGGTACGTGAATGGTGGTGGTGGAAATAATGGGATGAAGGTGATTAGTAGTAGTAGTAAAACTACTACGTACTAGATGGGTAGTACGTGAGAAGTGAGATGGGAATGGATGAAATGGTGTAAGAGAGGGAGGAGATATCCAATGGATGTTGTCTCCTAAATGAGGAGGATTAGTACTCTATTTATAGTACTTCTCGGGTGAGTACGATGGTGCTCTGGCTGGTGGATGAAGCTGGAAAGGAAGGATTATTAAGCATGGGGCGGTGGTTTACGTGGGTGTTGTTGCTGGTTTCAGGGGAATGATTTGATTTAGTGGGATTAGAGGATGGAAAGCAAAGCTGTCGTGATGGGAGTAGTCTGGAAAGACAATTAATGGGCGGCTGTTTATAATAAGAAGAGATAAATCTCTTCTTTTCAAGTTCGCGGCGCTACAGACCTCTGACTCAGCCGTTTGGTCCGGGACTTAGGTCCTGTATAAAGTCCCGGACCATTACTGAAATCAATTCGAGAATTCTGCGGTGATGTGGTCCGGGACTTAAGTTTTGTACAAAGTCCCGGACCATACTTGAAATCCAGTCGAGAGTGAAGCCTCATAGTGGTCCGGGACTTAAGTTATGCAACAAGTCCGGACCATGTCTGTATTTAGGTCGAGATTTAGTTTCTTGATTCCATTTAAACTTGTTTGATTTGCCATGCATTCCATAAGTGATATGAGTGTGTTTCCTTTGAGATAAAAAAAAACCTGAAAAAGCACACAAAACCATAAAAGAAGATAATTGCAAAAAAACATAAAATTGCTCATAAGATAGGAATTTATCAGTCAATGGTAACAGATTAGGTATCGAAAGACCCTTTAGAAATAGATAAATTCCTGTCTTATCAAATCTAACAGAAAAATCAAGTTTCCTCTCCTTTTAGTACATGGCCGAAAATTCACCTCACCATGGTGTCTTTACCTTGCTTGTTTTAGCTTCATTTGAATCTTCCAAGGGCTTGGTGGAGTCCTCTCTTGATATATATTCAAGCTCTCTTTCCATTCCAAGGTAAAACAATCATTTTAATACCTTAAGATGATATATGTAAACCTAGGGTTACAATGAGATGAAACATAAAGCTTGTATACTCATTTCAATGTTGGTATATTGTTTAGTAGTTCACAAGGAAAGAAATGCCTTACCGGTTTTATGAGGAAACAAGAAAGAAGTTGTGAGGGAAAAGAGGTAAATATGCTATCTCGATGTGGTTTAATGCCTTAGGAGAAATGAGCTTATAATGCTTGTTAAAACTACCTAAAGAGCAAATGGTGAATGACTTAGTAAAGTGTGCTCAAGGAGACTAGTAAAGGAACATATGTCTTGGTGTGTGTAATTGCAGGTCAAAGGCTTATATATTGTGGAAATTCAGTGTTTAAGGTTTATGTTATTTAAGGGCCTAGGTGCCAAGCAATTTAAATTGAGCACTATATTGTGATGTAGTGTAAATTTGGTGAAGTCTCGTGTGTGATGGTGTTCTTGATGGATTTAGGTGTTCTTGAATGTTTAATGGTGGAAACAATGTGCTTTGGTGTAACAAAATGCTAGGAGAACCTATGTCGAAATTTAGGAAATGCATAAGGAGTTCAAGATGTTTTAAAAGAATTTTGATGAACTAGGAAGTGTTCTAGAGTGTATTAAGGACTTAGGCATGATCTTGAGGTTCTAGTATGTACCAAAGTCATTTTGGACTTAGTTAAAGACTTAGGCAAACTTTGGTAAATTGAGGAGAAAGTGTAAGCATGGAAAAGGAATCGTAAGAGTGACATAAGGAGTTTTGTTTTGTAAGAAAGGATGTTTGGATGATGATGTTTGTGTGGAAGATATGTCTTGGTATAATGGTTAGAATAGGCATGAAACATCACTTAGAAACCTAAGGAGAAGATACTATAAGTGTTAAAGGCTTTGGAGGAATTTGGTTAAGTGTTTAAAGACTTGGAGATTGAATGTTTTGCCGTGTCCGAACTTCCGTCCGGACATGGAAGTTCGGACAGGCTCTGTTGGGTAAAGGATTTTCCCACTCTCGAACTGTGTCCGAACTTGGGAAGTCCGGACACAAGTTCGGACGTGACTGTTTCTATCTGGGATTTACTCTCGAACTGTGTCCGAACTTGGGAAGTCCGGACACAAGTTCGGACAAGGTGTTGTATGGGCCAAAACATTTGTTTATGGTATGGAAATGGTGTGTAATGATGGGGATTGATGGTTAATGATGTTATGAGGTTGTTAAGGACATGTTAGGTGAGTTTTAATGACAATTAAGTGGGTGAAAAGTTGTAATAAAAATGTGAAAGTAAAACAAGTTAAAAGTGAAGTTATGTAACTGAACTAACGGGAAAAAAATTATAAGCATTAGACCTTAAATAATCATGCAACCCCGATGTTAATAAAAACACATGTGTGTGTTAACAGTTGTTCGAGAATTGCTCGAGGAACATAAGTGGATGTGGTAAAGTGGACTCCGGTGACAGGTATGGTTTTCTTGCAACCTGTGTCCTACCGGATTACACCGGCTTGTATGCCAAAGTGTTTTTCTGAATGTTTGCCACCTTGTAAGATAAAAACATGTAATGAGTTTATAGTAATTCATTTATGTGGCGAATTTGGCCTCCGATACCATTAACCTCAAATATGTGTTAAACCTTAGCTAACCAAATCTAGGAACACATGAGTGATCGGTATTCGGAGTTAACGACCCAAACCTTGGGAACGTTCTAACCACGGCTATGTGTGAGTTAGTTGGATATCGTTGTTGTATGCAAGTGTGTGAACCTCCCTTGTGTGCTTAACTCGGTCATGATACGTATGGTGTGTGGATGTGGTAGGCTCCATAATGGATCTCTAACTACTTATTTATAAGTATATATGTACTAATGGGGGTGAGGAGTCCGGTTGTTCCGGCCACGCGTGTGATGGACGGGAGTCGATGTCATATCCGGTTCGGCTCTCTTGGTGTATGTATAGGTTGTATTCCAATTTGGTTTCTACCTTCCCTTAGCTTATCCAAAGCTAGTTACTGACTCACGTCGGGCCACAGGGGCATACGAATGTTATTTCGGTGTGCTTGGGATTACTATATCCGACACACCTGGGTTTAAGTTAACCGTTCGATATAACTGGACGGTAACGAGGTTGGTAACGAGCTTAGCATGAGATTGACAATAATCTCTAGGCTCACTATATATACTAACTATGGTGGAAGGTTCCTTGTGTGAACCGGTCTTATGGTGTTTGTGTTGTTATTGTGCTAAGCAATTTCCCCAGGCTTGCTAGGCTATGATATGTATACGTTAGGTGTTTAAAATGAATGCGATGTTGTCATGTGTACGCCGAAGCAAGAAAGGTCTTGTTATGTTTTGTTATGTGAGGAATGAGATATGTTGTAGGATATGGAGTGTGTGGATCATGGAAATGAATCCCAGTTTGTGACAAGAGGCGTTTAAGGATAACCCGATTAATGGGTACGTGTCGTTCATTAAGGAAGCAGCTCCGCTTTAGAGGAGAGCCACTCTAGGGTTAAAGGAATCATTGGACGATTTGTTAAGTGTGGATGTGTTGGATATATGTTGAGCCCTATTGTTGGGTGTATGCAAGTGTTGTGTGTTTATGGTTTGTATGCATGATTTAAATATAATCAACTGCATGCTAAGACGACAATTAGTTGTGCGTGGCCCGGTAGCATGTGGGCTGCGGGATTACCATACCAGCAAAGGTGCTGAGCCCCTTGGGGGCCACCCTTTCTCTCCTTTTCTATTTCAGGTACAAGGAGCTAGAAGCCGTTCGAGAGTAGGACGGGGTAGATGTTTGAATGGGTAGCAATTTTAATGGTGTAGGGTAATGTGTTGTAAATTGAAGGGTAGAAATTGTTAAAGTTGGTACCGACAGGGTAGTCGAAGCATTGTTAAAGCTGAGTAGATCCTGTAATTGTGTGTTGGCTATCTTATTGTCATTGTAGTATCACACTTTAAATTTGTAGTGCCATTAGTGTACTCTGTAAAGTGAATGCTATGTATATAATAAATGTTGGAATGGAATAGGATTGTATGTGTGTAGTTGCTCGGGAATTAGTCATCAGACCTACAATGTACATGTATTAGCCTGTTCCACGGGGTGGTTAACGCGTGTAACACCAACGAGTTAAGTAAGGTGACAGGTTTGTATTTCCGTGCGTTATGTAAGTGTGTAATGTTGGATTGTTTGGATTGGTGGTGTTACATTTGCAAAATCTTACCATTCCCATACCATGACTTTGGTGTTTCAATGTACCCATCTAAACTCTAATTCCCTCATAGGGATCTCTAAGTCATTCTAAACCTCAAGAACTCCTTAGTTAACTCATTCCCACTCAAATTCCTCATAGTGACTCCTAGAAAATCCTAGTCATATTAATTCACCACATCATCTACACACTTATCTTCTACTCAAATTTCGCCATAGCTTCTCTAGTATCTTATCATGCCCACACACATTGTTTTCCTCATCACATCTCATCACCAAACCAACTCATTCACAAAACTCATTAATTGCAATAATCTAAATTGCATAGCACCAAGGCTCTTAATGACATGGCTCTTAGGCCCTTAAATGACTTAAACTTAACACTGAATTTCCCACATATAAAAGCTTTCAACCTGCAAATACACCCATCAATCTCATAGTAATTATAATGTTCTTAAAACTCATCTTAAACTTACATTACTAACTCATTTCCTTTGGCTCCTTAGTCACAAGTTCTCAAGCTTATGAGTTCTTTTTCTTACGGTTATACAACCCATTACCTACTGTAAGCTTTAAGCTACATTAGTACTCATCTAAAACTCATTCCTTAAACTTAAACCACCATTAGGTAAGCATTTTACCTTATTTTCTCAAGCTTATCTTAATCTCCTCCTTAGACCTTCTTCTTGCATAGATCTCGGCCACCACTTAAACTTCCTTTGCCAATGTTCTAACCAATATCAAATGACTCATATGAGTACTAAACAATGCACTAACCTCAAGGAATGAAAACCTAGGTTAGAAATGTGTTCTAAGGCATAAAAGTGGATGATTACCTTTGAAGTCTCAAGGTAGACTTTGGCATTGAATGAAATAGGACCTCCACTAGTCCTTGGTGAATAAATCAAGCTAGAACAAGGCATAAAACATAGCCCCATGAGAAGGAATTTTCGGCCATGTACAAGAATGATGGAAACATGGTTTTTCTTACATTTCCTTTACCTTAAGAGAATGGAGAAGCCAATGAGCTCTTCAAACTTGATTTTCCTCCATCAATGGAGTTTTCTCATGGCACCAAAATGGAGCTTTGAAAGATTTGAAAAGATAGAAAGATAGGTCTTGACTTAACTAAGACAAATATGCAATTTGTTTTGGATTTGGAGCTTGGAGTTGTATTTGGCAAGTGATTTAAGATGGAGAACCATGGAAGAGAAGCACTCTCGGTTTTGGAATGAGAGAAGAAGAAGAAATCGTGGAAGGAAGGAAATGAAGAGAGAGAAGAAGAAGAATAGCTTATAAGAGATATATTACTAAAAAGGTGAATAGTTACCTTACTTTATTTACCTCTCTTTTCCCCTCTTAACTAACATGTTGTGGTGACTCACCACCCTTAGAAAACCGGCCCTTTATCAAATAAGGCTAGTCATGGTCTTTTTTGACCAACTTATTGACTTATGTTGACTAAAACTTAAACTAGTCACTATTTGGCACTATTCACTAATCAGTGCACATATTTCTGAAATTTTTGATTTCCCATTGATTTAGACCTCCTAATGTGATACTAATTAGTACACATGTTGATTAAAGAGTAATGATGGACATTTAGCCACTCAAAACTTAATTCTAAGACAATTTCTCAAAAATGTGCTTTAAGACTTCTTAAAGCACATTTTGTGTTTTAACCTGTTTTCAAGCTTGGTTTTCTTTGCTAATTGATTTAAAATGACCATTAGAATATTACTAAGGTCTTATCATGATATTTGGGTACTCACCCAAGTCTCTCCAAGCTTAGAGCACGTTTTTGCCCTGATTGCCCTTAAGGCACTTTCTTGTGTTTTCCTTGTTTAAATTGTCTACCAATCTTTCTAAGGCATATTCTAGCCTTACTACATCATAATTTGATGTTTGCTTAGCATACTTAGGTTTGGGGTATTTCAATCTACCCCCCTTAAAAGAACTTTGTCCCCAAAGTTCCCATGCATCTTATCTTATTAGAATACATGTCTTACCTCATTCCTTAAATCATATAGATCATGCTTATGTATACTTAATCTCATTGAATCCTTAAGTCCACCATATGCTTATTCTTAAATATCACACAACATGCTTACGCATGTATAGCACTCAAAATTCTTTTGTTCCTTTTTGATGATTAAAACATTCACATAACTTCCAACGTATTCTCCCATGTCACCGGTCCGTAGACAATGGCTCATTCGTCCTCGTCACCATGGGCCAGAATACAAAACACGCTGCTCTCCCCATGTCACCGGTCCGAAGACAAAGGCTCGTGCGTCCTCGACTTCATGGGCGAGACTCAGTAAAAAGGTAATCCTTTTTACGAGGTCATGTGAGGAATAATTCCTCTAATTAAAAATACAAGCAACTCCAGTTTCGTTTTATACTAACGCCTCTATCCTTAGCGTGATTTAATTGTGACCACTGATAGGGAGTTTCAGGAATCATCCAACCCTGATGTGATCAGCATCAGTGTAGAACTATCCTTCCACCCCAATTTGTGTTCGGTTTCCCTTGATCCCTAGAAAATCAAGTTCCACCTCCCACGTCATTTTCAAACATCCAAATAATTCACTCATTTCCAATTTTCTATCTTTTTAGTTCTCCTAATCATAATCAATACATCTCCAAAGTGTGGACTCAGTCCATCAAACATTCCCGATTCATCTCTTAGTAATTACCTCAAGACTTAAATTCCTACTAAGTTCTATAACTGTCCCATACCAATTCTCACCATCTTATATCTCATAGTGTTATCTTATTCTTATCTCACATCTAGTCTCATATCGACTCATACCTCATATATTCCTTATTTCTTAAGTCTCCTTAATCCACTTAATCCTCTTCCTTAATTCTCTTAACTTGTACTCACACCGGAGTTAACAAGATAGGTACTTAATATGTATGGTATTCACATCTTCTGTGTGCAATAACCATAATTTATCTCAAAATGTTTATGTAAAACATATTCTCAAGTTATTTTGTGCTATGCACACCGTAGTTTATGTACTCAGTACACAAACATACGCTAAGCGGTTTTCGCTCTACCCCCCTTAAAATGGATTACGCCCACGTAATCAGCGTTACATCATCTTTGAACATAAGTTCAAGATGTCTAATTCTCACCAAGCATTCTAGCTTCCACGTCATCTATCTTACTTATAATTCGATCAGAAATGACTTAGTCTCTGTATCGAGGATTCTTACGGTACTTATACCGTTTCCTTAACTTAGTTTGGTCTAATCTCAAAGGTAGTGATCTGCTAGCTTCCGCTGCACCACTCTGATGTTCTTAGGCTTAACTGCCTCACTTATCTTTTTATAGTATTGTATATCCTTCTGCGTCTCTACAATTAGGAATATTGGTCTCTCAATGGACACGTGTTATCTTTATATATACACGGCCTTGATGAGTTGTAGCTCGTCTATCCAGTCTCCCTGGAGATCTAATGTTCATACTCTTAGTGTTTTCTCGAATGTCTAAATCGTTCTCTCCAACTGACCTTTGGTCTGAGGATGATTCTTAATCTGAAACTACTGTTTAATGCTTATTGCGCTTTACAGTTTAATCTCTCACATCACAAGACATATCCAATGTCTGTACTTAACAATCCGTGCTCTTCGCACTTCATAGTCCTTAATTATTTGTTCTCTGATTCCCTTACGTTGCTGGTTCGACTGAATTCTTCTCTTTGACTGTTTGTGGTAATAGCTGCTCTTGTCTGATCTTGTGTCGTTGTCCGTGGTACGAAGTCGACTACCTCCCGTGTTCCTTACACCACTCGTCTACATGCATGGGTACCTTACTGGTACATTACTACTTACCCAACTAACTCATAAATGAGCGTGTCAGGCCTGTAAGCCCCTGTGGGGTGCAGTCGTCCCACGTCTCGTTTTAGTAAACTCATAGTGTCCGTTACACGTTTAGCTATTGCTAATTATGAAGTATTCTGTTGTTGATCTCCTCTTTCATCGTTCCATAATAACATTTATTGTTCTTCTTGAAGTTAATCAAGGAAATCCATTTACTGCGTTCTTGGGTATTGTATGCTCTAGCTCTTTCTGTATCCCGCACTGATTTGGACTCTTAATAATTGAGGTCTCTTTCCATAGAGCCTCTTATCTTCTTTCTCATGTTTGTTCTACTAGGAATGCACTTCTAGTTCCATGAGGAATGGGTAGTGTGCTTCCTGTGAAATCTTACCTAACCAGGTCCAGACTACTGGCATCAACGCTCAGTTCGTCTACCATCTTATTTTCTTATTATATTGGTCTTAACTCATAAATCTCATTGCCTCTGTGTCAATATTTGACGGCTCATACCTAACGGTCGCTTTACCGCGCACCATGACTTAATCCACTTATCTAACTATTGTACTTACGACCACCAGTACCGTGGTAGTTGGCCCTTACCATGTTGCCCATTAATGGTGAAACCTCTTATTCACTTATTCTCATGTCTTACCTTATACTCAATCCCTTCTTGGTGTAAACACACTGGGAGTTCTCTCATTCTGGTGTATGGCGGTTGTCATACCATGCTGTAAAATAGTTGACTCCTAATACGAAGGTGTTCTGCTCCAATTTCAGATTTGTAAGTAGGTTAATTTCTCTCGCTTTCTTTCATCCTTAGTGATGTTATCTACCATGTAATTTAACTGGTTACTGAAGAAGTCATCCACAGAATCGCAAGCTCTTCTGAGCATTGGTCACTTGACGTGTCATAATGTGCAATCTCAATGTTTATCTCTGACCATTACTAATTCTTACATCCTGGGTGTTGAATATGAGGTCTATTTCTGCAACCTTCCTTATTACTCAAGTGTATCTAATATGTTCTAAAGTAATCTCAAGTTTACAGTTTCCATTCTCTAAAAAAAGCGTATTGCATCTCTAACAAGTGAAAGCCTTTTTGAGGGGTTCATTCCCACTCATGGCCTCACAACAAGGAGAGGTATCTCCACCCTAAAAGGCATGGTTCGTTCTCCGCTCCTGTCCTTAGCATTATTTCAATATTCTCATTGGTGCTTTTCCCCCGGCAACATTTTCCACAATTTAAGTCGTGGGTTTGGTAATCGTTCATATCTACGAATTGTAGTTCCTTCGTGGCTTAAACAAGCTCTCTTATAACTTATTGCGCCTCGGGCTCTGATGTGGTTATCATCCTTGGCCCGTAGGCTCTTGGCTTAATGTCTCAGTTCATTATTTGTACTCTTACTCATTGCAGGTCATCCTTATGAGATTCTGGTTCTTGGATCAATATCCACCGTTTGGTTACCTACTAAATGTAGTATCGGGTTTCATGGTAAGTTGCTGCATCCTGCTTCCTGCTATGGAAGTTGTTCAGGTGATCTGAGGTTACTTGATGTCTTTGACAATACTATCGTTTTATTAGATCTATGTCTTTTAGCAATAAGGATAAGTTCGTATTAGGCGTTTGCCTTAAGGTGTCCAAGTTGGATATCATCCAGTCATCTTATACTTTCATCTCAACGCTTCGTTCAACTTCCGTTGACTATGCCACCCGTTGATGATCAATCATACTTGGGTGTTAATGAGTTAAACAAACAGTATCAGCTGTCATTCATCAGTTATTTGGCTCGACTATACCCGCTTTGTGTGGGTAGTCCGCTGAGCTTCCCTCTGTCGGGATTATACATTTTTAATCCTTAGTAGGTTATAGCTTATGTTCATTTCTTTTACCCTTATTTTCTGGGTTTTCTAACATCTTCATTGAAGAATGTTGTTATTGGTACTCCTAGTGGTCACTCTGGGAGTCTTATCCCGTTTTCGTTGTAAGTCGTTGCTTCAACAGTCTCAATAGTATCTTATGATACATCCCTTGTATATTATTGCTTATATAGTGTTTTTGCTTGCATTACCGAGCGATCTCTTAGGTTTTCCCCTTGGAGTTCGGGATTGTGTTCTTACCGTACTTTCGGTTGTCGTTGTAGTGGGTTATACCGTTGCTAATATTTATATGGTTTAGTACTTTGTCTGAGTTCCGCTCCCGGCTGACCGGTGTGTCACCTCATCTCATCATGGTCAGGCCGTCGGGCCTTTCCAAGGTCCTACTTTTCTGTTCTTATGGATTTACAATCCGGTATTAATATATGCTACAACTGTAGCGTTCTCCTATTTCGCCTTGATGGCTTTTCGTGTGGCTTAATCGTGGTACGCGGGGTATGCGGTTATCATGGTCAGGCCGTCAGGCCTTTCCAAGGTCCTACTTTTCTGTTCTTATGGATTTACAATCCGGTATTAATATATGCTACAACTGTAGCGTTCTCCTATTTCGCCTTGATGGCTTTTCGTGTGGCTTAATCGTGGTACGCGGGGTATGCGGTTGATTTCGTGTGGCTTTTCGTGTGGCGTAATGTATTGCAATATTATGTATAAGAGCATGTATGCATGTATGTTTGAACGAAATCAACCGCATGTATTTGACCAAGTGGTCGGCGTACCCTCACTAGTACGCGGGGTATGCGGTTATCATGCTCGGCGAAAGCTGACCCCTTCGGGGGAACGTTTTTAGTGTGCAGGTACCGAAGCGAATATGGTCAAGATAAGAGACCGGAGGCACACCCTTGTACTTAGAAAGTGAGTAGTTGTGAGGAAGGGGTAGTGGTTAGACTCTTAATGAGTACATATGAACTTGGAAGAAGCATTGTAATTGTATTGGGAACCTAGCAAACTCGGTTATGTATTTTGTATTGTATGGTTTACGAAGGAGTAAAGTATTGAATGGAACATTGTAGTATTCGTTTGATGAATGGAGTATGTGTTGTAGAAGTGTAGTACTCGGGATTCCGGTCCATCAGACCGATGCTGTATGTAGAAGTAGTAGCCTTGTTAGTCACGTGGGTGACTGACGGCATTGTATCACCCACTATATGTAAGTATGTATCCGCTGCGTGTAACTGATGTGTAAGGAGATTGGACGGTAAGCACATTAATGGTAGGGGTGTTACATTGGAAATGGATGATGGACTTGGGTATAGCCAATGCAAATGTAAGGAAGGATTTGGAATGGTCAAAATGAGTTAGAACAAGGTGGAAACTGTCAAGAGGATGTTAGAAATGCACAAGTGTGTAAAATGCAAAAAGTTAAGAATAAAAATGTAGGAATTGAGCAAGAATTGAGGTAAGGAATTAACCAATGAATTTAGGAGGTTTAGAGCATGATTAAGAGTGTTTTAAGGTGTTTAAACATATTAGAAACCATGCAAAAGGATTGGGAATGATTAAGTGTGAATTAGGGGTTGATTTGGGGTTGAAAATTTACAAGAGTAGCAGTTTTTAGCAGGGTCCGGGACCTAGGTTAGGCAGAAGGTCCCGGACCACACTAAAAATAAAGCCGAGAGTACAAACTACACTTGGTCTAGGACTTAAACCAGGTACAAGGTCCCGGACCACTCTATTTTTATGGCCGAAAGTTTGGTTTTTGATAGGTCCGGGACTTAGGGTCATGACCAAGTCCCGGACCACCCTAGAATTTCCCCGAGAGTGTTTCTAAAGGGTTCTAATGATGGGGAATTGATTGGTATTGGTTTTAGATGATGTTTAGGACTTGTTTGGAGACATATAAATGTCCTTATAAGTTTGAACAAGATTGATAAGTGAATGAGGAAGTTGTGAGTTTAAGAGCACATGAACAAAGCTAAGGAATAATGGGACAACGGGTTTAAATACGGGTGTACTAGTCGTTCGCACATTGTAATACCTTAATGTTAATAAAACCACTTGAATGTTATCAGTGGTTCGAGAACAACCCGAGGAACGTAAGGTGACATGGTAGAGTAACTCATGGTGTAAGGTTACACTGATTTGTGTGTTGTTTACTTGTGTGCCGACCGAATCAAGATAAAAACATGAAAATATTCTATTGCCTTGACTGTATATCTTGATGCATGCTGTGTGTACTAACCACCCTTGTATGATTGTGTGGTCTAACTTAGTGATATAGACCGACTCGTAGATGAGTATTGTTTGGTTAGTGACCCATAGAAAGAGTCGTTTCTCGAAATAACAAAAACGTGAAAAACACACGGAAACTATCGAATCAAGAATAATGATAAGATAAACTTATGAACTCACTAGAACGTGTGAGGGAGCTGTACAGGATTAGTAAACTCCCGATAACGGTTAGAGAACCAAAATGAATAATCCACGAAATAATCAATAGTGGAAAAAAATGACAAGACCTCTATTAAGAGATTATTGATAGTTCAAAGACATGAAATGTTGGGAAAAGTAAAAGAATGATAAGGGACCATCAAACTCCTTTAAAAGATAGTCGATCTACAATGTGAGGATCCAACCTAAATTGAGAAATGTCCCGAACATAACAATATTCGATAAGTTGGGGAAACCCTTAAATCTGAGAATACTAGACATCGATAAAATTCCCTAAGCTACTAGATGATATCGAGAGAGATACTTCTACGCTAGTCTATATGATTACAATATAACTCCGAGAGAGGAGTATTTGGGAAATTGAGTAGTCCGGTAGAGATACGGACGTTTGAGAATTTGAGGAGTTAAGTGTATAGTTCCGTTTGATAGTCGAACCTTCCCACTATGCTAGACCCGGAGTAGGGTCGAAACCGGGGAAGTAAGAGTTGTATTTGAAAGCCCGGTGGTGAGTCTTGTGTATGACTCTGCCCAGAGGTCATGGGTAATGACTTAAAAGGTATCCACTTGAGAATTTAAGTATTGAACTTGAGAGCTGAGACTTGAGAATTGAGTTTGAGAAGTGTTGAATTTGAGTTGAGGTTGAGAAATTGAGAATTTGAGTTTGAGATTAAGAATAAGAGAGCTTGAGTAAGAGTAACCCAAGAGAATGTGTAAGACAATGAATAAGTGACTAAGGCATAGTGAGGTAGAAACCCTCAAGGCCTAAGAGCAAGATGAAATAAACTAACTCCCCTGATGTGTTAGTTAGTGTTTGTATTCTATGTTGAATAATGATTGGGCTATTATACATGTCTAATGTATTGCTACCTTGCATTATAATTGAATTAAAATGAATCCCATGCTCTCGACAAAGTAGTCGGCGTACCCCATTAGCATGCGGGGTATGCGAATTTCATACCAGCAATTCGCTGAGCCCCTCGGGGCACCATTTTTACTTACAAGTACTTTGGAGCCGTTTACCGTTCGAGAGTAGGACGGGGTTGTTGCATAAGCATGGGTAGTTATTTAAGAACCTTTGTATTAATTTTGTAATTGTAATGGTTGAATCGTAAGTCGGAAGTGTTATCGACAGTTTGAGGATTGTAGTAGACTCGGTATAGAATTGAATTAAGGATTGTATTTGAATTTGAATTGGTTAAGGAATGAAATGTATTTGTTTATATAGAGTGCTTGGTATACTTGTTCATTAGACCGATATTGTGTTGTTTTATTTGGATTTGGCCTTGTTAGTCACGTGTGTGACTAACGGCAATGTATCACCCACCGTTTGGAGGAAGAATTCCGCTGCTTTGGTATCAGTAAATGAGATGGTTTAAGAGGTAATGACTTGATTAGCGGTAGGGGTGTTACACATAATGATAAACAACAGCGGAACGTAAATTAAATCCGAGGCATTACCGCCACACTGAACCACTTGAGTGCTAAGGCTAATCCTCCTCTTTCAATACAAATGTAACACCCCAACTCAATCCAATTGTGGTCTCGCAACTTAACAGCATATATACATACATGTCACAGCGGAATTCTTTACAATCCAGGACCTTGCCACGGTCTGTCTACAGAATATACCGAACATTAGAGCAACAATCTTAAACATTTACATATCCTTCTTACAACCCCCTCACATCCTATACATCTTACTAACTTAAATTGCCATACGAGTGTACATGCACAACTCGTAGGCCACTCTTAACCCTTAACACTTGTATCCTCTTCTTACTCTCGCGACGGCCGCTTCCTGTTGTACCTGTGTAGTAAAACAGCCCCAAAGGGGGTCAGCACGAATGCTGGTACGATCCCCCCATGGCCCTCAAGCTAACGTGGCTACGACGACTAATTGTCGATAGCATGGAGGTTGATTAGATGCACAACATAATAGAAAGTGCAGTAAACAACAACTCAGATATGAACAATCAAAGTTCACACACAATGAACGACTTAAATGCGTTCCCTTAATTAGAGAGTTAATTATTTAACTCCTTAAGTAATGTTCCCTCTTAATCTTAGTCCATCCTTATCTCACCTCAATCTTAGTCTTATCTTAATCTTAGAAACAGCCATCCTTTAATAAGGAGTGGATGTAGCTTACCTTAATCTTAATAATACAACCCTCCTCTAAAGAGGAATGGTTGCAACTTATCTTAATCTTAACTTAATCTTAATCTTAACAATACAAATCATCCTTAAAAAGGAATGATTGTAACTTATCTTAATCTTAACTTATTCTCAGAATACAAACCGTTCCTGGAGGGGAATGGTTGTAGCCTAAGTCCAAACCTGGGATTTAGGTGATCCCACCGCACCATCTTAATGCCACCTACCCTGGACGGGAATCCAGCGTAGCTGAGCCGGCAACCGGCCCTAGGCTACAAGTCCGAAGACAAGTCCTTAAGCGGAGGGTGGATCTGATTCAGATACCGTCCCCCTTTTTCCTTAGCATGCATGACCGGAGATCGGTCCCGGGTTTCCTCACTCAAGTTCCAGTTAGTAATAGTCTCAAGACCATGTTTGTTGGTTAACCTCTTTCGGTTCATATCGTCCCTTATTAGGGGGCGTTCCTTAGTCTCACTCAATTCCTTACTAAACATTGGTTAGTAAGTTCTCACGGTATGTTGTGTTAGTTTTCAAACATCACACAACAATACAAGAAATATAATATATTCCGATTGCATGCTTTATCTTGTTTAGTGAGCACACAAAAAAATTAGCACACAAGCCGAGGGACACCTCGTTAGCAAGCAGGTCACAAGAGAACTGTACCGTTCACCGTTGGTCGTTCGGCTGCTTACTCTCTCCGGAGTCCCAACTCGCAAGTCCTAAAACATTCATTCAGTATTAGGTTGTTAATCACTTAACTCAATTCAACTTACTTATCTTACTTAACTTACTTAACCCTTAATGATCCCAACCTAACACCTCTTAAATCTTACAACTTAATCTTACAACTTAATCTTAAACTTTTAAGTTTATTCTTAACTTAATCCCTTAGGTCTTTATACCTCTAATCATCATTGCCCCCTTAATGGGGTACCATTAATACCACTAAACTCTCTTAGGGTTTCTTTCTTTTTTTTTTCTTAAGGGTTGTCCGACCCACCGTCCGACCCACCCTCTGGGTCGGACCATTCCAGTAACTTTCGGGTTTTAAAAACCCTACATGTCCGACCCACGTCCGACCCAACCAACTGGGTCGGACCATTCCAGAAACTTATTTGCCCTCTAATACTCACCCGTCCGACCCCGGACCATGTCCGACCCAAGACCTCTGGGTCGGACCATTCCAGAACCTTTCCCTGGCGGTAAAAAGAGGCCGTTCGACCAAAACTTGGGTCGGACCCCTGGGTCGGACGCCACCAGAACATGTCCAAAAATTGTTAAATCTTCACCAAACTTCTCCTAAAACCTTCTAATGTATTCTAACATCATTTAGACCTTTAAACCCACCTTTAATCATCCTCCAAACTCATTTAAAATAGCCTCCAAAGATCATCCTAACCTTTTGCTCAATTCTTGCAAGAAGTTCCTAACACTTGTTAACTAATCCTTATTTCTCTAACATGTGCATTTTATCTAAAACTTCAACTAACCAAAGTGTTTCTTTCCTACCCATTTAACTCCTCCTTAACATCATTGCACTCCATCTTGCTTGTTAAACCTTCTAAGGTCATCTTGCATGTCCATGCACAATTCCCTTCTTTTCACTTGTTACTCATCACTCTTAAACTCTTAAGCTTGCTTATACATTTCTTCCCATTGTCTTAATACTTGACATTGTTCTTCATTTACCTTAACCATGCAACACCCTCCTTAGACATTTCCACTTCTCTTATGCAACTTACTCATCATTCTCACGATCATACCCTCTTATACGTTTCTAGTCATTTTCCTTGACGACTTACAACATCCTCCTACCATTTTCACTTCCATCACCCAAGTCCACACATTACCATTCAACTAAACCTTACTAGTCCACCACTAACATCACCACCTCTTACACAAACTTCTCGAACTCTCATTGTTCTTCTCTTATTTCATACCTAAATCATCTCAAAGCATTACACATCATTTCCTCCAGATTTGCACAAGTCTTACCATTCCTCATACCATGACTTTGGTGTGTTCAATGTACCTATCTAAACTCTAATTCCCTCATAGGGATCTCTAAGTCATTCTAAACCTCAAGAACTCCTTAGTTAACTCATTCCCACTCAAATTCCTCATAGTGACTCCTAGTAAATCCTAGGTCATATTAATTCACCACCATCATCTACACACTATCTTCTACTCAAATTTCGCCATAGCTTCTCTAGTATCTTATCATGCCACACACACATTGTTTTCCTCATCACATCTCATCACCAAACCAACTCATTCACAACAACTCATTATATTGCAATAATCTTAAATTGCATAGCACCAAGGCTCTTAAATGACATGGCTCTTAGGCCCTTAAATGACTTAAACTTAAACACTGAATTTCCCACATATAAAAGCTTTCAACCTGCAAATACACCCATCAATCTCATAGTAATTATAATGTTCTTAAAACTCATCTTAAACTTACATTACTAACTCATTTCCTTTGGCTCCTTAGTCACAAGTTCTCAAGCTTATTTAAGTTCTTTTTCTTAGGTTATACAACCCATTACCTAATGTAAGCTTTAAGCTACATTAGTACTCATCTAAAACTCATTCCTTAAACTTAAACCACCATTAGGTAAGCATTTTACCTTATTTTCTCAAGCTTATCTTAATCTCCTCCTTAGACCTTCTTCTTGCATAGATCTCGGCCACCACTTAAACTTCCTTTGCCAATGTTCTAACCAATATTCAATGACTCATATGAGTACTAAACAATGCACTAACCTCAAGGAATGAAAACCTAGGTTAGAAATGTGTTCTAAGGCATAAAAGTGGATGATTACCTTTGAAGTCTCAAGGTAGACTTTGGCATTGAATGAAATAGGACCTCCACTAGTCCTTGGTGAATAAATCAAGCTAGAACAAGGCATAAAAACATAGCCCCATGAGAAGGAATTTTCGGCCATGTACAAGAAATGATGGAAACATGGTTTTTCTTACATTTCCTTTACCTTAAGAGAATGGAGAAGCCAATGAGCTCTTCAAACTTGATTTTCCTCCATCAATGGAGTTTTCTCATGGCACCAAATGGAGCTTTGAAAGATTTGAAAAGATAGAAAGATAGGTCTTGACTTAACTAAGACAAATATGCAATTTGTTTTGGATTTGGAGCTTGGAGTTGTATTTGGCAAGTGATTTAAGATGGAGAACCATGGAAGAGCAGCACTCTCGGTTTGGAATGGAGAGAAGAAGAAGAAGAAATCGTGGAAGGAAGGGGAAATGAAGAGAGAGAAGAAGAAGAATAGCTTATAAGAGATATTTTACTAAAAAGGTGAATAGTTACCTTACTTTATTTACCTCTCTTTTCCCCTCTTAACTAACATGTTGTGGTGACTCACCACCCTTAGAAAACCGGCCCCTTTATCAAATAAGGCTAGTCATGGTCTTTGTTGACCAACTTATTGACTTATGTTGACTAAAACTTAAACTAGTCACTATTTGGCACTATTCACTAATCAGTGCACATATTTCTGAAATTTTTGATTTCCCATTGATTTAGACCTCCTAATGTGATACTAATTAGTACACATGTTGATTAAAGAGTAATGATGGATATTTAGCCACTCAAAACTTAATTCTAAGACAATTTCTCAAAAATGTGCTTTAAGACTTCTTAAAGCACATTTTGTGTTTTAACCTGTTTTCAAGCTTGGTTTTCTTTGCTAATTGATTTAAAATGACCATTAGAATATTACTAAGGTCTTATCATGATATTTGGGTACTCACCCAAGTCTCTCCAAGCTTAGAGCACGTTTTTGCCCTGATTGCCCTTAAAGCACTTTCTTGTGTTTTCCTTGTTTAAATTGTCTACCAATCTTTCTAAGGCATATTCTAGCCTTACTACATCATAATTTGATGTTTTAGCATAATTAGGTTTGGGGTATTTCAACAAAACATTATGAAATTTGAATCCAAAACAATGTATGTTAAACAATACCATCTCGATAGAATACAGTTATCCTAATATCTATGTAGCAACGCGATCCCAACCCCAAGTCTTAGCCATCAATAGCTGCGATCAGAAAACATATATATAAACAAGAAGCGACCGAACAAATCAGTGAAACTGAGTAAATTCAGCCTCATAGTGTAAAATACATTTTTGAGGCCTTTTGAACCATTAAACAGTCAACATAAGTTATCTTCAACCAACAATCCAAAATCATTTTCCAAGAATCAATATTCATCAATAAATCAAGGGAGCATCCACCGGAAACCAATCATAATTTATAAATGCACGGACACCCAATACGGGGCCCTAATAATAATACCACCTCACCCTAAGTCCTTAAGTGTGCACACCCCCACCAGCCTCTAACTAGATGGAAAAGAATATAGAGCTTAATTGCGTTTCACTGTTCACAGCGCAAATAAATATACACGAGGTACAAAGTACCATCAATTTACACGGAGTACCAAAGGTACCAACAAATTTATACGGAGTACCAACCGGTACCAATAATGCAATCATTCCAGTGAAAGTCTCCTAAATCGATAACTAGTTTCTCAAGATTGAAAAATCATAAACCTTCAATTCACAATGGCTCCGGGGAATAAATTCCTAAACTACAGATTCTCAAATCAGGGTTTCAAAATTAAGAATAAATCATCAACATTTCACACACTCAATCAATTATGAGCACAGGAATTTACCTAGTCGCACGCTCCACCACCAAAAAGGCTCAGATAGATTCACAGATATCTCCCGTCAACGAATTCGGGATCTAAGATTACAAAAAGTCACCATTTAGAAACACACCAATTCACAACGAGGAATATACCGCATCTTACCCTTAGCTATGTATTAAACCTTACCCTTCCAGAGACTCTAACTTGGCACCAGGGAAGAAAAGCTCGAAGAAAACAGAGGGAGAAGAGGAAGTATGATGCCGTGAGAGGAAGAGCATAAAGCGTCGTGACAGTCGATGAGGAAGATGGAGAAGGGAGTGGGTATAAGTAGAATAAATTACTTGAAAGAAAGAAGGAATATAAATAAATAATGAGTTTTAAAAAGGGAAAGAATTATTGTAGGATAATTAATTTAGAAAAGGGGAAGAAATAAAATAAGATAATTAATTTAGAGGATACGGATGAACGTAATAGATTACTTTAAGGAAAGGAAATAATATAATAAATTAATTAGGGAAAATATAAGAAGTGTAATGAGATAATTAATTTAGAAGAAGATAAGAATGAACGTAATTATTGTAGAAGGAGATAAGAATGTCCTTAATAGATTAATTGAGGGAAAAGGAAAGGAACATATTAAAATAATTAATTAGAAGAAAAGAGTAAAATAATTGATTTATTTTCCCTGCGCCCGTTACTAATTTGTCCACTCAATATTTACCCAATGTAAACTATACTTGATTGTATAAAATACTCGTAACGATTTATTTAACATGATATTCCTAACCAAAATATACGTGTATTTCATTACATCCCCCTTAAAAGAAAGCTTCGTCCTCGAAGCTGAACAAACCAACCAACTAATCTCAAGCCTTCAACCTTTTATCAGAATTGTATCCATTCATGTCCCTCACGGTGTTCAAGCTGCAATCTATATAACCCATATGTTGAACTCAATTCTTAAATTGCTACCTGCTCGAAGAGCTGCGGATATTTCTTCTTTATCTCTTCCTCAACCTCCCACGTTGCCTCTTCCGTCCAATGATTGGACCACAAAATCTTGACCATTCGGGTGGACTTCGATCGGGTCTCCCTAGTCTTTGTGTCGAGGACTTTGATGGGATACTCTTCATACGACAGATTCTGCTCCAACTCTAACACTTCAGGTTGTAATATATGTGAAGGATCAGCGATGTATCTCTTCAGTTGAGACACATGGAAAACATTATGCACCTTTTCCAGCTCGTCAGGAAGCGCCAATCTGTAAGCTATCTTCCCAATTCTCTCTTGAACTTCATAAGGTCCTACGAACTTTGGACTTAACTTTCCTTTCTTCCCGAATCTGGTTACCCCTCTGACATGAGACACCTTCAGGAATACCTTATCTCCCACCTCAAATTCCACCGGTCTTCGCTTCAGGTCTGCATAGGATTTCTGTCTGTCCTGAGCTGCTTTCATTCGGCTCTGAATAACTCAAACCTGCTCCATGATTTCCTCTATCAACTAAGGTCCCAACACCACTTGTCTCACTAATATCACTCCAGCATAACGGGGTTCTACACTTCCTTCCATATAAGGCTTCATAAGGAGCCATCTTAATACTAGCATGATAGCTATTATTATAAGAGAACACCACCAAGTGTAACATATCTGCCCAAGAACCCTGGAAATCCATTATGCAAGCACGAAGCATATCCTCTAAAGTGAGGATGGTTCTCTCTATCTGTCCATCTGTAGCTAGATGAAAAATTGTGCTCAACTTCAATTTAGTATATCCTTCTGAAACTACTGCCAGAAGTGAGCCAAGAACCTCGAATCCCTGTCAGAGATAATAGTCTCTGGCACACCATGATATCTCACCACATTCTTAATATAGGCACCCACCAACTGACTCATTGACCAAGTACTCTTCATGGGTATAAATCTAGCAGTCTTGATAAGTCGATTAACAATCATCCATATACGGTTAACACTACCCCTCGCTGGCGGTAGTCCAACAACAAAATCCATGGCAATCGAATCCCATTTCCACGTAGGAACATCTAAAGGTTGCAGCAGTCCTCCCATCCTCTTGGGCTCAAACTTTACTTTTTGACAAGTAAGGCACCTGGACACAAATTCAGCCACGTCTCTTTTCATTTTAGGCCATCAAAACTGCTTCTTCAAATCCTTATACAATTTGTCACCTCCGGGGTGAACTGCGTAAGGCAAATTATGAGCTTTCCTCACCAGCTTCTCCTTCACCTCGGCACACTAATGTGGCACACACCATCTACCCTTAAATCTAAGGCTTCCGTCATGTGAACTGTGAAGCCAACTGCTTTACCCTCCTTCATCGTTTCTCGAATTCTCTCTAAATTTACATTACCCGGCTTTCCCTTAATAATCTCTCCATAAATGTCAGAATTGATACTCATATGGAATAGCCTCACCTCGTGGTCAACATCTCCTGACTCCATTACCACCAGATTCAGCTTCTAGAAGTCACGAACCATCTCATCTGGAAGAACCCACATAGAATTTACTGAGTGGCTCCTCTTCCTCCTCAAAAGCATCAGCAACCAAATTAGATTTCCCTTCATGATACAGTATCTGCAGATCATAATCTTTGATGAGCTCCAGCCATCTCTTCTGCCTCATATTTAACTCCTTCTGAGTGAAAATATATTTGAGGCTCTTATAGTCTGTGAATTTTTGCACGAAGTGCCATAAAGGTAATGTCACCAAATTTGAGTGCAACCACTACTGCAGTTAATTCTAGATCATGAGTAGGGTACCGGGTCTCATATTCCTTCAGCTATCTCAAAGCATAAGCTATCACCTTTTCGTTCTGCATCAAAACACAGCCTAACCCATACTAAAACGCATCACTAAACACTTCGAACCCTTATGTTCCTGAGGGCAAGGTCAACACTGGTGCGGTAGTCAACCTTTCCTTCAGGGTCTGAAATGTCTTCTCGCAGTCATCATCCCATTGAAACTTCACCACCTTCTTCATAAGGTTGGTAAGCGCCCTCGCTATCCTCAAAAAGTCCTTCACAAACCTCCTGTAGTATCCTGCTAAGCCCAGGAAACTACAGACTTCGATCAAATGACTAGGTTTATGCCACTCCTTCACTGCCTGAACCTTAGACAGGTCTACAGATATACCATCTCTGGTGACGATATGACCCAGGAATGCTACTTGGCCCAACAAGAATTTTCACTGGACAACTTTCGTACAATCGCTGCTCCCTCAGAATATGCAACACCAGCCTCAGATGATCTTCGTGCTTTTTCCTCGTTCGTGGAATAGATTGGAACGTCATCAATGAACAACCACTATGAACCGGTCTAGATATGGATTAAAGATCCGGTTCATCAGGTCCATGAAAATAGCAGGTGCATTGGTCAACCCTAACGGCATTACTAGAAATTTGAAATGCCCATATTTGGTTTTGAAGGCTGTCTTCGGGATGTCCTTCTCTGTAACTCTGAGCTGATGGTAACCCGACCTCAAATCGATCTTAGAAAATACTCCTGCGCCCTGAAGCTGATAAAAAAGGTCATCAATCCTTAGCAATAAGTATCTGTTCTTCACTGTAATCTAGTTCAGCTCTCTATAGTCTATACACAGCCTCATGCTCCTATATTTCTTTTTCATGAATAAGACAGGGGCTCCCCACGGTGATACACTTGGCTGAATGTATCCCTTCTCCAGAAGCTCCTCCAACTGAGCCTTTAACTCCTTCATTTCTGAAGGCGCCATCCGCTATGGAGCCTTCAAAATAGGCGCGGATCTAGGCATCAAATCAATGCCGAACTCCACCTCTCTGTCTGACGGCATACCAGGGATATCCTCTGGGAACACATCCGGGAATTAATTCACCACGTGAATCCCCTCCATCTTATCTGGCTCCCTGCTCACGTCTTGGACATATCAGAGGTACGCCTGCTGCCCCTTCTTGACTTGGGCCACAATCGACATCACCGACATAATCTTCACTCCTAGCTTCTTCTTCACCCATCTGTTTCCCAGTGAACCTCTGCTTCCCATCATAATTGGGCTTCCACCTCTTCTCTCATTTTGGCCTCTGGGAATGGTCCTCACGACCGTGGGAGTCCTCTCCACCATCATACTTTATCTTGTTACCCTTCTGGAGCTCCCTTCTTTTCTGCTGCCCCATATACAGTTTAGCAGCCTTCCCATAAGCGTCCTGAAGGGTAGGGATGGTCAAAGCGCTCAAGGCCTCATACAGACTCCAGTTAAGCCCACCAACAAATCTCTACACCTTTGATGCTTCATCAAGGACCATCGTCGGTGCGAACCTCTCCAACTCCAGGAACATGGAGTGGTACTCCTTCACACTCATAGTCAGCTTCTTGAGTTAGAAGAACTCCAGGTACTTCTACATTCGAACATGCTCAGGGTAGAAGCGCCTTCTCATCGCCACCTTTAGTGTGTCCTACCCAAAATCGGGTTCAGCTAGCAGGACATCCTTATTGGCTATCAACTAGATATTAGCCTCACCCTTGAAGTAGTACACTACCCCACAAACTCTTCTATCATATGGGCAGTTAACTACGTTGAAGATTTTGTTGAACTACCGGATCTAGTCCTCCAACAACACTGAATCTTCCTCCCCAGCAAAGGAAGTCGGCTTCAAGTGGGCAATCGGCTTCGTATAGTCCTCTAGTATGTTATCCCTCCGGGCTTGCCTCTGGAAAATCTACCCCAAGCTCATGGCTAGCTCTTGCAATTGTCTCATTGGGTCATTCCCTGCCTTTGTTGTTTGACGGGTTCTGTTTCTAGTGAAATATGGGAAATTAGTTCGGCCAGCCAGTCCTGCACCCTTAGAACTCAAGACTGAATTCCTGATCACGAACCACTGATTAATGTCAGCAATACTTAATTCACAAGATCTAATTCTCTATATTCCCCATATCACATCGTAATCTAATACTAACGATTCCTGTATAGTGTATATACTAACGTATATATATATATATGTAATGCCACCCAATTTCCATAACAATTCATTTCCAAGTCTTCAATATATCACACAATACACGGGAGTATATAACTCAGCACATTCCAACATAGAATAATCAAGCACACAACACACCATAGCACATAGATACCCAAGGATGGCTTATTCCAAATTATAATTTTGAACCAAATCTTGACTTATTACAAAAACACGACTCTGATACCATCTTATAACACCCCGGATTTTATATCATCATAAAGTAAGAAATGACACAAATCTAACACCATAAACGAGAACTAAAACGGATCTCAAACGAGTCTTAAAGTTGAGATTTAAGATCTATCCGACCTTATGTCCGAACTTAGATGTTCGAACAAGGTCAGAGAGATCAAGGAAATATTTTCGACTTGTGTCCGGACTTCAATGTTCGGACCCAAGTCGAGAGTTGAAAAGCTTAAGAAGCCCAAAGTGTCCGAACTTGTGTCCGGACGTTGAAGTTCGGACATAAGTTGAGAGTCAAAAACCAAGAAGTCTGAACATGTATCCGAACGTCTATGTTTGGACACAAGTTCTGATAAAACTAGTCGTACGTGGTCCGAACATTGGTTAAGACATGTAAGTTCAGACCAATGCCGAGACTTACAAGCCAGACCCATCCTCGCATGCTGTCCGAACATGCAAGTTCGGATAGATGTCCGGACACCATAAAACAGCGAAAATCAGTAAACTCTCGGGGCTTGTCCGAACATGTACGTTCGGACGTATGTTCGGACAGAGCCAAAACTTCAAAACATAGTTAAATCATTCTCCTTTTAAAGCATATACAGATATTACCAAAACACATCATTAGCAACATTTATTAATCCATAATCTTTGCATATCTAAATTGTAGCATAACGAGAGAAACTACAGCGGAACGTAAATTAAATCCGAGGCATTACCGCCACACTCAACCATTGAGTGCTAAGGCTAATCCTCCTCTTTCAACACAAAAACATTCTGAAATTCGAATCCAAAACAATTTATGTTAAACAATACCATCTCGACATAATACAGTTATTCCTAATATCTACGTAGCAACTTGATCCCAACCCCAAGTCTTAGCCATCAATACCTGCGATCAGAAAACATACATACAGATAAGAAGGGACCACACAAATCAGTGAACTAAGTAAATTCTGCCTCATAGTGTAAAATACATTTTGAAAACCTTTAGAACGATTAAACAGTCAATATAAGTTATCTTCAGCCAATAATCCCAAACCACTTTCCAGCAATCATTATCCATATAATCAGGGGAGCTTCCACTAGGAACCAATCACAATTCATACACGGACGGACACCCAATACGGGGCCGCAATAATAAAACCACCTCACCATAAGTCCTTAAGTGTGCACACCCCCCACCAGCCTCTGACTAGATGGAGTAGATCATAGAGCTTAACTGCGTTTCACTATTCGCAGCACAAATAAATATACACGAGGTAGCAAGTACCATCAATTTACACAGAGTACCAAAGGTACCAACAAATTTACACGAAGTACCAACTGGTACCAATCATGCAATCGTTCCAGTGAAAGTCTCCCAAATCGATAACCAGTTCCTCAAGTTTGAAAAACCATAAACCTCCAATTCACAATGGCTCATGGGAATAAATTCCAATTGTAGATTCTCAAATTAGGGTTTCAAAATAAGAATAAATCATCAACATTCCACACAGTCAATCAATTATGAGCACATGAATTTACCTGGTTGCACGCTCCACCACAAGAAAGGCTAAGACAGATTCACAGATATCTCCCATCAACGAATTCGGGATCTAAGATTAGAAAAAGTCACCATTCAGAAACTCACCAATTCACAACGAGGAATAGACGACATCTTACCCATAGCTATGTAGTAAACCTTACCCTTCTAGAGACTCTAACTTGGCATTGGGGAACATGAAATACCCCGAACTTAATTATAGTGATTAAAATTATTCTAATACGGTAATTAAAGGCCTAATAGTGCCTAGAGAATATTGGTGAAGAAAATAAAACCAAAGAAAAGAAGAAAATGCTTAAAAAGCGAAAAATGTAAAAACGAGTATTACATAATTGTAGGAGTTATGTGACGTTGACTAGGATCCTAGGTGGGTTCCTAACGCTTAATCATGCCTAAATAATATGTAGAAATAATTCCCGAAGAAAACGGATCCATAAAATGGATTAAAACCACAAATGAACCTTAAAACACGTTTTTCGAGGAAACCGGGAAAACGTGACTTTAAGCGGGTTAAATAGACCCATAATAATTTTAGTTAATACAATGTCTATAATTAGTCATTAATGAAGGTCTAGAACCAATAAAATAAATTTAACGAGAAAATTCCGGAAAACGGGTTCCGGTGAGTGAATAGTGTAAAAACTAGAAACTTGTGGGGTGTAAACTGTAATAAGAGAAAAATCACCTCTCCATTGGTAATTAAAAATCTGAAACTTGTGTGTGTATATGGATGCCATGTTTTTGTTACCAGCCCTCACACCCTCTCACTCACAAGGAAACAAAAGGAAAAAGTAAAAAACAAATAAAAAGTAAAAAGCACTCTTTGACTCTCTCTCCTCCCCATTTTCTCTCATTTCACCCGTACTCCCTCCTCCTCTCTGAATTCTTTCTTCTTCCTCCAGCCAGTAATGGAGATTTTGAAGTCCTCCTCACAAGCTTCATTCACCTCCATTGTTGGAAGCCCTAAGTTAGTCCAAATCCAATAAAAATTACACCTTTGAACTCCTCTCACTTAGGAGAGTATTTCTCTCTTTTCAAAATCAGAAAAACACCACTTTCATCTCCATGGGTGTAGCTTATTTTGGAGCTTTGAGAAGGCCACTTTGACCTCCAACACCTCCTCTTTGTTTTAAGGTAAGAAAGGGTCTTTAAATCCATCATTTTTCTAACTCTTTCCTTGCCAAACCAAAAACCAACGTGAGCTGTTATTTTCCTTCATTCCAGCCGGTTTGGTGTGCACTTTGGTAGCTAGAACCTTGCCATCTTGTTGTCCAAAAATTTCACCAAGAAGCCTAAGGTAAATGCTTCCTTATAATCCTTAACGTGAATTAAATTTAGGCTAGCTTAAGGGTGAGTATTCTAAGTTAGTTTCTAAGTTGGTATGGTGGTATGGATAGCTGTAGCATTGTTGATTAGGTGAACCAAGAAGAAGAGAGAAGAAGGAAAGACAAGTAAAGGAGATAAAGAAAGGAAGGAATGAAAGGGGAGCTAGCAAATTCAAGGTAATGACCAAACCTTGAGCTAGTTTTGTAAGTATTGTAAAACAGATTTTGAATGTCGTAGAATGAGAAAAATCTACATTGCTTGAGTATTGAGTAAGCTGCTACAATGTGACTAAGTGGTGGAGGTATTTAGGTATTGATTATGAATTTTGTATGGGCCTTGGAGCCAAGTATTTAAGGTTTATGCACAATGGGATTATGTTGTGAATGTGCAGGAAATTTATGTGCTGTAGCACCTCTTATGGATATGGTAGTTGAGTAGGTTTAGTGGAATGAAACTGATGTTTTGGGAATGTTAGAATTGTAGGGAACCTCTGTCAAAATTTCTATGGGAAACTAGAAGACTTGTGTGTTTTATGAGAAGAAATAACCTAGGATGCACTAGGTATGTTTTGGAGTTTGATTGAGTAGTTAATCAGCTTGAGAACTAGATTTGGAAGGAGTGTTGTATTGGGTAAGACTTGGGATGAAGGTAAGGCAATGAAAGAACCATGGGTTAGTGAAGAAAGGAAGAAACCAAAATCTGTAGCAGCAGTTTAGGAAGAAAACCTGTAACAAATTAAACTAACAGTGAAGAATATGTTTAGTTAACAGAGGAGTACATTGATTGGATTAAGGAGGTTTATTGTGCCTAAATGGTGTAAAAACATGTTAGATTACATGCGGAAAGATTAGGAAAGGATTGTGTATGAATTAGGGGTTGAAAGGAGGCTTAAAAACTGCAATTTAATGTGTAACAGGGATGATCCGGGTTTGCAAACCGGTACACATACCCGGACCACCCCAAAAACATGGCAGAAACGTAAAATAGGGTGTGGTCCGGGTTTGTATCCCGGTACACAAACCTAGACCATAGTGAAAATGCGCCAGAATGTGATTTCTCGGATTGGTCCGAGTTTGTAACCCCGGACACAAACCCGGACCACCCCAAAAATTGCCCAGAATGTGTTTTAATGCATTCTAATTTGAGGATTTGAATGGTAATGGTAGTATAAGGTAATTAAGACTTGATTAATGATGTTTAGTGGTCATTAAGGGTATAAACAAGCTTGGGAAGTAATGAGAAGTAAGTAACTTAGGTGAATGAATTTGAATTGTAAGGGATTAGTAGTTATAAATCGGTAAACACTAAAGATGAAATGGGTTAGGTTAATTATAGGTAATTAACCGTCGATTCTATGTATGTTCTAGGATTTGAATGAATTGAACACCGAATGGAAGTCGCTGAGTCCAAGTCAATGGTGAACGGTATGATTTCCTCATGCTCTGTATCCTAACCTGGTTACCCCGATTTGTGTGCTTATTTGATCACCTAAATAAGATAAATGCATGAATCGGATTTTAATGCACTTACTTGTGCTTGTTTTTATATTGTTCTGGTTATAATGCCTTGAACATTTAGTTTGTATAATTCATGAAATGAATGGATGAGAATGAAGTATATGTGTATCTTGTAGTGTACTTGGGTAATGTGTTATTCCTTGGTATGGATGTGATGACTTCTACTAATTCCTAACTACCTAACTCCTAACTTAAGTATTGAGTAAAATGGAATGAGTAGAAGCCCGATATAGTTTCGGCCACGCGTGAGGATGAGGAGACACAAGAGGTTGGATCCAATTCCTGGCCTGAATCCTTTCAATCGACCAAATCCCTTAAATGGGTAGCATCCTAGATTGGTGAGCCACCCTAAAGCCCGGTGGTGGGACGGTGTAGTCCCTGCCCGGAGGTCACCACGACTTAACTTGAGTAAGTAGTAAGTAAGTAAAGTATTGTATGAGTAATGGTCTTGGCTAGTGTAAGTCATTGACCTTGAGTAAAAGAGTAATGTACACCCGATTAACCCGGGTGGGTAAAAGAAGCTAACAAGCATTGTGTATGTATTGTGTAAGCGTATTCCCGTGAAGGTCAGTGTGAACGGTTGACTTGTATTGTCTTCCTTGTATGTATTGAAATGTATGTATGTATGCTTTGCGATGTATTGTAATATTGTGTATGAAAGCATGTATGTATGTATGAGTAAAATGAACTGCATGTATTCGACCAAGTGGTCGGCGTACCCTCGCTAGTACGCAGGGTATGCGGATTTCATATGCACCGTAAGCTGAGCCCCTTGGGGCACTGTTTTTATTCTACAGGTACCCGAAGCCGATATAGTCGCTGAAAGAGACCGGCTGCTATGTTAGTTAGCTAGGGATGAATTGTAGATAGTAAAGAATTGTATAAGGCTTGTAGCCTTTGAAGTGCCGGTGTACCTACTAAGGGGTACACCATTAAGTATTTGGAAAGTATGTAGTTTGTGAGGAATGGGTAGATGCTAGACTCCTAATGAGCATGTATAAACTTGAAAGAATTATTGTATTTGGATTTGGATCTTAGTAAACTCGGTGTATTGCATTGTATGTATGGAGTATTGTATTGAATGGAGAATTGTAGTACTCAGTTTGTATTTGGAATATGAATTGTAAATGTGTAGTACTCGGATATTCCGGTCCATCAGACCGATGCTGTAAGTAGTGGTAGGCCTTGTTAGTAATGTGGGTGGCTAATGGCATTGTATCACCCACCGTTGTGTAAGAAAGTATCCGCTGCGTAAGTATGGAAGTAAGTATGAGGAGATTAGACGGTATTAGCGGTAGGGGTGTTACAAAAAGTGGTATCAGAGCGAAGTATCGCTCTGATGACTGGAAATACCGAGTTAGGAATTAGAAGCTTAGGGCTAAGGGCTGAGTGATAGCGTTAGAGATACACTAGTTAGGAACCACCGGTCTGTACCGGATACCTACATTATCAGACCCGCCCTCCGCATCCCCATTGTATGATTTTGGAAAGAACGCCAGAGAGAAGGAAAGTCCTCTCATACTCAGGAAAACCCGATCTGGCAGTTGTGAAATAATCCTACGGGAAACAATAACCTATCATATAGTAGATTCCAAGAGTTGGAAATCCTGGAGATAGTCCCTGGTTGAAAAACAACACCCGCATTTAATAGCGGGTAGAACGAGTACTCTAACCATAAGGAGACTACAACTTACAACAACCTGGGGCGACGTGCTTAGCAGTCACGAAACCTGGCTAATCAACCAGCAACAGGAAATGAAGCACTAAGCGTGCAACAAATGTGGAAATACTGCCTAAGCAAGCCCATGCTCAGCAACCACGGTAAACGTGTGGGAACGAGCCACAAGGAAAACACAGAACAAATAACTAGGGATCTCCAAGGATTGGAGAAGTACCCCGATCAGCGACAGTCATGTCAAGATCACTGAGAAGTTACTTAAAAGGTCGAGTATCCCAAACATAAATCAATAGATCAAATGAAGAGTTGACAAGACTACCAATTACGAGTGGAAAACCATACCGTGACTGGTATAGGTTTACCCAAAAACCACCAGTACCACGCACTTGCCATGGCAAGTGCAGTAAGAACAGGAACATGTGGAGGAACCCTAACACACCACAAGTACTTAGTAATGTACCGTAACCGCAATGAAGCGACTACAGGATCACACATCCTAAAAACTAGAAGGATGAAACCTTGGAAGGGCTTGACGGCCTGACCATTGCACTAAAGGACATACCAGTCAGCGAGAAGCTGGACTTGGTCAAGACCTTAGACATGGCCACGCCATGAAGAACCTCTTTTAACACCGAACTGTTATTTCAAACCCAAAATTTTTCTTTCAAAACCACAACACTTCTTTTAAACCACGGATTTTTAAAACCAAACCAAAAGAATTACGGTGAGTATCATAGAATGATACAAGATGAGTTCACAATAGAATACTTCACCTAGGCGTGTGACGAGCACTACAAGTGTACCCAAATACGGGATGTGGGACGACCGCACTCCGAAGGAGCGTGCGGGCCTGAAAGATAGTCAGGTAAGTGGTAATGTACCAACAAGGTATCCCACATATGTATACATGTAGTGTACGAAACACGGGAAGTAGTCAACTCTGTTCTACGGACCATGAGTAAGTTCAAAGCTGAACAGCTGGACACCTCAGACGATCAAGGAGAAGGAACTCAGCTAAGTAATAAGTATAAAAAAAAACTCAGAGAAACCATCTGAAGATAAGGAATGAGGATTAGGAAGCGCAAAGAGCGCAGACTAGTAAGTATAGACATTGGATATGTCTCAAAGACTTCAAGGAAATACATGACAGCTGGAAAGGATACCCAGTCTAAACACAGTAAGGCAAATGCCTAACGTGAACACAACGATGTTCAACAAACGGGACGAAGTTCCCAAGAGCAATTACGAAGACTACCAGGGAGCGTAGTCCATCATTGGAGAGGATTTTAAATCCAGTCAAGAACACTGGGAGAAGGTATAAACAGTCTACCCAATAACGGAAGACGTTATAACCCTAAAGGGAATAGCTCAAAATACGATGCCGCAAGGCGGTATAGTGGACATAATGTAACATAAACATTAGCCGGATGTAACGGCGTAACCAACAACACCCAGAAGTAATCCTTGAAGGGTGTCTGAGTCAACAGCAGTTGAACGAAGTGTCGTGATAAGAACACGAGAGCTGAAAAAAACACTCGGTTAGGACACCGAAGGGATTCCACTTAACAGGCAATGCCCTAAAATCACTAGGAGGCACTGATTAACACCAGATTGCCAAAAGGGCCTCCCATGAATGGAAGCGTAATGCAACAACTCGCCATGGAGCCCAGTAAATACCTTCAACCCTATGATGGCATACAAGGAGGTGGAAACATGTATAAACAGCATGCAAAGAGCATAGCTCGCAGCAATAAGGCTCAAAAGCCATAAACCAACTACGTTACGTAAACTCAAGCAGTTGCAAAACCCACACTATTTAATAACAAGACTTGCTGAAAATGGCCCCATAAGGGAAGAGATATTATTTCATACGATGAATAGAGTGTCAACTGAACCACCCAATTTGAACTCAACATCATGAGTGGCTTGGAGTAATGGCTACCTCAGTGTCACTGTCACTAGAGAATCAGCCCGGTATACAGTTGACGAGACTTTTAATTGCCCTTCATGCCTTATGTGGCAATGGTAGCACAAAGGCATAAGAACCATGATAATGCCAACACTGGTTTAGTCTACACTTGGACACTATGAGAAATATGAAGGAAGGTACCTCTCGTTAACGGAAAATCACCAAGGCGGTGATGAGGTGAAACCTTAGAAAAGGCTTCTACCTACCATAACAACAAAGCTTGTGCATGTAGTTATTGCAAGAGAGAAAATTGAATAAGGAAATGAAATTTCCAAACCACTACGCCTAAAAGAGGCTTGAGGGCAACTGTGAAAACCAAAGATGGATCGGTTTAGAAGAAAACCCAGAATGTGCGTAATGTGGAATGTAAAAGCACATCGCTTAAAGAGCATAGAGAAGTGAAGGAGTAAGTATACTATGCACAACCAAGCGTATGGTGAACCATTGCATAAATGGCGGAAATACATAAACAGAGACTAACCTAGTAAACCTTGTCATGAGACTTATGAGTGGAAACAAACCTCTCAACAAGAACTTTCACTTACAAGTGATAGAATACTCTTCAATTGGAGAACGGGACCAGAAAACCCTTGAAGTCCCTTGGGATGTCCTGATGATGTACATACAAAAGTAAAACTGCACAGCCAAATCTTATATCCAATGTGAGGATTTAGAAGGAAGTGAGCGCCAAATCAATCAATGTGAATACACATTTTGACATCGAATGACCAAAGCCAAAGGATTTAGTGATCCAACAGATCACTTCATCCTTGGTCAACCAAGATATTTGGCAAATCATATCATAAATGATGAAGTAATATGAGGTAAGCTAACCTACACATGAAACCTAAATTCAAATAAAAACATCTCCACATTGGGAAGATAATAACATTGCGGTATGCTACGACAACCTTCATACACATGAACATAGGAAACCCTCGGTGTATTCACACCATAAGGAAATGGTGCCAACGACAATGGCGATGAGTAAGGGTAAGCTACCACAGTAATAGAGACCGTAAAAACGATGTCGTATAATGAGTAACAATATGGTGCGCAACAAGCGACCGCTATGAAGAAGTAGTTAGACAATGACACAGAGTTGTAAACACGAGATGACAGGCAGAAGTATTATTCCTATTGCAATCACATAAGTGATTTACTGCCAAGCGTTTATGCCTCTGCACTCTGTAGGAGTGAGTGTTTTGGTATTGCACTTGTGCATTTATTGATCTAGTGGGATGGCTAGGAATATGGAAAATGTAAATTGTGGTAAATCCTTCGTTTCACCAACGAACATGGCATAAGCTAGTCAAGCAAAAGCTTAAAAACAAACCGTGCAGCCTAAGGCCAAAGAAGCACGAAGAGTGTGAAACACACCAACAATCATAAAATGTGAAGTCCATTGGAATAAAAAGTGCAAGGACACTTAAGAAAGGCACTAGGACCGACGCATAGAAAATGCAAGGTCATACAAGTAAAGAACACTTGTGCTGAACCAGAAGAACTGGTATAATTCAGAAGCTATTGACAATAGAGGAAGCAATACAACTAAGTAGTGACTTAACCTCATCCAACAATAACTTGGAGGAACTTAGTGAATAATCGTGGGAGTACGAATAGTATGTATAATAGATTGCCAGAGAGCTGGTTATAAATCTAAAACTCGTTGGGTTCAAGCACGGTAAAAGAATACCACACTTATTTAATAAACCTTATTCCCACAATAGAGGGATAAAAGGCGATGTGTAGCACATTTGGAATAACCAAAGAGCGGATTAAGCACTAAGGTTATCAGGGTCGCGCAGCAGAAGCTAGTGAGCCCTAGTTAAGAGGTTTAATACACCTAGTAAATACAAGAGAATGGATACCAATGCCTTTGAAGCCTGATAGGCTAGAACCGAATTGATTACGAGTTAAATAAACTCCAATAGGAATTCTTGGTGCAGGTACTGAATCGTTAGTATGGTTCAGACCCCTTTGACCAGAGTACAGTATATAATAGACCGTAGGGAAGCTAAATGCTTCAGAGTGCCCGAATCGAATGAACCAATGTTCAATAATAACATATGGTAGATTACATGGGCGTAATCCCTTTTAAGGGGGGTAGAGCGAAAACCGCTTAATGTATGTGTCACATATAAACACATAAACTATAATGTGCATAGCACAAATGAGAATTGATTGATGATTGGTACTTATGTAAAATAAACATACGTACTCATCCATATTGTAATTATGGTAATTAGGCACGAGTGATGCGAATACCATAGGATGAATATACCTATCTTGTAACTCCAGTGTGAGAGTATTAGTAAAGAAGAGTAGATAAACTCCTAGGGAAATGATAATCCCTATAGTGTGTGTCTATTTGAAGTTAGACATGGCATTACGATGCATGAGTCGGTATAAAACTGATGTAGAACCTAGAGGAAATTGAGTTCCCTAGGTAATTGTTTTGATACAATTGAGAATGAGTAGTGGACGGAGCTCCACAAGTATTGTATCCTTAAAGAAGTAGTACGAATTGATTGAGAGTAGTAGATGAATGGAGCCCATGAGTAGTGTATTCGTAGGTAAGTCATTGGAAGTAAATTGAGGACAACTGAATTTCATAAGTATTGTATTCCTTGGTTAGATTATTGGAGAGTAATGGATGAAAGTAGTGAAAGTCGATGAAATGAGCCATAGGCATTGAATCTCGAGGTAAAGCACTTGGGAGTAGATTGAGGATGATTGAGAGACTGAATCCCATCCTTTGGAGATGTGTGAATTGGTAATTATGACTAGGAAGAGTAAAAAAGATAAAATTGAAATAACTGAATTATTTGATTGTTTGAAACTGACGTAGGAAGTCGAACTTGATCCTGATCAGATCAAGGGAAACCGAACACGAATTGGGGTGGAGATATAGTTCAACACTGATGCTGATCACATCAGGGTCGAATGATTCTTGAAGCTCCCTCAAGTGGTCACAAGAATCACGCATAGCATAGATGTAATGAACCTAAATTGGAATTTGGAGTCGTTGTATTCTAGGAAGATTTCTAATTGGTAGTTGTGAAAGGATTTTTCCTTAGACTAGAGAATGAGGATTTGTTGGAAGTTTATACCGGAGGATGATGGTAGTGTATCATGTTGTGTTATTCCAAGGGCAGCGGGACATAGAGGAGTCATGTGTCTAGATGACCTGAGTGCCTGCGGGATCATAGTGTGTATTGCATTGCTTTGGGATAACTTTGCACTGTATGTATGTATAAACCTTGTAATGGAAAACCGGATGGTTGGTTGTAATGCGGATTGGAGTGACTGTAGTATACTTGCATGGTATGGTATGTAGAGACCTTGAGTAACGGATTTGGGAATTGTAAGGAGGAGGAATGTATGACTTTTGGCATTAGACATGTCTGAATGAGTAAGTATAGTAATCCTACAACCTTGAACAACTTTGAGGGCAAAGTTCCTTAAGGGGGTAGATTGAAATACCCCGAACTTAATTATAGTGATTAAAATTATTCTAATACGGTAATTAAGGGCCTAATAGTGCCTAGAGAATTTTGGTGAAGAAAATAAAACCATTGAAAAGAAGAAAACGCTTAAAAAGCAAAAAATGTAAAATCGAGTATTACATAACCGTAGGAGTTATGTGACCTTGACTAGGATCCTAGGTGGGTTCCTAAGGCTTAATCATGCCTAAATAATATGTAGAAACAATTCCTGAAGAAAATGGATCAATAAAATGGATTAAAACCACAAATGAACCTTAAAGCGCGTTTTTCGAGGAAACGGAAACGGGAAAACACAACTTTAAGCGGGTTAAATAGACCCGTAATAATTTTAGTTAATCAAATGTCATTAATTAGACATTAATGAAGGTCTAGAACCATAAAATTAATTTAACGAGAAAATTCCAGAAAACGGGTTCCGGTGAGTGAATACTGTAAAAACTAGAAACTTGTGGGGTGTAAACTATAATAAGAGAAAAATAACCACTACATTGGTAATTAAAAATCTGAAACTTGTGTGTGTATATGGGTGCCACATTTTGTTACCAGCCCTCACACCCTCTCACTCACTAGGAAACAAAAGGAAAAAAGTAAAAAGCACTCTCTGACTTTCTCTCCTCCCCATTTTCTCTCATTTCACCCGTACTCCCTCCTCCTCTCTGAATTCATTCTTCTTCCTCCAGCCAGTAATGGCGATTTTGAAGTCCTCCTCACAAGCTTCATTCTCCTCCATTGTTGGAAACCCTAACCTAGTCACCAATCCAATAAAAATTACACCTTTGAACTCCTCTCACTTAGGAGAGTATTTCTCTCTTTCAAAAATCAGAAAACACCACTTTCATCTCCATGGGTGTATCTTATTTTGGAGCTTTGAGAAGGCCACTTTGACCTCCACACCTCCTTTTTGTTTAGGTAAGAAAGGGTCTTTAAATCCATCATTTTTCTAACTCTTTCCTTGCCAAACCAAAACCAATGTGATCTGTTATTTTCTTTCATTCCAGCCGGTTTGGTGTGCACTTTGGGAGCTAGAACCATGCCATCTTGTTGTCCAAAAATTCCACCAAAAGCCTAAGGTAAATGCTTCCTTATAAACCTTAACATGAATTAAATTTAGGCTAGCTTAAGGGTGAATATTCTAAGTTAGTTTCAATTGGTATGGTGGTGTGGATGGCTGTAGCATTGTTGATTTGGTGAACCACAGAGAGAAGAGAGAAGAAAGGAAAGAACAGTAAAGGAGAAGAAAAGAAAGGAATGAAAGGGGAGCTAGCAAATTCAAGGTAAAGACCAAACCTTGAGCTAGTTTTGTAAGTATTGTAAAACAGAATTTGAATGTCGTTCAATGAAAAATCTACATTGCTTGAGTATTAAGTAAGCTGCTACAATGTGACTAAGTGGTGGAGGTATTTAGGTATTGATTATGAATTTTTATGGTCCTTGGAGCCAAGTATTTAAGGTTTATGCACAATGGGATTATGTTGTGAATGTGCAGGAAATTTATGTGTTGTAGCACCTCTTATGGATATGGTAGTTGAGTAGGATGAGTCGAATGAAAATGATGTTTTGGGAATGTTAGAATTGTAGGGAACCTCTATAACACCCCAACTCATAAAACCACACTTATCTCATAAACCTCCATTCTCATTTATTAACTTTGCAGCGGATTTCTTATATATTTGGTGTTACCCTGCCGTTAGTCACCCACGGGACCACTAGGCATACTATAATCTCCAAGATCTAGCTACGGTTTGATGGACCCAATATACCGAACATTAGTACTTACAAGCCTCAACCAATTACACATCAATCTTTCAATCTCCTTACCTCCTATACAACTTACTAACATCTCATACCATTCCCTAAACGAGTGTACAGGCACAACTCGTACAACTAAAAGAAGACAACCCAAAGTAAAGTCTACCTACCTTGGACTGGAAATCCAATGTAGCTGAGCCGACATTCGACCCTAGGCGACAAGTCCGAGGACAAGTCCTTAAGCGGAAGTCGGATCCGATCCAGATACTGACCCCTTTACCTTAACATGCATGATCGGAGTCAGTCCCGGATTCCTCACTCCCCCCAGTTCCAGCTAGTAGAAAATCTCAAGTCAATGTTTGTTAGTTAACCTCTTTCAGTTACTAAGAAAACAATATTTGGGAGTGTTCCTTATTCTCACACAATTATTTACTAAACATTGTTAGTAAGTTCTCACGGTAAGTTGTGTTAGTGCATCACAATCACACAACAAACATAATATTCCGTTTGCATGCTTTATCTTGTTTAGTGGGCACATGAAAACAAATAGCACACAAGCCGAGGGACACCTCGTTAGCAAGCAGGTCACAAGAAAACCATACCGTTCACCGTTGGTTGTCCGGTTGCTTACTCTCCTCCGGAATCCAAATACTCAAGCCCTAAAACATTCATTCAGTTTTTAGGTTGTTAATTACTTTTCCAATAAAGCTAACTTACTTAACTCACTTATTCACTAATGATCCCCATCTAACACCACTTAAGTTCTTATAAATTAATCTTAAGTGAATGACTTCTCCTCATTCCTTATACCTATTCATCCACTTAATTATCATTGTTACTCACCAAACATGTCTTTAAACAACCTTATATTATCATTACATATCAATCCCCATCTAGCACCCCTTAAATTCTTACTAACTTAACCTTAACCACTTAAAACCATTTTACTTACCTTAATCTCTTAAGTCCTTATGTGCTTATCTTTCTAATTATCATCACTCCTCTAATGTTGGACCACTAAGTCATTATAATTTAAACTCAATCTCATAAGTTAATAATCATTTCTCATTATATCTCATACGTGTCCACCCTTCTAATGGTCATAAAATGTCACCAAACAAGGCCTAAACATCATCTAAAACCATTACCATCCATCCCCCATCATTAGAAGCCAAACAAATTTTTTTTCTTTCTCTGCACTGGACCGACCCTCTGGAGTGGTCCCAGGGAGGTCCCAACCAAAGGCTAGTTTCCCTGCAGAATTCGCCTGGACCTCCCCACAGGGGCGGTCCCTAGGGGCAGTCCACAACCGAGGCCAATTTTCAAGGTGCTTTTCTCCTCATTCTGAACTCCAAATTCACCCAAATCTTTTCCCACTCATTCCATAATCTTTCCACATGTTTCTTACATGTTTAAATACCCTAAAACATGCACTCAACCTTCCTCAATCATCATCAAACTTGTCACTCAATTTCTTACAAAATTCTTACACTTAGCACTTGATTCCTTACACTTCCCACTTGTGATTTTGTCAAAGACCTCAACTAATCATTATGTTTCTTCAGTACCATCTTAACTACTCCTCAAGCATCATTATGCATACCCATTTGCTTTACTCAAACTTCTCAAAGCTATATATAATCTAGCAAATGCTTACATCCTTACGAGTCATTATACCTTATTTTTCCTTCAAACTTTGTACAAGTTTCCTAGCTTCCTTAACCATGGTTTTGGTGCCTTAAATTCACCATGTAACCCCTCGTCCCTCTTAGACATCCCTAGGTCTTCCTAGTACTCAAGAACTCCATAGTTTATCCATTTTCACTAAAACAACCCTTAATGTTTACTAGAACATCCTTAGTCATAAAATCTCCTTAGAACACCTTAAACACTTAGTTTCCTCTCCAAATTTTGACATTGCTTCCTTAGTATATTACTACACCTAACATTTAGTTTTTCATCCTTAATACAATCATGAACACTCAAATCCTTAGTACACAATCTTAGCACACAAATTAAACCCTCCTAACCTCTAATTCCCCTAGACAACTCTAGGTCATTCTAATCCTCAAGAACACCGTTGTTAACTTATTTTCACTCAAATTTCCTTTAATGACTCCTAGTAGATCCTAGGTCATATTAATTCACAACAACCACTTAAACACTTTGTTTTCTACTCAAATTTTGCCATAGCTCCTCTAGTATAATATCATGCCTATATTCATGGTTTTTCTCACTCAATCATCTCACACACATCAAATCCTTTCTCGTCATATTTTCTCACCCAAATAAACTCACTCACAACAAACTCAATATATTGCAATAATCTTAAATTGCATAGCACTAAGGCTCTTAAATAACATGGCTCTTAGGCCCTTAAATGACAAGAATTTAAACACTGAATTTCCCACATATAATAGCTTTTAACCTGTAATTACACCCATCAATCTCATAGTAGTTATAATGCTCTTAAAATCCATCTTAACCTTATCTTACTAACTCATTTCCCATTGGCTCCTTAGTCACAAGTTCACAAGCTTGTTTAATTTCTTTTCCTATGTTATATAACCCATTACCTAATGTAAGCTTTAAGCTACATTAGTACTTATCTACACCTAATCCCTTAAAACCTTAAACCACCATTAGGTAATCAATTTACCTTATTTTTCTCAGCTTCTCTTACTTTCCTCCTAAGGTTTTCTTGATTGAATTTCGGCAATGAAATACCCCAAACCTAAGTATGCTAAGTAAACATCAAATTATGATGTAGTAAGGCTAGAATATGCCTTAGAAAGATTGGTAGACAATTCACCAAGGAAACACAAGAAAGTGCCTTAAGGGCAATCAGGGCAAAAACGTGCTCTAAGCTTGCAGTGACTTTGATTAGCACCCAATGCCATTATAAGACTTTAGTAATATGCTAATGGACATTTTAAATAATTAGCAAAGAAAACCAAGCTTGAAAATAAGTTAAAACACAAAATGTGCTTTAAGAAGTCTTAAAGCACATTTTTGAGAAATTGTCTTAGAATTGAGTTTTGAGTGGCTAAATGTCCATCATTACTCTTTAATCAAAATGTGTACTAATTAGTATCACATTAGGAGGTCTAAATCAATGGGAAATCAAAAATTTCAGAAATATGGGGAAATCAAAAATTTCAGAAATATGTGCACTAATTTGTGAATAGTGCCAAATAGTGACTAGTTTAGTCTTTAATTAACATAGTTTAGTTAATTGGTCAATAAAGGCCAAACATGCCCTTATTTAATAAGGGGGCCGGTTTTTAGGTGGTGAGTCACACATGAGTCACATGAGTCACACAACTTAAGAAAAGAAAAGAGAAATAAAGAAAGGTTACTATTTGCTTTAAGGTAAATATCTTACCTTTTAGCCTACCTTCTCTCCTCTTCTCCATTCATTCTCTTCTTCCACCCACGGTTTCTTCTTCATGCTCTTCATCCTCTCAAACCGAGAGAACAACAAGCTCCATTCTTGCCTCACCTTGCCTTGTCTACAACTCACTCATTTTAGCTCCAAATCAAAAACTAAACACATATTATTCTTAGTTAGCTTAAGCTCTAGCTTTCTATCTTTTCAAATCTTTCAAAGCTCAAGTTTGGTTCCATGAGAAAACTCCATTGATGGAGGAAATCAAGTTTGAAGAGCTCATTAGCTTCTCAATTCTCTTAAGGTAAAGAAAATGTAAGAAAAACCATGTTTCCATCATTTCTTCTTCGACATGGCCGAAAATTACTACTCATGGGGCCTGTGTTTTTATGCCTTGTTCTAGCTTGATTTATTCACCAAGGACTAGTGGAGGTCCTATTTCATTCAATGCCCAAGTCTACTTTGAGACTTCAAAGGTAATCATCCACTTTTATGCCTTAGAACACATTTCTAACCTAGGTTTTCATTCCTTGAGGTTAGTGTATTGTTTAGTACTCATGTGAGTCATTGAATATTGGTTAGAACATTGGCAAAGGAAGTTTAAGTGATGGACGATATTCATCCAAGAAGAAGGTCTAAGGAGGAAGATAAAATAAACTTGAGAAAACAAGGTAAATTACTTACATAATGGTGGTTTAAGTATTAAGGAATGAGTTTAGATGAGTACCAATGTAGCCTAGGGCTTACATTAGGTAATGGGTTATGTAACCTAAGAAAAGAACTTAAACAAGCTTATGAACTTGTGACTAAGGAGCTAATGAGAATGAGTTAGTAATATAAGTTTAAGATGGATTTTAAGAGCATTATAATTACTATGAGATTGAGGGTGTATTTGCAGGTTGAAAGCTTTTATATGTGGGAAATTCAGTGTTTAAGTTTAAGTCATTTAAGGGCCTAAGAGCCATGTCATTTAAGAGCCTTAGTGCTATGCAATTTAAGATTATTGCAATATATTGAGTTTGTTGTGTATGAGTTGGTTTGGGCATGATAAGATACTAGAGGAGCTATGGCGAAATTTGAGTAGAAAATAAGTGTTTAGGTGATGGTGGTGAATTAATATGACCTAGGATTTACTAGGAGTCACTATGAGGAATTTGAGTGGAAATGAGTTAACTAAGGAGTTCTTGAGGTTTAGAATGACCTAGAGATGTCTATGAGGAAATTAGAGTTTAGATGGGTGCATTGAACACACCAAAGTCATGGTATGAGGAATGGTACGACTTGTGCAAATTTGGAGGAAATGATATATAATGCTTTGAGATGATTTTGGTATGAACTAAGAGAAGAACAATGAGAGTTCGGGAATTTTGTGTAAGAGGTGGTGATGTTAGTGGTGGACTAGTAAGGTTTAGTTGAATGGTAATGTGTGGATTTGGGTGATGGAAGTGAAAAAGGTAGGAGGAGGTTGTAAGTCGTCAAGGAAAATGACTATAAACGTATAAGAGGGTATGATCGTGAGAATGGTGGGTAAGTTGCATAAGAGAAGTGGAAATGTCTACGGAGGGTGTTGCATGGTTAAGGTAAATGAAGAACAATGTCAAGGTATTAAGAGAATGAAAAGAAATGTATAAGCAAGCTTAAGAGTTTAAGAGTGATGAGTAACAAATGAAAAGAAGAGATATTGTGCATGGACATGCAAGATAACCTTGGAAGGTTTAACAAGCAAGATGGAGTGCAATGATGTTAAGGAGGAGTTATATGGGTTGAAAAGAACACTTTGGATAGTTGAAGTTTTAGACATAATGTACATGTTGGAAAGAAAAGGGATTAACTAACAAGTGTTAGGAGTTTTTGCAAGAATTGAGTAAATGTTTGAGAAGATCTTTGGAAGTTGTTTTAATGAGTTTGGTGGAGGTTATAAGGTGGGTTTAATGTGCCAAGATGGTGTTGGACCTATTAGGACACTTGTGGAAGAGTTTGGAATTGAAAGAACAATTTAAAAGAAAAATCTGTAGTGGACCGACCCAGGGTCCGACCCAGTTTTGGGTCGGTCGGGCCATGTTGAGCCAGCCTTGGGCATGATAATATACTAGAGAAGCTATGGCAAAATTTGAGTAGAAAACAAAGTGTTTAAGTGGTAGTGGTGAGTTAAGATGCCCTAGGATTCACTTGGGATCATTAAAAGGAATTTGAGTGGAAATGAGTTAACTAAGAAGTTCTTGAGGATGAGAAGACCTAGAGATGTCTAGGAGGAATTAGAGGATTGGTGAGTGTATTAAACACACCAAAATCATGGTATGAGGAATGTAAGACTTGTGCAAAATCTAGAGGAAATGATGTATAATGCTTTGAGATGGTTTAGGTATGAACTAAAGAGTAGAACAATGAGAGTTTTGGGAAGTTTGTGTAAGAGGTGGTGATGTTAGTGGTGGACTAGTAAGGTTTAGTTTAAATGGTAATGTGTGGACTTGGGTGATGGAAGTGAAAATTGTAGGAGAAGGTTGTAAGTCGTCAAGGAAAAAGACTAGAAACGTATAGGAGTGTATGATCATGAGAATGGTGAGTAAGTTGCATAAAATAGGAGGAAATGCCTAAGGAGGGGGTAGCGTGATCATGGTAAATGAAGAACAATGTTAAGGTGTTAAGAGGATGGAAGGAAAGGTATAGTATGCTTAAGAGTTTAAGAGTGATGAGTAACCAAAGGAAAGGAGAGGAATTGGTGCATGGAAATGCAAGATAACCTTGGAAGGTTTAGCAAAGGAAAGATGGATGAATTAAAGATGGAAAAATGATGTTTATGAAGTGGTCAAACTATTAAGGAGGGAGCACTAGGGTTGGTTGAAGTTTTGGTGAGGTTGCAAGTTGGGAATATAAGGAACTATATGATAAGCGTTAGGAGTTTTTGCAAGAATTTAGTAAATGTTTAAGAAGATCTTTGGAGGTTATTTTAATGAGTTTGGAGGATGATTAAAGGTGCGTTTAAGGGTATAAATGATGTTAGAACACATTAGGAGGCTTGAGGAAAAGTTTGGAGAAGATTGGACAATTTTTGGGCTTGTGCTGGATGGTCCGACCCAGTTGGTTGGATCGGACATGGGTCGGACGTCCTCTTTTAAGTCACCTGTAATTTTTCTGGAATGGTCCGACCCATAGCCCTTGGGTCGGACATGGGTCGGACAGGTGAGTCTTAGAAGACAAAAAGTTTCTGGAAGGGTCCGACCCAGTTAGTTGGGTCGGACGGGGGTCGGACGACCCTTAAGACTTAAAAAAAAAGAAAACCCTAAGAGAGTTTAGTGGTATTAATGGTACCCCATTAAGAGGGGAATGATGATTAGAGGTATAAAGACCTAAGGGATTAAGTAAAGTATAAACTTAAAAGTTTAAGGTTAAGTTTGTAAGATTAAGTTGTAAAACTTAAGAGGTGTTAGGTGGAGATCATTAAGGGTTTAGCAAGTTAAGTAAGTTGAATTGAGATAAGTTATTAACAACCTAAAACTGAATGAATGTTTTAGGACCTGGAATTTGGACTTCGGAAGAGAGTAAGCAACCGAACGCCCAACGGTGAACGGTACAGTTCTTTTTGTGACCTGCTTGCTAACGAGGTGTCCCTCGGCTTGTGTGCTATTTGTTTTTGTGTGCTCACTAAACATGATAAAGCATGCAACCAGAACATTATGTTTATTGTATTGTTTGTGTGATGTTTGAAAACTACACACAACTACCGTGAGAACTTACTAACCAACGTTTAGTAAAGAATTGAGTGAGACTAAGGAACGCTCCCTAATATTAGTTTGTTATAAACCGAAAGAGGTTAACCAACAAACATTGTCTTGAGACTTCTACTAACTGGAACTTAAGGGGGGAGTGAGGAACCCGTGACTGACTCCGGTCATGCATGCTAAGGAAAAAGGGGGTCGGTATCTATAGCAGAACCGACTTCCGCTTAAGGACTTGTCTACAGACTTGTTGCCTAGGGTCGGTTGCCGGCTCAGCTACATTGGGCATACAGTCCAAGGTAGGTGGCATTAAGATGGTGCGGTAGGATCACCTAAATCCTAAATTATACGATAAGTTGTTTATTCAACCAATGGAGTTAATAGCTCATTGGTTAGGGTTGCTTTTGACCCGACAAAAATAAACATTGAGATAAGATACAATCGTTTCTATTTAAAGAGTGGTTTGTATTCTAAGATTAAGATAAGGTTGAGATGAGTTGCAACCATTCCTTTTTAAAGGATGGTTGGTATTGTAAGACTGAGGTAAGCTACATCCATTCTTTTTAAAGGACAGTTGTTTTATAAGATTAAGATAAGACTAAGATTGAGGTAAGATAAGGATGGACTAAGATTAAGAGGAAATGTAACTTAAGGAGTTAAATAATTAACTCTCTAATTAAGGGAATGCATCTAAGTCGTTCAATTGTTTGAACTTTGATTGTTCATATTTGGATTGTTGTTTACAGCATTTACTATTATGTTGTGCATCTAATCAACCTCCATGCTATCGACAATTAGTCGTCGTAGCCACGTTAGCTTGGGGGCCATGAGAGGATCGTACCAGCATTCGTGCTGACCCCCTTTGGGGGCTGTTTTTACTACACAGGTGAACGTCAGGAGGCGGCCGTCACGAGAGTAAGATGGGGTACAAGTGTTATGGGTTAAGTGTGGCCTACGAGTTGTGCATGTACACTCGTATGACAATTTGAGTTAGTGAGATGTATAGGATGTGAGGGGATTGTAAGAAGGTTATGTATCGTAAGATTTGTTGTACTAATGTTTGGTATATTCTGTCTGTCAGACCGTGGCAAGGTCCTGGAGTGTAATGAATTCCGCTGTGACATGTGTATATATATGTTGTTAAGTTGCGAGATCACGTTTGGATTGAGTTGGGGTGTTACAAAAAGTGGTATCAGAGCGTAGTTACGCTCTGAAGACAAGAAATACCGAACTTAGGTGAATACTGAGGTTGAGTTTGAGTTATGGGTTAAGGGTTAAGGGTTGAGTGATAGAGAGAGAGGTGCGTTAGCTAGGACTTCCCGGTGTTTACCGGATATCCATAGTACCTAGACCCGCCCTCCACATCCCTAACCCTGAATATGTGGAACGAACGCCAGAGAGAAGAAAGCCTTCTCTTACTCGGGAAAACCCGATCTGGCAGTTAGTTAACAGCAGGCAATACGAGAAACATCTTGTTGCTCAACAGTTACGGAGAACTTGGATGTTTTCAATGGAGCGCATCAGTGAAGCAGGTGCAACCAATGGAATTCTATCAGTAAGGGAACGGTAATTACCGGCAACATGGGTCGACATGCTACGCAGTCGAAATAACCCACCATACCAATGGTGGACGACGATAGGAACTCATACAAATTGTATACCGGAATAGGACTACGATGTAGTGCCTAAAGGAGAATCATTGCTTAGTAACCACGACAAAATATGTGGAAACGGGATTGAGGATTAAGACGTAAGGAAATAATAAGGGGTTCCCTCCGAAAGAGGAACGCCCGGATAAGTAACAGTACGGTCAATCGAACAGGAAACTGCCGGATGGCTAGTTATCCAAAATAAAAGAACATCCAAGGAGTCCTGAGGACTACCAATTACATGGAGATTAGGTGGAAGTACCATTACCGACGCACATGGTACCGGAAGCTCATCTTGCATAGAGCACTTGCCATAGCAAGTGCTACCCACGGTTAAGCTACACGGGAAGCCATCATGGCGAGGTAACCGAACGCTACAGTCGTAGTACGCATTAATACCGGATTGTAAATCTAAAAGGACGGGAGAATGAGACCATGGAAGGGCCTGACGGCCTGACCATGATGAGATGAGTAGATACACCAGTCAGCAGGGAGCTGAACTTGGACAGAATACTAAACGATATAAATATGAGCAATAGTACAACCTACCACAACAACAATACCGACAACACGATAAGAACACTAAACCCGGATCTCAAAGAGAAGAACATAAGAGAACAACATACAAGAAATGTATAATAAGATACCATTGAGACCGTTGACATAACGTCTTCCAAGAAGAGCGGGATAGAACTCCCAAGATGACCATTAAGAATACCAATAACAACAATCTTCGTTGAATATGTTAGTAAACCCAGAAACAAGAATAGAAGAAATGAACGTAAGCTATAACCTACTAAGGATTAAAGACATACAACCCTGGAAAAGGAAAGCTCAGAGGACTACCCCTAGAGCGGGCATAGTCAAGCCGAACAAACTGAAGAATGACAGTTAATACTGTTTGTCTAACTCACTCACTAACACCCAAGCATGATTGATCATCAACGGGTGGCATAGTCAACGGAAGTTGAACGAAGCGTTGAGATGGAAGTATAAAATGACACGATGATATCCAACTTGGACACCGTAAGGCAAATGCCTAATACGAACCTAACCTTGACTACTAAAAGACATAAGTCTAGTAAAATGACAGTATTGTCAAAGACATTAAGTAACCTCAGATCACCTAAATAAACTTCCATAGCAGGAAGTAGGATGCAGCCACTTACCATGGAATCCGATACTACATTCAATATGTAACCTAACATTGGATAGTGTTCAAAGAACCAGAGACTTATTCGGATAACCTACAGATGAGTAAAAATACAAGGAGAGAACCGAGCACCGACTCTCACCTAATGACATTAAGCACTAAGAACCTACGAGCCAAAGAGGTTAACTACATCAGAGCCCGAGGCGCGGTAAGTTGTAAGAGAACTTATTTAAGCCACGAAGGAACTACAATTCGTAGATATGAACGGTTACCAAACCTATAACTTAGATTGTGGAACATATTGCCAGGAAAAGACACCAATGAGAATAATGAGATAGTACATTGGCAGGAGCGGAGAACGAACCATGCCTTTTAGGGTGGGGATACCTCTCCTTATTGTGAGGCCAAGAGTGGGAATAAACCCCTCAAAAAGGGCTTTCACTTGTTAGAGAAATAATACATTTGTTAGAGAATGGAAACTGTAAACCTTGAGACTACCTTTACTCATACCAGATACACTTGAGTAATAAGGAAGGCTATAGAGATAGACCTCAAATCCAAACCCAGGATTTAAGAATCAGTATTCGTCTGGGATAAACATGGTGAGGGCACAGAGTGACACGTCAAGTGACCAACGCTCAAAAAGCTTTTGATTCAACGAATGACTTCTTCAGTAACCGGTTAAATTACATGGTAAATAACATCATAAAGGATGAAAGAACGTGAGAGAAATTACCCTACTTACGAACCTGAGATGGATGCAGAACACCTTCATATTAAGAGATAACCATTTTATAACACAGTACGGCAACCGCCATACACCAAAATGAGAGAACCCCCAGTGTGTTTACACCAGGAAAAGATTAATTATAAGATAAGATGTTAGAATAAGTGAGTAAGTAGTTGCACCACATCATGGGCAACATAGTAAAGGCCAACTACCACGGTAGTAGTGGTCGTGAGTACAATATTCATATAAGGGGATTAAGTCATGGTGCGCAGTAAGGCGACCGTCAGGTATGAGCCGTCAAATATTGACACTGAGGCAATTAGATTTATGAGTTAAGACCAATATAAGTAAGGAAATAAGGTGGTAGACGAACTGTGCATTGATGCCAGTAGTCTGGACCTGGTTTGGTAAGATTACACAGGAAGCACACTACCCATTCCTTAAGGAACTGGAAGTGCATTCCTAGTAGAATAAATATGAGAAAGAAGATAAGAGGCTCTATGGAAAGAGACCTAAGCTACTATGAAATTGAGTCAATACGGAATACAGAAAGGAGCTAGAGCATACCATACCCGAGAACACAGTAAATGGATTTCCCTTCCCTTGATTAACTTCAAGAAGAACAATAAATGTTATTACGGAACGATGAAAGAGGAGATCGACAACAGAATACTTCATAATTAGCAATAGCTAAACGTGTGGCGGACACTATGAGTTTACTAAAATGAGACGTGGGACGACTGCACCCCACAGGGGCTTGCAGGCCTGACACGCTCATTTATGAGTTAGTTAGGTAAGTAGTAATGTACCAGTAAGGTACCCCATGCATGTAGACGAGTGGTGTAAGGAACACGGGAAGTAGTCGACTCCGTACCACGGACAACGACGCAAGATCAGACAAGAGCAGCTATTACCACAAACAGTCGAAGAGAAGAATTCAGTTGAACCAACAACACAAGGGAATCAGAGAACAAATAATTAAGGACTATGAAGTGCGAAGAGCAGGGATTGATAAGCACAGACATTGGACATGTCTTAAAGTGTTAAGGATAAGGCTGTAAAGCGCAATAAGCACTAAACAGTAGTTTCAGATTAAGGGTCATCCTCAGACCAAAGGTCAGTTGGAAAGAACGATTTAGACATTCGAGAAAACACTAAGAGTATGAACATAAGATCTTCAAGGAGAATGGATAGACGAGTTACAACTCATTAAGGCCGTGTATATAAAAAGATCACACGTGCCCACTGAGAGACCAATATTCCTAAACTGTAAGGAGGCAGAAGGATATACAACACTATGAACGATTAGAAAGGCAGTTAGGCCTAAGTTTATCAGAATCGCGCAGCTGAAGCTAGCAGACCACTACCTTTGAGACTACACCCAACTAAGCTAAGAAAATGGTATAAGTACCGTTAAGAATCCTCGATACAGAGACTAAGCCATTAACATAGTTATGACCCTATGATCCAATTATAAGTGAGATAGATGACATAGAAGCTAGAATGCTTGGTAAGAATTAGAAATCTTGAACTTATGTTCAAGGATGATATAATGTTGACTACGTGGGCGTAATCCATTTTAAGGGGGGTAGAGCGAAAGCCGCTTAGTGTATGTTTATGTACTTAGTACATAAACTACGGTGCGCATAGCACAAAATAATTTGAGAATATGTTTTACATAAACATTTTGAGATAAAATCATGGTTATTGCACACAGAAGATGTGAATATCATAAATATTAAGTACCTATATTGTTGACTCGGTGTGTGACTACAAGTTAAGAGAACTAAGGAAGAGAATTAAGGAAGAGGATTAAGGAGATTTAAGAAATAAGGAATATATGAGGTATGAGTCGATATGAGACTATGTGTGAGATAAGAATAAGATAACACTATGGGATACTGTTCGATATGAATATAAGGAAGAAGATAGTAATGCTATGAGATATAAGATGGTGAGAATTGGTATGAGACGGTTATAGAACTTAGAAGGAATTTAAGTCTTGAGGTAATTACTAAGAGATGAATCGGGAATGTTGATGGACTGAGTCCACACCTTGGTGATGTAATGATTACGACTAGAATCACTAAAAGATAGAAAATTGGAAATGACTGAATTATTTGATGTTTGAAAATGACGTGGGAGGTGGAACTTGATTTTCTAGGGATCAAGGGAAACCGAACACAAATTGGGGTGGAAGGATAGTTCAACACTGATGCTGATCACATCAGGGTAGGATGATTCCTGAAACTCCCTACCAATGGTCACAATTTGTAACACCCCATCTCGATCCAATCGTGGTTATCACAAACTTATCACCATATATACAAACTCTACAGCGGATTCAAATACATTCCAGGACCTTGCCATGGTCTGACTACAAAATATACCAAACAATAGTACATACGAATTTTAACCAAATACATATCCTTCTTACAATCTCCTCACATCCTATACATCTTACTAACTCAAAATGCCATACGAGTGTACATGCACAACTCGTAGGCCACACTTAACCCGTAACGCTTGTACCCCATCTTACTCTCGTGATGGGCGCCTCCTGGCGTTCACCTGTGTAGTAAAAACAGCCCCCAAAAGGGGTCAGCACGAATGCCGGTACGATCCTTTCATGGCCCCAAGTTAACGTGGTTACGACGACTAATTGTCGATAGCATAGAGGTTGATTAGATGCACAACATAATAGAAAGTGCAATAAACAACAATCCAAACATGAACAATCAAAGTTCAAACACAATGAACGACTTAAATGCGTTCCCTTATTTAGTGAGTCAATTACTTCACTCCTTAAGTTACGTTTCCTCTTAATCTTAGTCCATCCTTATCTTACCTCAATATTAGTCTTATCTTAGTCTTAGAAAACAACCAACCTTTAAAAAGGAATGGATGTAGCTTATCTCGGTCTTAAAATACAAACCATCCTTTAAAAAGGAATGGTTGCAACTTATCTCAAACCTTATCTTAATCTTAGAATACAAACCACTCTTTAAACAGAAATGATTGTATCTATCTCAATGTTTATTTTTGTCGGGTCAAAAGTGACCCTAACCAATGAGCTATTAACTCCACTGTTGAATAAACAACTATCTTACAATTTAGGATTTAGGTGATCCTACCGCACCATCTTATGCCTCCTACCTGGACTGTATGTCCAATGTAGCTGAGCCGGCAACCGACCCAGGCAACAAGTCCGAAGACAAGTCCTTAAGCGGAAGACGGATCTGCTATCGATACCGACCCCCTTTCTTAGCATGCATGACCGGAGTCAGTCCTGGGTTCCTCTCCTCCCCCCCCTTAAGTTCCAGTAGTAGAAGTCTCAAGACAATGTTTGTTGGTTAACCTCTTCGGTTATAACAACTAATATTAGGGAGTGTTCCTTAGTCTCACTCAATTCCTACTAAACGTTGGTTAGTAAGTTCTCACGGTAAGTTGTTTTGGTTTTCAAACATCACACAACAATACAATTGAAATACCCCAAACTTAGATATGGTGTTTAAATGATAAACTAAGATATAAGGAGGCTAAATAATGCCTTAGAAACATTAAGAAATATTTCTAATCAAAGAAAATATAAGGAAACACCAAAAGAGCAGTTTAAGCAAAAACGTGCTCTAAGCTTGGAGAGATATGGGAGAGTACCCAAATATTGTTCCAAGACCTTAGTAATATCCTAATGGTCATTTTAAATCAATTACCAAAGAAACCAAGCTTGAAAACAAGTTAAAACACAAAATGTGCTTTAAGGAGTCTTAAAGCACGTTTTTGAAAAATTGTCTTGTAAATGAGTTTTGAATGGCTAAATGTCCATCATTACTCTTTAATTAATATGTGTACTATATAGTATCACATTTGGAGGTCTATATCAATGGGAAATCAAAAATTTCACAACAATGTGCCTTGTTTTTGATGAATAGTGAATTTATTTAGCTAGTTTATAACATAAGTCTATATAAGTGAGACATTTGGTCAACAAAGACTAAACTACCCTCATTACTAAAGGGGGCCGGTTTCTTAAGGGGTGAGTCACCACTTCATGACTCATTAAGTTAAGAGAAAGCAAATAAGTAAGTTATAAAGCATAAACACTATTCACCTTTTTAAGATAAATATCACTTTAGCTTACCTCTCTCCTCACTTCTTCTTCATTTCCCTTGTTGCCCGATTTCTTGCTCTCTTTCTCTTCTCCATTCACGTTGAGCTTAACCTCCATGAAAGCTTCCCTTTCTCTTGCACACCACTTGCTCATTTAGCTCCAAATCCAAAACAAATAGATATTCTTCTTAGTTAGCTCAAGCTCCTCCTTTCTATCTTTTCAAAACTTCAAGAGCTTCATTTTGGTGCCAAGTCAAACCACCATTAGAGGAGGAAATTCAAGTTTGGAGACTCCATTGGCATCTCCATTCTCTTAAGGTAAAGAAAGTGTAAGAAAATCTAGGTTTCCACCATTTTCTTCACTTAACCGAAAATATATACTCATGGGACTCCATGTTTATGCCTTGTTCTAGCTTGTTTCTACTCTTCAAAGGAGAGAGGAGGTCTTTCTTGCTTCACATCCAAGTTGTCTTGAGAAACCAAGGTAAAACAATCACATTAATACCTTAAAACATATTTTTAACCTAGGGTTTGTTCCTTAGGGTTAATGTATTATCTAGTACTCATTGGAGTCATTGGATATTGGTTAGAACATTGGCAAGGAGAATCACATTGGTGACCGAGATTGAACAAAGAAAACCTAAGGAGAAAGCTTTTAAGCTTGTGAGAAAACAAGGTAAATTACTTACCTTAAGGTGTTTTGTTGTTTAAGGGAATGAGGTGTGATATATGATGAGTTTAGTGTAGAGTTTATATTGGAAGGTGCTATAAAACCTAGGAGAAACAATCTATCTTGTGAACTTGTGACTAAGGAGCAAATGAGAAAAGAGATAGTTTAAGAATATAAAGGTGAAGTACAAGAAGCATTTTATTTCAATGGGAGCCTTGTTGAGTGTATTCGCAGGTTGAAGGCATATATATGTGGAAATTCAGTGGTTAAGATTATTGTCATTTAAGGGCCTAAGTGCCAAGCATTTTAAGTTTAAGCACTATATGATGATGTGGTGTGGTTTGGTGTAAATTGGGTGTTAAGCTATTGTGATGAGAATTTGTGTGGTATTGGTTGTTTGGTGGAGAAAACCCATGTGTTAGGAGGTACTATATACTAGAGAACCTATGGCAAAATTTAAAGGAGAGTTTAAGTGTTTAAGATATCCTAAGGAATTTAATGACTAAGGAAGTACTAGGAATGTTCTATAGGTTGTCTTGATGAAAAAGGGTGAAGTTAAGGTATTTTAATGACTTATGATGACTTAGGTATCACCATGGAAGGTTTAGGAATCAAGAGAATGTATTGGAGTATTTAGGACTTAGGCAAATGTTGGTGCACATCTAGGAAGGAAATAATGTAATGATGATGGAAGTTTAATCTTGTTAAGGACCTTAAGTGAATGTTTAAAAGAGTTTAGATAGTGAGAGATGCTTGGGAGATGATGTTATAGTGGTGAAGGAAACATTTGGCATAGTGGTTACACTAGGTATGAACCACCACCTAGAAACCTAGAGGAAAACATTACAAGTGTTAGCATTATTACAAGGAAAATGCATAATGACTAAGATGGATTGGTGGATGATTTAAGGTATTTTAGGAGGGCTTAAGGTGTATTTGAGGTGCCCAAATGAGGTTATAACATATGAGGATATATGAGGAGAAGTTTGGAGTTGAAAAGGAATTTAGAACAAGTTTTTGAGAGCCGACCGGCCTTAGGACCGGACTTGCAAGGTCGGTCGGGCTCTGTTACACTACCGGAAAATGTTTCTGGAATCGACCGGCTTGGGGGACCGGACTTACAAGTCCGGTCGGGCTTGTTTTTGTGAGAGGGAAATGTTTCTGGAATAGACCGGACATGGGACCGGACTTGTCAAGTCCGGTCGGCATGAATTTAGTACGGATTATAAGTCTCTGGAATCGACCGGACATAGGACCGGACATGTAAGTCCGGTCGGAGTGAATTTCTAACGGAAAAGGTACTGGAATGGACCGGACTTGGCAAGTCCGGTCGGTAAGTCCGGTCGAGCCTAAAAATAAAAAAAAAAAAGAAATTTCAATTTCTAAAATGGTAATGGGTAATGAGGTATGCCCTTGGTAGGGTAGTAATGATTGGGACCCTAAGAACTTAAGGAATTAAGTTAAGATTAAGTATAAGTTTTAATGTTTAAAGTTAAGTTTGTAAGACTAAGTGATAAAGACTTGAGAGGTTATTGAATGGAAGTCCTTAGGGACTAAGTGAGTTAAGTAAGGTGCAAATAACTAATAACCTAAAAATGAATGAATGTTTTAGGTTTGTGAGTTGGGACCCCGAAGAAGATTAGTCAAACAACGATCGACGGTGAACGGTACAATCCTTTTCGTGACCTGCTTGCTAACGAGGTGTCCCTCGGCTTGTGTGCTATCTGTTTATTTGCTATGACTAAAACAAGATAAAGCATGCAACCGGTTATATTGTTCTCGTTGTGTTGTGTTACATTTACACTAACCCGCGAGGCTTGAGATTGTTACTAACCAAGTTTAGTACTTACTGAGTTAAGAATAAGAGTTAAGTTGATGGTTGTTGGTTAATGCCCGATAAGGCTTAGCTAGCACATGGTGTTTAAGATGTCTACTAACTGGAACTTGAGTGAGGAAACCCGGGACCGATCTCCGGTCATGCATGCTAAGTGGAAAGGGGGACGGTATCTGAATCAGATCCGCCCTCCGCTTAAGGACTTGTCTTCGGACTTGTAGCCTAGGGCCGGTTGCCGGCTCAGCTACGCTGGACTCCCGTCCAGAGTAGGTGGCATTAAGATGGTGCGGTGGGATCACCTAAATCCCAGGTTCGAATTAAGCTACAACCAATCCCTTCCAGGAAAGGTTTGTATACTGAGATTAAGATTAAGACTGAGATTGAGATTAAGATTAAGATAAGGTAAGGAACTGAGATTAAGGAAATGAGGACTAAGGAGGGGGTTACTAACCCACTTGTTAAGGGAACGCTTGAGTCGTTCATTGCTTGTGAACTATATATGTTCATCTGTGGTTATTGTTATTGCACTTCATATAATGTTTGTGTATGTAATCAATTTCCATGCTATCGACAATTAGTCGTCGTAGCCCCGTTAGCTTGGGGGCCATGAGAGGGTGTACCAGCATTCGTGCTGACCCCCTCGGGGGCTATTTTTACACTTGCAGGTAAGAGGCCGATGAGGACGCACTACGAGAGTAGGAGCGGTTAGACTTAGGTTGGGACTTTATTTTGAGTTCGGGTTGCGCCTGTGCACCCGACTGTCTATATTAAACTGATGTAAGTTTGGGATTATGTTTGAGATACTAGTACTCGGTTGGTCGTGGTATTATGAATGTTGATGTGTAAGTTGGATAATTTTTTTGGATAAGTATTGTAAGTATTTAAATAACCGGTATATTCTAACGATCAGACCGTGGCAAGGTCCAGAGTTGTTTATTTCCGCTGCGACGTATTCGATTAAGTGTTCAGATTGCGATAACCACGATAGGCTTTGGATGGGGTGTTACAAAAAGTGGTATCAGAGCGTAGTTACGCTCTGATCAAGAAATACCGGACATGAGTGACCACCGAGTTAGGATATAAGTTAAGGAATAAGTGTGGGTTAAGGGTGTGAGAAGTTAGAGTGAGTAGAGTCAGATGACCACTAATAAGTGTGGATTGTCTTTACCGTCTACGGACGTTATAAATTTACTAACCAAACAATGGTGAATGCGAATCTAATGTAAGTTATGCTTGTTCAGATGGCAGGACGCCCTAGAGGAGGCCGAGGTCGCGGCCGGGGTGAGGATATTCCAGGGATACCTGGAGGGCAGACGATCGCAGAGATCGTAGCTGCCGCTTTAGGGCACATGGGCTATCAGCCTGGTGTGGGTGCACCACCTCCACCGCCACAACCTAGGGAACCAACTGGGTGAAGAGTCTTGCAGATCTTCGACCCGCTCATTTCAAGGGGGAGACCGATCCCGCCAAGCTTGAGGCGTACATCTCCGAGCTGGAGACCGCCTTCGAGACCCTTGATGTCCCTGCTGGGATCAAGGTGCGCTAGCTGCTTTCTACCTGAAGGGGGCGGCGGGCGATTGGTGGAAGCTGGTGAGGGCCGAGCATGTGGCCAACCAGAGTTCGGCTGGGAGCAGTACACCGCCTTGCTACGGGCAAAGTACTACCCCGCCCATGTCCAGACGAAGAAGCGCTTGCAGTTAGATGCGCTTAAGCAGTCGGACAAGATGACGGTGGACGAGTATTACTCAGAGTTCACCGCCTTGCTCCGTCTTCTGCCAGGTCTAGGGTATTCTGACCAGATCTTGGTAGACCGCTTCTATGGCGGGCTTAGCCATCGACTCCGCTACGGCATGGGGCCGACGAGTTACACTACCTTGCAGGTAATAAGAATGATTGAAATTTGAGTAAGTGGTGAATAAGATTTAATTATGAGAAATAAGTGAGACTAATACTATGGAAAAGCAGGAGTGCTATCATGCCGCTGCTAAGGTTGAGATTACCGTCCAGCTGAGGGACGAGGAGAATGCTAAGAGGAAGAGTGCTGGGAAGAGCTCAGAGTCAAGGGCAAGGAGGGTACAAGAAACAAAAGTACCAGCCTCAGGCCCAGAAGAATCAGAACCCGAAAGGGAAGGAGGAAAAGGAGAAGGCTTCGGAAGAGCCATTGAAGCTGACCTATGCTATTGCAGCTACACCACTGCGCTCTAAGGCGCCAAAGGGTGAGAAAAATGATATTGAATGAGTTAAGAAATAAATTAGTACCGTTTGAGATATGAGAATTGACAATGTGAATCATCAGGATCTGAGACTGAGAGGGGAGCCGGTGGTGGCTACCAGCGACGCTTCATCTGTAGATGGTGTCACAAGGACCACCCCGGGCTCGACTGTAAGGGAATAAGGTGGAGTGCAACTTCTGTGGTGTCTACGGGCATCGAGCTTATGAGTGTTACCGGAATCCTGCTAGCAGAGCCTATAGGCCCGACACCAGGGGCAAGGGCAACCGATCAGGGAGCTGGATCTGACGGTCAGAGGAAAGTGCAGCAGCCGGCGGACAAGAACCCAGGGTGACCCAGAAGACGGGGCCCTCTACACATGGTGGATCGGGACGATGAGCCTGAGCCCTCATCGAGGCCAGGTACCACTATAACCATTTAGTAATAAAACTACCTGCTTACCGCATTATCATGCATGTTTGGTGAAATATATGAGTTAAGTAAAATAAGATGAGATTAGAACTTAAGTAAGACATAACCTACTACCACTTTAGGAAGATTCAACATCTGCTACCCTATACCATCTACATCTAACCCGGAGCACACCGACATCGAAACCACACACTTTCCAACCGAACAATGTCAGGTTATCCGCCCAGGTATGATTTTATTAAGGGGATACCTGACACCCGACGCACAAATAGCCATCATCAGGAGATGCAATCAACTAGGAATGGGACCGGGAGGTTTTTACACACCGGAGTACCCAGGGGGAGCAAGGATGAAATTAAAGATGATGAGCTTGGGCAAGGATTGGAATCCGTATGCCAAGAATTACCAAACCACAAGGGAGCAAGATGGAGTCTCACCACCGGGAATACCCGAAGAGTTCCATCCAGTTATTACACAAGTCGTGGAAATCGCTCAGCAGTTGGAAGCTGAACCGATTCCAGACATCCAGCCAGACATTTGCATTGTAAACTTCTACGAAAAAGATGGGAAACTGGGACTACACCAGGATAAGGACGAGACAACGGAGTCTCTCGAAAGAGGGATACCCGTAGTGTCTTGGTCCATTGGAGATGATGCGGAGTTTTTATACGGCGAGCAGAAGCGTGCGGACCGTGCAGATAAGATAATACTTAAGTCAGGTGATGTATTAATTTTGGGAGGAGAATCAAGGATGTTATACCATGGGATTAAGAGAATCAAGCTGAATACAGCACCGTCAGCAGTAATCAATGCGACGCATATGAGACCAGGAAGATTAAACCTAACCTTTAGACAATATTAGCCATGTAATGTTAGAATGAGATGAGAAATGAGATGTAAGATTGAAGCACATGTTGTAAACAGGATGGTCATAAATAAAATAACAGTGTTGTTCATATAAATTGTTACGACTCTTGTTATACCATCAATACTCATGAGCTTGTGAACACAATTAGGTTATGGACTCGGTACGGAAGGTGCACTAAGCATACTCACAGAGGCACAGGCCGACGCTAGCGGTACTATCCTCACCGGCACCTTTCCGATCAATGGGATTGAGGCATCAGTTCTCTTCGACTCAGGGGCCTCGCATACCTTTGTCTCTGCATCATTTGCGAGCAGGTTGGGGCTAGACGCTGATGAGCTACCCGACTTCACGGTTACGCTCCCGTCTAAGGAGAAGGTTCGTTGCACTCGTTACTACCGAGGAGCCACCATCAGAATTAAGGGGGAAGACTTCCCAGTCAGTTTCATTGAGTTCAGTAAGCTAGGATTTGATGTTATCTTCGGGATGAACTGGTTGGAGCGGCACAAGGGACGTATCCTCTGCGCCGAGCATAGATTGCTGCTCAGGAGTCCGTCTGGGGTAACAATATCATACCGCCAGAGGCCCAGAGAGCCTTCGACTAAGATCATCACCGCCATGGCAATGTAAAAGAATTAAGGAGAAAGGAAGAAGTATACCTCTGCTATGTACAGGACATAGAGAGAGACCCTGAGTTCGACCCCGACTTACCGGTAGTGTCGGAGTTCCCCGACTTATTTCCACGGGAACTGCCCGGCATGCCACCCACTCGGGAGGTAGAGTTCACCATTGAGCTGCTACCTGGTACCGGACCGATAGCCAAAGCACCATACCGTATGGCTCCGGCAGAAATGACTGAGTTAAAAGAACAACTGAAAGATTTGTTGGATAAGGGATTCATTAGACCAAGTGTGTCACCATGGGGAGCGCCAGTCCTCTTCGTGAAGAAGAAGGATGGTAGTCTCCGCCTCTGCATCGACTACAGAGAGCTGAATGCAGTGACAGTGAAGAATAAGTACCCACTACCCCGCATTGACGATCTGTTCGATCAGTTGAAGGGAGCATCTGTGTTTTCCAAGATTGATCTCAGATCGGGGTATCATCAGATAGCCATTAAGGAGGGAGATATTGAGAAGACGGCATTCCGGACACGATACGGCCACTATGAGTTTACAGTGATGCCGTTCGGTTTGTCGAACGCGCCAGCGAAGTTTATGGATCTGATGAACCGCTTGTTCCGGGAGCAGCTGGACAAGTCGGTGGTGGTTTTTATTGATGATATTTGATATATTCAAAGTCTAAGGTTGAGCATGAGGAACATTTGAGGAGGGTGTTGGAAATATTAAGGGAGAACCAGCTATATGCTAAGTTCTCCAAGTGTGAGTTTTGGCTTGACCAGGTCTCTTTCCTAGGTCATGTCATCTCAGATGCTGGGATCGCAGTGGATCCAGCAAAGATTGATGCCGTACGTACCTGGCCAAGGCCGAAGACTGTTACCGACATCCGGAGCTTTCTCGGTCTGGCAGGTTACTACAGGAGGTTTGTTAGAGATTTCAGCAAGGTCGCGAAGCCGATGACCAGTCTGATGAAGAAAGATGCACCATTTCTATGGACAGTCGACTGTGAGAGATCATTTCAGCGCTTGAAGGACTCACTGACCACTGCACCGGTACTGACCATTCCAGACGGTACAGAGGGCTTTGAGGTTTATTGTGATGCATCCGGCAGAGGGCTGGGTTGCGTGCTCATGCAACATGGCAAGGTGGTGGCATATGCCTCACGCCAGTTGAAGAAACATGAGGAGAACTACCCCACACATGATTTAGAGCTGGGAGCTGTAGTCTTCGCTTTGAAGATATGGCGCCACTACTTATATGGGGTTAGTGTCACGATCTACACCGATCACAAAAGTTTGAAATACATATTCACTCAGAAGGAGTTAAATCTTCGACAGAGGAGATGGTTAGAATTTCTGAAAGACTATGACATTGACCTCCAATACAAAGAAGGGAAGGCCAATGTTGTAGCAGATGCCCTGAGCCGTCGAGCACACTCACTCCATTCGCTAGTTTCTTTCTCCAGCTTGGTTGATGAGGTGCGAGAGGCTCAGAGGACTGATGAGTATATGAGAGAGGTCAGACAGAAGCTGACAGATGGTACCTTTGAGAGTCAGAAATACGACTTCAGACTTCATGATGATGATCTGATCAGACTTAAGGGCCGATTATGCATACCACGAGGTAACACGGATCTGAAAGACCGTATACTTAGAGAATCACACTGTTCTTCAGTTTCCATCCATCCGGGAGCCTCTAAAATGTATAAAGACATGAAGAGATACTTCTGGTGGTCGGGGATGAAGACAGATGTTACCGAGTTCGTCTTGAGGTGTCTCACATGCCAGAAGGTGAAATTCGAGCACAGACGACCGGGCGGAATGGTACAGTCGATGCCAGTTCCGGAGTGGAAGTTCCATGATATCTCCATGGACTTCGTAGTTGGGCTTCCACCTGCTAGGGGAGGTCTCAACATGATATGGGTGGTGGTGGATCGCCTTACCAAAGTAGCCCGATTCATACCGATGAAGGATACTTGGAAGGTGACCAAATTAGCTGAGTTATTTGAGAAAGAAATCATGAGGCATCACGGCATACCAAAGACCATAGTGTCAGATAGAGATACCAGATTCCTTTCGAGGTACTGGAGAGCTACCAGAGAAGCGTTGGGTACAGAACTCAAACTGAGTACCGCGTTCCATCCTCAGACAGATGGTCAGACTGAGCGTACTATTCAGACACTCGAGGACATGCTGAGAGCATGTGCCTTAGACTTCCAGGGCAGTTGGATTGACAGATTGCATCTGATCGAGTTTTCATACAACAACAGCTATCACGCTTCGATCAAGATGGCACCTTTTCAAGCGTTGTACGGTAGACCATGTCGTACACCGCTCTGCTGGGATGAGTCGAGTGAGACGGTCATTATAGGACCAGAGTACTTAGAACAAGTTCAGGCTGAAGTTCAGCAAATCAGGGAGAACATGAAAGCTGCTCAAGATAGGCAGAAGTCGTATGCTGATGTTCGACGACGAGACCTGGAGTTCGCAGTGGGCGACCGGGTATTTCTGCGAGTATCACCGATGAAGGGTGTATTCAGGTTTGGGCAGAAGGGCAAGTTAAGCCCGAAATTTGTTGGTCCTTATGAGATTACGGAGCGGGTGGGCCCGGTTGCTTACAGGTTGAATTTACCTGAGCTGGGTAAAGTGCATGATGTTTTTCATGTTTCACAGCTAAAGAAATACATGCACCACCCCTCCCATGTGTTAGAACCTGAGAGGTTGACCTTAGAACCAAATATGAGATCCGTGGAGACTCCTCAGAGAATCTTGGACAGAAAGACTAGGGACACTCGCCACAAGTCAGTGCGACTGGTGAAGGTTCTCTGGTCTAACCAGGATGTCGAAGAGGCCACGTGGGAATTAGAGGATAAGATGAGGGCGAAGTACCCTTCTTTATTTACTGACTAGATCGTCTGTATAGGGTACGGGGCGTACCCCTTTTAAGGGGGGTAGAGCTTCCTCGCTTTTGAGTTAGGAAACGATCATGTTTGTCGTTTGTTTGGTTGTTTAAGATGTGGATTTGTGTAAGTTGCTACACTTTGGTGTAAGTTTGAGTTGAGTTATGTATGATACTTATGTATTGTATTTGAGATTGACCTTTGAGTCTTGAGATGTATGAATGTGAATATAAGATGTGGTTATTAATTAAGAGAACTGTGTACCGTGAATGGTTAAACACATGTGTGAACTTTGAGGACAAAGTTCTTTTAAGGGGGGTAGATTGAAATACCCCAAACTTAGATATGGTGTTTAAATGATAAACTAAGATATAAGGAGGCTAAATAATGCCTTAGAAACATTAAGAAACATTTCTAATCAAAGAAAATATAAGGAAACACCAAAAAGCAGTTTAAGCAAAAACGTGCTCTAAGCTTGGAGAGACATGGGAGAGTACCCAAATATTGTTCTAAGACCTTAGTAATATCCTAATGGTCATTTTAAATCAATTACCAAAGAAAACCAAGCTTGAAAACAAGTTAAAACACAAAATGTGCTTTAAGGAGTCTTAAAGCACGTTTTTGAAAAATTGTCTTGTAAATGAGTTTTGAATGGCTAAATGTCCATCATTACTCTTTAATTAATATGTGTACTATATAGTATCACATTTGGAGGTCTATATCAATGGGAAATCAAAAATTTCACAACAATGTGCCTTGTTTTTGATGAATAGTGAATTTATTAAGCTAGTTTATAACATAAGTCTATATAAGTGAGACATTTGGTCAACAAAGACTAACTACCCTCATTACTAAAAGGGGGCCGGTTCTTAAGGGGTGAGTCACCACCTTCATACTCATAAGTAAAGAGAAAGCAAATAAGTAAGTTATAAAGCATAAAACACTATTCACCTTTTTAGATAAATATCACTTTAGCTTACCTCTCTCCTCACTTCTTCATTTTTCCTTGTTGCCCACGATTTCTTGCTCTCTTTCTCTTCTCCATTCACGTGAGCTCACCTCCATGAAAGCTCCACTTCTCTTGCACACCACTTGCTCATTTAAGCTCCAAATCCAAAACAAAATACATATTCTTCTTAGTTAGCTCAAGCTCCTCCTTTCTATCTTTTCAAAACTTCAAGAGCTTCATTTTGGTGCCAAGTCAAACCACCATTAGAGGAGGAAATTCAAGTTTGGAGACTCCATTGGCATCTCCATTCTCTTAAGGTAAAGAAAGTGTAAGAAAATCTAGGTTTCCACCACCATTTTCTTCACTTGACCGAAAATATATACTCATGGGACTCCATGTTTATGCCTTGTTCTAGCTTGTTTCTACTCTTCAAAGGAGAGAGGAGGTCCTTCTTGCTTCACATCCAAGTTGTCTTGAGAAACCAAGGTAAAACAATCACATTAATACCTTAAAACATATTTTTAAACCTAGGGTTTGTTCCTTAGGGTTAATGTGTTATCTAGTACTCATTGGAGTCATTGGATATTGGTTAGAACATTGGCAAGGAGAATCACATTGGTGACCGAGATTGAACAAAGAAAACCTAAGGAGAAAAGCTTTTAAGCTTGTGAGAAAACAAGGTAAATTACTTACCTTAAGGTGTTTTGTTGTTTAAGGGAATGAGGTGTGAGTATATGATGAGTTTAGTGTAGTTTATATTGGGAAGGTGCTATAAAACCTAGGAGAAACAATGACTACTCTTGTGAACTTGTGACTAAGGAGCAAATGAGAAAAGAGATAGTTTAAGAATATAAAGGTGAAGTACAAGAAGCATTTTATTTCAATGGGAGCCTTGTTGAGTGTATTCGCAGGTTGAAGGCATATATATGTGGAAATTCAGTGGTTAAGATTATTGTCATTTAAGGGCCTAAGTGCCAAGCATTTTAAGTTTAAGCACTATATGATGATGTGGTGTGGTTTTGGTGCAAATTGGGTGTTAAGCTATTGTGATGAGATTTGTGTGGTATTGGTTGTTTGGGTGGAAAACCCATGTGTTAGGAGGTACTATATACTAGAGAACCTATGGCAAATTTTAAAGGAGAGTTTAAGTGTTTAAGATATCCTAAGGGAATTTAATGACTAAGGAAGTACTAGGATGTTCTATAGGTTGTCTTGATGAAAAAGGGTGAAGTTAAGGTATTTTAATGACTTATGATGACTTAGGTATCACCATGGAAGGTTTAGGAATCAAGAGAATGTATTGGAGTATTTAGGACTTAGGCAAATGTTGGTGCACATCTAGGAAGGAAATAATGTGATGATGATGGAAGTTTAAATCTTGTTAAGGAACTTAAGTGAATGTTTAAAAAGAGTTTAGATAGTGAGAGATGCTTGGGAGATGATGTTATAGTGGTGAAGGAAACATTTGGCATAGTGGTTACACTAGGTATGAACCACCACCTAGAAACCTAGAGGAAAACATTACAAGTGTTAGCATTATTACAAGGAAAATGCATAATGACTAAGATGGATTTTGGGGATGATTAAGGTATTTTAAGGAGGGCTTAAGGTGTATTTGAGGTGCCCAAATGAGGTTATAACATATGAGATATATGAGGAGAAGTTTGGAGTTGAAAAGGAATTTAGAAACAAGTTTTTAGAGCCGACCCCTTAGGACCGGACTTGCAAGGTCGGTCGGGCTCTGTTACACTACCGGGAAATGTTTCTCTGGAATCGACCGGACTTGGGGACCGGATTACAAGTCCGGTCGGGCTTGTTTTTGTGAGAGGGAAAATGTTTCTGGAATAGACCGGACATGGGACCGGACTTGTCAAGTCGGTCGCATGAATTAGTACGGATTATAAGTCTCTGGAATCGACCGGACATAGGACCGGACATGTAAGTCCGGTCGGAGTGAATTTTCTAACGGTAAAAGGTACTGGAATGGACCGGACTTGGCAAGTCCGGTCGGTAAGTCCGGTCGAGCCTAAAAATAAAAAAAAAGAAATTTCAAATTTCTAAAATGGTAATGGGTAATAGGTATGCCCTTGGTAGGGGTAGTTGATTGGGACCCTAAGAACTTAAGGAATTAAGTTAAGATTAAGTATAAGTTTTAATGTTAAAGTTAAGTTTGTAAGACTAAGTGATAAAGACTTGAGAGGTTATTGAATTGGAAGTCCTTAGGGACTAAGTGAGTTAGTAAGGTGCAAATAACTAATAACCTAAAATGAATGAATGTTTTAGGTTTGTGAATTTGGGACCCCCGAAGAATATTAGTCCAAACCACGATCGACGGTGAACGGTACAATCCTTTTCGTACCTGCTTGCTTACGAGGTGTCCCTCGGCTTGTGTGCTATCTGTTTATTTGCTATGACTAAAACAAGATAAAGCATGCAACCGGTTATATTGTTCTCGTTGTGTTGTGTTACATTTACACTAACCCGCGAGGCTTGAGATTGTTACTAACCAAGTTTAGTACTTACTGAGTTAAGAATAAGAGTTAAGTTGATGGTTGTTGGTTAATGCCCGATAAGACTTAGCTAGCACATGGTGTTTAAGATGTCTACTAACTGGAACTTGAGTGAGGAAACCCGGGACCGATCTCCGGTCATGCATGCTAAGTGGAAAGGGGGACGGTATCTGAATCAGATCCGCCCTCCGCTTAAGGACTGGTCTTCGGACTTGTAGCCTAGGGCCGGTTGCCGGCTCAGCTACGCTGGACTCCCGTCCAGAGTAGGTGGCATTAAGACGGTGCGGTGGGATCACCTAAATCCCAGGTTCGAATTAAGCTACAACCAATCCCTTCCAGGAAAGGTTTGTATACTGAGATTAAGATTAAGATTGAGATTGAGATTAAGATTAAGGTAAGGTAAGGAACTGAGATTAAGGAAATGAGGACTAAGGAGGGGGTTACTAACCCACTTGTTAAGGGAATGCTTGAGTCGTTCATTGCTTGTGAACTATATACGTTCATCTGTGGTTATTGTTATTGCACTTCATATAATGTTTGTGTATGTAATCAATTTCCATGCTATCGACAATTAGTCGTCGTAGCCCCGTTAGCTTGGGGGCCATGAGAGGGTGTACCAGCATTCGTGCTGACCCCCTCGGGGCTATTTTTACACTTGCAGGTAAGAGGCCGATGAGGACGCACTACGAGAGTAGGAGCGGTTAGATTTAGGTTGGGACATTTATTTTGAGTTCGGGTTGCGCCTGTGCACCCGACTGTCTATATTAAACTGATGTAAGCTTGGGACTATGTTTGAGATAATAGTACTCGGTTGGTCGTGGTATTAAGAATGTTGACGTGTAAGTTGGATAATTGTTTTTGGATAAGTATTGTAAGTATTTAAACCGGTATCTTCTAACGATTAGACCGTGGCAAGGTCCAGGAGTTGTTTATTTCCGCTGCGACATATTCGATTAAGTGTCAGATTGCGATAACCACGATAGGCTTTGGATGGGGTGTTACAGATTTTTCATTTGATTTTTGTTGCACTATATTGTACTAATATCATACTAATATGTGTAATAGGTTCCAGCATTTAATTGGTACATTTATATCATGGTAAAAGATGAAAGTTTTAAGGTAAAAATGCTGATTTTAGGTACCTTTTTGATCTAAAAATCGCCCCCACTTTTACTATGAATTTAGTACTGGCATTAATTGATTTAGATGTTCAACTTATCCCCTTATAATATTATCAACTCGTGGCTCCTCAAAAACTTCAAGGTAATTGCGTAGAACGCATTTTTGTGACACCTGAAGCTGCGTTTATGTGCTTTAAGGATAACCTGAAAAATAGTTAGTCGCTATGAGTTCCAAGTGTTTATTGACGTTTTTTATAGTCAATAATAATATTTTAAGGTGTTACATTGAGTCATATGGGGTTATAACAACTTGTAACTCAATTTCCGGGCTAACTGAACACTCCCGGGGCAAAAAGGTGCGTTAAGATATTCGTCCGAGCACTTTGCTTATTTTTGAAGAAGTGGCTCAAGCATTCTATTTAGAATGGTGAATATTGATGATAGGAACTCTTAGAATAATTTATATTGGGGGTTTGTGCCACTTCGGTACCTCTCCGAGGCACTCTCGTGGGTTTATGGTGCCCTCATCGGGAACCTCCGAGCACTTTGTCTTAAACTGAGAATTAATCTTGAGAACTCCATCTTAAATGTTCATTAAGGTACTATTATGTATTTAAAATGAGGTGTAATGCTTTACTTTATTTAATAAGGTATTTCCGGGACTTTCAGGCCTTTAAAGGAACTCCCGGGCATTCTGTATTTTTTACTCAGTTCTAACTGAGGACTTGTGTTTTAAAGGTCATATAATGATCCTTGGTTAACTTTATATGAGTTTTATAGCTTATATAACATGTTTAGCTTAAGGTCGGGCTTTAACGCACATTTTTGACCTTAAGGAGTTTAGGTGCGTTTTGAACGCCTGAGTGTTTATATACTCTCTTAGGGTTTTAATAATCCCCTAAATAATATATATTTACCATTATTTAATTATTTAAATTTTAAGGGTATTTCATGACATATTTTGAAGATTTGATGATTTGTTTTTGGATTTTTTAATTTATTAATTGATTTTGAATTTTATTATGAAAATTAAGGATTGTTTGGAAAATTTTAAGAAAAATAGGTATTCCTCATATGGGCCGTGTCTAGGACATGGAGGATACCCTAACCTAAAGTTTTTCTACAAAGGGGTGACCTATGGGCTAATTAAGGCTTCCTATGTCTTGGGCCTCTATATTGGGTTGGGCCCAACAATTACCAAGCTAGCAATCTATGATATGTAGCATACAATGGAAACAAATAATACAAAAGAAAAAAACTGAAGATAAGTGAGTGACAAATATGAAAGTTCTGAACATACTAAAACCATAGTTGCTAATTAATTCGGCCGTGATGACATAACTTAAACGCTATCTCCCCTTATTCGTTTGTTTGTTTTTATTTTTAAGTCAAGGCTCTAATACAATATACATGTAACGTTAGATGATTCACAAGGGCTGCAAAACACATATAAGATAGACGGCCAATCAAAAGCTTGATTAAGGGATCATATATAAACAATTAGATATCAGATTCTTTATCCTATGCAAAATGAACCAAAACCGCTAGAATATTTACAACTAATGCGCACAAGTGAATATCAATGAATTAATGGCAACTAAAAGGAAATCCCAAAGCACAAGTAATCACGTTTTTACTGTTTTCGTTTTCTTTTTTTTTTATCTTTCCATGGCCAAACCAAAGTCATAAAAGAAAGGAAAACAATAATAATAACAGATTAAAGACCCTACCTCAAAAATTGCTAAATCCTAACTATTAACCGGTAAAAGGAATCTAAAATACCATTTTTATTTCCCCATTCTTGATTTTTGCCCAGTAATTCTACACAAAACTAGCAAAATGTGGATCCGATGTGTTGCTAATCCATTTTTATTCACTTTCGCTCTTATTTTTTATGAAAACCTAGAAACTGAGAGCATATGTAGGGATAAACTAAGCTAAACCAACATCCCTTTTTCGGTCAGACGGATTTGATATATCTTGTTGACTTCAATAGGTAATCACAAAAGGCATAAAAACCACGTGAATATGAATAATCATGTTTGATGAACAGGCAAAGACAAACAAGAGAATGTGCTCACAACGGTTCAACTATTGACAACTATAGATGCGCAATGGAGTTTAAAAAACGGAGAATATGGCCATAAAAAAGCATACAAAATTCCACCATATGAATACACATCAGATGCGGTTTGCCATTTACTTAGTTTAGAATGAAATACCTAGAGAACAATTACTTTACGAATGCTTGTCGGTTGCCAGCGTGTTCTGAATCTGAACTTGGGTTGACCGTGGAGGTTTATGAGGCAGATTCGAGCCACTTCAACTCATCCATGGTGAAGAGAACGGGAGGAGCGTGTGCGTTCCTTGCTTCGCCATCTTGGTTGCAAATTACCACGTTGAGGAGGATGAGAAGGAATGACCCTTCGCTGATTGTGAGCAGCGAGAAAGAAGGAAATGCATAGCTAACCGTTGGCGTGCACGGCTTCTCCTTGTTCGCCAGCATGGGTTGGAAATTACAGGTTGCAAGGAAACAAGAAAGGTGCAGAGCTATAGAGCGTTCTGTGTTCCTTGTTCTCCAGCGATTGGAAGAGGACGAGGGAGGCGCAAAATAGAGAGTGGAGAGAAGAAAGAAGGTGTAGAGCTAGTCGTTCGAGCTGTAGGGTGTGTTCCTTTTTCTCCTGTTTGGGTTGCAAGAACGTCAAAGGTGAGTTTTCCAGATGGGTTGTAAGACCAAGCTTAGAGAAGAGATGTAGAGCTGGAGTGTTTTGTTTAGCCAGGGGTTGCAAATTACCAGGAGGAGAAGAGAATAAAGTAGAGCATGTATTTGTGGCTTTGAAATACCCCGTTATTTAAAATAGTGATTAATTAGGCTAATCATAATTTTTAAGGCTTAATTACACTTAAATAAATACGAGGGAACAAATCCCGAAGAAAACGGACCTTTAAAATGGGTTAAAAGCATAAACGAACCTTAAAGCGCGTTTTTCGAGGAAACCGAGAAAACGCGACTTTAAGCGAGTCAAATAGACTCGTAATGATTTTGGTCAACTAAATAATTATTAATAAATATTTGAGAAGCTTCAGAACCGATAAGATTAATTAAACGAGAAAATTCCGGAAAACGGGTTCCGGTTAGTAAAAACTGTAACAACTGGGAAGTTGTGGGCTGAGAGAGTAAATAAACAAAGTTAGTGTGTCCACTTTGCAAATAAAAAGCAAAATTTGATTGTGTGTGTGTAAGGGGGGCGGCCAGCTCTCTCTCACACCCTCTTAATTCCCCTCTTATTTGCTAAAAAACAAACAAATAAGTAAAAGCAAAAAATAACCCTCTCTCTCCTATCCCCACTCCTCTCTCACGATTTCTCTCACCTCTCTACTCCTCTCCTTCTTCCTCATGTGATGGCCATGGTGATTTGAAGAAACCCACTCAACTCTCTCCTTCTCTCCTCTTGTCCAAGCTCAATCCTTGTCCAAATTCAACAAAAATTATACCATTGAAATCCCCTCACCACGGAGAACATCTTTCTCCTTACAAAAATCGAAAACAACCAACTTCATCTCCATGGGTGTGCTGCATTTGGAGCTTGAGTACCACCATTAGAAGCACCTTCACCTCCTTGGCATTTTGAGGTAAAAATATCCTTGAAAACCTATCTTTTTCTAGCCCTTGTTGGCAAAATGAAAATTCAACTAAACCCTTGGTTGGTGTCTTTTGCTCTAGCCTATTTTGGCTCCATTTTGGGTGTTGGAATCTTGCCTTGGTTGCTGTCCACCACTCCACTCATCCATTAGAAGGTAATGCTTCACTCTAGACCTTAAACAAGCATAAACCCTAGGTTGATAAGGATAGTTTCTAAGTAGTTGTGTATATTGATATGGGTTGTAGAATTGGAGTGTGAACTCCATTCAAAACCGAGAACAAAGGAGAAGAGAGGAAGAGAAGGGAAAGGAAGAAAGAAAACTAGAAAGAACAAGGTAAAGGCTCTTACCTTGAACTAGTTTTGTATTGTATTGTAACAGTTTTAAGTAGTAAAAATGAGTACTGAATTGTGTAATGAGTAGTAAGTATGTTGTAGTATAATGAGGAATGATATTGTAACAGTTTTGAAGTTTTTAAATGATGCTTAAAAGCTTGGGAAAACCATGGGTGGTATATGTATATGTGCAGGAATTTTATGGTGTTGTAGTGGAGTTGAATGGTGAGTATAATGCATTGAATAAACATGTATGTGAATGAGCAATTTGTGAGCTGAAATAGTGTATGAGCAAAGTAAGAATTATAGGGGAGATTATGTCAAATTTTATGTAGGAATGAGAGGACTTAAGTGTTTTAGAGGAGGAAGTAACCTAGGTAGTAACTAGGTGTATTTGGAGAGTTAAAATGAGTAGTTTAGCGTCTTGAAATAGATTTGGAAAGGAGCTCGTTAATGGGATGAAGCTAGATGTAAAACAATGTATTTAGAATGCTAGGAGTGACTTTAGTTGAGGAAGTAATGAGAGGTAGAAGAGAGCTTAAAAATCTGTAGCATTAGAAGAGTAAAAACTGTTGCAAGTGCAGAAATCAAATGAAGAAAAATTGTATAAGTTGAGTAGAAATTGAGTAATAAGTTTGGAGGATGAATTAAGGTGAATTAGAGCATTTAAATGAGTGGTAAACGTGTAGGGAAGTATTGGTAAAGATTGGGGAAGCGATGGGTAAAGAAATCAATTGAAAACAGATTTTAAAACCAAAGTATTGGGCCAGACCGGACTTGCGACCGGACTTGCAAGGTCGGTCGAGCCCAGAATCACAAAGACGGGAACCTTCTGGAATGGACCGGACTTGCGACCGGACTTGCAAGTTCGGCCGGACCAGAAAATTTTCCTGTCTGAAACGTTGTGGAATGGACCGGACTTGCGACCGGACTTGCAAGTTCGGTCGGGCCAGAAAAGTTCCCGTAATGAAAGCTACTGGAATGGACTGGACTTGCGACCGGACTTGCAAGGTCGGTCGAGCCTGGAATTTTGCTGTATCAAAACTTACTGACTTGGACCGACCTTGGGGACCGGACTTGCAAGGTCGGTCGATTCAAAAACAAAAAAAAATATAAAAATATAAAATATATTTTTATAATATGATTATACTAATCATATGTATATATATATATATGCCTACATACATATATGCATATATATGTAGAGGTACACTATAAATGAAGTAGTAAAGGTAAGAAAATAAGTACATGAGTAAGAAAATAAGAATAAGGGGTAATGAGAAAGGAATGGGTTTAATAATCAAGTATGAATGTGAATGAGTAGTAATTACAAATTAGGAGTATTAATGAAAGGAATAAGTTGGATCAATAATAGAACATTGATCATACAACTTCATGTATGTATAGGAATCAAGTAGTTGAGCTCCAAAGGAACCGGTAGTACGAATACGACGGTAAACGGTATGATTTCTTCATGCCCTTTATCCTAACTTGGTTACCCCGATTTGTGTGCTTATGTGATCAGCAATAAGATAAATGCACGAATCGGACTTATATTGCACTTAACTGTGTTTGAACTATTTTGTTGTTGTTGTATCTCTTGAACATTTAGTTTGTATAATTCATGAAATGTATGAATGGGAATGAAGAGTATGTGTAAGTAATGTGTACTTGTGTATTGTATGGATTTATGGAAATGAAGTACTGACTTCTACTAATTCCTAACAATCTAACTCCTAACATGAGTAATGAGTAAATGGAATGAGTAGATGTCCGATATAGTTTCGGCCACGCGTGAGGATAAGGAAACACAAGAGGTTGGATCCGAATCCTGGCTGTAATCTTTTCCATGGACCAAATCCCTTGAATGGGTAGCATCCTGGATTAGTGGGCCACCCTAAAGCCCGGTGGTGGGATGTAGTAATCCCTGCCCGGAGGTCATACCGACTTGACTTGAGTAAAGTATGTAAGAAGTAAGTATTGTATGTGTATCGGTCTTGACTATTGTAAGTCACTGACCTTGAGTAAAAGAGTATTGAACACCCTATTAAGCCGGGTGTGTAATGAAGCTAACAAGACCTTCGTATGAATTGGGGAAGTGTATCCCCGTATTGCGGTGAGTGTTCGGTAGGTATGAACGGACGACTTGTGTGTCTTCCTTGCATGTATTGAATGTGTTTATGCCACGTGAAATTTGTGTATGGAATTGTATTGTATTGAGTATGAGCATGTATGTATGTATGAATGAAACGAACCGCATGTATTCGACCAATTAGTTGGCGTACCCTCGCTAGTACACGGGGTATGCGGTTATCATATGCAGCGTAAGCTGACCCCCTAGGGGAAATGTTTTTATTCTACAGGTACCCGCGAGGCGTGATGGTAGTGTAAGGACAGGATGTAGTTCTTTTTGGTATAGTTAGTAGGTTTAGATGGTGTACCGAGTTGTACACGGCTAAGGCCTTTTTGAGTAGCCGGTGTACCATGTGGTACACCTTTTGGATGATGAATTCATGATTGGATAGTAAGGAGAGAATGTATAAACTCTTAATTTTAGGGAGCAGCCTTGGAATGTAATTCATATATTTCGGTATACTCGGTAAGCAAATGTAAGTATTTGGTATTGTAAAGTAAGTAGTATGTATTCGGTTATTCTAATCGTCAGACCGACACGGTAAGTAGTAGTAGCCTTGTTAGCCTTGGATGGCTAACGGCGTTGTATCACCCGCCGGGAGTAAGTAAGTGTTCCGCTGCGAGTAAGGTAATTATGGGAATGATTAGAGGATAATGAAAGGATTAGCGGTTGGGGTGTTACAGGCTTGGTTGCATATTATCGTGAAGAATATAAGGATGAAGGTAGAGCAGGTATGTCTCTGCAATGCCAGTTTGGATTGCAAATTTGTAAGAGAATGAAGAGGGAGTTGTATGTTTCTTGCTCACCTGTCAGTGGTGTTACAAAATACCAACGTGAAGAGGCTGAAGAAGGTTGGACTTGTATACTTCTTGTTTACCAGCCATGTGAAGAGAATGTACAGAGAGGAAGCATTCTCGTTCCTTGATTAGCAGTTGAGTATGCAGAAAATGAAGAGAATGAGTAGTGGCGGTATGTTTGTTGTTCGACGGTTTTTGAAGTTGGGAAGGAGAGAATGTGTGAGATATTTTTCTTGGGATCTGATGGGGGCGGCCATACAGAAAATGGGGCAAGGGCTGGATTCAAACCTGCCACCTCTAGGGCTGCGTTCGGACGTGGTGGTTTTGTGGTATAAATGTGTCATTTTTTATTTTGGTATTTTTGACCCAAAATCCAAACCGCCATCACCGAACAACAATTTTCAAAACAGCCACAAAACTACCATTTTCAAAACAACCACAAAACAACCAACAATTTATGCTGCAAATAAAATGAATACCGTAAACAGAGGCGGAGCCAAAAAACTGTAATTAAGGGGCGAAAATATTTTAATAATATTAATTAATATTTAAAAATTAATTTAAATTTTTAATACTTATAATTATATTTTAAAAATGATTTTATATGCTAATATATGTTATTTTTATTTCTCGGCATAGCCAGTATTAAATTTAAATTTATTTTTTTAAATTTCATTAAGTAATATTTAATTGAATAGAATATATATTATTTTAACTATAAATATATGTTTAAAATAAATATTTTATCAATAATTAAATAATATAAATAATTAAATAATAAGTGATAGTTCAGTTAATTATTTTATTATTAGAAAGAATTATTTTTTCAATTCAATGATATTATTTCTTCCATTAAACATTAAAATAATCTTAAGTATTAATACATTTGAAATGTTATATTAAATACTAATATATAATCCATAAAATTTTATTTTTATATGTAACATCTAATATATTTGCTCTAAACACAATGGTTTATTTCTTTATTTTTTCTAAATATCTAAAAAAGTTATTGATAAATTAATATGTATACATATTATAAATTAATTGTCACTAAAATGTTAATAAAAAGTAATAATAATTAAAGTATATAATTGAATATCTACATATATTTTAACTTTATTAACAAAAATTTGTTTTAAAATGTAATATAAAATTTTTAATTGTAACACCAAAAACGGTAAACGCACTGCACAAAACTAACTTATTCAAAACAGCCAGACGAAACCGCCGTCTGCCGAACACTATTTTTCAAAACAACCACAAAACAACCAGCACAAAACAACCAACAAAACTACCACAAAACAACCAACAAAACTACCACAAAACAACCAGAACAAAACTACCACATTTCTACCATCAATTTTGCAGCCGAACGAAGCCTAGGTCATGTGAAGTAGTTATATACCAACTAGGCTGCTATTAATTGTTGATGGATTTATGTAACAATAAATTAATGTCTCGGTGAGATTCGAACTAAGGAAGCAAAAATATAAAAGAGCTACTCTAGACTTGCTTGTATTCGGAGTCTAACGCAAGGTGTTTGACATCCTTGATACTCATGCTAACCAACTACACTAACTACAAAACTCAATGTAAAAACATAACAAACAATCCTAAAGCTCTAACTCATGCTGAATGATTTCATTAAAAATACTAGTGTTTCAAATGGAAACGTAGAGTAAGACAAGAGGTTTTATAGACAAAAATGAATTGATTTCTTGGGAAGGGTCGCGAAATAATGAAATGCGGATAAAAACAAACGAAAATATAGAGTATTAAATAAATGAAATGATAACTACATGGAAAAATAAGATAGTACTAGTATGACGATGTCGAAAATATAAACTAGTGTAATAAAAATGGAAACTGGATTAGACATATTTATGCACTAAAAGAGATAAAATAAACAAAATAATACTAATAATAACAATCATGAAGTTCAAATAATGATAGTAATACGTACAGAAAATAATGAAGTAGTGCTAACATAATGGTGATAAAGATACAAGCGGATGCAATAAATATGGAAATCAAATTAAATATGTACAAGAAGCAGTAAATATGATAGAATAAACAAGTAACCAAATAAAATGAAATGAGAGGAAGTTTAATCAAATCAACGTCAAAACAAAATATGCTAGTATGGAACATAATAGTAAAAATGTACATAAAATGATGAAAATAAAGACAAAATAAAGACAAGTACTAATAAAAATAAAATGCAAGTAAAAGTATCAACGAAATGAAATGAGATAAAATAAACAAGTAACAACGTAGCATGAGCCAAAATAAACGAATAGGAAAATAAATGAGTGAGTTAAACAAAATTGACTAACATGAAATATTTTGGAAATAAGATGGTGAAAAGTAAATAACAAAAAGGGACAAGCTTGAAAACAGGTGCTTTGAAAAATTTATTTAAAAAAATCTCATAAAATGACAGCTTCGTTTTGGTATGCACATGAACAAGGTTTGAAAAGAAAGGCGACGACCCTCTTTTTTATTTATCTAAGTTTTGCTTTTATGGGGTGAGAATTTTTGGTGTCTATAGATGGCTCCCCTTGATTCAAGTCTATAAGAGAATACTTGCAGAATTTGATCAAGGTTGAAAGGGCGCCAAAAATTCTGACCGCAGTTTATGAAAGGTAACCATGATTGTAAAAGGATGGGGTATGTGACCGGTCAATGACGTAAAGATTGAATGCATAAATATTTGTGAATAGTTTAGAATGCAAAGGTTTTAATGGGTGAGGGCTTATGACAGGCCTTGAATGCAATGGTTGGATGTGTTAGACAAAATCTGAATACGAACAAATGTTTGGTTTGGTGCATGAGGGCTTATGACGAACCTCAACTCGACCTCTTGACATCTAGCTCTAGGTCTTATGATGAGCCTAGAATGCAAATTCAGTACCATACTAGTAGCACAATAGCTGCCTAGCAGGTTTTGAAGTGAGAAAGTCTTGCACCAGTAGCATAATAGCTACCTACCGGGTGTAAAACAAAAGTGCAACCGCACTAGTAGCGCAATAGCTACCTAGCAGGTGACGAAAGTACGACTACACTAGTAGCGCAATAGCTGCCTAGCGGGTGTAAAACGAAAATGCGACCACACTAGTACGCAATAGCTACCTAGCGGGTGTAAAACGAAAGTGTGACCGCACTAGTAGCGCAATAGCTGCCTAGCGGGTGTAAAACGAAAGTGTGACCGCACTAGTAGCGCAATAGCTACCTAGCGGGTGTAAACAAAAATGCGACCGCACTAGTAGCGCAATAGCTGCCTAGCGGGTTTAAAATGAAAATGCGACCGCACTAGTAGCGCAATAGCTGCCTAGCAGGTGTAAAACAAAAATGCGATCGCACTAGTAACACAATAGCTGCCTAGTGGGTGTAAAACAAGAATGCGACCGCACTAGTAGCGCAATAGCTGCCTAGCGGGTGTAAAACAAAAAAGTGACCGCACTAGTCGCACAATAACTGCCTAGTGGGTGTAAAATGAAAAACGACCGCACTAGTAGTGTAATAGCTGTCTAGCGGGTGTAAAACGAAAATGCAACCGCACTAGTAGCACAACAGCTGCCTAGCGGGTGTAAAATGAAAAAGCGACCACACTAGTAGCGCAATAGCTGCCTTGAGGGTGTAAAATGAAAAAGCCACCGCACTAGTAGCACAATAGCTTCTTAGCGGGTGTAAAACGAAAAAGTGACCGCACTAGTAGCACAATAGCTGTCTAGCGGGTGTAAAGCGACCGCACTAGTAGCGCAATAGCTGTCTAGCAAGTGTAAAACGAAAAAGCGACCGCACTACTAGCGCAATAGCAGCCTAGTGGGTGTAAAACTGTAACACGTCGTCTTAATCCAATCGTGGTTATCGCAAACTTAACAATACATATATAACATCGCAGCGGAAATTAATATAGACCAGGACCTTGCTACGGTCTGAATCGCAAAAATAACCAAACTTTGATACTTACAACCGCCTAACCAAAATACATACCAACCGAGTTTCCAAGTTTCTCAACAACCAACATGATCCTCCACAAGTTCTAATATTAACAGACGGGTGCACATGCGCATCCCGTACTCAAAAGTAAACCCGTCCTAAGTCTAACCGCCCCTACTCTCAGGATGAGTCTTCATAGGGCGCTTACCTGCAAAATGTAAACAATCGCCCCCGAGGGGGTCAGCACCTTTGCTGGTACGATTCTCTTATAGCCCCCAAGCTAACGGGGCTACGGCGACTAATTGTCAATAGCATGAAGTTGATTAGATACACAACATAAATAGAAGTGAAATAAACAACAAGCCACATATGAATAAACATAATTCACACACGATGAACGACTTAAAAGCGTTTCCTTAATAAGTGAGTCTATCATTAAACTCATCACGTTATGTTTTCTCTTAGTCTCAATCCATCCTTATCTTACCTCAATCTTAATCCGTATCTCAATCTCAATATACAAACCATTCTTTAAATAGAAATGGATGTATCTTATCTCAATGTTTATTTTTGTCAGGTCAAAAGCAACCCTAGCCAATGAGTTATTAACTCCATTGGTTGAATAAACAACTTATCTTAAATTTAGGATTTGGGGGATCCTACCGCACCATCTTAATCTGCCTCCCACCTTGAACCATAGCCCGAGATGGCTGAGTCGACATTCGACTCTAGGCCACAAGTCCGAAGACAAGTCCTCAAGCGGAAGTCGGATCTGATTCAGATACCGACCCCCTTTTTCCTTAACATGCATGACCGGAGTCAGTCCCGGATTCCTCACTCCCCCCAAGTTCCAGTTAGTAGAAAGTCTTAAAGATGAAGTGTTAGTTTGTAACACCCCTACTCTAATCGGCTCCTAATCGTCTTACTTAACATTGTAATCGCAGCGGTAATCTAAACAATTGAACTACTGGTGTCACCATTCTCACTCGCCATACGAGTAATAACGTGCTTATTGATATAGTTATAAATACGAAACAGTTTCCCACAGTGACAACAAGAGATAGCTCTAACCTTCCGTTCCAATATAAAATACAATCATAGTGAGCATTCTAAGTACCCTAATCCTATACACGTTTCTATGTTCGTATCAAAATACAACAGTGCATATTTAAACAACTGTGACTAAACTACCCAGCGCATCCCGCTCTCTGTCGACACCGGAAGCTGCATACCTACAAAATGTTTGTTTGTGGTATGGAATCAGCCCCTGCTGAGTATGTTACTACATAACTGTCATGCCCCCTCAGACCCTCAGTTAATTCGTCGAGAGCATGCAATTCATTTTCATGCAAGTAGTTTAACATCAAAACTGTAAAGCAACAAATATATTGCAGTAAACTCAAATAGCAAACAAGCCCCCGACTTCACACATCACATCGCAATAAACCAACTGAAAGTATTACAACGCCTGTATGAGTACGAAGACTCCACTCCACCAAACACTTAACAGTTCATAATTGAGTACGGTGACTCACTCGACCAATCAATCCACAATAATCCACACACGATTACAGCGACTCGACTCAAACAGTTCACAAAATAGATATAAGTACAAGGACTCAATTAAACCAATTCGCAACACACTTATAAGTACAACGACTCATTCAACAAATCCACCAACATACATCACATAACCACATCGCATAACCAATGAACAACAAGACGAAACAACGAGGATTATAAACAAGTATAAATTCCTGTCTTTGGCATACGAGCCCAAATAATGTTCGCCTACTGTACGAGCTAATATAGTTGTTCGTAATTGTTCAGTCTTGCCTAATGACAACGTCTTGTTAATGCGATGTGTCTCTAAGTTACCCATCTCTTATGGCGGGTCACCCACGGCAGTAGCCACTCCAGCGGTAGAGTCTCCGACCGACGAACCATCAGTAGTCCATTGGAAATTTATCTGGATACTTACAGATACCCACACGGCATCCTAATATCGTTAATTGATCATAATTCACAGCAAGAGCCACATCCTCTTGATTAACTTATCTATACCATCGCATCGTTTTACTACTTTCCTAACACAGCAGACTAAGGTCGTTAGTCCAATCCTGAGTATGTCAACTCGGGATCCAGTGTTAGATACGAGAACAACGTTAAAAAGGCTAATGCTCCGTATATAAGCCTGGGATAATGTAAATATTTATATATCTTATTATCCTAGTGCTACAACGTTTTAGTTACGTTCCTCATATTACACATATAAGATAGCATCATTGCCGCTAGTTCGTTTTATAATATGTTCTTATATACGAACAGTACCGTTATCGTGCAACAATAATAATAACAAGGCAGCATTAATACACAACTCAAGCATATTAATTCACGCAAACAGACATTCAATCTTAACACAACACACAATGTCTAAACTGAGGAAATCCTCAGAGACAATCAAGCCACATAATAACGTACCGTGCATCGGGATTATAAGACTGTGGAGTATGAATCAGCTAAATTCTCTGGCAATCCTCGAGACGCCTCTAACAATCTATTAATATGCATCAGCATCTCATACTAACAATATACTACGGCACTCCGTACTGTTACTAATCCATCCCGGTTTATTCCCCGTTGCTAACTAATAACGTTTGTCGGGTTTTCGGTTTAACTCGGGATTAGGAAAAACGCTATGTTACGTGCGTGGTTAAGTCGTGTATATTAATATACTTAACTTTAAGCGTTTGTTATCGCATGTAATTTAATACACATTTGTATATTACATAGTTTATCACTATATTGCATGTATAATCTTAATCATATATTATACATCTCACATTAGTATTTATTTTCCTAAGGTTAGTTTTTCCAAGTGTAATGTTGTATAATTCGCATTTGAAAATACCTTGAAGTATATAACTCCTTAGTATTTCATGAACAACATAACATTAGAATTTCCTTATCCAATGTTTATAATTATTTTCTTCTTACTCTATATCATTTTAATTATGATACTATATGTTTATTTGAACCATATTGTATTTTTCACTCCATAACATATATTTATTTATATATGTATTATGGGACCATTTATTATATGGTAAATCTTTATAATATATTCATTCTCTTTTAATGAATATTTCTTATATTATAAATGTTATAACCTTTATAACATTGAAAACCATATTATAAATTTTTATTCTAAAATTCCCATTATTTCCGAACAGCACCCTTGTTCTCTAATATTTACAAAATCCACCACTTATTTAATATAATGTTATATTATAGTTATATAACATATATTATGACATTTATGTCATTAAAATAATTATAACCTATAGTTATAAGTTGTTACAAAATACTAAACATACCATAGTATTCTCAATTTTTATTTAATTTCCCCATACTTCCAGAATTTACAAAACAACCCCAAATTATATTTCATTGTTACACTTATAATATATACCTTATATTATAATCCTTAAACCTTAATATAATTATAACTTATGGTTATAAATCCTCAAATTAACCGAACAGACCCTACGTCTGTTCTAAATTAATTACCAACCCTTTAACTTTCCATATTCCCCAAATAACCCCATTTTATAACATACAGTTTCTAATGTCATTAAAACTATATATTATACATATATCTTAATAAAACCTCATATATAATTCCAAAAATTACCAAACTATACCAAAAGGTTATAAACATCATTCCTAACCTTATACTTTCAATATTTATGGTTTTCACCACATATGTTACCTATATGTAACAATGATATAAAATATCATATATTATACTTATATAATCCATATTAACTCCAAATTTAACCAAATAAAATCCTAAAGATTCCTAATAAGCCAAGGTCTGTTGTAAACCCCATTTGGTACCTTAAGTTTCGGAAATTACATTCTCACCCCAATACTTATAAATCTTTTACAATTTAATACCTAGCTTATTATAAGCTAGTATTTAATTCAATAAATTCCCAAATTTGGTCAAAATCTCCTATATAGTCAACCTTGATTTCTAAATTCCAATTTGAGCCCAAACTCTCGGTAATGACAATATATACCCCATACTTTCCTATAATTACAATTTTGACACAAAACTTTATAAAATGTTATAATTTAATTTAAATTCATTTTAAACCCCATATTTCTCCTAAAATAGCCCACGGCTTTGTATAGTTTTAGTAATTATCGGTTTAACCCCAATCCTTATGCTAAATGCATAAATTAAATTAAATAAGCTTTTAAACTTAAATAAAATGGCCTAAATAACATGGCCTTATTACAACCTTGCTTTATAACATAAAATTACATTTAAATGTCACTAAAACATTATAAACTCTCGGCCCTCACATAGAATTATTTATAAATTACTAAACTTCCGCATAATGTCTTAAATTTGACAATTATGTTAATTAATCACTTAATTAATTTATCCAAGGTTTTTATAACAGTTCCTAGTCATTTTTGAAGCTAAAAATGACCATTAGATATGTTCACTCATGGCACATTTATATAAGCTCTTAAGGTATTAAAAACATTGTAATATAATTTTATACCTTGATTTTATGAGCTCATAAGGGGTTGTTTGGCCACGGCAGGTTGGGAGATGTTTTAGACAGCTTCCAAACATGTTTATACAGCAAGGAATGATATAGTTAGGTTCTGAAAACTGAACCAACCATAGGAACAATTTAAACCATTAATAAGCTAGATGTAACCTTGAATTCCAAGGCTTATCAAGCTGATACACGCCCCTATTTCCAACAGAATGAAGGTGTCAAAAACAATATGTTAAACCAGGCTATATAATTGGCCATGACAGATAGGAGAAGCTAGGTTTTACCTTGTTTAAAATGCCAAAATGGGTGTTTTTGGCATGGATTAGGCTAGGAATTGATGCTCTTGATATACCACTGAAACATGTAAAGGAGAGCAAAATAACCAAATAAACTCAGTTTCCAACCATAAATGAAGAAGACAAAGGTTTAGGTGCTTAAAGCACATTTTTACCTTAATTAGGTCTTAAGCTTGCTTCCCCCTTGAATATTGAGTTTTAGCAGAGATTCCCCCTTTCCTTTGATCACCAACTCGTTCTAGATGAGTGGATGGAAGTGCTTGGAAGTTAGCTTATGGAAAGGAAGAAAAGATAAGAAAATGACATAACATGTTTTTGAATGTTTACCTTATGCCATGGGAGTTGCTCTTTGAAGTTGGCTGCTTCCTAGATAAAATAATGAAGTAATGGAGGTCTGGTTGCTGAACCAACGTTTGGAAAGGGGTGGGAGGAAAGAGAAAGGCTGATTTGGTGTTTAAATGAAAGGAAAGTAAGAAATGGAATAGTAAATTGAAGATTCACTAAATTGGCAAGATATTTTTATTAAAGCACGGTGCTGTCCTCCCCCATCAATGCTGCCGCCCTCCTTTGATAATATGGGTCAAGTCTTGACCATTGACTAGACTTGGTCAACATTACTTAAAAATACACTATTTCGGTTATTATTCACAAATGAATGCCATATTTGTGATTTTTTTGAAAATATTGGAATTAGACCTCCTAATGTGGTTCATTATAGTACCTTAGTATAACAAGGTCAAATACAATGCCTAACACCACTCAAAACCCACTCAGAAAGTCAATTTTCTCAAAAACGTGCTTTAAGGAGTTTTAAAGCACAATTTGTGTTAGAACATGGTTTTGAGCTTGGTTTCCTTTGAGAATAGTGTTCATTACTTAATTATAATACTTAGGAATCCACTTTGGATCCTAATTGAGGTCATACAATCTCTATGGTTTCTTAAAGCACATTTTTGGCTTTACCGATCTTAAGGCATGGTTTTGCCTTGTTGAGATCTTAGATTGTTCCCCAATGGTATTAAGATGATTATTAACCTTCTTAGATCATTAATAGGTCATTTAATTAAGTTTTTAAGGTTAGGGGTATTTCAATCTACCCCCCTTAAAAAGGCTTCGTCCCGAAGTCCTTATTCATAATCAGTTCACCTAAGGAATCCAGTTCCACTAAGTAATCACAAACAGATCATCACTAGGGAGTACATCCCACTACGTTCAGACCTAGTCTATATGTATCATATTTGATACAACATTAATCTCATTTCATATAGTCAATAATCATGACAAATTCATTCATAAATAGCACTAAACAAGGTGCAAAACTCATTCATACACAGCACTAGACAAGGTGCAAAACTCATTCATAGACAACACTAGACAAGGTGCAAAACTCATTCATACACAGCACTAGACAAGGTGCAAAGCTAAGCAGAGTACTCAAAGGTGTTTTGCAAAGGATACTCCACGCATCCCTATCTACATGTTAGTATCTCGCGAGGATACTCACACATCACTCTGCATGTATGTGTGCACATATATTTAACCATGGCAAATCACGAGGAAGCAGTCTTAAAGACCAGGACTTGACAATCCCCAACCCCATGCTAACCAACATCTACTACCCGTGGACACACCGGTTTAATAACGAAGGGCACTACAGTCCATGGCTCCTCGGATAGTATCACCTAATTTTCCTTAATCACCCGCAGACACACCGGTCTAAAGACAAAGGGCTCTGTGGTCCACGGCTCTTTGGGTGATGTCACTCGTAGACACACCGGTCTAATGACGAAGGACTCTACGATCCACGGCTCTTGAGTGACGCCCTAATTTCCAATTTGTATTCATATCTGTGTCCACTTGTAGGAAGTTTCGAGAGTCATTCAACCCTGACGTGGTCAGCGTCAACTATCTCTCACCTCAATTTGTGTTCGGTTTCCCTTTATCGGACCAGGATCAAGTTCAACTTCCCACGTCAATTTTAATTAACTACTTATTTATTCATTTCTAATCTTATTTCCTCTTGATATTTGCCACCTTGTGTTCTATAGATACACAAGTCAACTATTGTAATTAATCTAGTCATTGGCATATAGGATCATGTATCCTAACCATGAACCAAGTTCTCTCGACTTATAATTATTCATACAATCTCCTAGAGGTTTTACCTCCAGTAGGTTACACATCGGTCTCATGCCGATTCACTCATCGCATTTCAATAATCGGTTTCATACCGAGTCACAAATCATATAGCACGGAGCTTTCTACTCCTTCTATTTGAAATCTCTCATCGGAGTTACAAGATAGACCTACTTGAATTCTCAAACCGGAGCTAACAAGCTAGGTGTTTATGTGTTTAATGTTCACAACGTTTGCGTAAATAGTCGGAACTAGGGTAAGAACACTCTATCTGTTCTCACTTCCCTATTCGCCATAACTAATGCGAACCAAAAATATATATATGTTCATACATATAGTACATCACAATATTATATCAAGTAATATAATACAATCATAAGACTTGTACTCTATGTACAATAATCCTTTGCAGCATGTGTACCATGCGCTACGTACTCCTACGTACGGTATATTTTAAACGCGCGAAATCGCTCTACCCCCTTAAAAGGGATTACGCCCACATAATCTACGAATATATCATCTTGAAGTAATAAGTTCAAGATGTTCCACTCATGTGGAATATTCGTGCACTAGTGTGCTACATATTACATTACTCCTTTTTCTAGGGTCGGGCTTTAGCCATTCTGGCTATACTACCTATCTCGGTTAGGTGTATGTATATTCATATACGGCTAGATCGGGAGATGTAAACACATCATTATTTTCCCAACCTACTAGGTATTTCAAATTTAAGCAATATGGGTCCACTTGCTCCGTAAGCAGTACCCCTAACTACCTCTAGGCTAGTTTACCGTTTTAAGTAGTAGTTTCATGCCGGTTTCAACTCCACGTGAAGGTGTTTTCTACACGGTCTTCCATAATTATGGGAATGGAGGAAAATTATTTCGCTGCGTGGTATCGTTTGTCACACGCGCTTATTATTTCGACTAGCTATCCTATTCAGTCTTTCTGAATTCTATACATGCTCATGGTATATTCCCAAGAGTTCATGCCACCCTACCGGACTAACCTTCGGTGTAAGGGTTGTCGAGCTATGCTCTAGCACCTAGTGCTTGTAGTAGTTGTCTCTAAAATGTCAAGACGAATCTGATATGCACAACTAACTGGCGCCTCATGACTCCAAGTTATTTCTCTCTGGGATGAGTTCGTTCCTTAGGTACCTTGTAGGTCCTCTTTTATTGGTGTGAACTCGTATCCCTCGTGTGCTGGTATTTGACTACACACATACAATTCATCCCTACTCTCTATTAGGGGAATCCATTGGTTTATCTGATCTTCCTCGTTCTACTTCTCACCAACATAATTTGGTTAACAACCATTATAATGGTCGCTTTGTTGTGCACCATATACCAGTCGATTAGACGGTTATCCGCTATTACGGTTCGCATGGAGTATCTAATCTCCAGCTTAGAGTATCTCCTATAATGCTCGCCTTTGCCCTTCGTCTATTGTAAACATACAATACTACTGTGGGTTTTAACTTGGCATTCATTTTCCGTTCAACCCTAATTGGTACTAACGTACTAACGTTTTAGGGCTTGAGCATGTGGTTATTTTTATTCAATGTGACCTTATCGTCGTGCCCTCACCACATAATATGACTCTTTTCTGTGCCCCCCTTTTTGGGTAGCATCTATGATATTACAAAGGTTTCTCTCATACCATTTCCAAAGGTACCACACTTCATCTTCTCATTTATGGGTCCTCCTTGCCCTTGCCATTAAATTGGTCTTGGCTCCCTTGTTTACGAAAATCTCCAAAACTCGTGTTCTAACTTATCCACTATGGAGTTGTGACCTTCTGTCATTTACTATCAAGCTATTCTTGATTTCCCCAACCTTGTTGGTTTGACTGAGATCTCTCTTGTCAATTCATGGTTTACCTAGTCAGGATTCCATTCACTGACTTAGACACCAAGTTGATTACCTTATGGGTTCCTACACTACTCGTTTACATACATGGGGTACCATACTGATACATTACTACTTACCCAACTAACTTAAAGTAAGTTTCGTCAGGCCCACAAGCTCCTAGGAGTGTGGTCGTCCCATGTCTCGTTTAGTGCACTCGTAGTGTTCATACCCAGTGGTTATCACACTCTTAGTCCCGGTAATTTATGTTGGAGTAACTAAGCTGCCAATTCTTAACCTTAAGTGTTAGAATGGCCCTAGAGGGTTCTCTAGGTTCTCTGGATTCTTTTATTATTATGTATATTCATTACCTTCTCTAAGATAGGTTTTTGCGACCTAGCGCCCTAATATTGGTTTTCACATGCTCGTCATCTGATATATATGAGTGGGGATTGGTATTTGTTTACTACATCTTCCCCGTTCACTCCTAGGATATTGATGCTGTTTAGATATGGATTTCAGTCCTCGAACTCCACCCAATTCATTGGGTTACACCCCCAGGTGTAGTCTGGACTCCACGATAAGGGTTTACACCTCGTGTTTTCCCCGCCCTTGGTAGTCCCTCATTAGTCTGATATCAATCAGTGTTTGTGATTCATCACCTTTGCTCTCCTAGATTTGGGTCATTCTGGTGGTACTAAAGGTATCGTTCCGTAGGCCTATGCCATACGATATTCAGGCTTAGTGCTTATTCTGATAGTTAAATGATTGTTGGTCTTTGTATTTAATTTAATCCTAGTTGGTTCTAATACTTTCTCCCAAGGTTTACAATTGGGTACCCACAACTTAGTGGGTTCTGCTGATCATCGTTCTCCATTGTGTCGTCCTAACTCTTTATTCAACTCGTATTTCCTCCATCCTCTTCAAGGTAACGGTATCTTCTGTCCTCAGGCAAATTCACTGTTCAGTTAATATCCACTGCCCTCCGTACGGGCATTTAGCAACATAATGGATTCACAACACCCCCGGTGTGTGTCGTGCGGCCATAACATCGGCCCCTTCATTGCATGTTCGCATCTGCCTATTGTTTTCTTACAACTCCCAAATAGCTTGCCATAACGACACTTGTCTATTCTTTTCTTTCACTCAGTCGGATAGGTTTTAATTAAAGTCTTGACTCGTATAGCTCACTTCTTGCCCTCTAGCAATGTTCAATGGTAGTGGTTTAACCACAAGTGTCGCACACTCCCTAAATATGGTTATGCTGGTCCTGAAGACTCGACACTCCCCACCGGTATTACTCGACGTTTAATGTCCATACCGGCACTGGGGATAGGCTTATAGGCACTAATTACCGTTGTTCTCATTTACTCCCTTTTCACACTCTACTTAATGGTGTATTCTTTTCAGGTTTAATGGTCAGATCGGCTAGGTCTTCCCGAGGTTTTATCGACCTCCAACCCAAGGGTTTCGTAACCCTGCCTTTAAGAAGGCTATGTCCTGCTTCATTGCATTATGGACTAACATGAAAGTTTAGTGTTTATTGGTAACCACCTGGACTACTCGGTCCTTTAGGGATGGTTTACCATCTCTGCACTTGGTGTAGCAAGTGCACAAGGCAGGTTGAAATTTAGTACTTTGGTTAGTGTGGCACTTGCTGTGGCAAGTGCGCCATGCAGACTGAGCCACCGGTACAGTGTGTGTCAGTGCAGTGCTATTCCCTAATCGGGTTTCCACTCCTGTTGAAGAAGTTCTTATTCAAATTAATACAGTCTCATTCCCACACCCGTTCCCACAAGTTTACCGTGGTAGTAAGGTCTTACTTCCCTTTTGAGACCTTGCATGGTAGCAACTTAGCGAGTTCTTATTTCTACAACTCTCATGATCTCTCCTCATGCACGTCGGGCCATCTTGAACCTTCAGTGTTGCATGGGTTAGAGTTACTCCCTTCGGGTGAGACTTCGAAAAGGTCATCCATTCCGTATGTTACATATCTCATAAACTAATCTTTACCCGTTGTTTCCACTTCCTTCCCCCCAAGCGCACTTATCAGTGCTTTCCTGGATGTAGGACAGGGTTGCTTTGCTTATAGCAAGCTAGCCCCATTAGTCCTACGGGAATTATCTCCACAACCTCAGTTTAATATTAATCTCATACTTGTATGGTAGACATTACGTCATTACCAGGACCCCCGGTCCTAAACAATTCATCACAACACAAAGTCTTATTTTCTACATTTAACATAATTCTCATAGCATCCACATTGGGTCTTCCCGGTCAGGAGAGTTATCTCCGTGGTGCTTCTCATTTCATTGCCTCACTAGGCAGTACTCGAGGTACTGAAATACCCCTGACATTTAAATAATTATATAATGATAAATAAGTATTATTTAGGGGATTATTTAACCCTAAGAATGTATATAAACACTTGGGCGTTAAAACGCACCTAAACTCCTTAAGGTCAAAAACGTGTGTTAAAGCCCGACCTTAAGCTAAACAAGTTATATAAGCTATAAAACTCCTACGAAGTTAAACAAGGATCATTTTATGACCTTTAAAACACATGTCCTCAGTTAGAACTGAGTGAAAATACAATATGCCCGGGAGTTCCCTTAAGGGCCCCTTAAGGCCTGAAAGTCCCGGAAATACCTTATAAAATAATATAAAGCATTGCACTTCATTATAAGTGCACAATAACACTTTAATGAACATTTAAGATGAAGTTCTCAAGACAAATTCTCAGTTAAAGAGAAAGTGCTCGGAGGTTCCCGATGAGGGCCCCATAAACCCCCGGGAGTGCCCCGGAGAGGTACCGAAGTGGCACAAACTCCAATATAAATTATTCTTATAGTTCCTAACACCATTATTCAACATTCTAAAGTGAGTACTTGAGCTACTTTTTCAAAAATAAGCAAAGTGCTCGGGGAAATTGTTTAACGCTCCTTTTTGCCCTAGGAGTGTCCCAGTGGCCCAAAAATTGAGTTATGAGTTGATATAACCCCATGTAACTCAATGTAACACCTTAATATATTATTATTGACTATAAAAAATGTCAATAAACACTTGGAACTCATAGCAACTAATTGTTTCCTAGAAATATCCTTAATGCACAAAAACGCACCTTTAGGTGTCACAAAAATGTGTTTTACGCAATTTCCTTGAAGTTTTTGAGGAGCCACGAGTTAATAATCTTAAAAGGCGATAAATTGACCATCTAAATCAATTAATTCCAGTACTAAATTCATGGTACAAGTGGGGGCGATTTTAGCATAAAAAAGGTACCTAAAATCAGCATTTTTACCTTAAAACTTTCATCTTTTACCATCATATAAATGTACCAAATAAATGCTGGAACCTATTACCCATATTAGTATGGTCTTAGTACAATATAATGTGACAGGAATTAATTCAAAAATTAATCCCATTTGATCCCCATTACATGCACCATTTAGGGTCATTTTTGGGCTAGTTAAACTTGAAAATTTTGCTTATGGATGCTGAATCATCTTATCACATACCATGTGATAATGTATTAAGTAGTGCAGTCAAATAAACCCTTCATCTACTGTATGACCTGCAATGAATCAAGAAAAGATTAGTTAAATAAAAGTTATAAGAATTTAATACACGAAAAGTAATGCTAGACTACAATAATGTAAAGTTGCAAGAATCAAACAAAAACAACCCATGTTACCCACCTTGTGGCAGCCGATTGTGATCAGTAAAGAAGGGGATTGATTGCTACAAAAGTAGTCAAGAAAGACAACTACCTAACTAAACATAATCCATTGCCTAATACAACAAAAATCCATTGTCTTATACAGATCATATGTGCCGATATTTAACAAGGAAATAAGGTCTTAAATTGCCTTATAAAAATTCAACTAAGATACCTACCTATCTAGCCATGTTCTCTTGTCTTAAATCAATTAAAATCAGTGGCCTATCTACATATACCATTACCGAAAATATTAGGAAGAAACCAAAGACAATCAACATTTAAATTGCTAAAAGAAAACACTTACCTAACTTAGCTCTTGTTGTAACACCCCAACCGCTAATCCTATGCTTACCGTCTAATCGTCCTATTAATCCTACGAGTTCGCAGCGGAATTATTACATACTTACTACGGCGGGTGAAACAATGCCGCTAACCGCCCATACGGCTAGCTAGGCTACTAATACTTACAGTCACGGTCTGATGAACATAACGTACCGAGCTACTAAATTACTTACCAAAATACCATATACCAAATACTTACATCAATGGATCACCGAGTATTAAAGTATTACATTACATCCTTTACCACACTTCCCAAAAGAATGAGTTTCTATCTTTTTCTCATCTATACCAATTCCCTTCCATCAATATCCAAAAAGGTGTACCCCATGGTACACCGGCTAATCAAAAGTTACAGCCATGTACTACTTAGTACACCCATCATAAATTCATTGTTTACAAACCAAAAGAAAGACAGGAAAATTAAACTTCAACTCTCCTAGTCTTCATCCTTCACGGGTACCTGCGTGTAGTAAAAATGGTGCCCCAAGGGGCTCAGCAAACGCTGCATATGGACTCCGCATATACCGCGTGCTAGCTAGGGCACGCCGACTATTTGACGTCCACTAAACATGCAGTTCATTTATTTCATACATACATGCTTTTCATACATCATACATGCTATACAATCCATTACACAGTTCAAGGCAACAATATCATAACATACATCACACTTACCTTCACAAGGTTAGCCAAATTATGCATCCGGGTTAATCGGAATGCTTTACTCTTTTACTCATTACTTACTTCTTCTTGCATACAATTACTTACTTTCTTTTACTTTACTTACTCATTCTTACTTACTTACTTATACTCAAGTTAAGTCGTCGGGACCTCCGGCCTTGGGGACTACACCGTCCCACATCCGGGATTTACTTGACTCACCAATCCGGGATGCTACCCACTTAAGGGATTTGGGCGCGGACCTTTAAGAGTCAGGAATTGGAGCCAACCTCTCGTGACTCCGCATCCTCACGCGTGGCCGACAACTATATGCGGATCGGACTTCTACTCATTCCAATTTATTTACCATTTTAGTTATGATGGTGACTTGTTAGGAACAAGTTTAGAATCCAAACAATAATAAATAACGGTCACGGTACAATACAACACATACACACATTCATTATCATCCATACATTTCATTATACAAACTATGATTTAAAGAAGATATACAACATCAATACAACACTACATATTCACAAGTATGCATATTAACTCCGATTCGTGCATTTGTCTTATTTGGTGATCAATTAGCACACAACACAACAACTCAGAGTAACCAAGATAGCATACGGGCATGAGGAATCCATACCGTTCACCGTCGTACGTACTTACAAACTGTCCTTCCGGTGTCACAAATCACAATCCTATATATATACATACAATTAATGATTAATCTAGCTATCATTACTTAACTCATACGTACTATGTCCCGTATACTTCTTACACTTACACATTACTTCATTTTCATTGCTTAAGTTTTTATTTTCTTACTTAAGGTTTGCATGCTTACACACATGTACATATACATATATGTAGAAAAATATACATATACAATATATTACAATTAAAATTAAAATATGATATAATTAATTTATTTTTTTTGTCAGGATTGGGCGTCCGACCCACCGTCCGACCCAAGCCCTGGGTCGGAACCTTCCAGTAAGTTTTCGTTCACGAAATTACCCTGTCCGACCCAGCACTATTCCGTCCGACCCAAACCCTCTGGTCGGACCATTCCAGAGGGTTTTGGGTCTCGAGTCTAAGCTCCGTCCGACCCACGTCCGACTCACGATCTGTGGTCGGACGAAGTCAGAAACTTCGACCCTTAATTTTTTGCCTGTCCGACCCACGTCCGATCCACCGTCCCGGGTCGGACCATTACGAATGTTTCATTTCGTATATTTAATACCATGTCCGACCCACGTCCGACTCACGTTTGTAGCAGACAAACATTACGCAACAAAAATAATACAACAGCGCACAACAGTAAAACAACATTTTACATTAATTATCTTGGTCGTTATTTCATAACAACAGATAGCACACAAGCCGGTGTAATCCGTAGAAAACAGGTTGCAAGAATCCCATACCGTTCACCGTAGACTGTACTTGTAAATTCCCGGTCAACGTCTGGTCAAACAAAGTCCTAGAATGGATTGACTGAGAGGGTTAATTTATGTTACCCTTATATAATAATTCTATTGGATCATTTAACAAATCTCGTATTTGTATTTCATGTGAGGTTTATTTCTTTAATTACCTCATGATTTAATGTATAACTTATTTGTTATTCCTTTTGATTTATTTATACATCCTTTAATGCACATTAGTGTTTATTGCATTTGTTGTTTATTTTATTTGTCTAGGTGACATAACAACTTATAATTTCTTAACTATATTTATATGTCATACATAGACATAAAATTCTTATAGTTATTATTCTCCTTTTAACCATAAATAATATTTATTGTTTATCTTTTTAATTCCTTATAACCATGTAAGCCATAGTTTTAATTCCATAATTCCTTTAATCAAAATCTTTCTTCTAAATCCTCCAATATCCATATAGGACCTATATTTTATTTAAATCTAAACTCTTAAACTTGTATTTCGGTTATTTACAAAACAACCACATTAATTCATAACTTTACACTTAAATTCTAATCTCTTTATATAACAGTTTTAATTCCTCATCTAATTAAATTACAAAACTACCACTAATCTTTTGGACATAACTTATAAATATTATAACTTTCAAGAATTACATCTTAGCCCCTCAAAATCTCGGCATATATTTATATACTTTCTATAATTGCAATTTAGCCACAAAATCTTATAATCTTTACATAATGTCTTATAAACTACTAGTTTTAATTTTAATTCTCCATAAATGCCGAATATAATATATAAATTCTTAAATTACCAAACTAACCCCAAATAATTCGGCTATGTCATTTATTTTTCCTTAATTACATTTTCACCCCAAAACTTTATATTAGTATCTTAATAACTTATAATCTAAAGCCTAAATATTTAATCCTTCAAAATTTCGAAAGTGAACTCAATGATTCTCTTAATTATCAATTCGCCCACTAATAATTTACAAACTTTCATATCAACTTTTATAAATTACATAATAGCCCAAAACTTTATAAAAGTTATTTTAAGGCTTGTTTAAATTATCTAAAATTCATAAACTTAATTCCTAACCTTATATTATATCATAATTACACTAAATACCCCTTTAGCTCTCGGCTTTCACAATATTTGCACTAAACTTTGTAAAAATTACATTTAAGCCACATAACTTAATTAATTAGCCATTTAAGCACTAAATAAATATTTTTAACTCACCAAACTTTATAGTATAAGTTTATATACATAAGTAGCTCATTAAATTCCATTTAACACCTAAGCATTCGGCCATTTTTAAATGAGACCATATGTTATATAAAAGTGGATTTATATGTCTAAATAATTATAAATAAATTCATAGGAGTCATATAACTCATGTATAAATTATTGTAAGGTCTTATATTGATTCTTAGCTCAAAATAAAACATTTTTCCCTAGACATTTCGGCCTTATTTTATTTGTAACATAAATAAATTTTGTGACACAAAATGTGTCTTAAGGTAAATATTTTCTATATGTTATAGATTATATTTTTGGCATATAAAACCATATAGTTTCGGTATTATTTAGCCTAGGAGATGTACATAATTTTTGTACAATTTTTTAGAAGCTTAACAAAGCTTATAACATAAAGATTTACTTAGTAAACTTACTTCTTAACAAAGGTGGTTAAGTGCTTGAACTTCTTCTTGAATCTCCAAGCTTTCTCCTAGGTAAACTTTTCCCTCTTCGGTTTTATGCAAAGGTGAAGGTGTTTAGGAGTTAGATCTTGAATAAAGATCTTAAGTATTTGGAAGTAGTTTTACAAGACTTTACCTTAGGCTTTTCTCCTTATAAATTCGGCACTCCTAAGGTAGGTGAAGAACAAGTTTTCCTTCATCAAAATGAAGAAGAAAAGAGACTTATAAGAAGTAGAACTTGGTTACACATAAAAATGTGCTTTAAGGATTTTCAAGCTTTGAAACCTACCTTAAGATAACCTTGAGATGCTCCTTGGATTAATGTTGTTTTGGACAACCCCTTGGAGATCTAATTGATGCCGAACCCACCTTGTTATGCTAGGAAGTTTTGCTTCAAGACTTGCCAAGAAATGCTAGGAAATTACCTTAAAGATGAAGATAGAAGTTAAAACTCCATTAATGGACTTAAGAGCTTCAAAGGAAGAAGATGAAGCTAGAAGAGAGAGGAGGGAGCCTTACCAAACCGTGGAGGAAATGTGCAAGGAGGGAAATGAGACCTAGCTCACGTAAATGAAAGAGGGCAATTGGAATTTGATTTTGTTTTGTCAATTTTAATGTCAAATGACTTTACTTTTTCTTAGTTTATTTCATGGTTGATTGGCTCAATAAATGTCCTCTTTTCCAGCATAGAAATCGGACATGTGAGGTGTGACAAGGCAAGAGTTGGAAAGGAAATAATTGTGAGCTAGAAGACAAGGTAATTTAGGTAAGTTATTCTTTTGATTTTTCTAAGTTAGGCTTGTCTTCTTCCTCCCTTGTAGAGTCACGAATTCAAGGGTCAAATGGGGTGTCTTAATTGACATTGAAGAGCCAAGGACAAGCATGTTAGGTCACATGGAAAAGAAGGAATCTAGAAAAGTGAATTCTAGATCTACTTTTTGCTTTTTCTCATTTTTTTGTTCTAGCTCACATGGCCTTATTCCATGGCCTAATTTCGACAGCTTGCTGGTCATATGAGACCTACATACTTTGACATTAAGTAATATAACACATGGGAAGGTGAGTCACCATGTTCTATGCCTTTTACAAACTTTTAATGCAATTTTTATACTAGTTTTTGCTCTCAAAATCGGCCCCTATAGAGAGCCTTGTTGACTAGTCACACCAACTTATTTAGAAGGTCATTTTAACCCTATTTAAGATTACCAATTCGTGGCATGTCAAAAACTACAAGGTAATTGCGTAAAACGCATTTTCGTGACACCCGAAGGTGTGTTTTTGTGCTCTAAGGAAATTTTGGGAAACCAATTGTTTTTATGAGTTCCAAGTGTTTGTAAATACTTATTATAGTAAATAAACATATACTAAGATGTTACATTGAGTTATATGGGGTTTATCAACCCGTGACATAATTTACGGGCCATCGGGACACTCCCGGGCCAAAAGGAGCGCTAAGAAATCCTCCTGTGGTTTTTGCTGAATTTTGAGAAACCACTTCGTGGGTTCCTTTAGAATGATAAAATGATGTTAGGAACTCTAGGAATAAATTTTATAGGAGTTCGTGCCACCTCGGCACTCCTCCGGACTTTTCGTGCTTTAAGGAGCGGGTGTGAGCACTCCCGAGCATTTTGCGTATTTGACTGAATATAGCTTAGGGAATATATTTATATATTCATATAATGAGTGTATGACCATTTGGTTTGAGTTTTAGAATGTCATACAAGGTCATGCTTGATCACATGTTTCTAAGGCGTTTTAGCGTTTATGGAGAAACGACTATTTTTACGTAACGTTTTCATGCATGGGTTTGCATGCGTACGTGAATGATTTATATTTGGATTATATTCCAATAAATAATGATCTAATAATATTATTTAGATTTGGGGTATTTCAATCTACCCCCCTTAAAAAACGACTTCACCCCGAAGTCTCATATCTAAATTATAAGGTTGTGGGGAATCAAGTTCTAGTAAGTATCCACAACTCAATCTAGTAGGGATCAAGTCCCAAGTCTCTATATTCCTAAGTTCACAGTGTACATCAAACACAACAGGAACACTTTGGAACAATATAGTGTAATGTAATAACACAGTCACTTTTCATATTTAATAGTGCAGAGTAGTGCACATAAACTTTTCATTGTAGTGTAACAAGGTACACACCAACAAGTAGAAGTACAAGGTACATTCAAATACAGTGTTACACAAGAACACATACAAGACAAGGTGTCACTGAATATACTGAATAGTGTTACACAAGAACACTCACTGAATGCAACAAGGTGCAACAAAACTGAATAGTGTTACACAAGAACACTCACTGAAATGTAACAAATGCATACTGAACTCACAAATGAAAAAGGCTCTACCCCCCCAAAAAAAGAGGGGTACGCCCCCGTACCCTAGGCTAAAGCGTCTAGTCGGTAAATAATGAGGGAAATTTCGCTCGCATATCTGCTTCTAATTCCCATGTGGCCTCCTCCACATCGTGGTTTGACCAAAGAACCTTTACTAAGCTTACAGATTTGTTTCGAGTATCTCGTGTCTTTCTGTCTAAGATTCGTTGCGGTGTTTCCACGTACCGCATTGTTGGTTCTAATGAGAGTGTCTCAGGTTGTAGAACATGAGAAGGATGAGGCATGTATTTCTTAAGCTGAGACACGTGAAAAACATTGTGTACTTTGCCTAATTCGGCTGGCAAATCAAGTCGATATGCCACAAGACCAACCCGCTCTATGATAGCGTAGGGTCCTACAAACTTCGTGCTTAGCTTGCCCTTCTGTCCAAATCTGAATACACCCTTCATGGGTGATACTCGTAGAAATACCTGGTCGCCAACCGCGAACTCAAGGTCTCGTCGCCTCTCATCAGCATATGATTTCTGCCTGTCTTGTGCTGCTTTCATGTTACTTCTGATTTGTTGTACTTCTGCCTGGACTTGCTCTAAGTACTCAGGCCCAATGATGACGGTCTCACTAGACTCGTCCCAGCACAATGGTGTGCGGCATGGTCTGCCATATAATGCCTGAAAAGGTGACATCTGTATAGAGGCGTGATAGCTGTTATAATAAGCAAAACTCGATGAGATGTAATCTATCTATCCAGCTGCCCTGGAAATCCAAGGCACATGCTCGTAGCATGTCCTCTAAGGTCTGAATAGTCCTCTCTGACTGACCATCTGTCTGAGGATGAAATGCCGTGCTAAGCTTCAATTCAGTGCCAAGTGCCTCGCGAGTAGTTCGCCAGTATCGTGAGAGAAATCTAGTGTCTCGATCTGAAACAATAGTCTTAGGTACTCCATGATGCCTGATAATCTCCTGCTCAAATAATTCTGCTAACTTTGGCACTTTCCAAGTGTCTTTCATCGGAATAAACCTAGCAACCTTAGTCAGTCGATCAACAACAACCCAAATCATATTAAGGCCTCCTCTCGTAGGTGGTAGTCCCACCACGAAGTCCATGGAGATATCATAAAACTTCCACTCTGGAACTGGCATAGACTGTACCATACCTCCTGGTCGTCTGTTCGAATTTCACTTTCTGACAAGTGAGACATCGAATCACATACTCTGTCACGTCGCCCTTCATACCACTCCACCAGAAATACCTCTTCAGATCTTGTACATCTTAGAAGCTCCTGGATGGACAGATGTGGAAGAAGTGTGGGACTCTCGAAGAATATGCTCCTTTATATGTGCTGTCTCTGGGAATACACAATCTTCCCTTCAATCTGATTAGTCCATCATCATGTAGCTGAAACTCATATTTACCACTCAAAGTACCGTCAGACAACTTCTGACTGATCTCCATCATTCGCTGATCACTCTGCTGTGCTCTGCGTATGTCGTCCATAAGACTCGAGCTAGCCACAATGGCATTTAGAGAATGTGCTCGTCGACTAAGTGCGTCTGCTACAACATTAGCTTTCCCTTCTTTGTACTGCAAATCAATGTCATAGTCCTTAAGAAATTCAACCCATCTTCTTTGTCTCATGTTTAACTCCTTCTGGGTGAATACATACTTCAAACTCTTGTGATCCGAATATACGGTCATCTGGACACCATACAGGTAGTGGCGCCAGATCTTCAAGCAAAAACAATAGCTCCAAGCTCTAAGTCATGTGTGGGATAGTTTTCCTCATGTTTCTTCAACTGTCGGGAAGCGTAGGCGACTACCTTCCCATTCTGCATGAGTACACACCCTAATCCTCTGCCTGATGCATCACAGTAAACTTCATAACCCTCTGTGCCTTCAGGTATAGTCAAAACTGGTGCTGATGTCAAAGCATTCTTCAAAAGCTCGAATGAGGTCTCACATTCAGTAGTCCATGTGAAAGGTGCGTCCTTCTTCATTAAGCTGGTCATAGGTTTGGCTATTTTGGAGAAGTCTCTGACAAACCTTCTGTAGTATCCTGCTAAACCAAGGAAACTCCTGATGTCCGTAACTGTCTTTGGCCTAGGCCAAGTGCGAACTGCTTCTATCTTTGCTGGATCCACTGCGATCCCAGCATCTGAGATAACATGTCCTAAAAGGAAACTCTGTCTAACCAAAACTCACATTTGGAGAACTTAGCATAAAGCTGGTTCTCCCTTAGGATCTCAAGTACATGTCGGAGGTGACTCTCATGCTCTTCCTTAGACTTTGAATAGATGAGGATGTCATCGATGAATACAACCACGGTCTTATCCAACTGCTCTCTGAATAATCTGTTCATCAAATCCATGAAGACTGCAGGTGCATTTGACAAGCCAAAAGGCATAACTGTAAACTCATAGTGGCCATACCGTGTTCTGAATGCTGTCTTTTCTATGTCTTGCTCCCTGATGGGTATCTGATGGTAGCCTGATCTCAAATCGATCTTCGAAAACACTTTTGCTCCTCTCAACTGATCAAACAAATCATCAATCCGTGGTAGTGGATATTTATTCTTCACCGATACTGCATTAAGCTCTCTGTAATCAATACATAACGAAGGCTTCCATCCTTCTTTTTCACAAAAGCACTGGTGCTCCCCAAGGAGATACGCTAGGTCGTATGTATCCCTTGTCCAATAAATCTTTCAGCTGCTCCTTCAGCTCAGCCATCTCTGCTGGTGCCATACGGTACGGTGCCTTAGCTATGGGACCGGTACCTGGTAGTAATTCGATGGAGAACTCTACCTCTCTGGATGGCGGTAAGCCTGGAAGTTCCTTTGGAAAAATATCTGGAAATCCGACACCACTGGCATAGCTGGATCAAAATCAGGGTCATGCTCTACATCCTGAACATAGCATAAATACTTCCTTCTGCTTCCTGACGTGCTTGTACATGGACATAGCAGATATAACTTTTATCGACGGTGCCTAGGGCTCTGACGGTAAGATACTGTCACTCCTGATGGGCTCTTAAGTAACAGTCTGCGCTCTGCACAAAGAATGCGGCCTCTGTGCCGCCCCAGCCAGTCCATCCCGGCTATAACATCGAATCCTAGACCTCTGAACTCAATAAGGTCAATAGGAAATTCCTCCTCCTTAATACTGATAGTGGCTCCTCTATAAAGACGAGTGCAACTGATCTTCTCCTTAGACGGGAGTGCCACCTTAAAATCAGGTAACTCTACAGCGTCTAGCCCCAACTTCCCCGCAAGCGAAGGCGAAACGAAAGTATGTGAGGCTCCGGAGTCGAACAGTACTAATGCATCCACTCCATTAACCGGAAAGGTACCAGTGAGGATCGCGCCGCCCTTGCTGGCCTCCTCCTCAGTAAGTATACTTAAGGCACCTTCCGTCTCCTTAGCACAACCTAATAACAGAATCTGAGTAAGTACTTTGATATGATGGGGTCTAAAGACATTCACTTTTATAACAATAATGCTTCACTGATGAGATGATCTCCTTTCAGATGTCCAAACAATTACAACACTAATACTTTCTAAAAGTCAAACTTAATCTTCCTGGTTTCATGTGAGTGGTGTTTATCACTGTCGAAGGTGCTGTGTTTAATTAATCCTTTTAATTCCATGGTATAGCAACCTTGACTTTCCACCCATTACTAAAACATCTCCTGAACTCAATATGATTTTCTTTGCAAGGTCCACACGCTTCTGCTCGCCATAAAGGAACTCTGCGTCATCTCCAATTGACAAAGACAATACTGGTATCCCCTGTTCAAGGGACCCTTTTGTTTCATCATTGTCCTGGTGTAGTCCTAAGCGGCCTCCTTCTTCATAGAAGTTGATGATACATAGATCAGCCCTTAAGTTGGGAACTGGATCTTCTTCTAGTTGCTGAGCTGTATTCACTGCTTGTTCCACAATTTGTAAAAATTCTTCTGGGATTTCTGGCACTTGTGCTCCATCTCCATTTCTTGTTTCCTGGTAGGTCTTTGAGTAAGGATTCCAATCCTTTCCTAAGCACATCATTTTCAGCTTCATTTTTGATCCTCCTGGAAATTCTGGAGTGTAGAACCCTCCTGGTCCTGCTCCCAATTCATGACATTTTCTAATGATTGCAATTTGTGTCTCCGGTGTTAGGTATCCTTTGAGTAATATCAAACCTGGTTGGATAACCTTACATTGTCCGTTCCCTGGTTCTTGTACTTTGATAATGTTTTCCTCCAGGGAGGGCGGTGAGGGGATAGGAAAGCATATCTTATAGCTTCCTACGTGGTTTAAATTTTTACTAGTGAGTCTTACTAATTCTTTCCTACTCAATTAGGCAATCAAGGCATGCAAGCACTCATTCACATCATCCATTGCTCAATAACAGGTTCACATGGTTTAGAAATACCTGGGTTGGTAGAAGGACCAGCCTCATCTGAGCGGTCCATGACATGCAGGGCGGGTCCCGATGCTGGGCCCTTGCCCTTATACCCCTGAGTTTGGTTTGTTGGTGGAGGGCGAGTATCGCTAGCTCCATTCTTTTGGCCTAGGTTTGCCTTTGCTCCCGGGCGGTAGTTCCTGCTCTCCGGGTTTCGGATACACTCGAAGGCACGATGCCCGAGTATCTGACAGTAGCGGACAGTAGCGGACATGACTTTCTCCCCTTGGCAGTCCACGCCGGGGTGATCCTTTCCACACTGTTTACAGTTGAAACGGCGGACATACTTCTGGCCCGTGTTTGAGCCATGTCCAGAACCTAATACAATCAAGGTCAATTATACATTCCAAAGGTACTGAAGTAATCACAAAAGTTTCAGATCTAACTGTTTGGTTAGTGTGCCTACCCTTAGATGGGTAGGTTTTCTGTGAGGTTGCCGCCCCGTAGGTTCCTGACTGGGGGTTCCCAGTAGTTTGGTTCCCCTTCCCTTGGTAGGACCCCTGTCCTTTCTGATAGGGTTTGTTCCTTTTGTTGGAGTTCCCCTGCTTGGCATCTTCGCCACCAGGTCCGTCCTTCCTCTTTTGGGAGCTCAAAGCATCCCTTCTCTTACAGGTGATCTCCACAACGGAGGCAGCATGATAACATTCCTGAAATCTCAAGGTATCAATCTCTAAATCTCCCATGATGGGGTATAGTATGTAATAAAATTTTCAACTGGTTCATGTCTCTGTTTTACCTGTAAACTGGTAGGGATGACTGGTCCCATCCCAAACTGAAGTCGAGGGCTCAGTCCCCCGTAGAACCGGTCGACCAAGACCTGGTCCGAGTATCCTATGCCGGGTAGTAGTCGAAGTAGCGAAGTGAACTTCGCATAGTACTCATCCACTGACATCTTCCCCGTCTGCTCCAGGGCGTCAAACTCCCTAGTCTTCACCATCCTGGTGTGGGCCGGGTAGTATTTGCCCCTAAGTAGTGCAGTGTAGTGTCCCCAAGTAAAAGCTGGGTCATCCAGGTGGTCGGCTTTCACCATGTTCCACCAATCTCTAGCTGCATCCTTCAGATAAAAGGCAGCAAGTCTTACTTTTTCCCTAGCTGGGACTGCAAGCGTCTCGAACGCTGTCTCCATCTCCATGATGTAGGTTTCTAAGTGAGCAGGGTCAGTCTGCCCCTTGAATGCAGTCGGCCTCAGATCAGCCAAACTCTTCACCCAGTCTCTCTCCCTGGGTGGTGGTGGTGGAGGTAACTGCTGCTTGTGCAACCCCCGCCTGTGCAAATGCCTGAGCAATTAAGGTAGCAATGTCTGCCAGCCTGATGTTTGGCTCCTCATCAGCCTGTCCACGTCGTCCTCCTCTTCCTGACATCTGCAGGATGTTGAGGTATATTAGGCACTGTGGTCAAAATCTTGGTCTTGGATAGTAGTCTAAGTAAAACTAACTTAAACTCCTTTCAATACTATCTCAACCCTTAACTAAAGTCTTAGATATCCTAATCTCGGTGTATCCTTGTATCCAGAGCGTAACTACGCTCTGATACCACTTTTTGTAATACCCCAACCCGAAATCCAATAAACTGAACGGCGATCACTCCCAAATAAAATACAACTGCAGCGGAAATAAATACAACAACCGGGCGGTATTACAATGCCGTTGGCCACCCTTGTGACCAACAAGGCTAAGTCCAAATACAATCCTCAAATGTCACGGTCTGGAAAACAGATACAACCCGAGATACTAGGAATCAAACTCAAAGTAAAATACTGAAATAAAATAATTAACTAATAGTAGACTCCCAAAGCTAGGTCTACCCCACCTACACTCAGTGTGGTGATCTTCTTAAACTTCAGGTACCTGAAAAATGGGGGTGCCCCCAAAGGGGCTCAGCAAACAATGCTGGTATGGAAAACGTGCAGCCCATCGTCTACCGGGCCACACCAACTACTTTGTCGAACACATGCAGTTCATTTTTATAAAGCTGTAAACAAGCATAATCTGATGATAACAAGTATCCAAACAAGGACAATAATGTCACATAGAACAAGACACAGAAGGTCAAGTTAGCTGAACTGAAATGTCTGATAGCTGTCGGGTCCACACAGTGGGACTGACAGATGTATAAAAGTATATCAATATAGTGGAGGTATAGTGACCTCGTTATAGAGAAAGGTTGGGTATAAAAACCCCAGGAGATAACGTAGTTAAACCCTGAACTGAGAGGCGTGGGAAAATGAATCCCACTAGAGGAAAGAAGTCTTCCTCAAACTGAACTGATGGGCATTTGAATCCCGGAAGGAATAGAGTCTTCCTCCCAACTGAAAGTTCCGTCGCGACGTAGTAGGAGACGACCTGAGACAGGTACAACTCCTGTAGCATGCATGGCCAGATCCAACTGGGCTCCTCATTCTCGAAGTATAGAATTGTTAGGTGTCATATAAAGATGTTGACAAGAACCCAATGTAATGTCAATTATCACGTTTAGGATAATGACGTTTGTTATAAAGTGAAGTTAGTGAGAGACTTGAGTACAAGTCCTCGGTATACTGAAGCGCAGGTATTTAATCCACTGGTATAGTAGTGTTTGTATGCGTGGGACATACACGTTGTAGTCAGCAACATTCACGCACATAAAATAATACAACAGCGCACAAGAGTAAACAACATTTTACATTAATTATCTTGGTCGTTATTTCAAACAACAGATAGCACACAAGCCGGTGTAATCCGGTAGAAAACAGGTTGCAAGAATCCCATACCGTTCACCGTAGACTGTACTTGTAAATTCCCGGTCAACGTCTGGTCAAACAAAGTCCTAGAATGGATTGACTGAGAGGGTTAATTTATGTTACCCTTATATAATAATTCTATTGGATCATTTAACAAATCTCGTATTTGTTATTTCATGTGAGGTTTATTTCTTTTAATTACCTCATGATTTAATGTATAACTTATTTGTTATTCCTTTTGATTTATTTATACATCCTTTAATGCACATATATGTGTTTATTGCATTTGTTGTTTATTTTATTTGTCTAGGTGACATAACAACTTATAATTTCTTAACTATATTTATATGTCATACATAGACATAAAATTCTTATAGTTTTATTATTCTCCTTTTAACCATAAATAATATTTATTGTTTATCTTTTAATTCCTTATAACCATGTAAGCCATAGTTTTAATTCCATAATTCCTTTAATCAAAATTCTTTCTTCTAAATCCTCCAAATATCCATATAGGACCTATTTATTTAAATCTAAATTCTTAAACTTGTATTTCGGTTATTTACAAAACAACCACATTAATTCATAAACTTTACACTTAAATTCTAATCTTTATATAACATAGTTTTAATTCCTCATCTAATTAAATTACAAAACTACCACTAATCTTTTGGACATAACTTATAAATATTATAACTTTCAAGAATTACATCTTAGCCCCTCAAAATCTCGGCATATATTTATTACTTTCTATAATTGCAATTTAGCCACAAAATCTTATAATCTTTACATAATGTCTTATAAACTATAGTTTTAATTTTAATTCTCCATAAATGCCGAATATATATATAAATTCTTAAATTACCAAACTAACCCCAAAGTAATTCGGCTATGTCATTTATTTTTCCTTAATTACATTTTCACCCCAAAACTTTATATTAGTATCTTATAACTTATAATCTAAAGCCTAAATATTTAATCCTTCAAAATTTCGAAAGTGAACTCAATGATTCTCTTAATTATCAATTCGCCCACTAATAATTTACAAACTTTCATATCAACTTTTATAAATTACATAATAGCCCAAAACTTTATAAAAGTTATTTTAAGGCTTTGTTTAAATTATCTAAAATTCATAAACTTAATTCCTAACCTTATATTATATCATAATTACACTAAATACCCCTTTAGCTCTCGGCTTTCACAATATTTGCACTAAACTTTGTAAAAATTACATTTAAGCCACATAACTTAATTAATTAGCCATTTAAGCACTAAATAAATATTTTTAACTCACCAAACTTTATAGTATAAGTTTATATACATAAGTAGCTCATTAAATTCCATTTAACACCTAGAGCATTCGGCCATATTTTAAATGAGACCATATGTTATATAAAAGTGGATTTATATGTCTAAATAATTATAAATAAATTCATAGGAGTCATATAACTCATGTATAAATTATTGTAAGGTCTTATATTGATTCTTAGCTCAAAATAAAACATTTTTGCCCTAGACATTTCGGCCTTATTTTATTTGTAACATAAATAAATTTTGTGACACAAAAATGTGTCTTAAGGTAAATATTTTCTATATATGTTATAGATTATATTTTTGGCATATAAAACCATATAGTTTCGGTATTATTTAGCCTAGGAGATGTACATAATTTTTGTACAATTTTTTAGAAGCTTAACAAAGCTTATAACATAAAGATTTACTTAGTAAACTTACTTCTTAACAAAGGTGGTTAAGTGCTTGAACTTCTTCTTGAATCTCCAAGCTTTCTCCTAGGTAAACTTGATGCTCCTCTTCGGTTTTATGCAAGAGGTGAAGGTGTTTAGGAGTTAGATCTTGAATAAAGATCTTAAGTAGATTTGGAAGTAGTTTTACAAGACTTTACCTTAGGCTTTTCTCCTTATAAATTCGGCACTCCTAAGGTAGGTGAAGAACAAGTTTTCCTTCATCAAAATGAAGAAGAAAAGAGACTTATAAGAAGTAGAACTTGGTTACACATAAAAATGTGCTTTAAGGATTTTCAAGCTTTGAAACCTACCTTAAGATAACCTTGAGATGCTCCTTGGATTAATGTTGTTTTGGACAACCCCCTTGGAGATCTAATTGATGCCGAACCCACCTTGTTATGCTAGGAAGAGTTTTGCTTCAAGACTTGCCAAGAAATGCTAGGAAATTACCTTAAAGATGAAGATAGAAGTTAAAACTCCATTAATGGACTTAAGAGCTTCAAAGGAAGAAGATGAAGCTAGAAGAGAGAGGAGGGAGCCTTACCAAACCGTGGAGGAAATGTGCAAGGAGGGAAATGAGACCTAGCTCACGTAAATGAAAGAGGGCAATTGGAATTTGATTTTGTTTTGTCAATTTTTAATGTCAAATGACTTTACTTTTTCTTAGTTTATTTCATGGTTGATTGGCTCAATAAATGTCCTCTTTTACAGCATAGAAATCGGACATGTGAGGTGTGACAAGGCAAGAGTTGGAAAGGAAATAATTGTGAGCTAGAAGACAAGGTAATTTAGGTAAGTTATTCTTTTGATTTTTCTAAGTTAGGCTTGTCTTCTTCCTCCCTTGTAGAGTCACGAATTCAAGGGTCAAATGGGGTGTCTTAATTGACATTGAAGAGCCAAGGACAAGCATGTTAGGTCACATGGAAAAGAAGGAATCTAGAAAAGTGAATTCTAGATCTACTTTTTGCTTTTTCTCATTTGTTTTTGTTCTAGCTCACATGGCCTTATTCCATGGCCTAATTTCGACAGCTTGCTGGTCATATGAGACCTACATACTTTGACATTAAGTAATATAACACATGGGAAGGTGAGTCACCATGTTCTATGCCTTTTACAAACTTTTAATGCAATTTTTATACTAGTTTTTGCTCTCAAAATCGGCCCCTATAGAGAGCCTTGTTGACTAGTCACACCAACTTATTTAGAAGGTCATTTTAACCCTATTTAAGATTACCAATTCGTGGCATGTCAAAAACTACAAGGTAATTGCGTAAAACGCATTTTCGTGACACCCGAAGGTGTGTTTTTGTGCTCTAAGGAAATTTTGGGAAACCAATTGTTTTTATGAGTTCCAAGTGTTTGTAAACACTTATTATAGTAAATAAACATATACTAAGATGTTACATTGAGTTATCTGGGGTTATATCAACCCGTGACATAATTTACGGGCCATCGGGACACTCCTGGGCCAAAAAGGAGCGCTAAGAAATCCTCCTGTGGTTTTTGCTGAATTTTGAGAAACCACTTAGTGGGTTCTCTTTAGAATGATAAATAATGATGTTAGGAACTCTAGGAATAAATTTTATAGGAGTTCGTGCCACCTCGGCACTCCTCCGGACTTTTCGTGCTTTAAGGAGCGGGTGTGAGCACTCCCAAGCATTTTGCGTATTTGACTGAATATAGCTTAGGGAATATATTTATATATTCATATAATGAGTGTATGACCATTTGGTTTGAGTTTTAGAAGGTCATACAAGGTCATGCTTGATCACATGTTTCTAAGGCGTTTTAGCGTTTATGGAGAAACGACTATTTTTACGTAACGTTTTCATGCATGGGTTTGCATGCGTACGTGAAATGATTTATATTTGGATTATATTCCAATAAATAATGATCTAATAATATTATTTAGATTTGGGGTATTTCAGTGTAGTCATGGGCTTGGCGACTTTCGAGAAGTCCCTTACAAATCTCCGGTAGTAACCGGCTAGACCAAGAAAGCTCCTAATGTTGGTAACAGTCTTGGGTCTAGGCCATGATCGTACAGCTTCTATCTTAGAAGGGTCAACCGAGATACCTGCGCTCGAGATGACATGTCCAAGGAATGATACCTGATCAAGCCAAAACTCGCATTTGGAGAACTTCGCATACAGCTGGTTCTCGCGCAGTGTCTCAAGCACTTTCCTCAAGTGGATTTCATGTTCCTCTGGTGATTTGGAATATACAAGGATGTCGTCAATGAAGACAACCACTGAAGTGTCCAACTGCTCGCTGAATAGTCGATTCATGAGGTCCATGAATTTTGCCGGTGCGTTTGACAAACCGAATGGCATCACTGTGAATTCATAGTGGCCATATCTGGTACGGAATGCCGTTTTCTCAATGTCTTGTTCCTTGATTGCAATCTGATGATACCCTGAACGGAGGTCGATCTTGGAGAAGACTGAGGCTCCTTTCAACTGGTCGAATAGGTCGTCAATACGTGGTAGTGGGTATTTATTTTTGACTGTGACCGCATTCAGCTCGCGGTAGTCAATGCATAGTCGGAGACTACTGTCCTTCTTCTTCACGAAGAGGACCGGTGCTCCCCAGGGTGATACGCTCGGGCATATAAACCCTTTGTCTAGAAGATCTCTCAACTGTTCTTTCAATTCGGTCATCTCTGCTGGTGCCATGCGGTACGGTGCCCTAGCAATGGGACCGGTACCTGGCAATAGATCAATTTCGAATTCCACTGCTCTCGGTGGTGGCATGCCGGGTAGCTCCTTAGGGAATACATCGGGATACTCGGATACAATAGGTACTTCATCACTGAACTCTGGATCTCGCTCCAGGTCTTGTACATAACAAAGATACACTTCTTGGCCCTTTCTGAGCTCCCGGTACATAGCCATGGTAGATATAAGGGTGGTCGAAGGCTCTCTCGGTCTCTGGCGGTAAGATACGGTAACCCCAGAAGGACTCTTGAGCAGCAACCGATGCTCGGCGCAGAGGATTCTACCCTTGTGCCGCTCCAACCAATTCATCCCAATGATTACGTCGAATCCCAATCCATTGAATTCGATGAAGGAAATGGGAAACGATTCGCCTTTGATTTGGATTGTGGCTGATTGATAATATTTGGTGCACTTTACTCGCTCCTTGATGGGAGAGTAACCATGAAGTTCGGTAGCTCATCCGCATCTAGCTTCAACCTCTTCACAAAGGATGGTGATACAAAGGTGTGAGAGGCGCCGGAGTCGAATAATACATTGGCATCAATGCCATTTATTGGGAAGGTTCCCGTTAGAATGGTGCCGCTCTTGCCGGCTTGTGCTTTGGTGAGGATGCTCAGGTTACCTTCGGTACCGAGTCCACAACCTATTGGATTCACAATTGGATAAGTATTGATGGTGGACACAAGTGGAATTAAATCAACACTGCTCTTTATTGATAAACCAACCATCATACATACCGTGTCTCTAATACACGTTACTAATAGATTACATGATACTAGGAATTTAATATTTTCTAAAGGTAAGGTTCAGGCGTCCTGGTTTCATGTGTGTGGCATTGATTATTGCCGGCGGTGCCGTATTCAACTTGATCTTGTTGATCCCGTGATACAGCATCCTAGAGTTTCCACCCATGATTAGGACATCTCCTGATCTCAATACCAGTTTCTGTGCGAGGTCCACACGCTTCTACTCGCTATAAAGGAATACGGCGTCATCACCAATGGACCAAGACACTACGGGCACTCCTTGTTCAAGAGATTCCGCTGTCTCGTACTTGTCTTGGTGTAACCCAAGTCGTCCTTCCTTTTCATAGAAGTTGACGATACAGAGGTCCGCTTCAAGTGCGGGGATTGGTTCAGGTTCACATTGCTGTGCAAGTTCTACTGCTTGTGTGATGAGGGTCTGAAACTCTGGTGGTATTGTCGGTGGCGTCGCTCCATCTTGTGTTCGTGTCTCCTGGTATGTCTTGGTATAAGGATTCCAGTCCTTTCCCAAGCACATCGTCTTCAGCTTCATCTTCGCTCCACCGGGGAATTCGGGTGTGTAAAATCCACCTTGACCCGTTCCTAGCTCGTTGCATCGTCGGATGATTGAGATTTGCGCTTCGGGTGTCAGGTATCCCTTTAATAAGATCATACCTGGGCGGATGACCTGACACTGTTTGTTGGTGTAGTCGTGGTTGGTGATGTCGATCTCTTCTTGATTGAAGGTTACCGGTATCGGGTAACAGATACTAAAGTTTCCTATGGTTACAATTTCGTTTACGGTGAGTACTAGTTTCAACTACTTCATTTCATGCTTAATATACACTTCATTTATTTACTCATGCATTCACTCATACAGTTACTCTACTACTAGGCATGCTATTTCAAGGATTAAAGGTTTAGATGATTACCTTGGCCGGATTTCGAACCGGGCCCATCACGGTCAATAACATGGAGAACAGGCTGCCTCTGAGGTGCTCCCCTCTGAGGGCCCCGGGATCCCTGTCCCTGAGGTGCCTGCTGGGCCGGTGCATCGCCAGATGCCACCTCCTTGCCCTCTCTCTGCTTGTATCTCTGGAAGGTACCCCTCGGCTTTCCATTCTCTGGGCACTTGTTAGTTGTGTGTCCCAGCTTCTGGCAGTTATAGCATTTGATCTCCCTCCCATAATAGTCCTTACCAGGATGGTCCTGGTTGCACTTTCTGCACACATAGGTGCGGCCGTCGGAGAAGGTTTTGGCGGCTCCGGAGCTAGAACCTGAGGTTAGAGGGTTAGCACATGTGTGCGTGGATATACTAGATTTGGTACTTATACGAATACAAATTGGATTAAGAATTTACCCTTAGGTGGGTGCGATCTCAGTGGCTTAGCTGCCACCGGTGCAGAATAACCAAGCTGAAGAAGCTCAGCTGGTTTGCCCTGCTCAGCATGGGCACTGCTCTCACCCTGGGATTTCTTGTGGGATTGCTGAAAGAAATTCCCCTTTTTCTTTTTCCAGCTCTTCCCCTGGTTCTGCTCCTCAGTGCTGGTGTTTTTGTTATTAGCTTTGCGCTTCAGCGCGGTCTCTTCATCCCTTAACTGGCAAGTGATCTCAACGCGAGAAGCCGCGTGATAACACTCCTGAAATTTCAGGTATTAGCCGGGATTCTCATTTAAGGAGGAATAAAGAAAGATTCAAAGGAATTCAAGGAATTTAAGGAATTGACATGATACTAAGGGTTAACCGTTATTTACCTGAAGGGAGGTAAATCTGGTGTAGCCCATGCCGTAGCGAAGGCGATGGCTCAGACCGCCATAGAAGCGATCGACCAACACTGGCCGGTGTATCCTAGGTCGGGGAGAAGACGGAGAATGGAGGTGAAGGTGCGGTAGTACTCATCCACAGACATCTTGTCTGTCATCTTTAAGGCGTCCAGCTCTAGCCTTTTCTTGGTTTTCACGTGTTCAGGATAGTATTTTGAACGGAGGAGTGAGGCGAAAGAATCCCAATCGAATGTGGGGTCGCTGACGTGCTCATGCTTGACCAGCTTCCACCAATCCATTGCAGCATCCTTTAAGTAGTACGCAGCAACTCTGACTCGAACTCCAGCAGGAGCTTCGAGTGTTTCGAAGGCCGTCTCCATCTCGGAGATGTAGGCCTCGAGCTTAGCCGGATCACTCTCGCCCCTAAAGCAGGGAGGGCGGAGCTCCGCTACAGCTTTTACCCAGTTTGCTTCTCTGGGTGGCGGGGAGGGATTGGCCCCGCTTGGGTTTGTTGGTTTTGCTGGGATTGTTGTACCGCTTGGATTACTTGAGGTAGCATCTGCGCTACCGTGGCGGCGACGATCTCAGCTATCGTCTGCGCGCCGGGTCCGTCATTGCCCCCTCCTCTGGGGCGACCTGGACCTCTGCCTGACATCTGAATATTTAACAGTTACGTTAGGCTTTACAAGATACGACTCAAAGGTCTTGGAATTTAAGCAAGGTATCATTCATAAGAACGTTAAGGGTATCCGTTGTTAACAACGGTAGTTCCTAGTTAGGTTTCTAAGTATCCGTCTTAAGACGGTTGAAATCCTAACTCGGTAATCCCCTATGCTCGGTACTAAGGACATCAGAGCGTAACTACGCTCTGATACCACTTTTTGTAACACCCCAACCGCTAATCCTATGCTTACCGTCTAATCGTCCTATTAATCCTACGAGTTCGCAGCGGAATTATTACATACTTACTACGGCGGGTGAAACAATGCCGCTAACCGCCCATACGGCTAGCTAGGCTACTAATACTTACAGTCACGGTCTGATGAACATAACGTACCGAGCTACTAAATTACTTACCAAAATACCATATACCAAATACTTACATCAATGGATCACCGAGTATTAAAGTATTACATTACATCCTTTACCACACTTCCCAAAAGAATAGTTTCTATCTTTTTCTCATCTATACCAATTCCCTTCCATCAATATCCAAAAAGGTGTACCCCATGGTACACCGGCTAATCAAAAGTTACAGCCATGTACTACTTAGTACACCCATCATAAATTCATTGTTTACAAACCAAAAGAAAGACAGGAAAATTAAACTTCAACTCTCCTAGTCTTCATCCTTCACGGGTACCTGCGTGTAGTAAAAATGGTGCCCCAAGGGGCTCGGCAAACGCTGCATATGGACTCCGCATATACCGCGTGCTAGCTAGGGCACGCTGACTATTTGACGTCCACTAAACATGCAGTTCATTTATTTCATACATACATGCTTTTCATACATCATACATGCTATACAATCCATTACACAGTTCAAGGCAACAATATCATAACATACATCGCACTTACCTTCACAAGGTTAGCCAAATTATGCATCCGGGTTAATCGGAATGCTTTACTCTTTTACTCATTACTTACTTCTTCTTGCATACAATTACTTACTTTCTTTTACTTTACTTACTCATTCTTACTTACTTACTTATACTCAAGTTAAGTCGTCGGGACCTCCGGCCTTGGGGACTACACCGTCCCACATCCGGGATTTACTTGACTCACCAATCCGGGATGCTACCCACTTAAGGGATTTGGGCCGCGGACCAGTTTAAGAGTCAGGAATTGGAGCCAACCTCTCGTGACTCCGCATCCTCACGCGTGGCCGAAACTATATCGGACTTCTACTCATTCCAATTTATTTACCATTTTAAGTTAGGATGGTTAGCTTGTTAGGAACAAGTTAGAAGTCCAAACACAATAAATAACGGTCACGGTACAATACAACATACATACACACATTCATTATCATCCATACATTTCATGAATTATACAAACTATGATTTAAAGAAGATATACAACATCATACAACACTACATATTCACAAGTATGCATATTAACTCCGATTCGTGCATTTGTCTTATTTGGTGATCAATTAGCACACAACACACAAATCAGAGTAACCAAGATAGCATACGGGGCATGAGGAATCCATACCGTTCACCGTCGTACGTACTTCCAAACGTCCTTCCGGTGTCACAAATCAAATCCTATTATATACATACAATTGAATGATTAATCTAGCTATCATTACTTAACTCATACTTACTATGTCCCTATACTTCTTACACTTACACATTACTTACTCATTTTTCATTGCTTAAGTTTTTATTTTCTTACTTAAGGTTTGCATGCTTACACACATGTACATATACATATATGTATGGGTATACATATACATATATATATACAATTATTATTTAAATTAAAATAATTTTTTTTTTGTCAGGATTGGGCCGTCCGACCCACCGTCCGACCCAAGCCCTGGGTCGGACCATTCCAGTAAGTTTCGTTCCCGGAAAATTACCCTGTCCGACCCAGCACTATTCCGTCCGACCCAAACCCTCTGGGTCGGACCATTCCAGAAGGTTTTGGGTCTCGAGTCTAAGCTCCGTCCGACCCACGACCGACTCACCGTCTGGGTCGGACGAAGTCAGAAACTTCGACCCTTATATTTTTTGCCTGTACGACCCACGTCCGATCCACCGTCCCGGGTCGGACCATTACAGAATGTTTCATTTCGTTATTTAAGCCATGTCCGACCCACGTCCGACTCACGGCTCTGGGTCGGACCATTACAGAAAGTTTTTAAGCCATGTCCGACCCACGTCCGACTCACGGCTCTGGGTCGGACCATTCCAGAAAGTCTGGTTTTCGTTTCTTAAGCCCCGTCCGACCCACGTCCGACTCACCATCTGGGTCGGACGGTTCCAGAACCTTGTTACAGTTTTTATTTTTCTTTCCCAATTTCACCCATTGTTTCCCCAATCTTCCTACATACATCCTAACATGTTTTTGTGCAATTTAAACACCCTAAATCATGCTAATTCATTTCCTAATTCATTACACAACTTTATACTCATTCACTCACATAATTTTTCTAAGTTTCAACTCACACTTTCACTAGTTGTTTCCTAGTTGTGTTTTGCTACAGATTTTAACTCTAACACTCTCCATCTACAACTCCCTCTTCTAATGTCATTTCTAACACCTCTAACACATTACAATTACATTAACTATCTCTCCCCATCTTCCCTCTATCAATCTATTTCAAAATCTGTTACAACTTACATTATTCACCTAGTTTAAAATTCACTAAGTGTTATAATTCTAGATAAATTTTGACATAACCTCCCCTATATTTTTACACTCTCACCACTCATTCTAGTTCACAATTCAACACTTATTTCACCTGTTACAATAGACATCAATATACAAGCTCCCATATACTATACCAATACTAAAACATTCATAAAAATTCCTGCACTCCACCACATCATTCCCAATCTGTTTTAACAAGTTTTAACATATCTTTTAAGGCTTCAAAATACTTATATTCTCCTACACTTTACACTACTAATACATTATCATTTTACAATACCAATTCCCATTTCTAAAAATCTGTTACACATACATATTCAAGACTACACAAGGGTGAGCTTATTTACCTTGCTTCTCTTCTTCTTCTTGCTTCTTCCTTCCTTCTCTCTCTACCGGTTTTGTAATCCCAATTCCTCTAACACTACAACCCATTTATATACACATTTTAATACACCATTCTAATACTAGAACTAACCCTAACCATTAATCAAGTTCCAAACTAGGTTTTAGGGTTTAGAAAATTTATTACCTTCCAAGAGTACAAGAGCTGTTTGTGATAGCTCAAGAACAAGATTTCTCACACCACCAAAATGCCAAAATCGGCTGGACACACAAGGGGTAAACAAGGCTTTAGTCTAGATTTTCGTTTTGCCTTTGAGGCTAGAAAAAGATAGAGTTTTCGAAATATTTTTACCTTAGTAGAACAAGGAGGAGGAGGGCCTTCTAATAGTGGTGTTGAAGCTCCAAATGGGGTATACCCATAAAATCGAAAGTGCTTGTTTTTGGATTTTGGAAAGATGAAAATGTAGCTCTTGAGGAGAGGATTACAATGGAGTAATTTTTATAATTTTTGGAAGAGGTTTACTAGAGTAACAAGAGGAGAGAAGTGGTATTTTGTGTTGTTGTTCTCATTCTTCCATGGAAATCGATGGAGGTTGAAGAAGAGGGAAAAGAGAGTGAGTGAGGGGGCTTGTTCACGTGAGAGAGAGGAAATGAGAGTAGGAGAGAGAGTGTGAGGGAGTGGGGTAGTTTTTTGTTTTGTTTGTTTGTGTATAAGAGAGGAGTGTGTGTGAGAGAGTGAAATAGAGGGGGGGGGGGCCGGCTGGCATACACACACACACACACACTTTTCACTTTTTATTTTAAAAGTGGACACATAAGTTTCAGTTATTTATACTTCTACCCCACAACTTACCGTTTTTGACAGTTTTTACTAATCTATCGTTTTATTGATTTTATTGGTCCTACAGCTTCACTAATATTTATTAATGATTATTTAGTTGACCAAAATTGTTACAAGTATATTTGACCCGCTTAAAGACACGTTTTCTCGGTTACCTCGAAAAACGTGCTTTAAGGTTCGGTAATGTTTTTAAACCGTTTTAAAGGTCCGTTTTCTTCGGGATTTGTTCCCTTATGATTATATACCCTTAATTAAGCTTCTAAATTACTTATTAGCCTAATTAATCACTATTTTTAATTACGGGGTATTTCACTTGTCCTCTTGTGTTGATTGACAATCAATCTCCATTATCTCTTGCCAATCTAGCCGAAAGGGAGCTGCTGATTAGAACACTTTGTAGTCAATTTGAAGACAAATAAAACAAAAGCAAGACATAAAATAATGCCTTAGAATATAACAATTATTCCCATTTGACTTCTTCCTTTGCTTATCTTCTAATACCATACGTAAGTTTCATTTCTCTCTTGCCTTCACTTCAACCGAATGGGTAAGCTTCTACATCCTCTCTTTTCTTTCTTCATTTGCTAAGTAATTCCTTAGAGCTTCAAAGCACCATTAATGGTGATCTAAGTTCAAACACCATTTATATGTAATTTCCTAGTTAAATCTACTAAGTCTTGAAGCAAGAAATCATCCTAGCAACTTTGCTAAAATCACCAAGCTTTAGTGCTCAAGGGAGGTTCCTAGATTCAACAACAACACAAGGAACAACAAGATCAAGTTAAGGTATATTTTCATGTTGAAATATCCAAAGTAATTACCTAAATCATTTTCGAAAATTAGGAACTTCTAAACCTATGTTCTCTTCATTATTTCATGAAGGAAATTTAGATCTACAATCATCTCAAGGTCTACAGAAAATTCCTTGAAAAATTCCTAAGGTAAACTCTTGTAAAACTACTTCAAATCCTATTTATAATTTTGTTAGGAGTCTAACAAATGGATCTCCAAAATATATAAAAGGAGGCCGAATTCTCTTCATCAAAATAGCATTTGGAGAGCTTGGAATTCAAGGAGAAATCAAGTACAAGAATTGTCTTGATTTAAGGAGTAAGTTTATATAATTAAGGTTTATTAAGTTTAAGCTTGATTTAAGCTTCAAACCTTGGTATAAAAATTATGTATAACCTTTAAATAAATTAAGGCCAGAAATCATAGGTTATAATGTCAAGAAAATAATTTATAACATATAAGGCAAGATTATTGCCTTAAGGTATAAAATTGTGTCACAAAAATTAAATATGATACATGTACAATCAAACCGAATTGTCTAAGGATAATATGTTCTATTTTGAGTTTATAATCATTCTAAGTCATTAGCATAATTTTTAGAAGTGTTATATGGCTAATATACATTTATAAGTATATATTATAAGGTTTAAATCAAGTATTAAAAACTATATAGTAAGGTATTATTATGGCCGACAATGTAATGTCTTAATTAATGATTTTTGAAAGTATATAAGTATATTAGCTTATATTATAAATTTTGGGAGCATTAAAAATAGCTACAAGTATTTAAATGGCTAGTTAAATAAGTTATGTGGCAAAAATATAAATTTTGAGAAGTTTGGTGTACAAATTATAATTGCCGAGAGTATAAGGAATTATTTGGTAATTTATGTTATAATATAAGGTAGGAATTAATATTATGAATTTTGGTGAATTTAAATAAGTGTTTAAATGTTAAAATAACATTTTATAAAGTTTTGGGGCTATTTTGTAATTATTGGAAAGATTGGAGTGATAACCGAGATTAACTATGAATTTATAAGTATATTAAAGTATTAATTATGAAATTAAGTCTTGGTCAAAGTGTTGACCAAAAACTTTGGGTTAAAATGACTTATGACATAAAATATTCAGTTTATAAAAGTTTTGGGGTGAATATGTTTATAAAACCGAAATGATTAAGGGGCGAATTCATAATTAATAAAATTATGAGGGGCCTTTTCGGTATTTTAAGAAGTTAAATATTAAAACTATAGTTTATAAGTTAATATGTAACTTATATAAGGTTTTGGGATTTAAATGTAAACGTAAGGAAAGTTGTAACACCCCATCCAACATTAACACACTTATAATAAACTGCAGCGGAAATACAAACCTCATCACATTACTTAACTCGTTGGTGTTACACGCCGTTAGCCACCCACGTGGCTAACAAGGCTAATACATACACATTGTACCGGTCTGATGGGCTAAATTCCCGAGCGACTACACATTACTATCCCTTTCCATTAACACAACAACATCATACACCTTCCAACTATACCGAGTATTTATAACTAATGCCGATAACAATTTCGGTCTTACTACACTTACTGTATATATACAACATAACGATTACCCTTGTCCAATGACTACCCCGTCCTACTCTCGAACGGCTTCCAGCTCCTTGTACCTGAGATAGGAAAAGAAGAGAAAGGGTGGCCCCCAAGGGGCTCAGCACCTTTGCTGGTATGGTAATCCCGCAGCCCACATGTTATCGGGCCACGCACAACTAATTGTCGTCTTAGCATGCGGTTGATTATTTTTAAATCGTGCATGCAACTGTAAACACACAACACATAACATTTCGCCTCAACGGGCTCAACTAACGGATAATATATCCTTACCTAATAAGTCACTCATGGTATTCATTATCCCTAGAGTGTTTCTCCTCTAATGGAGCTACTTCCTTAATAGACGACACTTACCCTTAAATCGGGTTATCCTTAAACGCCTCTTTTCACAAACTGGGATTCATATCCATGATCCACATACTCCACATTTTACAACATATAACATACACTACACAACATCACGCAACAACACTTTGCACGTTTCAACGTGCACAACATAACACCGCAATAGATATTGCATCACAACAAAAATACATAACATAACGGGAATGGTTCTCTTAGGAACCGACCCAAACATAGTTAGTTCACTGGGAGAGCCTAGAGGATGCTGTCAAACTCATGCTAAGCTCGTTTACATAACTCGTTACCGTTCTGTTAGGCGAACGAATAACTTAACATAAAGATGGATCGGGTTTAGTGACCCGAACACAACATACATAATCCCTAACAGACGTGAGTCAAGAGCCTTGGTTAAGCTCAGGGGTGATCGAAGACCAATGAAGGAAGACAATCAACAGAGAGGAAGCTGAAGAAACTGTATACAACAACTCCCAAACAACGCGCGACCGGAACAACCGGATTCCTCACCCCCATAATATATAAATATTCACAGTTAAAGACTCCGCTGTGGAACCTATCACATCAGCACACAATACAGTATTACAACTGAGTTAATCACGCAAAGGAGGGTCATACACTTACAGCAACATCACACAACTAACTCACGCATAGCCGTGGTTAGAACGTTCCTTAGGTCGGAAACGTTATTACCGGATACCGTTCTCTTACGTTTACCTAATAGTGGTTAACTAGCCCTTCAAGCGCATTTGAGGTTACCGGTATCGGCACGTAAACATACAACAACAATAACGACTGTAAACTCGTTCCATGATTTATCTTATAACGTGGCAAACACACAGAAAAACACATAGGCATACAAGCCGGTGTAATCCGGTAGGACACAGATTGCAAGAAAACCATACCTGTCACCGGAGTCCACTTTATCACGTCCACTTACGTTCCTCGAGCAATTCTCGAACAACTGATAACATTACATGTACTTTTATTAACATCGGGGTAGCACGATCATTTAATGTCTAATGCTTATAACTTTTCCCCGTTAACTTAGTTACATAACTTTACAATTTTAACTTGATTTACTTTCACATTTTATTACAACTTTTCACCCATTTACTTCTCATTAAAACTCACCTAACATGTCCTTAACAACTTTATAACATCATTACCTATCAATCCCCATCATTACATATCACTTCATAACCTTAAACAACATTTTTGGTCCGACCGACCTTACCGACCGAACTTGTCCAAGTTCGGTCCATTCCAGAACACATTTCCGTCAAAATTTTCTACTCCGACCGACCTTGTAAGTTCGGTCGCATGTTCGGTCTATTCCCGAGAGTTTCTTCCCTTTGAAAATTTAGCCCGACCGAACTTGCCAAGTCCGGTCCTATGTTTGGTCGATTCCAGTAACTCAATCCGTACACAAAATACAAGCCCGACCGACCTTGCAAGTCCGGTCCCCAAGGTCGGTCCATTCCAGAAGCCAATTCTCGCAGGGTAAACTGGGCTCGACCGACCTTGGCAAGTTCGGTCGCAAGGTCGGTCTGCCCCAGACCTTTATTTTCCATTGCCCATTTAACTCCAAACTTCACCTCATATCCCTAATATGTCCTAACCTCATTTGGGCACTTCAAACACATCATTAGCCATGTACTAAACTCTCCAAATCACACACCAAAACCATCTTATCATTCACAAATTCCTTACAAAATTCTTAGCATTTGGAATGTTTCCTCCTTAAGATTCCTAGGTGGTATTTCACCAATAATGACCACTATACCAAGGTGTTTCCTCTGCACCTTAACATCATCTCTCAAACTTCTTTTCTTACTAACTAACTCTCCTTTTTCACATCTTACCTAAACATCACTTCTTCCTTGTACATCAACATTCCTAAACCTTAAACAAACTCTCCAAGACTTAAATACATTCTCAAACACACATTGAATTCCTAGAACTTCCAAGATAATACCTAATTCCTTGCATCACTCTAAATCACCTTAATACATGTTTTCTTCTCAAGTAAACATTTATTCACCTTTAACACTTCCTAGTTCACCAAAACTTACTTAAAACACTTAGAACTTCTTACACATTTCCTAAATTTGGCCATAGCTTCTCTTGTATATACTCACATCCAAACACTTAGGTTTTTACCTTATTTCATTCAAGAACACCTAAAATCCATCAAACACCTTTTTATACACAAACTTCACACATTTAGCACTACATCACAATATAGTGCATAACTTAAATTGCTTGGCACTTAGGCCCTTAAATAACATGGCTCTTAGGCCCTTAAATTGCATAAACCTTAAACACTGAATTTCCACAATATATAAGCCTCTAACCTGCAATTACACTCACCAAGACATATGTTCCTTACTAGTCTCCTTGAGAACACCTTACTAAGTCATTCACCATTTGCTCTTTAGGTAGTTTTAGCAAGCATTATAAGCTCATTTCTCCTAAGGCATTAAACAACATTAGGTTAGTATATTTACCTCTTTTCCAAACAACTTCTTTCTTGTTTCCTTACAAAACCGGTAAGGCATTTCTTTCCTTGTCAACTACTAAACAATATACCAACATTGAAATGAGTATATAAGCTTTATGCTTCATCTCATTGTAAACCCTAGGTTTACATCATTTCAAAAACATTAATGTAGTTGTTTTACCTTGATCTTTGAAGGGAGTTTGAATATCTATGAAGAGAGGACTCCACCTAGTCCATAAGAGATTGGAATGAAGCTAGAACAAAGTCACACAAAGAGCTCCATCAATGAGTATTTTCGGTCACACACAAAACATGGAGGAAACTTAATTTTTCTTTGAGATTCCTTACCTAGAAGCAAAGGAGATCAATAATATGTGGAAAGACAAGCTCAAGCTCCTTCAATGGTGGAACTCCATGGCACCGAAATGGGGCTCTTGAAGGTTTGAGAAGATAGAAATGAAGAGCTTGAGGAGAGGAAGAGATTGGTGGTCTTAGAATTTGATTTGGACAAGTGAGCTTGATTTAGCAAGAGCTCAAAGATGGAGTTTTTATGGTGGTAGTGGTATTACCGTGAGAGAATGAAGAAGAGAGGTTGAAGATGGTGTTTGGAACCGTGGGAAATGAAGGAAGGAAAAGAGAGAATGAGATAAGATTGTTTTAAGAAGATATTTGTTCTTATAAAGTAAAAAGTAGTTATATTAGTCATCTTTATTTGTTTAACAAAATACAAGTGAGTGGTGAGTCACCACACTAAAGAAACCGGCCCCCTTTATTAATATGAGGGTACTTTAGTCTTTGTTGTCAATTTAATTACTTAATACAACATATGTTATAAACTAGCTTATAAAAAGCACTATTCACCAAAACAAGGCACTTAGAAGTGAAATTTTTGATTTCCCATTGATATAGACTTCCAAATGTGATACTATATAGTACACATGTTAATTAAAGAGTAATGATGGACATTTAGCCATTCAAAACTCATTTACAAGACAATTTTTCAAAAAACGTGCTTTAAGACTCCTTAAAGCACTTTTGTGTTTTAACTTGTTTTCAAGCTTGGTTTTCTTTAGTAATTGATTTAATATGTTCATTAACATATTTATAAGGTATAGGTCTGACCGTTAGGTCTTATACAAGTTTATCCCAAGCTTAGAGCACATTTTTGCTCTTATTGACTTTAAGGTATTTATTAGTGTTTTGTTTGGTTTCATTGTCTACCAAAGTTTCCTAAGGGCTTAATTAGCCTTATTAAATCATACTTGAATATTATTAAGCCTTGGTAGGCTCTTTGGGTCCTAACCAAGTTCGCTCATAGCTTAGAGCATGTTTTTGCTCAAACTGTGTCTTAATGCTTTATTGCATTTTACTATGGTTTAAATTGTACACTGATGTTCCTAAGGCACTTTTTAGCCTTTACATACCACAGTTTGATATTTAAACCACATATCAAGGTTTGGGGTATTTCAATCTACCTCCCTTAAAAGAACTTCGTCCTAGAAGTTTACATTTCCCTCACATCTTGGATTAGAATACGGGGATTACTTATAGAGAAAAAAAAAAAAACAAAAAAAAAAAAAACAAAAACAATAAAAAAAAAAAATAAACTTCCATAACCAAACACACTTTACATCACAACCTCGACTTAATGGTCCGGGCAACACATTCACATCCACACATAACACAACATATTCACATGATAACCTCGGACTCAATGGTCCGGGTATCTTCAACACTTACACATACATAACAACCCCTTTGACTCACTGGTCTGGTAACACAACAACATTAGACACATAGGTCTATGTAAACCAACACATTAGACTCATAGTCTTGATAGCATACACTTTAGGAGATCAAAGTCAAAATAACCTTTATCACACATACCAAACAACATGTCATAGCATGTATTGCAATCAAAAATATCTTTGGTATACACTGTGATCCCGCAGAACCCGGTCGCGATGGACACCTTCCGTCCCCGTGTCCTTGGGAGATCAAAACAATCACTTAAGTTTAAAATTTCCTTGTGAGGTTAAGTAAGAGAACCTTTAATTATGTAAAGTATCTATCAATGTTTTATAAATACCAATTGAAAATCCTTTTGAAACACACACAACTCCAAGTCCAACTTAAGCTCTTTGCTTCTTTTATTAGCGTGGTTTATTGTGACCACTTATAGGGAGCTTCAAGAATCATCCAACCCTGATGTGATCAGCATCAGTGTACAACTATCCTTCCACTCCAATTTGTGTTCGGCTTCCCTTGATCACATGCAAATCAAGTTCCACTTCCCACTTCATTTTCAAACATCAAATAAATCACTCATTTCCAATTTTCTATCTTTTAAATCATTCTAATCATGATCATAACATCTCCAAAGGATAGAACTCCGTCTATCAGTTACCTCCACTCACTTTAATCCTGTTGCCTAGGGAATCTTATTCTCACTAGGTTCTATGTCGGTATCATGCCCTTTCTTGAATCACTATATAGTATATATATACACATATATTTTATCAAAATACAACACACAATTTCACATTTATACACTGTCGGGTTTGTTCCCCCGGGAGTTTCTCTACTCCCACACTTGTACTATCACTCACAACTGTTAACAAATACACACACTTATCACAATGGTATTCGCATCTTATGTGCGCAATTACCACAATTAAACCATGACTGAATGCGTATGTTTACGTAACACACACATCAATCATCAAAACAAATTATTGTATGCTATGCACAACTAAATCACGTACCTTGTACGGTAATACACACTAAGTCGTTTTGCGCTCTACCCCCCTTAAAAGGGATTACGCCCACGTAATCAATCACTAAACATTGGCTTAAATGTTCTGCCGTCGTGAAGTGTTTTAACTTCCACGCGGCCTATTACACAATGGATTCTGATTAGAGGATCTAACCATATTGGCGGTTTAGTTCCTAAACCAAGAATTCTCATTGGAGTTTGTTTAAACTCTTAGTTGTTTCGATTCTGGCCTGTTAGGCTTCTAGGCGTTAATAATTAGCTATTCACTCATGTTCACCATGCACATTCAACATTCGAATCACTAGCTCACTAGTTTCTGCTGCGAAACTCTAATAACTGTAGAGCTTAATTGCTCCATTTGTTATACTTACTGTATTGTACATCCCCAATTGTCACCTTCATCTTGGTAACAATGGTTTCTCAACCGACGCGTGGTATCTCTTACCGTTAGTGAATTCGGTGAGTTATAAACTTTCTATCCACTTCCATAACAATTTACTGTGTATACAGCTATGTATTTCACAATGATTGACTTGTTCCCTTCCGACTTACTGTCGGTTGAGATTGAGCTACTACCTAGTGTGTAGCGCTCTCTTAGCTATTTCCAACATTTGGGGTATATTCCATACCGATATTTGGCAGTTAGTGCTACTGTAGTCACTTACTGTTAATCATGTCTCCACATTTAATTTTGTACAAGTACTCTTTCATGGTATGTCTTGCATTTCCTATGCATCGGCCATTATAACATTATTGCTCCACAATTAACATGTTTCCAATTCCTAGTTATCCCACTCGATCATTAATGCGCAAGTGCAATACCAAAACACTCAGTCATACAGAGTGCAGAGGTGTAAACTCTTGACAGTAAATCCCTTATGCGATTCGCATGGAATTCACACTATGTTTCATTGAGATTCCGATCTCGTAATACTGGCTACTGGCTTACTGCCGAGTTTGTTTATCATCACTTATCTTGTATCTCCACTGAGTTTAACTCATAACTGGTCTTATCTGCCACATTATCGTTTAACAATACTTATACAACGGTCGCTTACTGCGCACCGTGCTCTTACTCCTTGTATAACATCAGCTTACATAGTATTTACTGTCACATTAACTTCCACACATATACTTGTATTATTCACATTATGGTTCATCACTCATTTGGATGACTACTGAATGCTCCTTGAGCATCGATCATTCGAGTCACAAGCCGGCATTATTCAGCTCGGTGTTTCCCTTTATACACACACACTACTAAGCTAACTGCTCTCTTCCAATAATAACATCATCCATCCTTCACATATTTCTTGAACTTGATTCACACAACTACCGCTCCAGCGGTTTCACAATATCGAGAGGTATCCCCACTCTTTAAGCAGTGGTTCGTTCTCCGCTCTATTTACTTATATAACATAAACTTTTGCAGTCAATCTAATCTTCATAACACATTTTATTTGTGGCTTATAAGCCTTGCTGCCTTGAGCTCCGCTCATTGTAGGCTGTCCACATACATGTACTTCTTTGTCCAACATTACCTAGTTTGGATCTCATATTGAGCTCCATGACAAGGTCGTTGCGTTCCGTTTCCTTTCATGGGATGCCCCTCAGGTTTGTCAGTCCGTCTCCTAACAACTTATGTCTAAACTGGGTGTTAGTTTCAACCCTTGTGTTTCTGTCATGCATTTTGTGCAACACTTGTTGATGCGAACACCCTTCAAGGATTGCTCCTGGGTGTTACTAAGTTATGCCATTACATCTGGTTCACACTTATTGGTGCATTCCGTTAGCCACGCCGTTTTGCGTTCTTAGCTGGTTGATCATCTCCTTCTGTGAAGATCAGCATTTCCTAGTAGTGTAGGTACTCATTCTGGGAGTTTCATCCCGTTCATTGCACATTAACGTGTCCACATTAGGCATCTGCTTGCCATGTACAGGCTGGGTCACCGTTCCAGCTAACATGTTTATCCCTGAGGATCCTTAAGACGTATAAGATGTCTTTACATTACAGTTAGTGCCCTTTGCACCTCCTGACTCTTAAACATTTCCTTGAAAGGAATTCACTAATTCCTTTAGTCTCGTTAACTTAACTGAGTTCCTTAACTTCAACCATTCATTGTAATCCTTAGCTCTTGTTTGACTTATACTGCTGACCGTAGCACGGAGTCGACTACTTCCCGTGTTCCGGACTCTACTCGTATACATATGTGGAGTACCATACTGATACATTGCTACCTACCCAACTAACCCATAAGCAGGTCTGTCTGGCCCACAAGCTCCTATCGGAGTGCGGTCGTCCCACATTTCAGTTGGTACACTCGTAGTGTCCGTCACACGCCTAGGTGAAGTATTCTGTTGTCAACTCCCATATATTGTCCCTTGACAATATGCGTCCCGTGCTTCCCGAACTTAATCGAGGGAAGGTTTATCCATCGTTGTATCCTTGTCATCTGCCCTTGGTTTTACTGGTTTGGTTTAAAAGAAGGTTAGAAAGGAGCGTTGGTTTGAAAGAAAAATCTGGTTTTGAAGGAAAAGAGTCTAGATAAATCTGGGTTTGAAAGAAAATTTTCATGGTTTCACAACATCTTCTTACCTTAACCAAGTCTAGCTTCTTGCTGACTGGTGCACTTACAATTACAGAGGTTAGGCCAACAGGCCCTTCCACCGTTATGACAATCACATTTAACTTTCTAGTACTTTACTAAGTACTTGTAGTGGTTATAAATTTCCCGAACAGCCCTGTTATAGCAGCACTTGTTATGGCAAGTGCGCCATGCTAACTGGCTATCAGTTTAACACATACCGGTTGTGGTATTGTCTTTACCCGCACTGTCATCAGTGGCCTTGTTGGCCCTCACTGATCTTACTGTCTTGACAATAACTCCTCTAGGTGACTTCCCACTGTCTTTACATGATAATCACTAACTAGGGTGTTTCCCATTCTGGAAGACCCCTTTTTTTTTAGTATTGTATTCTCTTTGTAGCCCGTTCCACGTATTTGGGCACTACGTTGTAGTCTCCCCTGGTCGGTTGGTATACCGTTGGTGTATTATTTATCAACTGTGGTTCCGTAGACACTCGTCTCGGGTTTTACTAATCCACTTCTTGCCTGTTGCACGGTCGGTGCGTTGCAAGCTGGTTACTCTCGACTGCTTTGCATGTCGACCCAGGTTGCCGGAAATTCTATTCTCTTATACACAAAATCCTTCATTCTTCGCTATTAAATGCGGTTAACATTGTTCAGATGGAGACCGCCTCCGGGATTCCCAGTTTTCGGGATCTACCGTATGACAGGTTCTCCGTACCTTTAGAGGTACTTAATAACAGCCAGATCGGGTATTCCCGAGTAAGAGAGGACTTCCATCTCTCTGGCGTTGTTGCCCAAGTTATAAAACAGGGATTGTGGAGGGTGGGATGGATATTGTAGGTTTCCAGTACACACTGGAAATTCCTATCTAGCGTATCTCTCACGCTATCACACAACCCTTAACCCAAAGTACTTAAATCCAAACTCGGTACATCCTAAGCTCGGTAGTTCAGTCATCAGAGCGATACTTCGCTCTGATACCACTTTTTGTAACACCCCATCCAACATTAACACACTTATAATAAACTGCAGCGGAAATACAAACCTCATCACATTACTTAACTCGTTGGTGTTACACGCCGTTAGCCACCCACGTGGCTAACAAGGCTAATACATACACATTGTACCGGTCTGATGGGCTAAATTCCCAAGCGACTACACATTACTATCCCTTTCCATTAACACAACAACATCATACACCTTCCAACTATACCGAGTATTTATAACTAATGCCGATAACAATTTCGGTCTTACTACACTTACTGTATATATACAACATAACGATTACCCTTGTCCAACGACTACCCCGTCCTACTCTCGAACGGCTTCCAGCTCCTTGTACCTGAGATAGGAAAAGAAGAGAAAGGGTGGCCCCCAAGGGGCTCAGCACCTTTGCTGGTATGGTAATCCCGCAGCCCACATGCTACCGGGCCACGCACAACTAATTGTCGTCTTAGCATGCGGTTGATTATTTTTAAATCGTGCATGCAACTGTAAACACACAACACATAACATTTCGCCTCAACGGGCTCAACTAACGGATAATATATCCTTACCTAATAAGTCACTCATGGTATTCATTATCCCTAGAGTGTTTCTCCTCTAATGGAGCTACTTCCTTAATAGACGACACTTACCCTTAAATCGGGTTATCCTTAAACGCCTCTTTTCACAAACTGGGATTCATATCCATGATCCAAATACTCCACATTTTACAACATATAACATACACTACACAACATCACGCAACAACACTTTGCACGTTTCAACGTGCACAACATAACACCGCAATAGATATTGCATCACAACAAAAATACATAACATAACGGGAATGGTTCTCTTAGGAACCGACCCGAACATAGTTAGTTCACTGGGAGAGCCTAGAGGATGCTGTCAAACTCATGCTACGCTCGTTTACATAACTCGTTACCGTTCTGTTAGGTGAACGAATAACTTAACATAAAGATGGATCGGGTTTTGTGACCCGAACACAACATACATAATCCCCAACAGACGTGAGTCAAGAGCCTTGGTTAAGCTCAGGGGTGATCGAAGACCAATGAAGGAAGACAATCAACAGAGAGGAAGCTGAAGAAACTGTATACAACAACTCCCAAACAACGCGCGACCGGAACAACCGGATTCCTCACCCCCCATAATATATAAATATTCACAGTTAAAGACTCCGCTGTGGAACCTATCACATCAGCACACAATACAGTATTGCAACTGAGTTAATCACGCAAAGGAGGGTCATACACTTACAGCAACATCACACAACTAACTCACGCATAGCCGTGGTTAGAACGTTCCTTAGGTCGGAAACGTTATTACCGGATACCGTTATCTTACGTTTACCTAATAGTGGTTAACTAGCCCTTCAAGCGCATTTGAGGTTACCGGTATCGGCACGTAAACATACAACAACAATAATGACTGTAAACTCGTTCCATGATTTATCTTATAACGTGGCAAACACACAGAAAAACACATAGGCATACAAGCCGGTGTAATCCGGTAGGACACAGATTGCAAGAAAACCATACCTGTCACCGGAGTCCACTTTATCACGTCCACTTACGTTCCTCGAGCAATTCTCGAACAACTGATAACATTACATGTACTTTTATTAACATCGGGGTAGCACGATCATTTAATGTCTAATGCTTATAACTTTTCCCCGTTAACTTAGTTACATAACATTACAATTTTAACTTGATTTACTTTCACATTTTATTACAACTTTTCACCCATTTACTTCTCATTAAAACTCACCTAACATGTCCTTAACAACTTTATAACATCATTACCTATCAATCCCCATCATTACATATCACTTCATAACCTTAAACAACATTTTTGGTCCGACCGACCTTACCGACCGAACTTGTCCAAGTTCGGTCCATTCCAGAACACATTTCCGTCAAAATTTTCTACTCCGACCGACCTTGTAAGTTCGGTCGCATGTTCGGTCTATTCCCGAGAGTTTCTTCCCTTTGAAAATTTAGACCCGACGAACTTGCCAAGTCCGGTCCTATGTTCGGTCGATTCCAGTAACTCAATCCGTACACAAAATACAAGCCCGACCGACCTTGCAAGTCGGTCCCCAAGGTCGGTCCATTCCAGAAGCCAATTCTCGCAGGGTAAACTGGGCTCGACCGACCTTGGCAAGTTCGGTCGCAAGGTCGGTCTGCCCCAGACCTTTATTTTCCATTGCCCATTTAACTCCAAACTTCACCTCATATATCCTAATATGTCCTAACCTCATTTGGGCACTTCAAACACATCATTAGCCATGTACTAAACTCTCCAAATCACACACCAAAACCATCTTATCATTCACAAATTCCATACAAAATTCTTAGCATTTGGAATGTTTCCTCCTTAAGATTCCTAGGTGGTATTTCACCAATAATGACCACTATACCAAGGTGTTTCCTCTGCACCTTAACATCATCTCTCAAACTTCTTTTCTTACTAACTAACTCTCCTTTTTCACATCTTACCTAAACATCACTTCTTCCTTGTACATCAACATTCCTAAACCTTAAACAAACTCTCCAAGACTTAAATACATTCTCAAAACACACATTGAATTCCTAGAACTTCCAAGATAATACCTAATTCCTTGCATCACTCTAAATCACCTTAATACATGTTTTCTTCTCAAGTAAACATTTATTCACCTTTAACACTTCCTAGTTCACCAAAACTTACTTAAAACACTTAGAACTTCTTACACATTTCCTAAATTTGGCCATAGCTTCTCTTGTATATACTCACATCCAAACACTTAGGTTTTTACCTTATTTCATTCAAGAACACCTAAAATCCATCAAACACCTTTTTATACACAAACTTCACACATTTAGCACTACATCACAATATAGTGCATAACTTAAATTGCTTGGCACTTAGGCCCTTAAATAACATGGCTCTTAGGCCCTTAAATTGCATAAACCTTAAACACTGAATTTCCACAATATATAAGCCTCTAACCTGCAATTACACTCACCAAGACATATGTTCCTTACTAGTCTCCTTGAGAACACCTTACTAAGTCATTCACCATTTGCTCTTTAGGTAGTTTTAGCAAGCATTATAAGCTCATTTCTCCTAAGGCATTAAACAACATTAGGTTATTATATTTACCTCTTTTCCAAACAACTTCTTTCTTGTTTCCTTACAAAACCGGTAAGGCATTTCTTTCCTTGTCAACTACTAAACAATATACCAACATTGAAATGAGTATAAGCTTTATGCTTCATCTCATTGTAAACCCTAGGTTTACATCATTTCAAAAACATTAATGTAGTTGTTTTACCTTGATCTTTGAAGGGAGTTTGAATATCTATGAAGAGAGGACTCCACCTAGTCCATAAGAGATTGGAATGAAGCTATAACAAAGTCACACAAAGAGCTCCATCAATGAGTATTTTCGGTCACACACAAACATGGAGGAAACTTAATTTTTCTTTGAGATTCCTTACCTAGAAGCAAAGGAGATCAATAATATGTGGAAAGACAAGCTCAAGCTCCTTCAATGGTGGAACTCCATGGCACCGAAATGGGGCTCTTGAAGCTTTGAGAAGATAGAAATGAAGAGCTTGATGAGAGGAAGAGATTGGTGGTCTTAGAATTTGATTTGGACAAGTGAGCTTGATTTAGCAAGAGCTCAAAGATGGAGTTTTTATGGTGGTAGTGGTATTACCGTGAGAGAATGAAGAAGAGAGGTTGAAGATGGTGTTTGGAACCGTGGGAAATGAAGGAAGGAAAAGAGAGAATGAGATAAGATTGCTTTTAAGAAGATATTTGTTCTTATAAAGTAAAAAGTAGTTATATTAGTCATCTTTATTTGTTTAACAAAATACAAGTGAGTGGTGAGTCACCACACTAAAGAAACCGGCCCCCTTTATTAATATGAGGGTACTTTAGTCTTTGTTGTCAATTTAATTACTTAATACAACTTATGTTATAAACTAGCTTATAAAAAGCACTATTCACCAAAACAAGGCACTTAGAAGTGAAATTTTTGATTTCCCATTTATATAGACTTCCAAATGTGATACTATATAGTACACATGTTAATTAAAGAGTAATGATGGACATTTAGCCATTCAAAACTCATTTACAAGACAATTTTTCAAAAAACGTGCTTTAAGACTCCTTAAAGCACTTTTTGTGTTTTAACTTGTTTTCAAGCTTGGTTTTCTTTAGTAATTGATTTAATATGTTCATTAACATATTTATAAGGTATAGGTATGACCGTTAGGTCTTATACAAATTTATCCCAAGCTTAGAGCACATTTTTGCTCTTATTGACATTAAGGTATTTATTTGTGTTTTGTTTGGTTTCATTGTCTACCAAAGTTTCCTAAGGGCTTAATTAGCCTTATTAAATCATACTTGAATATTATTAAGCCTTGGTAGGCTCTTTGGGTCCTAACCAAGTTCGCTCATAGCTTAGAGCATGTTTTTGCTCAAACTGTGTCTTAATGCTTTATTGCATTTTACTATGGTTTAAATTGTACACTGATGTTCCTAAGGCACTTTTTAGCCTTTACATACCATAGTTTGATATTTAAACCACATATCAAGGTTTGGGGTATTTCAAAAGTATATGTCAAGACCGAAAATTAATATGGTTTTTGGTAATTTATAAGACTAGAATATTCGTTTTTGCAATTACCGAAAGTTATATGGATATTTAGTAATTATAAAGTTATATGGTCATTTAGTAATTTATAAAAGTTGGAGTATTTGAATTGTACTTACTGAAAAGATATTTGTGGTTATTTGGTAAATTACAAAAGTTAATGTGTCCAAATATAAATACCGAAATTAAAAGGTTAGTTTGGTAATTTAATAAAGAAAGGAATTAAGTAAGTAATGTGATATATTATGGGGGATAATATAAGGTTTATAAATAAATTATGGTTATGATAAAAATAACCAAAAGAATGTAATATAGAGTTTATGGAATAATTATGGTTATAATAAAGATAACCAAATTATATTGCTATATGGAATAAGAGGAAATAGTTACGGATATATAATTAAAGAGATGAAGAAATATCATAATATGGGAATTCATTATCACATGTGGATACTACATAAATAATGAACTGATGAACTACCTAGAACCACTGTTAAATAACAAGGGGAAATAAAAGAACATATAGAGTTAGTATACAACGAGTATAAACTCTACAGTGACAGTACTATAATATTTAGTGAATGGTCATATTAATTCTACCCGGTATTGCATGTTTATATAACAGCGTACGGGAAAGAACTACTGAACAGGAAATTGTCAAGCTAGCAGTTACTTGGTGAACGGTATGTTAATTGTGTGGTCTGAATGTCCTAAGCATTATCCTAAGGTCCAGACATTATGTATTAATTGTTTAAGAGCGATATCTGTGATTTTATGTGTATGATATTGTATACTGTATTGCTCAACATTGTTGCGTTGTATTTTTACACGAACGTCTTATGACTGAAAGTTTATACATCTAAACTGGAACAAGACTAACTGACCTTTAGGTATTATTGAACCTAACTGATGGTCAACTGTTATAGTCTTAACTCAAGGATTGGTTATTATGTCACTGATAAAAAGAGCTAACTTATAAAGAGAGGAATCTAGACTGTTTCGACTTTCTGGTTGTGCATCGTGATCACTACGAGAGACTTCAATGGGGAGTCACTCAAGGGAATCCATCAGCCACATTCGGGGATGGCGGAGGGAACTACCGTTGGTGCACAGGTTCGACCAGAGCGGTCAAAATATATTTATCCAGGGCCATAAGGTCAGCTGGTAAAGGTTCCATTGGAACCCAGGGGACTATCATCCATTAATAAGTTATTAAGGGTTGTCTCATCATGACGCCTGAGGTGGAATTTAATTGGAAAGGTTAAGTGATTGGTTTAAAGGATAAGGGCCAGGTGGCCAACTAACAAGTACAGGTTAATACACGTATCTTGTTGAATTACTGATGTGGGTTATTGGTCATTGCTATTGATATAAAGTTATTGGTTATTGCTATGGATTATTGATTTGTGGTTATTGGTGCTGTGTACTACTGTACATTGATGTTTACAGGAGAGTTGTATGTGATTGTTGAATGTTTACAGTTATTACTGTTGTTATTGTATCCGGTATTTCTTGTAAAGAATCTATTATCAAGATGGCTAAAACGACTTAAAGAATCTAGATGATTTAAGACTACATTTAGCATACCAGCATTTCAATTGCTGAGCCCTTCAATGGGCCAAACATTCCAGGTTATTGAAGAAGACTCAAGCCGGAGTGTGGGACAAGGGGGTAGCAGTTGTGTTCTCAACAGCACCTTTGGTTTTATTTGTATTGTATTAAGGAGGTTGTTGTATTCAGTTAGTTGCTCATTTAGTTGGATTTGGTTTGTAATAATTAGAGTGCTCAGTATCTGTTCATCATAGCGTGAGGAGTTGTATTGCTGGAAAGAGTAAGGATGCCTTGTTACTCACAAGGGTGAGTAACGGCGTGTAACACCAAGGTAGACAGTTTTATTTTCTGCTGTGAATTGTTATTTATTATGCTACGACATGCGACGTTATTACAAGTTTAGGATTAGGGGTGTTACAAAAAGTGGTATCAGAGCGGAGTACCGCTCTGATGAAAAGACACTGAGTCAAGAACAATGAGCATAGGATATTTGGGAAATACAGGGAAACGTCTGTGAGGATTCGTGACCTAGAAAAAATCTAGGAGTATCTTTATTGCTGGTAGCTAATTTTCTTGCATGTTTGTGATTGTGTATGTATAACGGTGTAGCAACCGAGTATAAATAATATACTATAATATAGATGTCGATAAGAGGAAGACCACGTGGAGGCAGTAGTGGACGCGGTGGCGAGACACCAGTGGATGTTCCAGAGGTACCAAGCCTAGCAGCAGCCATGCCGGCCTTCGCGCAGCAGCTAGGAGCTCAACTTATGGGAGCCATACCCCACCCGCCGTAGCCCAGGGAAACCAATTGGTTGAAGATCGTTGCAGACACGAGAGTGCCGACTTACTCAGAGGAACTAGACCCCGCCGCATTGGAGAAGTTCCTAGTGGAGCACCAGAAGGCGTTCAAAGCTGTTGGAGTTCCAGAAGACCAGAAGGTCGACATCGCCGCGTACAACCTGAAGGACGCAATAGACACTTGGTGGCGGTTTGTGGAGGGCCACCGTAGAGCTACACCGGACTTTGGATGGACAGCGTTTGTGGAAGTGTTGCGAGAGAAGTTCTACCCCGAACACCTAAAGCAGAGAAAAAGAAAGAAGATCGAGACCTTAATCCAAGGGAGTCAAACAGTTGACCAGTACTACACGCGGTTCACCAGTTTGTTGGACTACATACAAGAAGTCGACTACTCCGACACTGTGAGGATTCAAAAGTTTAAGGGAAGAGGAGCAGGAAGAAAGAAGAGAAAGAGTACTGAAGGAGATAATGGTGGAGCAACCTCTGGCAGTTACTATAAGAAGGAGAAGAAATTCTGTGATGAGAAGAAGGGGCGGAAGGTTTTCCATGGTCAGAAGACGGAGGAGCAGATTCCTCGTCTGACCGGCCCAGCCATTGATGCACAACCACGGAGATCAGCACCACCTAGGAGCAATAAGCCAACCCGGCGCCACTACTACTGTAAGCGCTGTGGAAAGGATCACCCAAGCGTAGACTGCGTAGGCAAGAAGGTGAGGTGTCGCTATTGCGAGAAAGAAGGTCACAGGGAGTATGAATGTTTTTCCAATCCAGGGAGCCGAGTTTACAAGGGAGCTAGAAGTTCACAGAGAACACCAGCTATTGAAAGGGGCAGACCCGGAGGAGGTCAAGCGCCGCAGACTAATACTTATACTAGACGACTGGGAGGACAGCCATCCTCACCTGGGAGTCAGAAGGGAAAGGAGATAGTTCCAGGAAGAAACACTCTGTACACAGTGGGAACTTCAGGCGCTGAGGCTAGCGCTCAGCGCGAAACCGGTTGTAACACCCCAACCGTTAAGCTCGTCATTACCTCTCAAATTGTCACCAAATACTCTTACTCACGCAGCGGAACTCTAATTACAACGAGGGGTGAAACAACGCCATTAGCCACCCATATGGCTAACCAGGCCTATCTCACACACAGTAACGGTCTGATGGACTGGAACAACCGAGTACTTCATACAACACAATACTCAATTCCTTACTTTACTATACCGAGTCTACAATATACGGATGCCGATAACATACTCGGACTTACACCTCTTTCAAATGCATTAGTAATTACTATCTAACTACCCATGCTTCATAGCAGTCCCCGTCCTACTCTCTCGAACGGTGGTCAGCTTCAAGTACCTGCACACTAAAAACGTTCCCCCTAGGGGGTCAGCTTACGCTGAATATGAAATTCGCATATACCGCGTGCTAACCGCGGTACGCCGACTACTTGGGGTCGGATATACATGGAGTTCATTTTAATCAAACAACATGCATCATGGGAATACAATATATATGTATATTACACAAGGAATCTACATCCAATCAGGGAGCACAATTCCTAACTAACATAACAAGGTTGTTAGTTGTATATGTTTACTCTTAGGCCAAGAGGGTTATACCTCACTATGCCTTGTTTACTTATTCAGTACCTCTCCCGCTCTCTCGGGTTACTTATTCAATTACACGCCCATTCTCTTGGGCTACTCGTACTATACTCACCCACACTCTCGGGTTACTTATTCTCTTTATCTCACCCATACTCTTGGGTTATTTACACTTATTATCTCACCCATACTCTTGGGTTATTTATACTCAAGCTCTTGTAGATTCTCGAGACACTACAGGTCTCCTACGTCACGCTTGTTACTCTTAATACATATTTAGGCCAAAACTCATGGCTCTCTAGCATAGTCTTACTTCCCCGGTTTCGACCCTACTCTGGGTCTAGCATGGTGGGAAGGCTCAACTAGCTCCTGGAACTTTCTCTTAGTTCCCTTCTCTTTTTACATAGGTCCGACTACTCTCGGACTACTCACTTTCCCATACACTCCTCTCTCGGAGTTATAATAATTTTATGTATATTAGTCTAGAGGCATCACTCTTGATGTTTCTAATGACTTTGGGAACTTTACTTAAATTCGGGTAATCTTAAGTTTAAGGGTTACCCTCACAATCATATACTTATACATTCGGATATTTTCTTATACCGGGTAAAATCCTCATATAGGAGGTCGACCATGTCTCAAGGGAGTTACATAGTCCCTTAGGTCTCTTTTACCTTTCTTATAAGTTCACATTATTGGACTAACTTCAATCCCCTCGATGGAGGTCATTTATCTCTCCACTCATATTTATTTCGTGGATTGTTTCAATAAGGTTCTCTAACCGTTATCGGGTATTTACTCAACCCGTACATCTCCTCACATTTTAGGGAGTTCATATGTTTGTGTTATCGTTATACTTTAATCGATAGCTTGTGTGTGTTTGCATATTACCATTGTTCATGAGACTACCCGATCTACGGGTTTCTAGTCAATCACTACTCTCTATGAGTCGGTCTATGCACTATGTTAGACCACACCGGCGTACAAGTATGTTAGTTCATACAACATACAATAAGGCATCCATAATCAAACAAGGGATTATTTTCATGCTTTAATCTTGATTAAGCCGGCACACAAACACACAAATCAGAGTAACTCGGTTAGCATACGGGGCATGAGAAAATCATACCTTTCACCGGGGTTTTTACTTTTACCGTGTCATCTCACCATGCTCGGGTCACGCACGATTCTCTGATAATGTTTCAAACATTATTATTAATACTAAGCTCATACGGTACATAATAAAATGCTACTCCCGTACTTACCCCGTTATCCCGTTATCTCGGTTTTATTCTTGTTAATTTGAGTTCTCACTTCTCAAACACTTCTAACACTTTCTTACACTTTCCAGGGCCTTAACATATCTCCAAACAAGGCCTTAACATCTTATAACATCATTAACATTTAAACCCCCACCATTTAAAGCCTTAAAAATACTCTCTGTAGGTTTCTGGGGGTGGTCCGGGACTTGGTCCATACCCTAAGTCCCGGACCAATCACAAAACAAACTCTCGGCCAAAAATAATGCATGGTCCGGGACCTTGTACCTAGGCCAAGTCCCGGACCAATATGGGTGTTGTACTCTCGGCCTAAAAATCGTATGTGGTCCGGGACTTGGGCATGGAGTTAGGTCCCGGACCAAACAAGCAGAACACTCTCGGGGGTAATTTCAGGGGTGGTCCGGGACTTGGTCCTGGACCTAAGTCCCGGACCCTGCTACAGATTTTACAGAATTGACATTTCCTAACTCTGTTACAGGTTATCTCTTAGCCCATTGATTAACCTATCTTCACCAACTAAAATCCACATGTTTTAGCATCTAATTACCCTTCTTAATTACCTTAAACCATGCACCAAATACACTCACCAATCTAACTAATTTTACTTAGATTCTTTACACTTACAAAGCTAGTTTTCTCACTTGATTTCTCTCAGATTGTAACAGATTTTGGTTTCTTCTTTAGGCCATTCAAACCTCTCCTACTGATGCCATAACCAACACTCAAATGACATTATTCTGCTCCTTGCACACTCTTCTTCTTAGTTAGGTTCTCAAAACATAACCCACTCATCTTAAAACCTCTTAAGCACACCTAGTCTCTTCCTCATCATAAAACACTCAAGACCTTCCATTCCTAGGTAAATTTCGACAGCACTTACTTGCTTTACTAAGCATTTTCACCACACTAAAATCAACTCACAAGCACTTCTTCCCACCTGTTTGGTTTAGACATCAACAATCACATTAAATTCCCACTTGTTCACATATAAACTAGCTTGGTTTCCTAGGTTCATTTTGCACACTTAAACCCATTGAAACATTCCCATTCAACAAACAACATTATAGTATCATGACCACCACAATTCAAGGTCCTTAATTCAACCTATCATTTAACTCACAAGTCACATAAAAACTAGCTCAAGGTAAGCTTCTTACCTTGCTCCTTTTCGGTTTTCTCCCTCTTCTTCCTCTTTCTCTTGTTCCCTCTTTCTCTTCATGTTTCCACATCAACACAAAGGGGCATAGATTGCCAACTACAATCATATCCCCACACACATATGTCAAACTTATTAATCCAAACCCTCCTTACAAAACTAGTATTTAAGAGCTAGTTTTTAAGGCTTAACTTTGACATTACCTTAGAGTGTCCAAAAGGAGAGCTTGGCAATCGAATAATGGAATTTCCAACACCCCACAAAGGCATGGAGAAATCGGCTGAAATGGAGAAAAATCCAACGTGGGTTTTTTTTTGATTTTGCAAGAACAAGCTAGGAAAGGATGGAACTCTTGATTATATTGTTACCTTAAAACATTAAGGTGATGATGGGGAGTCCAACGCACCCCTTAAAGCTTCACAAGCCAAACTACCATGGAGGTGAAGATGGAGGTTCCAAGCTTTCGAAGGGTGGAGAACGTAGCCCTTGACGAGAGGAATTCAACGGTGGTGTTTTTGTGTGATTTGGTGGAGAAACGAGTGAGATAATGGAGGAAGAAGATGGTGGCTGCTTTTTTTCTTCTCAAATCGGCGATGGGCAGAGGAAGAAGAAGAAGCTCACAGAGAGGGCTGGGATCGTGAATGAATAAGGAGAAAAGGTGAGGAAATAAGTAAAGTTTTTATTTACTATTCCCTTTTTGCTTTTACCTTTCTTTTCTTTCTTTCTTTATTTATTTGTGTGTGAGTGTGTGAGAGACCATTAAAAATCGGCCCCCACTACTTAATTAAGCTGGAGCGTTTTTCGGTTTCTGACAGAAAACGCTCGTTATTTTACTCGGTTTGGCACTATTCACTTACCGGGTCCGTTTTTCCAGAATTTCTCGTTTTATTAATTTTAATGGTTATTAAGCTTCCATTAATACTTAATTATAGTTATTTAACCAACTATAATTTTTACGGGTCCGTTTGACCACTTAAAGTCACGTTTTCGGGTTTTCTCGAAAAACGCGCTTTAAAACTCCGTTAGCGTTTTAATCCATTATTTGGATCCGTTTTCTTCGGGAATCATTCCCGTATACTAATTAGGCCCAACTAAGCCTTAGGAATCCATCTCGGACCCTTACGAGATCATATATCTCTTATTTTCATTTAATGCGCATTTTAGCGTTTTTCGCTTTTCAAGCGTTTTCTCTTTTCTTTTGGTTTTATTCTTTTTACCAATACTCTCTAGGCACAATTAGGCCCTTAATAATCTTATTAGAGTAATTAAATCACCATTTTAGATCCAGGGTATTAAAATCTACCCCCCTTAGGAACTTTGTCCTCAAAGTTGGTGAATCTAAATGGTTACTCTCATGGGCGTACTATGCCAAGGTTATAATACATGTACAACCTTACAGACTTCACAAGTCTGTCTCATTTCATACTACACATACCTCACACATATCACAGCATGTATAGCAATCAAAAATACCTTTTGTATTCTCTCCATGGAATCGGTCCGAAGACAAGAAGGCACTACAGTCCTCGAATCCATAATGAGTATTATACTACTGATCCCTCAGGTACCGGTCACGTTGAACACTTATTCTTTCTGGTTCACGGCCGTTTCATGACAAATGGGCACTTACTCTCTCTGGCCCACGGTCCCTTCGGTTCTGATCAAAACATTACACATATACATATCCTCAGGCACTCTGGTTGACTCACTCAACACAGGAACATCTCAGGGTACTCTCCCCGTCCCGCTGCCTTTGGAAAAATCACACACTGACACCGCCCCAACCGGTCACTTAGGACCGCCGCACGTACGGTGCAATGGTTTCAAAACTGTACACGCCCACCGTTCTACCGGTCATCAAGACTTAAGCCCACAGCCATCGGCGGGTGATAGCGGTTTCAAAACCAGTTTTCGTTTCCATCTTCATACTTGAAGAAAATTCTTTTTCAAAATCTGTTTGGAAATTCTTTTTAAAATATCACATAACTCCAAATCAGATTTATGGTAGCTGTATCTTTCTTAACGTGATTACTAGTGACCACTATAGGGAGCTTCAGGAATCATCTAACCCTGATGTGATCAGCATCAGTGTTGAACTATCCTTCCACCCCAATTTGTGTTCGGTTTCCCTTGATCGCTAGCAGATCAAGTTCCACCTCCCACGTCAGTTTCAAACAATCAGATAGTCAAACATTTTGTTTTCTATCTTTTACTCTTTCTAGTCATATTCACGAAACAATTCGTTTCAAATAATCTCTAGTTCCTAGTACTTAGGTCATTTGTCATCCTCATTGCTTCACTACTTAACCTAGGTATTCCATACTTATGGCTTCTTTTACTCAAATTGTTGCTCAATTTAAAACACATAACATACAACTCCAAAGGATGGAACTCACTCCATCTATCATCCTCAAATAAAATCACCTAGGGAACTCACTCCCTCTTAGGTTACACATCGGTTTCATGCCGATTTATACTCGTCATATCTCATGTCTAATCTCACTAGACATATACTATAGGGATTCTCATTCCCTAGGAGTCTCTCTACTCCTCTTTTCATAAATATTACCTACTCATTACTTGCATCTCTCATGCACAATACTTACTCGTTACTTGCATCTCTCATGCACAATACTTATACTTACACAATGAATGGGTACACATGTTTATGTAACATGAGGTCCAAACATCAAAACAATTTCTTTTGTGCTATGCACATAGTAGTTTACGAACTATACGTAAAACATACTCTAAGCGGTTTCTCGCCCTACCCCCCTTAAAAGGGGTTACGCCCGCGTAACCAATCATATGTTATCACTGAACATTGGTTTACTAATTCAAGTATTATGAAGTGTTTTAACTTCAATGTGGTTAATTAACTCATAACCGGGTTTGGTTCTAGCCTATAAGGCTTCAATCAGGTTTGCCAGGTATACTTAACCTTGAATTACGGCCCACTAGTTTCAGCTACGTGACCTGATAACTAGAGCTTAACTCGCTCTTAGGTATTCTCAATGTATTTCAATCGTCGCTTGGTATCTCTTACCGTATGCGAATTCGATGAATTTTAGATTTTCTCTCCAGTTCTCTGGAAATCTATATTTTTTGTATAACTCTGTATACTTTTGCGGTTATTCACTAACTTTTTCCGACTTATTGTCGGTTGAGGTCAAGCTGCTACTTAGCATGTAGTGCTTCCTCATTTGATAATGACTTCTGAATCATGTTTGTTTATTTATTTCTGTACAAGAATTCCTCATTCATACTACTCTGTCTTTTTCCACATATCGATCCTGGGCCCTGTGGGTTACTGCCCACGTTCTTTGTGAATCTTTGGCCAATGGCCGCATGGTTATCTCTCTAGATTCTCACTCAACAGGCTTCGTTGACATTTCTCAATTCCTGGCTCTCCCACTCGATCATCACCGCACAAGTGCAATACCAAAACACTCAGTCATACAGAGTGCAGAAGCGTAAACCCTTGACCGTAAAATCTCTCATGGGATAGGAATGATTATGTCTCCTTACCACATTTTCTCATCAGCTTCATATCCTTATCTGTTACTGCGTATCATGCTCTACTCATTACAACATTCGCTTATAAGGCATCCGCTACTACTTTAGCTTCCGCTCATATAATCCTGCCATTCATACTATGGCTCAATTGCATATACAACTCTAACTCTCCACGTTTATGGCGTATCGTTTATTCTGCAATTCATATTGCACACATACAGTGTTTACTTCTCAACCGATTGCTCTCTCGGTTTCCTTCCATTGCTATCAAAGCCTTTCTACATGCTATTTGTGTTCATAAATTCCTTGGCAATATACACATGCTCAGGTTTCACTACACCGCTTTAGCAGTTTCATATTACATACTTAGATGGTAGCCTTTCTCTGGAGGATTCACGCAATTGCCGCTCCATAGGCTCCACAATAATAAGTGGTGTCCCCACTCTAAGGTTGTGGTTCACACTCCACAACAACCCTTATGCCTTTATGCATATGTTTTGCAACGTTTGAATCTACGTATTGTAGTTGGTTTTGTCGGCTTACAAGCCACCTTGCCTCGAGTCATGCTCCATGCGGCTGTTTATATAGATTTCTGCTTCTCCGTATACCAATAAATGGTTTGGAGGTATTACTGGGTTTTTGATATGGTAGTTTCATCACGCTCCCAAACATGGAAGACCCTTAAAGTATTTTGATACTAATTCATGCCCTCGGGCAAGTTAGGGTGTTCCCTTTTTACGTGGGATCCCTTCGGGTTCTACCCGAGTGTTTGATTTAACACTTGTATTCTCAACACGATGTTTCGTTCAACTACTGTTGACTCCGGCACCCTTCCCGGATTGCTCCTGGGTGTTACTGAGTAATGCCATTACATCTGGCTTGTACTTATGGTTATGCTCAGTTGTGACTTCGCCTTGCGGCTATGTCCTTGACTATCCCGTTTAGGGTTGTAATGTCTCCCATTATTGGGTAGATCCTTGGTACCTTCTAATACCTTCTGGGTCAGGTCATTATTCTCTTCAGTGAGGTATAAAGTGGGAATTCTATCCCGTTTATCGTACATTAATAAGTTCATTTAGGCATTCGCCGTATTATTTACACTGGTATTCACCCAGTTATTAGGTATTTCCTGAGACATATCCAATGTCTGTGCTTAATACTCTGTGCTTCTCGCACTTATTAACGCTATATCCTTAGGTCCGTCACCTTACTGGTTTCTAGACTCCTTAGCTTCGTAAACTTCTTTGTGTTCTTCGATCCTTCGAGATATCCAACTGTCTTGGTTTGGATTGGCTCTTTCGTCCGTAGTATGGAGTGGGCTACTTCCCGTGTTCCGTACTCTACTTGTATACATACATGGAGTATCTTATTGATACGTTACCACTTACCTGACTAACTCATAATTGGTCTGTCAGGTCCGCAAGCTCCTTCGGAGTGCGGTCGTTCCATGTCTCGTTTGTGTACACTTGTAGTGTCGGTCACGCCTAAGTGAAGTATTCTGTTGCCAACTCCTCTTATATCGTCCTATGACAACTTACCGTGATTCTCTAGTTTGGTTTTTAAAAATTTAGGAGTTTTTGGAAAATTTTCTGTTTGAAAGAAAAATTTGAGTTGAAAATAAAATCTCCACTGCATTTCAATGCCGGTTGCTTCTTACCAAGTCTGACTTCTTGCTGACTGGTATGTTCTTTATACAGTGGTCAGGCCTTTAGGCCTTTCTAAGGTTTCGTTTCAGAATTTTTAGGGTTTGTGGTGCTATATTGGCTTCTCTTGCCGTCTTGGTACTTGCTAAGTACTTTTTATTGCAAAGGTTCCTCTTAATAATCCGCTATTACTGCACTTGCCGTGGCAAGTGCGCGGTACAGGTGGTTTTTGGGTTAACTCATACCGGTCACGGTATTGTTCACATTGTATTTGGTAGCCTCGTTGGCTCTTCCTTGATCCCCTAGTTGGATAACTGCTCCTTGGAGCTGCTTCTCATTCCTCTTGACATGACTGTCATTCATTTAGGTGCTCCTCCACTCTCGGAGTTCCTTAATTACTTTAATTATATGCTTTACCTCGTTGCTCGTTCCCACGTCTTTACTGTGGTTACCGAGGTTTAACTTATTTAGGTACTACTTCTGTAGTCCTATTTGGGTATATCCCGTAATTATGCTTGTAGCTGTCTAAGCTGTGCCCGTTAGGTATTGCAACCTCTTCGGGTGTGGCAGGGTGGGTGTACCTACTTTTGACTAGATTCTTGGTCGGTTAGTGTACCGATGTTGGTATTAGTTAACTATGGCGGTCCGTAGACATGTGTCCCGGTTCTCGTTAGTTCTCATAAGTCCGTCTGGTCGCACGATTGGTGCATCCCTCTCACTGCTGCTCGACCAGCTGGGTTCTCGCGACTGCTAAGCATGTCGCCCTAGGCTGCCACAAATTCTGGTCTCCTTGGATTAGGATGTCTCGACCTTCCGTCATTGCATGCAGTTATTGTCATTTCAGCGGGATCCGTCTCCGTGATTTCCGGTTCTCGGGATCTACCGCATGACAGGTTCTGGTTCAGAATGAAATATTTAACCACTGCCAGATCGGGTTTCCCCGTCTCTCTGGCGTTCTTTCCCGAACTTTTAATACGGGGGTTGTGGAGGGCGGGTTTGGTATTGTAGGTATCCAGATCATACTGGAAGTTCCTAACTAGCGCATCTCTCACGCTACCACTCAACCCATAGCCCTAAGTCTCTAATTCCTAACTCGGTATTTCCTAAGCTCGGTATTTCCAGCCATCAGAGCGATACTTCGCTCTGATACCATTTTTGTAACACCCCAACCGTTAAGCTCGTCATTACCTCTCAAATTGTCACCAAATACTCTTACTCACGCAGCGGAACTCTAATTACAACGAGGGGTGAAACAACGCCGTTAGCCACCCATATGGCTAACCAGGCCTATCTCACACACAGTAACGGTCTGATGGACTGGAACAACCGAGTACTTCATACAACACAATACTCAATTCCTTACTTTACTATACCGAGTCTACAATATACGGATGCCGATAACATACTCGGACTTACACCTCTTTCAAATGCATTAGTAATTACTATCTAACTACCCATGCTTCATAGCAGTCCCCGTCCTACTCTCTCGAACGGTGGTCAGCTTCAAGTACCTGCACACTAAAAACGTTCCCCCTAGGGGGTCAGCTTACGCTGAATATGAAATTCGCATATACCGCGTGCTAACCGCGGTACGCCGACTACTTGGGGTCGGATATACATGGAGTTCATTTTAATCAAACAACATGCATCATGGGAATACAATATATATGTATATTACACAAGGAATCTACATCCAATCAGGGAGCACAATTCCTAACTAACATAACAAGGTTGTTAGTTGTGTATGTTTACTCTGAGGCCAAGAGGGTTATACCTCACTATGCCTTGTTTACTTATTCAGTACCTCTTCCGCTCTCTCGGGTTACTTATTCAATTACACGCCCATTCTCTTGGGCTACTCGTACTATACTCACCCACACTCTCGGGTTACTTATTCTCTTTATCTCACCCATACTCTTGGGTTACTTACACTTATTATCTCACACATATTCTTGGGTTATTTATACTCAAGCTCTTGTAGATTCTCGAGACACTACAGGTCTCCTACGTCACGCTTGTTACTCTTAATACGTCTTTAGGCCAAAACTCATGGCTCTCTAGCATAGTCTTACTTCCCCGGTTTCGACCCTACTCTGGGTCTAGCATGGTGGGAAGGCTCAACTAGCTCCTGGAACTTTCTCTTAGTTCCCTTCTCTTTTTACATAGGTCCGACTACTCTCGGACTACTCACTTTCCCATACACTCCTCTCTCGGAGTTATAATAATTTTATGTATATTAGTCTAGAGGCATCACTCTTGATGTTTCTAATGACTTTGGGAACTTTACTTAAATTCGGGTAATCTTAAGTTTAAGGGTTACCCTCACAATCATATACTTATACATTCGGATATTTTCTTATACCGGGTAAAATCCTCATATAGGAGGTCGACCATGTCTCAAGGGAGTTACATAGTCCCTTAGGTCTCTTTTACCTTTCTTATAAGTTCACATTATTGGACTAACTTCAATCCCCTCGATGGAGGTCATTTATCTCTCCACTCATATTTATTTCGTGGATTGTTTCAATAAGGTTCTCTAACCGTTATCGGGTATTTACTCAACCCCGTACATCTCCTCACTTTTAGGGAGTTCATATGTTTGTGTTATCGTTATACTAATCGATAGCTGTTGTGTTTGCATATTACCATTGTTCATGAGACTACCCGATCTACGGGTTTCTAGTCAATCACTACTCTCTATGAGTCGGTCTATGCACTATGTTAGACCACACCGGCGTACAAGTATGTTAGTTCATACAACATACAATAAGGCATCCATAATCAAACAAGGGATTATTTTCATGCTTTAATCTTGATTAAGCCGGCACACAAACACACACAAATCAGAGTAACTCGGTTAGCATACGGGGCATGAGAAAATCATACCTTTCACCGGGGTTTTTACTTTTACCGTGTCATCTCACATGCTCGGGTCACGCACGATTCTCTGATAATGTTTCAAACATTATTATTAATACTAAGCTCATACGGTACATAATAAAATGCTACTCCCGTACTTACCCCGTTATCCCGTTATCTCGGTTTTATTCTTGTTAATTTGAGTTCTCACTTCTCAAACACTTCTAACACTTTCTTACACTTTCCAGGGCCTTAACATATCTCCAAACAAGGCCTTAACATCATTAACATTTAAACCCCCACCATTTAAAGCCTTAAAAATACTCTCTGTAGGTTTCTGGGGGTGGTCCGGGACTTGGTCCATACCCTAAGTCCCGGACCAATCACAAACAAACTCTCGGCCAAAAATAATGCATGGTCCGGGACCTTGTACCTAGGCCAAGTCCCGGACCAATATGGGTGTTGTACTCTCGGCCTAAAAATCGTATGTGGTCCGGGACTTGGGCATGGAGTTAGGTCTCGGACCAAACAAGCAGAACACTCTCGGGGGTAATTTCAGGGGTGGTCCGGGACTTGGTCCTGGACCTAAGTCCCGGACCCTGCTACAGATTTTACAGAATTGACATTTCCTAACTCTGTTACAGGTTATCTCTTAGCCCATTGATTAACCTATCTTCACCAACTAAAATCCACATGTTTTAGCATCTAATTACCCTTCTTAATTACCTTAAACCATGCACCAAATACACTCACCAATCTAACTAATTTTACTTAGATTCTTTACACTTACAAAGCTAGTTTTCTCACTTGATTTCTCTCAGATTGTAACAGATTTTGGTTTCTTCTTTAGGCCATTCAAACCTCTCCTACTGATGCCATAACCAACACTCAAATGACATTATTCTGCTCCTTGCACACTCTTCTTCTTAGTTAGGTTCTCAAAACATAACCCACTCATCTTAAAACCTCTTAAGCACACCTAGTCTCTTCCTCATCATAAAACACTCAAGACCTTCCATTCCTAGGTAAATTTCGACAGCACTTACTTGCTTTACTAAGCATTTTCACCACACTAAAATCAACTCACAAGCACTTCTTCCCACCTGTTTGGTTTAGACATCAACAATCACATTAAATTCCCACTTGTTCACATATAAACTAGCTTGGTTTCCTAGGTTCATTTTGCACACTTAAACCCATTGAAACATTCCCATTCAACAAACAACATTATAGTATCATGACCACCACAATTCAAGGTCCTTAATTCAACCTATCATTTAACTCACAAGTCACATAAAAACTAGCTCAAGGTAAGCTTCTTACCTTGCTCCTTTTCGGTTTTCTCCCTCTTCTTCCTCTTTCTCTTGTTCCCTCTTTCTCTTCATGTTTCCACATCAACACAAAGGGGCATAGATTGCCAACTACAATCATATCCCCACACACATATGTCAAACTTATTAATCCAAACCCTCCTTACAAAACTAGTATTTAAGAGCTAGTTTTTAAGGCTTAACTTTGACATTACCTTAGAGTGTCCAAAACGAGAGCTTGGCAATCGAATAATGGAATTTCCAACACCCCACAAAGGCATGGAGAAATCGGCTGAAATGGAGAAAAATCCAACGTGGGTTTTTTTTTGATTTTGCAAGAACAAGCTAGGAAAGGATGGAACTCTTGATTATATTGTTACCTTAAAACATTAAGGTGATGATGGGGAGTCCAACGCACCCCTTAAAGCTTCACAAGCCAAACTACCATGGAGGTGAAGATGGAGGTTCCAAGCTTTCGAAGGGTGGAGAACGTAGCCCTTGACGAGAGGAATTCAACGGTGGTGTTTTTGTGTGATTTGGTGGAGAAACGAGTGAGATAATGGAGGAAGAAGATGGTGGCTGCTTTGTTTCTTCTCAAATCGGCGATGGGCAGAGGAAGAAGAAGAAGCTCACAGAGAGGGCTAGGATCGTGAATGAATAAGGAGAAAAGGTGAGGAAATAAGTAAAGTTTTTATTTACTATTCCCTTTTGCTTTTACTTTTCTTTCTTTCTTTCTTTCTTTATTTATTTGTGTGTGAGTGTGTGAGAGACCATTAAAAATCGGCCCCCACTACTTAATTAAGCTGGAGCGTTTTTCGGTTTCTGACAGAAAACGCTCGTTATTTTACCCGGTTTGGCACTATTCACTTACCGGGTCCGTTTTTCCGGAATTTCTCATTTTATTAATTTTAATGGTTATTAAGCTTCCATTAATACTTAATTATAGTTATTTAACCAACTATAATTTTTACGGGTCCGTTTGACCACTTAAAGTCACGTTTTCGGGTTTCTCGAAAAACGCGCTTTAAAACTCCGTTAGCGTTTTAATCCATTATTTGGATCCGTTTTCTTCGGGAATCATTCCCGTATACTAATTAGGCCCAACTAAGCCTTAGGAATCCATCTCGGACCCTTACGAGATCATATATCTCTTATTTTCATTTAATGCGCATTTTAGCGTTTTTCGCTTTTCAAGCGTTTTCTCTTTTCTTTTGGTTTTATTCTTTTTACCAATACTCTCTAGGCACAATTAGGCCCTTAATAATCTTATTAGAGTAATTAAATCACCATTTTTAGATCCGGGGTATTAAACCGGTAAGTCTAGAACCTAAACTAAATGCATGATGCATAAATGTGTGTTTATAGTTATTAGTCGATGAGACTTATATGTGATTAGTAAGTATCAAAAATTTAGAGAGACCTAATTAGGTAACCTCTCACCTAATAGGATACTTCGACATTTGTTTTCCCTTATCTATGAGACTGAGGTCACCTGAGCCTATGAGCGAAGGTCAGGAATATCCAGAGGCATAATGCCAAGTACTTTGACCCGCATGATCTTATGTAAGTAATACTTAAACTCTAGATGAGCAAATAACTATGGTAAATGAATGTGGAACTTTGGGAGTAGGCCTTGGAGGATTTTATATTCGAGGATACGGAAGTGGATCAAAACTTAAATTATATATGATGGGTATGAGTAAGGATTGGGATACACAGGCTAGGTTATATAGTGAAGTAAGAAAGGTAGATGGAACACGAGTTCCTGGTACACCCGATAGTTTCCAAACTTTGGTAAGAGAAACAGTCAAAATTGTACAACAATTAGAAACCAATCACATACCAAACATTGGAGCTAATACAGAGTGTGAGATAGTACAGTGAGGGATAGTAAGTTAGTTTTTGCTTGGTTCGCCGAAGGGCATTATCATCTGTTCAAACATAAAGTAACTACAAATTATGACCTGCCTAAATGACGAGCAGAAGTCATAAAAAGGAATACATTAATTAATATGAAATACTTAAGACTACATGAATTGTAAAAAGGGTTTGTTAAAGACCTACACGTGAAGAACAAACATTGAATTTTATGGGATACCCAGGCACCGAGCTTACCGCTCAGTGCGATACAAAAAAAATCTTACAATTCCTTATTAACTTCGAGAGAAGATAGTGCGAAACCTTGAAATATGACAATAGAGAAACAGAATCTCAAAATATATAACTAAACATCCATCATGGATAAGCACGGGTTTTAAATACCTGGGCAAATACCAAGGATCTCAGCTAGTATCAATATAGTGACAATGCTGGACTCCTAATTAAGAAAGGGAAGAGAAGAAACTTTGAATCTATATTTCTGAAGTCATGAGAACTACCTAATTAGCAATACCAAATGCTACACATGTACATATAATTTGGAGGTTGTAAACCTAAAATATTGAGGAGTATTGATACATTTTAGGGGGGGCTAAGTATCATTAAACATACCTACCCTATCTTGAGGCGCACGTCCTATACTATCCTTATGGTTCTATACGAACATATGTCTTCTATGACAACTCAAGTTATGAATGCGAATAAAGAGCGCAAGAAATCAAATAAGGTTAACCCCCTATGTAATATAAATTTTAATATTAACATGGTGACAAATAACTCTCCTTGACACTTGCAATGAAGGTAGTGTGAGTGATATTAAGAGTTTGAATTAGTATATACACTAAGAGTGAGTGGAAGTGAAATTTAAAAGTAGGAAAACATACCCCTTGACTTGTAACAATTGTTTTACATGTAAACGTTCCTGACGTTATGTACTAACCCCTGTGATTATAAATCCTCTATTTGATACACCTAATTGACCTATTTTTGGAAGCCATTGAGCTTATGGATTAACCACGTTTCTAAGAGGTAGAAACAAACAATAAGCCTTGATTGTCCTGTTACCAAACTGTAAGATTCAAACTGGAAACACTTAGTTTGAAATGGTACTAATATTAAGAGATACTTAACCGAGGCTGAACATATGGTTCACCTGATTTATGGAGTTTAGATGAAATAAGGAAAGCCAAACTTTAAAGACGGAGGAAATAATACTTGATGGAACTGTAATTGTTGATCGAGTTATGAAAACTTTTCCTTGGAGTATAACTGTGACTGTCCTTATTCTATGTAATGATAACTAAAGTTTAGGCTATAATCAAGCCCTGGTGAGTTAAATACTAGATAAGCCTTTTAAAGAGAAAGTATTCAAAGGTATCCAAGTCCATAACTGAATTTAGTACTTGTATGATGGATTTAAGAGTCAAAATGATTGATGGATATAATTATTATACAGTATGAGCCTAGATGCTTTAATAAGAATTTTTCTTTTATGCCAAGAGGAAAGACTGGCTTCCCCGCTTGATGATTTGATCAAAGGAACTTAGTTCCGGGGATTAAGGAATAAACTAGATTGAAGTATAAGTTATAACAGTTATTGGGATATTTGTATAACAATCAAGGGAAAAGGTACATGTAGTAATCACCACGTCACAAAGTTCGATAAGATAAAATTTGGAAAATGACAATTATGTGATTGTTTGATATTTGACGTGGGAGGTCGAACTTGATCCTGGTCAGATCAAGGGATAACCAAGCACAAAATGGTGTGGAAGGATAGTTCAACACTGATGTTGACCCCGTCAAGGTTGGATGATTTCTGAGACTCCTTACAAGTGGTCACAAATATTTCTGTGATGCATAAGTATTAATTCTTAAATCTAATATAAAATTTGACTAATAAGTATATGAGATGTAGAAGGTGTAAATTAAGAGTTAAGTTGTCCAAGTTACCCTGAAGAGATTAAATAGCTAAAACAACTCCGCGTATGTGGGAAAAATAGTCAGTTGTGAGGGAAATACTAACCATTATTATCCCATGAACCATGATAATAAATTAAATAAGAGATCAAGAGACAATTACCTATAATAGGAGTATTCTCAAGCTAGCTTCTAAGTTATGGCCATATTGCCATCTAGAGGGAAAGATTGAATTTTATGTCTTTCTTTATGAATTCAATCCCAATATATTAAATGGGAACCTACCTATAAACATGGTAGAATATAAAGAGTAGAAACACTATACCTTGATAGGAAACCACAAGAACATGTCCAATTGACAGGAAACTATACCTTGATAGAAACCTAGGGGTAACCCAACTGTGGTATACCTGATGAACAGACGATAGTAATCGTGTATATACTACCGACAATTGGTGAATCAATATTATCAAGAAACCTTTCTATATTATACAAAAGATGCACGGCTTGACCGTAGCTCATACCTTACATTGAAAATGAAAACCGAATATGGTGACAATAAACTCAAATACCAGAATCACAAGATGATGACCTGAAGATCAAAGAGAGAGATTTTAAGTATGCCTCAATATTAGTACAAGACCCGAGCGCTGACGATTACAACTATCAGAGGCGATTAGTGGAAGTGTGTTATACACAATAGTTTAAACAAGTCATGAGATAATATTGGCAACGTACAAATAGTAGATCACCTTCACCCATACATACGAGATTCAAATATAAAAGCATACTAATGCACTATGGAACATATCAGAGAATGCAAAGATTCTTGGGGGCTATACCCCGTAAACAGACAGAAGTCATATACTGATGTCCGTAGGAGAGACCTCGAGTTCACAGTAGGCGATCGAGTCTTCCTTAGAGTTTCACCTATGAAGGGAATTTTTAGATTTGGGCAGAAGGGCAAGCTTAGCCCGAAGTATGTAGGACTGTACCTTATTACGAAGCGAGTGGGCCCATTAGCTTACAGATTAGATTTACCTGTTGAGCTTGGGAGAGGACACAATGTGTTTCACATTTCTCAGCTAAAGCAGTTTGTGCCTCACCCATCACATATCTTAGAGCCCGAGACACTCGAACTAGACCCTACACTTAGATATGAGGAGACCCAGTTCGCATTTTGGATGCCAAGACTAGGGAGACCAGGAACAGGACAATTAGAATGGTCAAGGTTCTTTGGTCAAACCACAACATTGAGGAGGCGACATGGGAGTTAGAAGACTCCATGCGAGACAAGTATCCGTCACTTTTCTAGTAGTCGTGTATACTTGTAGGGGTACGTGGGCGTAACCCTTTTTAAGGGGGTTAGAGCACCATATGCGACTCGCATATCTGCAGTCTATACTGGTTTTGAAATTGGTTGTTTGTGCTTGATTATTGCGCATGTGTGCAATTGGTTGGATGGTTGTCCTATGTGACATGGTTGGTTAATGATATGTCCTATGTGACACTGGTTGGTTATTGTTGTGTCCTATGTGACACTTGAATGGTTATGGTTGTGTTCTATGTAACACTTGGATGATTAATAGAAGTATACTTATTTGCTTTACAATATTTATCAAGTTACTTATGCTATGATTACATTGTTTGCCATGAGCAAGATTATGTGTATGTACGAATTGTATACACTTGGATTAAAGATGGAATGTAGAGGTGTCAATATAGCATTGACACCCAGGAATGATAAGTATACATAATAGATATGAGGAACTTGGTTCCATAGGATGAATAAGTATAAGTTATGACTTCAGGACGAAGTCCTTTTAAGGGGGTAGACTGAAATACCCCTGACATTTAAATAATTAAATAATGATAAATAAGTATTATTTAGGGGATTATTTAACCCTAAGAAAGTATATAATCACTTGGGCGTTAAAACGCTCCTAAACTCCTTAAGGTCAAAACCGTGCGTTAAAGCCCGACCTTAAGCTAAACAAGTTATATAAGCTATAAAACTCCTACGAAGTTAAACAAGGATCATTTTATGACCTTTAAATCAAAAGTCCTCAGTAAGAACTGAGTGAAAATACAATATGCCCGGGAGTTCCCTTGAGGGCCCCTTAAGGCCTGAAAGTCCCGGAAATACCTTATAAAATAAAATAAAGCATTGCACTTCATTATAAGTGCACAATAACACTTTAATGAACATTTAAGATGAAGTTCTCAAGACAAATTCTCAGTTAAAGACAAAGTGCTCGGAGGTTCCCGATGAGGGCCCCAAAAACCCTAGGGAGTGCCCCGGAGAGGTCCCGAAGTGGCACAAACTCCAATATAAATTATTCTTAGAGTTCCTAACACCAATATTCAACATTTTAAAGATAGTACTCGAGCTACTTTTTCAAAAATAAGCAAAGTGCTCGGGGAAATTTCTTAACGCTCCTTTTTGCCCCAAGAGTGTCCCGGTGGCCCGAAAATTGAGTTATGAGTTGATATAACCCCATGTAACTCAATGTAACACCTTAATATATTATTATTGACTATAAACAATGTCAATAAACACTTGGAACTCATAGAGACTAATTGTTTCCTAGAAAAATCCTTAAAGCACTAAAACCCACCTTCTAGTGTCACAAAAATGCGTTTTACGCAATTACCTTGAAGTTTTTGAGGAGCCACGAGTTAATAATCTTAAAAGGGGATAAATTGACCATCTAAATCAATTAATTCCATTACTAAATTCATGGTACAAGTGGGGGAGATTTTAGCATCAAAAAGGTACCTAAAATCAGCATTTTTACCTTAAAACTTTCATCTTTTACCATCATATAAATGTACCAAATAAATGCTGTAACCTATTGCACATATTAGTATGGTCTTAGTACAATATAATGTGACAGGAATTATTTAAAAAATTAATCCCATTTGATCCCCATTACATGCGCCATTTAGGGTCATTTTTGGGCTAGTTTAACTTAAAAATTTTGCTTATGGATGCTGAATCATCTTATCACATACCATGTGATAATGTATTAAGTAGTGCAGTCAAATAAACCCTTCATCTACCGTATGACCTGCAAGGAATCAAGAAAAGATCAGTTAAATAAAAGTTATAAGAATTTAATACACCAAAAGTAATGCTAGACTACAATAATGTAAAGTTACAAGAATCAAACAAAAACAACCCATGTTACCCACCTTGTGGCAGCCGATTGTGATCAGTAAATAAGGGGATTGATTGCTACAAAAGTATTCAAGAAAGACAACTACCTAACTAAACATAATCCATTGCCTAATACAACAAAAATCCATTGTCTTATACAGCTCATATGTGCCAATTTTTAACAAGGAAATAAGGTCTAAAATTGCCTTATAAAAATTCAACTAAGATACCTACCTATCTAGCCATGTTCTCTTGTCTTAAATCAATTAAAATCAGTGGCCTATCTACATATACCATTACCTAAAATATAAGGAAGAAAACAAAGACAATCAACATTTAAATTGCTAAAAGAAAACACTTACCTAACTTAGCTCTTGTACTTCTGTGTTGATTGACAATCAATCTCCATTATCTCTTGCCAATCTAGCCGAAAGGGAGCTGCTGATTAGAACACTTTATAGTGAATTTGAAGACAAATAAAACAAAAGCAAGACATAAAATAATGCCTTAGAATATAACAATTATTCCCATTTGATTTCTTCCTTTGCCTATCTTCTAATACCATACGTAAGTTTCATTTCTCTCTTGCCTTCACTTCAACTGAATGGGTAAGCTTCTACATCCTCTCTTTTCTTTCTTAATTTGCTAAGTAATTCCTTAGAGCTTCAAAGCTCCATTAATGGTGATCTAAGTTCTAACACCATTTCTATGTAATTTCCTAGTTAAATCTACTAAGTCTTGAAGCAAGAAATCATCCAAGCAACTTTGCTAAAATCACCAAGCTTTAGTGCTCAAAGGAGGTTCCTAAATTCAACAACAACACAAGGAACAACAAGATCAAGTTAAGGTATATTTTCATGTTGAAAAATCCAAAGTAATTACCTAAATCATTTTCAAAAATTAGGAACTTCTAAACCTATGTTCTCTTCATTATTTCATGAAGGAAATTTAGATCTACAATCATCTCAAGGTCTACCGAAAATTCCTTGAAAAATTCCTAAGGTAAACTCTCACTAGTAGGAAAACAGCCTATTTCTGCAGTTGTAAAGGGCCTATTTCTGCGGTTGTAGGAACCGCCAAATAGGCTTTATTTTTTTTTTTCCTTTCCAGCTTATTAATGCACCCAAATACACCACAAAATTAAACAAACCTGTAAAGACATTGTATAATGCTGCCACCACAGTGGGGCGCCTCAGTAGCATACTATAAACCCATAAAGCGGCCATAATCATCGGCACGCATCAATAAATGCAAGAAAAGAAAATTCATAACAAAATAAGGATTAGTTGTACACTTCACCACACTCTCCATCCACACCACACTCCATTACAATATACAATTCACTACTTCACGTTTCAATCTAATGAAATACATAATAACACAAGTAACGTTCAACGCAAACTAACTTTAGAGGAATCAACTAAGTACGTCGATGGAGATAAATTCTGCCCAATCCTCGAGGATTTCATATGTGTGCCTATCTTCATAACTTCCAATGCCCACGATTTCTTCGAAAGCCTTGAACAAACAAAATAATAGTTAATGAGACACTACACAAAGAATGACAAAGAATAAAATACATATAAACCAAGACTTTCAAAGATAGTTTTATACCATGTCCAATGATTTTTCTGGCAAAAACTTGGATGATGCTACTAAGTCATGCATAAACCTCATAACATAGTAACCACATTCTGATCCACCAGGCTGTACTGGACACTATACATTCACACATTACGTTATCAGTCATACTTGCAGGTCTACTATTAACATGTTAACTATTTGCACAAAATAAGTAAAACTACCTTCACTGTAGTCCAAGGGATGTTCTTCGGTGTCTTTTGCAATGCACGCAGTGCAGCTTGGAAGCCACTATACAAAATAAATATTTTGAATGTAATACACAAATTAATCAAATTTAACGAAACAATTTATTAAGTTATGACAATTGTTGTATAATTTAAATAGCTCACCTCTTTAGAGCCGCTGCTATCGCTGGCTTCTTGGCACTCGTACCAAGTGAGTCGAACTGTAAGACTCTCGGGTATTTCATGACCAAAACCAACAACGACCAATGACGACTGCTCACGTGATGAATAAAATTGAAATCATAACACGGATAACATAACTTATAAATAAAACGTAATAAGATATGGAAGTATGACTTACCCTTGATAATATGGCAGCATAATGTATGACTTGTCTGCACATTCATATATTGTGTTCGTCACGTACCGCAAAAGACTTTCAGGATCCATTGACATAGTCACTTCACTGCAAGTATCAGGGCATAGGAATCCGAAGCTGTTAGTCTGATGATCTCGTATCGCCTTGGAATGCACATGCCTGCACCATAAAGACAACAACATCAGTGAACGGCGTTAAAGTACAAAAACTAATTCAAGTATTTCATTAATATAGGAAAAGGTATGAGATCGCTCACATGCTAGCTGACTTCAGAATCGACACATTTAACCAGTCTCTCTTGAATACATCAACGAAGTCGGACATATATATATCGAACGTATGAGTCCGTCCTTCGGGTTCGTGATGGTGAAAAAGACCCTGGCTATCCTCCACTTGGATCCTATCACTCTGAGGTGACGTCATCAACAAGGCCGAGTGCAGAAGTCTCATGTTCTGTGAAACCCCTCCAATATGTTCTTCTCTACTAAAGCAGGTCTCATCATGAAATTGGAGGATGCCCCCGTGAGAGCTGGTGTGGCAACACTTTTTCCTTTTCCTTTAGAAGTTTTTTTCGACTTGACATTTTCCTAATTTGTTGATTAATTAAGTTTAAGTGACTCACTCTAAACCATATACTAATTGAAATATCGGATAATTATAATTTTAGAGTAAGCGTTAATTGTGTTTACCTGGCCCGAGATTTTGACCCATGTACCCGGCCATTGGATTGTAGCTGTTTGAACAGAGCGAAGTATGTTTCTCTGTCCCAGAGGTACCGGTATAGCAACATCAGCATATTCTGTCACATAATCATCTACAAGCACCCGGACATACCCCTGCCGTAGTGGTTCACCGCCGACGGTGTCTGTACGAGATGAGGGAAACAAACCCCACACCATAATATCCTCACCTCCCATCGGCATGAACAGCGTGCATAAAGCGGGTTCCTGAACATTAAGTAAAGAAGGGTTAAACGAACACAATCGAAGTAAATAGATGATAATAAATAATTTATTTTCTAAGTTAATGTGACTAAACCTTAATAGATCCATATGGATATGGATCTATCGACTGCACACTACTCTGCCGTACTGGTGTGCCCTCCCCCTATCAGCTGATGGTGCATGGGCTGGTCTAGTCACCTCCTGACTACTGCACATCTGTGAGCGTATTTTAGTCATCTCCTCTGCAACCAACTGCTGAACATTCTGCCTAAGCCTCTGCTCCATCTCAGCAGTAACCTTCAAATGTTCCTCATAGCTGATCATCCTTCCTTGTGAGCCTTTCCTAGACCCCGGATTGCCAAAAGCTTGGCGGATACCAACTTGTCCACCAAAACCAATAGCGCGACCAGGATGATCCACCTTTCCAAGAGCACGAGAAAGGGGATCATATTGTCTGTTCGGAGCCCAAGAACCCTCAGTAACTTGAGAGTGTAACTCTTCCTATAAAACACAAAATAACAAAATTCATTAATATACAGGTACACAAACAAATATTAAACTTATGAACCGAAATTAGATACCATTTGATTTATAATCTCTCTCGTGGCATCATCGTACTGAGGATTTTCCGGCGTCGAGTTTTTTGGCACTCGACTCAACTCCCACACCTTCATCCTTCTGTCGCTAGGAGCCACATCCTGTGGAAGCAAGCCCTTTTGCTCCCACTCTGGTACGCGTTCGGCAATGCTTTTACCACCTAAGTGATGTGGGTATAGATTTTTCTTCGCATTTGCCTGCTGTTTTGCACGAACCGCCTACAAATACATATGTAACGTGTAAGATACAAATAAGCAAATAAAACTGCCAAAATGTATAAAAGACAGCGTTGAATATTAGCTCTACCTGGTACTCTGCTGGCGTGTGACGATACTCCACAAACCGGTCCACTGCTCCTCAGTGATGCCCTCGTACGCCTCCCAGGGTGGCAGTTCATCGCCTCTTTCTGCATCATCCGATTCAGGGTCTTGATACGCAGCACCATGAATGTACTTGTCAGAGAGGCTTTTCCTATGGTCGCGGAACTGTCGCCCCATTTTTTTCAGTATATCCTCCTTAAGAGAAGGATCAATGCAGAAACGACTCTACATAAACAATTATTAGTCATTTAGTAACACAAGTAACGAGAAACTCTAAAATTATTAACATATTATAAAAAAATAACACACCTGAAGAAGCCCAAACATAGTGTCCTTCAATGATTGTGGCACTTGCTTCCAATTGTGATTTATGTCGCAGTAAGTCTTGACCAGGTGGCCAGCATATGCAGTATAATCATGCTTCCAATTACCGTATGGCTGGTTGAACTCATTGAACTGCAAAGGCTTCGTGGGGGGGCCTTTAATTGCCTTCAGTGCACGGGTGGCACCTCTCTTCTTCACCTTCTGTCTGGAGGAGGAGGAAGCTGGTGGCTCTGTCACCTGCTGTGATGGACAAGCCTCATCCTCCGGTGGGTGAGTTGTTTTCCCCTTCTTTCCTCCTCGTGTGGCCCGTTTTGCTGGTCTCTTCTGATGAGGATCAGCTTCTTCAATGGGCTGGTCCATAGGGTGATCAGCCACTGCAGTAAAGATAAGTTAGTCAAATTAATTGGATGAATTTATAATGTAAAGACAAATGTTGAACAAGTCAAGAAAATAGTAAACATAACATTACCATAAATACTTCTATGTTTTGGTGTTATCAACCCAAAAACCCTCGTCATGGTCTGATCGTGCATAAATCAAGTCGTTTTGAGTATCAACATTTAAATCCCGCAACCCCGTAGGAAACAATGTTGTTCCTTCAATCGTCTCATTCTCATCATCATCATCCTCATTTTCATTTTCAATCTGAACCGGTCTTCTACCTGGAAGAACAACAGACCATCTGGAGTCTTTTGGATCCTGAACATACCACACTTGGTCACAATCTTTTCCCATAACAAACTGATCATCCTTAAAACTGGCACGTGTGAGATCAACCAAGGTAAGACCTCCATCGTTTTGGATTCCACGTCGGTTGTCCACCCATTTGCAGCGGAACACTAAAAACGAATCAATATGGTAGTCTAGCTCCCAAATGTCCTCGATAACACCGTAATACCAACTGGAGCTCCTCACTGGTTGAGACTGGTTACCGATGTGGTACTCATTGAATGCCGCTTCTATTTTTACTCCACTGTTCTGGTTTATTGATTTAGCATCTTGGCGTGCAGTGTAATAAGTATACCCACTAATGTCATACCCCTCAAATGATACAATATTAGGTTCAGGTCCTATTGCCAAAAATCTGATTTCTTCATTGAGAACTTCTGAATTTGATGACGCTTTTTCAAAGACATAATATTTGAACCATTGGACAAACAGTCGGTTTTGTTCTTTCGTAAGCCAAAGATGGTTTCTGGTAGGATTTTGTTGTCTCAACTCATTCATATGAGTATCAAAGAAGGGTTCAACAGCCTCAAGGTGTTGTAACACAAACAGATGTGCTTGATGAATCAGTTGACTTGGTACTTGCACAATCTTTCTTCCAATGACACCTTTGCCTTTATATCTGCCGTAGTGTCTTGGTTTTGGGATACCGATTGATTCTGCTTCATTCAGATAATCAGTCACAAATTCTGTGACTTCCTCAGTCACCGTTGCTTCAATTATGCTCCCTTCTGGTCGATATCTATTCCTCATTCTACCCTTTAGAATACCCATGTATCGTTCAAAAGGGTACATGTAGCGTAAGTAGACCGGACCACAAAATTGGATCTCTTGAACAATGTGGACTATCAAGTGCACCATTATGTCAAAGAATGATGGTGGGAAATACATCTCTAATTGACATAATGTTACCACAATTTCACGTTGTAGATCATCGAGAGAGTTTACATCAATTACCTTGCAGCAGACAGCATTGAAGAAGAAACACAATCTGGTTAACGCATTTCTGACATCATTTGGCAATATCCCACGGATTGCTACTGGCAGAAGATGTAACATCAATACATGATAATCGTGAGATTTCATGCCTAACAGTTTCAAATCCTTCATTGATACAATATTCTTCCAGTTTGAAGAATATCCAGATGGTACTTTTACCGAGTGTAGACATTTACAGAAGCTGATCTTCTCATTCTTTGAAAGTGTGTAGCATGCAGGAGGTAGGTATATTCGTCTCTCATTCTCCTGTGGGTGTAACTCTTTTCTTATACCCATGGCTTGCATGTCTTTTCTCACTTTCAATCCGTCTTTCGTTTTGCCGGGTATGTTGAGCAAAGTCCCACTCACTGCCTCACCAACATTCTTTACGATGTGCATGAAATCCAAACAGTGTCTGACAGGCAGGTGACGCCAATACGGTAAATCCCAGAAGATAGAGCATTTTTTCCAAATGTTCTTTGCCGGTTTCGATGTGTTTCCAAAGACGTTCACAATGTCCTTAACCTTTGCATACACTTCCTCAGAGGTCAAAGGTAGACGGGCCACTCGAGTCTCGGCCTCACCATTGAACAGTTTCTTCTTCTTACGATAAGGGTGATCTTCAGGTAGAAAACGTCGATGACACATGTAAACATTCTTACCACAATTTTGTAAACGGTCCGAACATGTGTCATCCTCGCACACCGGACATGCAAATGTTCCTTTCACAGTGTATCCAGACAAGTTCCCGTATGCAGGGAAATCGTTGACCGTACAGAACAACAACGCCTTGAGCGTGAAATTTTCCCTTGCATAAGCATCATACACAACGGTTCCCTCATTCCACAGCAACTTCAAATCATCAATCAATGGGGCGAGGTATACATCAATATTATTACCTGGCTGCTTGGGGCCAGATATCAAAAGTGATAACATTATGTACTTGCGTTTCATACACAACCACGAAGGCAAATTGTAGATCACTAGTAAAACGGGCCAAGTACTGTGTTGACTGCTTAATGTGCCGTACGGGTTCATCTCGTCAGTACATAGCCCAAGCCTCAAATTCCTATCTTCATCTCCAAAATGTTCTTTGAACCGTCTATTGATGTTTCTCCACTGAGGTACATCTGCTGGATGTCTTAATTTCTCATCACTCTTTCTACCCTCTGCGTGCCATCGTAAGTTCTTTGCATCTTTCGGATTCGCAAACAACCGTTTGAATCTGGGTATAATCGGCAAATACCATAGTAATTTAGTGTAACACCCCTACATCGAACTTCACAACTAATGAAATCGCAGCGGAAATAATAACTAAACGCTTCGGTGCTACAACGCCGTCAACCACCCACGTGGTTGACAAGGCAAAATAAATACAAGTGTACCGGTCTGAAAAAAAACCCCTTTGACAAGGCACCCACCTACCCTGTACCCAGTTTTTTTACTCGACTTCCCCACCATAAACGTACAGGTATTGTATCCGTTCTGTCTCTTTTTTCATGCCAACGGTGCGGAATGTCGTAGTAATCCATGGTCACTTATTAATGCAGGGAGCAAGGGGGATGGAGGTCACTCCGTAAACCTCAAGCTGGTCCACGCTCTGTGGGGGGTTTCGAGAGGCGGAGGGTGGGTAACAGTTAGTCAGGACTCGGTATTGTATATATGGCCGGAGTCTGATCATCAGACCGGTACACTTGTATTTATTTTGCCTTGTCAACCACGTGGGTGGTTGACGGCGTTGTACACCGAAGCGTTTAGTTATATTATCCCGCTGCGATTTCATTAGTTTGAAGTTCGATGTAGGGGTGTTACCTCAATTACTATGTGTATTTGCCGATTATACCCAGATTCAACGGTTGTTTTGCGAATCCGAAGATGCAAAGAACTTACGATGGCACGCAGAGGGTAGAAAGAGTGATGAAAATTAAGACATCCAGCAGATGTACCTCAGTGGAGAAACATCAATAGACGGTTCAAAGAACATTTTGGAGATGAGATAGAATTTGAGGCTTGGGCTATGTACTGACGGATGAACCCGTACGGCACATTAAGCAGTCAACACAGTACTTGGCCCGTTTTTACTAGTGATCTACAATTGCCTTCGTGGTTGTGTATGAAACGCAAGTACATAATGTTATCACTTTTGATATCTGGCCCCAAGCAGCCAGGTAATAATATTGATGTATACCTCGCCCCATTGATTGATGATTTTAAGTTGCTGTGGAATGAGGGAACCGTTGTGTATGATGCTTATGCAAGGGAAAATTTCATGCTCAAGGCGTTGTTGTTCTGTACGGTCAACGATTTCCCTGCATACGCGAACTTGTCTGGATACACTGTGAAAGGAACATTTGCATGTCCGGTGTGCGAGGATGACACATGTTCGGACCGTTTACAAATTGTGGTAAGAATGTTTACATGTGTCATCGACGTTTTCTACCTGAAGATCACCCTTATCGTAAGAAGAAGAAGCTGTTCAATGGTGAGGCCGAGACTCGAGTGGCCCGTCTACCTTTGACCTCTGAGGAAGTGTATGCAAAGGTTAAGGACATTGTGAACGTCTTTGGAAACACATCGAAACCGGCAAAGAACATTTGGAAAAAATGCTCTATCTTCTGGGATTTACCGTATTGGCGTCACCTGCCTGTCAGACACTGTTTGGATTTCATGCACATCGTAAGAATGTTGGTGAGGCAGTGAGTGGGACTTTGCTCAACATACCCGTAAACGAAAGACGGATTGAAAGTGAGAAAAGACATGCAAGCCATGGGTATAAGAAAAGAGTTACACCCACAGGAGAATGAGAGACGAATATACCTACCTCCTGCATGCTACACACTTTCAAAGAATGAGAAGATCAGCTTCTGTAAATGTCTACACTCGGTAAGAGTACCATCTGGATATTCTTCAAACTGGAAGAATATTGTATCAATGAAGGATTTGAAACTGTTAGGCATGAAATCTCACGATTATCATGTATTGATGTTACCTCTTCTGCCAGTAGCAATCCGTGGGATATTGCCAAATGATGTCAGAAATGCGTTAACCAGATTGTGTTTCTTCTTCAATGTTGTCTGCTGCAAGGTAATTGATGTAAACTCTCTCGATGATCTACAACGTGAAATTGTGGTAACAATATGTCAATTAGAGATGTATTTCCCACCATCATTCTTTGACATAATGGTGCACTTGATAGTCCACATTGTTCAAGAGATCCAATTTTATGGTCCGGTCTACTTACGCTACATGTACCCTTTTGAACGATACATGGGTATTCTAAAGGGTAGAATGAGGAATAGATATCGACCAAAAGGGAGCATAATTGAAGCAACAGTGACTGAGGAAGTCACAGAATTTGTGACTGATTATCTGAATGAAGCAGATCAATCGGTATCCCAAAACCAAGACACTACGGCAGTTATAAAGGCAAGGTGTCATTGGAAGAAAGATTGTGCAAGTACCAAGTCAACTGATTCATCAAGCACATCTGTTTGTGTTTACAACACCTTGAGGCTATTGAACCCTTCTTTGATACTCATATGAATGAGTTGAGACAACAAAATCCTACCAGAAACCATCTTTGGCTTATGAAAGAACAAAACCGACTGTTTGTCCAATGGTTCAAATATTATGTCTTTGAAAAAGCGTCATCAAATTCAGAAGTTCTCAATGAAGAAATCAGATTTTTGGCAATAGGACCTGAACCTAATATTGTATCATTTGAGGGGTATGACATTAGTGGGTATACTTATTACACTGCACGCCAAGATGCTAAATCAATAAACCAGAACAGTGGAGTAAAAATAGAAGCGGCATTCAATGAGTACCACATCGGTAACCAGTCTCAATTAGTGAGGAGCTCCAGTTGGTATTACGGTGTTATCAAGGACATTTGGGAGCTAGACTACCATATTGATTCATTTTTAGTGTTCCGCTGCAAATGGGTGGACAACCGACGTGGAATCCAAACGATGAGGTCTTACCTTGGTTGATCTCACACGTGCCAGTTTTAAGGATGATCAGTTTGTTATGGGAAAAGATTGTGACCAAGTGTGGTATGTTCAGGATCCAAAGACTCCAGATGGTCTGTTGTTCTTCCAGGTAGAAGACCGGTTCAAATTGAAAATGAAAATGAGGATGATGATGATGAGAATGAGACGATTAAAGGAACAACATTGTTTCCTACGAGGTTGCGGGATTTAAATGTTGATACTCAAAACGACTTGATTTATGCATGATCAGACCATGACGAGGGTTTTTGGGTTGATAACACCAAAACATAGAAGTATTTATGGTAATGTTATGTTTACTAATTTCTTGACTTGTTCAACATTTGTCTTTACATTATAAATTCATCCAATTAATTTGACTAACTTATCTTTACTGCAGTGGCTGATCACCCTATGGACCAGCCCATTGAAGAAGCTGATCCTCATCAGAAGAGACCAGCAAAACGGGCCACACGAGGAGGAAAGAAGGGAAAACAACTCACCCACCGGAGGATGATACTTGTCCATCACAGCAGGCGACAGAGCCACCAGCTTCCTCCTCTTCCGGACAGAAGGTGAAGAAGAGAGGTGCCACCCTGCACTGAAGGCAATTAAAGGCCCCCCCACGAAGCCTTTGCAGTTCAATGAGTTCAACCAGCCATACGGTAATTGGAAGCATGATTATACTGCATATGCTGGCCACCTGGTCAAGACTTACTGCGACATAAATCACAATTGGAAGCAAGTGCCACAATCATTGAAGGACACTATGTTTGGGCTTCTTCAGGTGTGTTATTTTTTTATAATATGTTATATAATTTTATAATTTCTCGTTACTTGTGTTACTAAATGACTAATAATTGTTTATGTAGAGTCGTTTCTGCATTGATCCTTCTCTTAAGGAGGATATACTGAAAAAATGGGGCGACAGTTCCGCGACCATAGGAAAAGCCTCTCTGACAAGTACATTCATGGTGCTGCGTATCAAACCATGAATCGGATGATGTAGAAAGAGGCGATGAACTGCCACCCTGGGAGGCGTACAGGGCATCACTGAGGAGCAGTGGATGCCGTTTGTGGAGTATCGTCACACGCCAGAGTACCAGGTAGAGCTAATATTCAACGTTGTCTTTTATACATTTTGGCAGTTTTATTTGCTTATTTGTATCTTACACGTTACATATGTATTTGTAGGGGTTCGTGCAAAACAGCAGGCAAATGCGAAGAAAAATCTATACCCACATCACTTAGGTGGTAAAAGCATTGCCGAACGCGTACCAGAGTGGGAGCAAAAGGCTTGCTTCCACAGGATGTGCCTCCTAGCGACAGAAGGATGAAGGTGTGGGAGTTGAGTCGAGTGCCAAAAAACTCGACGCTGGAAAATCTTCAGTACGATGATGCCACAAGAGAGATTATAAATCAAATGGTATCTAATTTCAGTTCATAAGTTTAATATTTATTTGTGTACCTGTATATTAATGAATTTTGTTATTTTTGTGTTTTATAGGAAGAGTTACAATCTCAAGTTACTGAGGGTTCTTGGGCTCCGACAGACAATATGATCCCCTTTCTAGTGCTCTTGGAAAGGTGGATCATCCTGGTCGCGCTATTGGTTTTGGTGGACAAGTTGGTATCCGCCAAGCTTTTGGCAATCCGGGTCTAGGAAAGGCTCACAGGAAGATGATCAGCTATGAGGAACTTTGAAGGCTACTGCTGAGTTGGAGCAGAGGCTTAGGCAGAATGTTCAGCAGTTGGTTGCAGAGGAGATGACTAAAATACGCTCACAGATGTGTAGTAGTCAGGAGGTGACTAGACCAGCCCATGCACCATCAGCTGATAGGGGGGAGGGCACACCAGTATGGCAGAGTAGTGTGCAGTCGATAGATCCATATCCATATGGATCAATTAAGGTTAGTCACATTAACTTAGAAAATAAATTATTTATTATCATCTATTTACTTCGATTATGTTCGTTTAACCCTTCTTTACTTAATGTTCAGGAACCCGTTTTATGCACGCTGTTCATGCCGATGGGAGGTGAGGATATTATGGTGGCGTGGGGTAAATTGTTTCCCTCATCTCGTACAGACACCGTCGGCGGTGAACCACTACGGCAGGGGTATGTCCGGGTGCTTGTAGATGATTATGTGACAGAATATGCTGATGTTGCTATACCGGTACCTCTGGGACAGAGAAACATACTTCGCTCTGTTCAAACAGCTACAATCCAATGGCCGGGTACATGGGTCAAAATCTCGGGCCAGGTAAACACAATTAACGCTTACTCTAAAATTATAATTATCCGATATTTCAATTAGTATATGGTTTAGAGTGAGTAACATAAACTTAATTAATCAACAAATTAGGAAAATGTCAAGTCGAAAATTCTTCTAAAGGAAAAGAAAAAGTGTTGCCATACCAGCTCTCACGGGGCATCCTCCAATTTCATGATGAGACCTGCTTTAGTAGAGAAGAACATATTGGAGGGGTTATCATAGAACATGAGACTTCTGCACTTGGCCTTGTTGATGACGTCACCTCAGAGTGATAAGATCCAAGTGGAGGATAGCCAGGGTCTTTTCACCATCACGAACCCGAAGGACGGACTCATACATTCGATATATATATGTCCGACTTCGTTGATGTATTCAAGAGAGACTGGTTAAATGTGTCGATTCTGAAGTCAGCTAGCATGTGAGCGATCTCATACCTTTTCCTATATTAATGAAATACTTGAATTAGTTTTTGTACTTTAACGCCGTTCACTGATGTTGTTGTCTTTATGGTGCAGGCATGTGCATTCCAAGGCGATATGAATCATTAGACTAACAGCTTCGGATTCGTATGCCCTGATACATGCAGTGAAGTGACTATGTCAATGGATCCTGAAAGTCTTTTGCGGTACGTGACGAACACAATATATGAATGTGCAGACAAGTCATACATTATGCTGCCATATTATCATGGGTAAGTCATACTTCCATATCTTATTACGTTTTATTTATAAGTTATGTTATCCGTGTTATGATTTCAATTTTATTCATCACGTGAGCAGTCGTCATTGGTCGTTGTTGGTTTTGGTCATGAAATACCCGAGAGTCTTACAGTTCGACTCACTTGGTACGAGTGCCAAAAGCCAGCGATAGCAGCGGCTCTAAAGAGGTGAGCTATTTAATTATACAACAATTGTCATAACTTAATAAATTGTTTCATTAAATTTGATTAATTTGTGTATTACATTCAAAATATTTATTTTATATAGTGGCTTCCAAGCTGCACTGCGTGCATTGCAAAAGACACCGAAGAACATCCCTTGGACTACAGTGAAGGTAGTTTTACTTATTTTGTGCAAATAGTTTAACATGTTAATAGTAGACCTGCAAGTATGACTGATAATGTAATGTGTGAATGTATAGTGTCCAATACAGCCTGGTGGATCAGAATGTGGTTACTATGTTATGAGGTTTATGCACGACTTAGTAGCATCATCCAAGTTTTTTGCCAGAAAAATCATTGGACATGGTATAAACTATCTTTTGAATGTCTTGGTTTATATGTATTTTTATTCTTTGTCATTCTTTGTGTAGTGTCTCATTAACTATTTATTTTAGTTTGTTCAAGGCTTTCGAAGAAATCGTGGGCATTGGAAGTTATGAAGATAGGCACATATCGGAAATCCTCGAGGATTGGGCAGAATTTATCTCCATCGACGTACTTAGTTGATTCCTCTAAAGTTAGTTTGCGTTGAACGTTACTTGTGTTATTATGTATTTCATTAGATTGAAACGTAGTGAATTGTATATTGTAATGGAGTGTGTGTGATGGGAGAGTGTGGTGAAGTGTACAAACTAATCCTTATTTTTGTTATGAATTTTCTTACTTTCTTGCATTTATTGATGCGTGCCGATGATTATGGCCGCTTTATGGGTTTATAGTATGCTACTGAGGCGCCCCACTGTGGTGGCAGCATTATACAATGTCTTTACAGGTTTGTTTAATTTTGTGGTGTATTTGGGTGCATTAATAAGCTGGAAAGGAAAAAAAAAATAAAGCCTATTTGGGCGGTTCCTACAACCGCAGAAATAGGCCCTTTACAACTGCAGAAATAGGCTGTTTTCCTACTAGTGAGAGTTTACCTTAGGAATTTTTCAAGGAATTTTCGGTAGACCTTGAGATGATTGTAGATCTAAATTTCCTTCATGAAATAATGAAGAGAACATAGGTTTAGAAGTTCCTAATTTTTGAAAATGATTTAGGTAATTACTTTGGATTTTTCAACATGAAAATATACCTTAACTTGATCTTGTTGTTCCTGTGTTGTTGTTGAATTTAGGAACCTCCTTTGAGCACTAAAGCTTGGTGATTTTAGCAAAGTTGCTTGGATGATTTCTTGCTTCAAGACTTAGTAGATTTAACTAGGAAATTACATAGAAATGGTGTTAGAACTTAGATCACCATTAATGGAGCTTTGAAGCTCTAAGGAATTACTTAGCAAATTAAGAAAGAAAAGAGAGGATGTAGAAGCTTACCCATTCAGTTGAAGTGAAGGCAAGAGAGAAATGAAACTTACGTATGGTATTAGAAGATAGGCAAAGGAAGAAATCAAATGGGAATAATTGTTATATTCTAAGGCATTATTTTATGTCTTGCTTTTGTTTTATTTGTCTTCAAATTCACTATAAAGTGTTCTAATCAGCAGCTCCCTTTCGGCTAGATTGGCAAGAGATAATGGAGATTGATTGTCAATCAACACAGAAGTACAAGAGCTAAGTTAGGTAAGTGTTTTCTTTTAGCAATTTAAATGTTGATTGTCTTTGTTTTCTTCCTTATATTTTAGGTAATGGTATGTAGATAGGCCACTGATTTTAATTGATTTAAGACAAGAGAACATGGCTAGATAGGTAGGTATCTTAGTTGAATTTTTATAAGGCAATTTTAGACCTTATTTCCTTGTTAAAAATTGGCACATATGAGCTGTATAAGACAATGGATTTTTTTGTGTATAGGCAATGGATTATGTTTAGTTAGGTAGTTGTCTTTCTTGAATACTTTTGTAGCAATCAATCCCTTATTTACTGATCACAATCGGCTGCCACAAGGTGGGTAACATGGGTTGTTTTTGTTTGATTCTTGTAACTTTACATTATTGTAGTCTAGCATTACTTTTGGTGTATTAAATTCTTATAACTTTTATTTAACTGATCTTTTCTTGATTCCTTGCAGGTCATACGGTAGATGAAGGGTTTATTTGACTGCACTACTTAATACATTATCACATGGTATGTGATAAGATGATTCAGCATCCATAAGCAAATTTTTTAAGTTAAACTAGCCCAAAAATGACCCTAAATGGCGCATGTAATGGGATCAAATGGGATTAATTTTTTAAATAATTCCTGTCACATTATATTGTACTAAGACCATACTAATATGTGCAATAGGTTACAGCATTTATTTGGTACATTTATATGATGGTAAAAGATGAAAGTTTTAAGGTAAAAATGCTGATTTTAGGTACCTTTTTGATGCTAAAATCTCCCCCACTTGTACCATGAATTTAGTACTGGAATTAATTGATTTAGATGGTCAATTTATCCCCTTTTAAGATTATTAACTCGTGGCTCCTCAAAAACTTCAAGGTAATTGCGTAAAACGCATTTTTGTGACACTAGAAGGTGGGTTTTAGTGCTTTAAGGATTTTTCTAGGAAACAATTAGTCTCTATGAGTTCCAAGTGTTTATTGACATTGTTTATCAATAATAATATATTAAGGTGTTACATTGAGTTACATGGGGTTATATCAACTCATAACTCAATTTTCGGGCCACCGGACACTCTTGGGGCAAAAAGGAGCGTTAAGAAATTTCCCCGAGCACTTTGCTTATTTTTGAAAAAGTAGCTCGAGTACTATCTTTAAAATGTTGAATATTGGTGTTAGGAACTCTAAGAATAATTTATATTGGAGTTTGTGCCACTTCGGGACCTCTCCGGGGCACTCCCTGGGGTTTTTGGGGCCCTCATCGGGAACCTCCGAGCACTTTGTCTTTAACTGAGAATTTGTCTTGAGAACTTCATCTTAAATGTTCATTAAAGTGTTATTGTGCACTTATAATGAAGTGCAATGCTTTATTTTATTTTATAAGGTATTTCCGGGACTTTCAGGCCTTAAGGGGCCCTCAAGGGAACTCCCGGCATATTGTATTTTCACTCAGTTCTTACTGAGGACTTTTGATTTAAAGGTCATAAAATGATCCTTGTTTTAACTTCGTAGGAGTTTTATAGCTTATATAACTTGTTTAGCTTAAGGTCGGGCTTTAACGCACGGTTTTGACCTAAGGAGTTTAGGAGCGTTTTAACGCCCAAGTGATTATATACTTTCTTAGGGTTAAATAATCCCCTAAATAATACTTATTTATCATTATTTAATTATTTAAATGTCAGGGTATTTCAGTCTACCCCCTTAAAAGGACTTCGTCCTGAAGTCATAACTTATACTTATTCATCCTATGGAACCAAGTTCCTCATATCTATTATGTATACTTATCATTCCTGGGTGTCAATGCTATATTGACACCTCTACATTCCATCTTTAATCCAAGTGTATACAATTCGTACATACACATAATCTTGCTCATGGCAAACAATGTAATCATAGCATAAGTAACTTGATAATATTGTAAAGCAAATAAGTATACTTCTATTAATCATCCAAGTGTTACATAGAACACAACCATAACCATTCAAGTGTCACATAGGACACAACAATAACCAACCAGTGTCACATAGGACATATCATTAACCAACCATGTCACATAGGACAACCATCCAACCAATTGCACACATGCGCAATAATCAAGCACAAACAACCAATTTCAAAACCAGTATAGACTGCAGATATGCGAGTCGCATATGGTGCTCTAACCCCCTTAAAAGGGTTACGCCCACGTACCCCTACAAGTATACACGACTACTAAAAAGTGACGGATACTTGTCTCGCATGGAGTCTTCTAACTCCCATGTCGCCTCCTCAATGTTGTGGTTTGACCAAAGAACCTTGACCATTCTAATTGTCCTGTTCCTGGTCTCCCTAGTCTTGGCATCCAAAATGCGAACTGGGTCTCCTCATATCTAAGTGTAGGGTCTAGTTCGAGTGTCTCGGGCTCTAAGATATGTGATGGGTGAGGCACAAACTGCTTTACTGAGAATGTGAAACACATTGTGTCCTCTCCCAAGCTCAACAGGTAAATCTAATCTGTAAGCTAATGGGCCCACTCGCTTCGTAATAAGGTACAGTCCTACATACTTCGGGCTAAGCTTGCCCTTCTGCCCAAATCTAAAAATTCCCTTCATAGGTGAAACTCTAAGGAAGACTCGATCGCCTACTGTGAACTCGAGGTCTCTCCTACGGACATCAGTATATGACTTCTGTCTGTTTACGGGTATAGCCCCCAAGAATCTTTGCATTCTCTGATATGTTCCATAGTGCATTAGTATGCTTTTATATTTGAATCTCGTATGTATGGGTGAAGGTGATCTACTATTTGTACGTTGCCAATATTATCTCATGACTTGTTTAAACTATTGTGTATAACACACTTCCACTAATCGCCTCTGATAGTTGTAATCGTCAGCGCTCGGGTCTTGTACTAATATTGAGGCATACTTAAAATCTCTCTCTTTGATCTTCAGGTCATCATCTTGTGATTCTGGTATTTGAGTTTATTGTCACCATATTCGGTTTTCATTTTCAATGTAAGGTATGAGCTACGGTCAAGCCGTGCATCTTTTGTATAATATAGAAAGGTTTCTTGATAATATTGATTCACCAATTGTCGGTAGTATATACACGATTACTATCGTCTGTTCATCAGGTATACCACAGTTGGGTTACCCCTAGGTTTCTATCAAGGTATAGTTTCCTGTCAATTGGACATGTTCTTGTGGTTTCCTATCAAGGTATAGTGTTTCTACTCTTTATATTCTACCATGTTTATAGGTAGGTTCCCATTTAATATATTGGGATTGAATTCATAAAGAAAGACATAAAATTCAATCTTTCCCTCTAGATGGCAATATGGCCATAACTTAGAAGCTAGCTTGAGAATACTCCTATTATAGGTAATTGTCTCTTGATCTCTTATTTAATTATATTCATGGTTCATGGGAATAATGGTTAGTATTTCCCTCACAACTGACTATTTTTCCCACATACGCGGAGTTGTTTTAGCTATTTAATCTCTTCAGGGTAACTTGGACAACTTAACTCTTAATTTACACCTTCTACATCTCATATACTTATTAGTCAAATTTTATATTAGATTTAAGAATTAATACTTATGCATCACAGAAATATTTGTGACCACTTGTAAGGAGTCTCAGAAATCATCCAACCTTGACGGGGTCAACATCAGTGTTGAACTATCCTTCCACACCATTTTGTGCTTGGTTATCCCTTGATCTGACCAGGATCAAGTTCGACCTCCCACGTCAAATATCAACAATCACATAATTGTCATTTTCCAAATTTTATCTTATCGAACTTTGTGACGTGGTGATTACTACATGTACCTTTTCCCTTGATTGTTATACAAATATCCCAATAACTGTTATAACTTATACTTCAATCTAGTTTATTCCTTAATCCCCGAACTAAGTTCCTTTGATCAAATCATCAAGCGGGGAAGCCAGTCTTTCCTCTTGGCATAAAAGAAAATTCTTATTAAAGCATCTAGGCTCATACTGTATAATAATTATATCCATCAATCATTTTGACTCTTAAATCCATCATACAAGTACTAATTCAGTTATGGACTTGGATACCTTTGAATACTTTCTCTTTAAAAGGCTTATCTAGTATTTAACTCACCAGGGCTTGATTATAGCCTAAACTTTAGTTATCATTACATAGAATAAGGACAGTCACAGTTATACTCCAAGGAAAAGTTTTCATAACTCGATCAACAATTACAGTTCCATCAAGTATTATTTCCTCCGTCTTTAAAGTTTGGCTTTCCTTATTTCATCTAACTCCATAAATCAGGTGAACCATATGTTCAGCCTCGGTTAAGTATCTCTTAATATTAGTACCATTTCAAACTAAGTGTTTCCAGTTTGAATCTTACAGTTTGGTAACAGGACAATCAAGGCTTATTGTTTGTTTCTACCTCTTAGAAACGTGGTTAATCCATAAGCTCAATGGCTTCCAAAAATAGGTCAATTAGGTGTATCAAATAGAGGATTTATAATCACAGGGGTTAGTACATAACGTCAGGAACGTTTACATGTAAAACAATTGTTACAAGTCAAGGGGTATGTTTTCCTACTTTTAAATTTCACTTCCACTCACTCTTAGTGTATATACTAATTCAAACTCTTAATATCACTCACACTACCTTCATTGCAAGTGTCAAGGAGAGTTATTTGTCACCATGTTAATATTAAAATTTATATTACATAGGGGGTTAACCTTATTTGATTTCTTGCGCTCTTTATTCGCATTCATAACTTGAGTTGTCATAGAAGACATATGTTCGTATAGAACCATAAGGATAGTATAGGACGTGCGCCTCAAGATAGGGTAGGTATGTTTAATGATTTACTTCCCCCCTAAAATGTATCAATACTCCTCAATATTTTAGGTTTACAACCTCCAAATTATATGTACATGTGTAGCATTTGGTATTGCTAATTAGGTAGTTCTCATGACTTCAGAAATATGATTCAAAGTTTCTTCTCTTCCCTTTCTTAATTAGGAGTCCAGCATTGTCACTATATGATACTAGCTGAGATCCTTGGTATTTGCCCAGGTATTTAAAACCCGTGCTTATCCATGATGGATGTTTAGTTATATATTTTGAGATTCTGTTTCTCTATTGTCATATTTCAAGGTTTCGCACTATCTTCTCTCGAAGTTAATAAGGAATTGTAAGATTTTTTTTGTATCGCACTGAGCGGTAAGCTCGGTGCCTGGGTATCCCATAAAATTCAATGTTTGTTCTTCACGTGTAGGTCTTTAACAAACCCTTTTTACAATTCATGTAGTCTTAAGTATTTCATATTAATTAATGTATTCCTTTTTATGACTTCTGCTCGTCATTTAGGCAGGTCATAATTTGTAGTTACTTTTGTTTGAACAGATGATAATGCCCTTCGGCGAACCAAGCAAAAACTAACTTACTATCCCTCACTGTACTATCTCACACTCTGTATTAGCTCCAATGTTTGGTATGTGATTGGTTTCTAATTGTTGTACAATTTTGACTGTTTCTCTTACCAAAGTTTGGAAACTATCGGGTGTACCAGGAACTCGTGTTCCATCTACCTTTCTTACTTCACTATATAACCTAGCCTGTGTATCCCAATCCTACTCATACCCATCATATATAATTTAAGTTTTGATCCACTTCCGTATCCTCGAATATAAAATCCTCCAAGGCCTACTCCCAAAGTTCCACATTCATTTACCATAGTTATTTGCTCATCTAGAGTTTAAGTATTACTTACATAAGATCATGCGGGTCAAAGTACTTGGCATATATGCCTCTGGATTATGCCTGGACCTTCTTCGCTCATAGGCTCAGGTGACCTCAGTCTCATAGATAAGGGAAAACAAATGTCGAAGTATCCTATTAGGTGAGAGGTTACCTAATTAGGTCTCTCTAAATTTTTTGATACTTACTAATCACATATAAGTCTCATCGACTAATAACTATAAACACACATTTATGCATCATGCATTTAGTTTAGGTTCTAGACTTACCGGTTTAATACCCCGGATCTAAAAATGGTGATTTAATTACTCTAATAAGATTATTAAGGGCCTAATTGTGCCTAGAGAGTATTGGTAAAAAAGAATAAAACCAAAGAAAAGAGAAAACGCTTGAAAAGCGAAAAACGCTAAAATGCGCATTAAATGAAAATAAGAGATATATGATCTCGTAAGGGTCCGAGATGGATTCCTAAGGCTTAGTTGGGCCTAATTAGTATACGGGATGATTCCCGAAGAAAACGGATCCAAATAATGGATTAAAACGCTAACGGAGGTTTAAAGCGCGTTTTTCGAGAAAACCCGAAAACGTGACTTTAAGTGGTCAAACGGACCCGTAAAAATTATAGTTGGTTAAATAACTATAATTAAGTATTAATGGAAGCTTAATAACCATTAAAATTAATAAAACGAGAATTCGGGAAAAACGGACCCGTAAGTGAATAGTGCCAAACCGAGTAAAATAACGAGCGTTTTCTGTCAGAAACCGAAAAACGCTCCAGCTTAATTAAGTAGTGGGGGCCGATTTTTAATGGTCTCTCACACACTCACACACAAATAAATAAAGAAAGAAAGAAAAGAAAGGTAAAAGCAAAAAGGGAATAGTAAATAAAAACTTTACTTATTTCCTCACCTTTTCTCTTATTCATTCACGATCCCAGCCCTCTCTGTGAGCTTCTTCTTCTTCCTCTGCCCATCGCCGATTTGAGAAGAAAAAAGCAGCCACCATCTTCTTCCTCCATTATCTCACTCGTTTCTCCACCAAATCACACAAAAACACCACCGTTGAATTCCTCTCGTCAAGGGCTACGTTCTCCACCCTTCGAAAGCTTGGAACCTCCATCTTCACCTCCATGGTAGTTTGGCTTGTGAAGCTTTAAGGGGTGCGTTGGACTCCCCATCATCACCTTAATGTTTTAAGGTACAATATAATCAAGAGTTCCATCCTTTCCTAGCTTGTTCTTGCAAAATAAAAAAAAAACCCACGTTGGATTTTTCTCCATTTCAGCCGATTTCTCCATGCCTTTGTGGGGTGTTGGAAATTCCATTATTCGATTGCCAAGCTCTCTTTTGGACACTCTAAGGTAATGTCAAAGTTAAGCCTTAAAAAACTAGCTCTTAAATACTAGTTTTGTAAGGAGGGTTTGGATTAATAAGTTTGACATATGTGTGTGGGATATGATTGTAGTTGGCAATCTATGCCCCTTTGTGTTGATGTGGAAACATGAAGAGAAAGAGGGAACAAGAGAAAGAGGAAGAAGAGGGAGAAAACCGAAAAGGAGCAAGGTAAGAAGCTTACCTTGAGCTAGTTTTTATGTGACTTGTGAGTAAATGATAGGTTGAATTAAGGACCTTGAATTGTGGTGGTCATGATACTATAATGTTGTTTGTTGAATGGGAATGTTTCAATGGGTTTAAGTGTGCAAAATGAACCTAGGAAACCAAGCTAGTTTATATGTGAACAAGTGGGAATTTAATGTGATTGTTGATGTCTAAACCAAACAGGGTGGGAAGAAGTGCTTGTGAGTTGATTTTAGTGTGGTGAAAATGCTTAGTAAAGCAAGTAAGTGCTGTCAAAATTTACCTAGGAATGGAAGGTCTTGAGTGTTTTATGATGAGGAAGAGACTAGGTGTGCTTAAGAGGTTTAAGATGAGTGGGTATGTTTTGAGAACCAAACTAAGAAGAAGAGTGTGCAAGGAGCAGAAAATGTCATTTGAGTGTTGGTTATGGCATCAGTAGGAGAGGTTTGATGGCCTAAAGAAGAAACCAAAATCTGTTACAATCTGAGAGAAATCAAGTGAGAAAACTAGCTTTGTAAGTGTAAAGAATCTAAGTAAAATTAGTTAGATTGGTGAGTGTATTTGGTGCATGGTTTAAGGTAATTAAGAAGGGTAATTAGATGCTAAAACATGTGGATTTTAGTTGGTGAAGATAGGTTAATCAATGGGCTAAGAGATAACCTGTAACAGAGTTAGGAAATGTCAATTCTGTAAAATCTGTAGCAGGGTCCGGGACTTAGGTCCAGGACCAAGTCCCGGACCACCCCTGAAATACCCCCGAGAGTGTTCTGCTTGTTTGGTCCGGGACCTAACTCCATGCCCAAGTCCCGGACCACATACGATTTTTAGGCCGAGAGTAAACACCCATATTGGTCCGGGACTTGGCCTAGGTACAAGGTCCCGGACCATGCATTATTTTTGGCCGAGAGTTTGTTTTGTGATTGGTCCGGGACTTAGGGTATGGACCAAGTCCCGACCACCCCCAGAAACCTACAGAGTATTTTTAAGGCTTTAAATGGTGGGGGTTTTAAATGTTAATGATGTTATAAGATGTTAAGGCCTTGTTTGGAGATATGTTAAGGCCCTGGAAGTGGAAGAAAGTGTTAGAAGTGTTTGAGAAGTGAGAACTCAAATTAACAAGAATAAAACGAGATAACGGGATAACGGGGTAAGTACGGGAGTAGCATTTTATTATGTACCGTATGAGCTTAGTATTAATAATAATGTTTGAAACATTATCAGAGAATCGTGCGTGACCCGAGCATGGTGAGATGACACGGTAAAAGTAAAAACCCCGGTGAAAGGTATGATTTTCTCATGCCCCCGTATGCTAACCGAGTTACTCTGATTTGTGTGTTTGTGTGCCGGCTTAATCAAGATTAAAGCATGAAAATAATCCCTTGTTTGATTATGGATGCCTTATTGTATGTTGTATGAACTAACATACTTGTACGCCGGTGTGGTCTAACATAGTGCATAGACCGACTCATAGAGAGTAGTGATTGACTAGAAACCCGTAGATCGGGTAGTCTCATGAACAATGGTAATATGCAAACACACACACCGCTATCGATTAAAGTATAACGATAACCAAACATATGAACTCCCTAAAATGTGAGGAGATGTACGGGTTGAGTAAATACCCGATAACGGTTAGAGAACCTTATTGAAACAATCCACGAAATAAATATGAGTGGAGAGATAAATGACCTCCATCGAGGGGATTGAAGTTAGTCCAATAATGTGAACTTATAAGAAAGGTAAAAGAGACCTAAGGGACTATGTAACTCCCTTGAGACATGGTCGACCTCCTATATGAGGATTTTACCCGGTATAAGAAAATATCCGAATGTATAAGTATATGATTGTGAGGGTAACCCTTAAACTTAAGATTACCCGAAATTTAGTAAAGTTCCCAAAGTCATTAGAAACATCAAGAGTGATGCCTCTAGACAATATACATAAATTATTATAACTCCGAGAGAGGAGTGTATGGGAAAGTGAGTAGTCCGAGAGTAGTCGACCTATGTAAAAGAGAAGGGAACTAAGAGAAAGTTCCAAGCTAGTTGAGCCTTCCCACCATGCTAGACCCAGAGTAGGGTCGAAACCGGGGAGTAAGACTATGCTAGAGAGCCATGAGTTTTGGCCTAAATATGTATTAAGAGTAACAAGCGTGACGTAGGAGACCTGTAGTGTCTCGAGAATCTACAAGAGCTTGAGTATAAATAACCCAAGAGTATGGGTGAGATATAAGTGTAAATAACCCAAGATTTGGGTGGAGATAAATAGAATAGTACCCGAGAGTGTGGGTTGTGAGTATAGTACGAGTAGCCCAAGAGAATGGGCGTGTAATTGAATAGTAACCCGAGAGAGCGGGAGAGGTACTGAATAAGTAAACAAGGCATAGTGAGGTATAACCCTCTTGGCCTAAGAGTAAACATATACAACTAACAACCTTGTTATGTTAGTTAGGAATTGTGCTCCCTGATTGGATGTAGATTCCTTGTGTAATATACATATATATTGTATTCCCATGATGCATGTTGTTTGATTAAAATGAACTCCATGTATATCCGACCCCAAGTAGTCGGCGTACCGCGGTTAGCACGCGGTATATGCGAATTTCATATTCAGCGTAAGCTGACCCCCTAGGGGGAACGTTTTTAGTGTGCAGGTACTTGAAGCTGACCACCGTTCGAGAGAGTAGGACGGGGACTGCTATGAAGCATGGGTAGTTAGATAGTAATTACTAATGCATTTGAAAGAGGTGTAAGTCCGAGTATGTTATCGGCATCCGTATATTGTAGACTCGGTATAGTAAAGTAAGGAATTGAGTATTGTGTTGTATGAAGTACTCGGTTGTTCCAGTCCATCAGACCGTTACTGTGTGTGAGATAGGCCTGGTTAGCCATATGGGTGGCTAACGGCGTTGTTTCACCCCTCGTTGTAATTAGAGTTCCGCTGCGTGAGTAAGAGTATTTGGTGACAATTTGAGAGGTATGACGAGCTTAACGGTTGGGGTGTTACAACCGTTTCGCGCTGAGCGCTAGCCTCACGCCTGAAGTTCCCACTGTGTACAGAGTGTTTCTTCCTGGAACTATCTCCTTTCCCTTCTGACTCCCAGGTGAGGATGGCTGTCCTCCCAGTCGTCTAGTATAAGTATTAGTCTGCGCGCTTGACCTCCTCCGGTCTGCCCCTTTCAATAGCTGGTGTTCTCTGTGAACTTCTAGCTCCCTTGTAACTCGGCTCCCTGGATTGGAAAACATTCAGACTCCCTGTGACCTTCTTTCTCGCAATAGCGACACTCACCTTCTTGCCTACGCAGTCTACGCTTGGGTGATCCTTTCCACAGCGCTTACAGTATAGTGGCGCCGGGTTGGCTTATTGCTCCTAGTGGTGCTGATCTCCGTGGTTGTGCATCAATGGCTGGGCCGTCAGACGAGGATCTGCTGCCTCCGTCTCTGACCATGGAAACCTCCGCCCCTTCTTCTCATCACAGAATTTCTTTATGTCTGTTCTTTTCTGTGTAACTGCTCCAGTTGCTTATCCATGTCATCTCCTTCAGTCTTCTCTTAATATACCTCACCTTCTCTGCCTGTCCTTTTTCTCACTGCTGTATTCACTAGTCGCTTCATTGTAGTAGGTAGAGCGTGTGTATCCTAGGTGGTCTATGGTTTGGCTCCTGTGGCAGTAAGGTCTCGATCTCTGACTCTTCTTCTGTCTTCTGTTCAGTTAAACTTCTCTCCTTCTCTTCATTCACAGAATTTCTTTCTCCTTCTTATAGTAACTGCCAGAGGTGGCTCCACCATCATCTCCTTCAGTACTCTTTCTCTTCTTTCTTCCTGCCCTCTTCCCTTAAACTTTTGAATCCTCACAGTGTCGGAGTAGTCGACTTCTTGTATGTAGTCCAACAAACTGGTGAACCGCGTGTAGTACTGGTCACTTTTGACTCCCTTGATTAAGGTCTCGATCTTCTTTCTTTTTCTCTGCTTTAGGTGTTCGGGGTAAACTTCTCTCGCAACACTTCCACAAACGCTGTCCATCCAAAGTCCGGTGTAGCTCTACGGTGGCCCTCCACAAACCGCCACCAAGTGTCTATTGCGTCCTTCAGGTTGTACGCGGCGATGTCGACCTTCTGGTCTTCTGGAACTCCAACAGCTTTGAACGCCTTCTGGTGCTCCACTAGGAACTTCTCCAATGCGGCGGGGTCTAGTTCCTCTGAGTAAGTCGGCACTCTCGTGTCTGCAACGATCTTCAACCAATTGGTTTCCCTGGGATACGGCGGGTGGGGTATGGCTCCCATAAGTTGACTCCTAGCTGCTGCGCGAAGGCCGGCATGGCTGCTGCTAGGCTTGGTACCTCTGGAACATCCACTGGTGTCTCCACCACCGCGTCCACTACTGCCTCCACGTGGTCTTCCTCTTGTCGACATCTATATTATAGTATATTATTTATACTCGGTTGCTACACCGTTATACATACACAATCACAACATGCAAGAAAATTAGCTACCAGCAATAAAGATACTCCTAGATTTTTTCTAGGTCACGAATCCTCACAGACGTTTCCCTGTATTTCCCAAATATCCTATGCTCATTGTTCTTGACTCAGTGTCTTTTCATCAGAGCGGTACTCCGCTCTGATACCACTTTTTGTAACACCCCTAATCCTAAACTTGTAATAACGTCGCATGTCGTAGCATAATATAACAATTCACAGCAGAAAATAAAACTGTCTACCTTAGTGTTACACGCCGTTACTCACCCTTGTGAGTAACAAGGCATCCTTACTCTTTCCAACAATACAACTCCTCACGCTATGATGAACAGATACTGAGCACTCTAATTATTACAAACCAAATCCAACTAAATGAGCAACTAACTGAATACAACAACCTCCTTAATACAATACAAATAAAACCAAAGGTGCTGTTGAGAACACAACTGCTACCCCCTGTCCCACACTCCGGCTTGAGTCTTCTTCAATAACCTGGAATGTTTGGCCCATTGAAGGGCTCAGCAATTGAAATGCTGGTATGCTAAATGTAGTCTTAAATCATCTAGATTCTTTAAGTCGTTTTAGCCATCTTGATATTAGATTCTTTACAAGAAATACCGGATACAATAACAACAGTAATACTGTAAACATTCAACAATCACATACAACTCTCCTGTAAACATCAATGTACAGTAGTACACAGCACCAATAACCACAAATCAATAATCCATAGCAATAACCAATAACTTTATATCAATAGCAATGACCAATAACCCACATCAGTAATTCAACAAGATACGTGTATTAACCTGTACTTGTTAGTTGGCCACCTGGCCCTTATCCTTTAAACCAATCACTTAACCTTTCCATTAAATTCCACCTCCCAGGCGTCATGATGAGACAACCCTTATAACTTATTAATGGATGATAGTCCCCTGGGTTCCAATGGAACCTTTACCAGCTGACCTTATGGCCCTGGATAAATATATTTTGACCGCTCTGGTCGAACCTGTGCACCAACGGTAGTTCCCTCCGCCATCCCCGAATGTGGCTGATGGATTCCCTTGAGTGACTCCCCATTGAAGTCTCTCGTAGTGATCACGATGCACAACCAGAAAGTCGAAACAGTCTAGATTCCTCTCTTTATAAGTTAGCTCTTTTTATCAGTGACATAATAACCAATCCTTGAGTTAAGACTATAACAGTTGACCATCAGTTAGGTTCAATAATACCTAAAGGTCAGTTAGTCTTGTTCCAGTTTAGATGTATAAACTTTCAGTCATAAGACGTTCGTGTAAAAATACAACGCAACAATGTTGAGCAATACAGTATACAATATCATACACATAAAATCACAGATATCGCTCTTAAACAATTAATACATAATGTCTGGACCTTAGGATAATGCTTAGGACATTCAGACCACACAATTAACATACCGTTCACCAAGTAACTGCTAGCTTGACATTTCCTGTTCAGTAGTTCTTTCCCGTACGCTGTTATATAAACATGCAATACCGGGTAGAATTAATATGACCATTCACTAAATATTATAGTACTGTCACTGTAGAGTTTATACTCGTTGTATACTAACTCTATATGTTCTTTTATTTCCCCTTGTTATTTAACAGTGGGTCTAGGTAGTTCATCAGTTCATTATTTTATGTAGTATCCACATGTTATGAAATTCCCATATTATGATATTTCTTCATCTCTTTAATTATATATCCGTAACTATTTCCTCTTATTCCATAGCAATATAATTTGGTTATCTTTATTATAACCATAATTATTCCATAAACTCTATTTACATTCTTTTGGTTTTTTTATCATAACCATAATTTATTTATAACCCTTATATTATCCCCCATAATATATCACATTACTTAACTTAATTCCTTTCTTTATAAATTACCAAACTAACCTTTAATTTCGGTATTTATATTTGGACACATTAACTTTTGTAATTTACCAAATAACCACAAATATCTTTTCAGTAAGTACAATTCAAATACTCCAACTTTTATAAATTACTAAATGACCATATAACTTTATAATTACTAAATATCCATATAACTTTCGGTAATTGCAAAAACGAATATTCTAGTCTTATAATTACCAAATGACCATATTAATTTTCGGTCTTGACATATACTTTTGAAATACCCCAAACCTTGATATGTGGTTTAAATATCAAACTATGGTATGTAAAGGCTAAAAAGTGCCTTAGGAACATCAGTGTACAATTTAAACCATAGTAAATGCAATAAAGCATTAAGACACAGTTTGAGCAAAAACATGCTCTAAGCTATGAGCGAACTTGGTTAGGACCCAAAGAGCCTACCAAGGCTTAATAATATTCAAGTATGATTTAATAAGGCTAATTAAGCCCTTAGGAAACTTTGGTAGACAATGAAACCAAACAAAACACAAATAAATACCTTAAAGTCAATAAGAGCAAAAATGTGCTCTAAGCTTGGGATAAATTTGTATAAGACCTAACGGTCATACCTATACCTTATAAATATGTTAATGAACATATTAAATCAATTACTAAAGAAAACCAAGCTTGAAAACAAGTTAAAACACAAAAAGTGCTTTAAGGAGTCTTAAAGCACGTTTTTTGAAAATTGTCTTGTAATGAGTTTTGAATGGCTAAATGTCCATCATTACTCTTTAATTACATGTGTACTATATAGTATCACATTTGGAAGTCTATATCAATGGGAAATCAAAAATTTCACTTCTAAGTGCCTTGTTTTGGTGAATAGTGCTTTTTATAAGCTAGTTTATAACATAAGTTGTATTAAGTAATTAAATTGACAACAAAGACTAAAGTACCCTCATATTAATAAAGGGGGCCGGTTTCTTTAGTGTGGTGACTCACCACTCACTTGTATTTTGTTAAACAAATAAAGATGACAAATATAACTACTTTTTACTTTATAAACAAATATCTTCTTAAAAGCAATCTTATCTCATTCTCTCTTTTCCTTCCTTCATTTCCCACGGTTCCAAACACCATCTTCAACCTCTCTTCTTCATTCTCTCACGGTAATACCACTACCACCATAAAAACTCCATCTTTGAGCTCTTGCTAAATCAAGCTCACTTGTCCAAATCAAATTCTAAGACCACCAATCTCTTCCTCTCATCAAGCTCTTCATTTCTATCTTCTCAAAGCTTCAAGAGCCCCATTTCGGTGCCATGGAGTTCCACCATTGAAGGAGCTTGAGCTTGTCTTTCCACATATTATTGATCTCCTTTGCTTCTAGGTAAGGACTCAAAAGAAAAATTAAGTTTCCTCCATGTTTTGTGTGTGACCGAAAATACTCATTGATGGAGCTCTTTGTGTGACTTTGTTCTAGCTTCATTCCAATCTCTTATGGACTAGGTGGAGTCCTCTCTTCATAGATATTCAAACTCCCTTCAAAGATCAAGGTAAAACAACTACATTAATGTTTTTGAAATGATGTAAACCTAGGGTTTACAATGAGATGAAGCATAAAGCTTATATACTCATTTCAATGTTGGTATATTGTTTAGTAGTTGACAAGGAAAGAAATGCCTTACCGGTTTTGTAAGGAAACAAGAAAGAAGTTGTTTGGAAAAGAGGTAAATACTAACCTAATGTTGTTTAATGCCTTAGGAGAAATGAGCTTATAATGCTTGCTAAAACTACCTAAAGAGCAAATGGTGAATGACTTAGTAAGGTGTTCTCAAGTAGACTAGTAAGGAACATATGTCTTGGTGAGTGTAATTGCAGGTTAGAGGCTTATATATTGTGGAAATTCAGTGTTTAAGGTTTATGCAATTTAAGGGCCTAAGAGCCATGTTATTTAAGGGCCTAAGTGCCAAGCAATTTAAGTTATGCACTATATTGTGATGTAGTGCTAAATGTGTGAAGTTTGTGTATAAAAGGTGTTTGATGGATTTTAGGTGTTCTTGAATGAAATAAGGTAAAAACCTAAGTGTTTGGATGTGAGTATATACAAGAGAAGCTATGGCCAAATTTAGGAAATGTGTAAGAAGTTCTAAGTGTTTTAAGTAAGTTTTGGTGAACTAGGAAGTGTAAAGGTGAATAAATGTTTACTTGAGAAGAAAACATGTATTAAGGTGATTTAGAGTGATGCAAGGAATTAGGTATTATCTTGGAAGTTCTAGGAATTCAATGTGTGTTTTGAGAATGTATTTAAGTCTTGGAGAGTTTGTTTAAGGTTTAGGAATGTTGATGTACAAGGAAGTGATGTTTAGGTAAGATGTGAAAAAGGAGAGTTAGTTAGTAGAAAAGAAGTTTGAGAGATGATGTTAAGGTGCAGAGGAAACACCTTGGTATAGTGGTCATTATTGGTGAAATACCACCTAGGAATCTTAAGGAGGAAACATTCCAAATGCTAAGAATTTTGTAAGGAATTTGTGAATGATAAGATGGTTTTGGTGTGTGATTTGGAGAGTTTAGTACATGGCTAATGATGTGTTTGAAGTGCCCAATGAGGTTAGGACATATTAGGATATATGAGGTGAAGTTTGGAGTTAAATGGGCAATGGAAATATGGTCTGGGGCAGACCGACCTTGCGACCGAACTTGCCAAGGTCGGTCGAGCCCAGTTTACCCTGCGAGAATTGGCTTCTGGAATGGACCGACCTTGGGGACCGGACTTGCAAGGTCGGTCGGGCTTGTATTTTGTGTACGGATTGAGTTACTGGAATCGACCGAACATAGGACCGGACTTGGCAAGTTCGGTCGGGCTAAATTTTCAAAGGGAGAAACTCTCGGGAATAGACCGAACATGCGACCGAACTTACAAGGTCGTCGGAGTAGAAAATTTTGACGGAAATGTGTTCTGGAATGGACCGAACTTGGACAAGTTCGGTCGGTAAGGTCGGTCGGACCAAAATGTTGTTTAAGGTTATGAAGTGATATGTAATGATGGGGATTGATAGGTAATGATGTTATAAAGTTGTTAAGGACATGTTAGGTGAGTTTTAATGAGAAGTAAATGGGTGAAAGTTGTAATAAATGTGAAAGTAAATCATTAAAATTGTAATGTTATGTAACTAAGTTAACGGGGAAAGTTATAAGCATTAGACATTAAATGATCGTGCTACCCCGATGTTAATAAAAGTACATGTAATGTTATCAGTTGTTCGAGAATTGCTCGAGAACGTAAGTGGACGTGATAAAGTGGACTCCGGTGACAGGTATGGTTTTTCAATCTGTCAATCACCGTTGTCCTACCGGATTACCCACTGTTGTATTTTGTGTTTTTCTGTGTGTTTGCCACGTTATAAGATAAATCATGGAACGAGTTACAGTCATTATTGTTGTTGTATGTTTACGTGCCGATACCGGTAACCTCAAATGCGCTTGAAGGGCTAGTTAACCACTATTAGGTAACGTAAGATAACGGTATCCGGTAATAACGTTTCCGACCTAAGAACGTTCTAACCACGGCTATGCGTGAGTTAGTTGTGTGATGTTGCTGTAAGTGTATGACCCTCCTTTGCGTGATTAACTCAGTTGTAATACTGTATTGTGTGCTGATGTGATAGGTTCCACAGCGGAGTCTTTAACTGTGAATATTTATATATTATGGGGGGTGAGGAATCCGGTTGTTCCGGTCGCGCGTTGTTTGGAGTTGTTGTATACAGTTTCTTCAGCTTCCTCTCTGTTGATTGTCTTCCTTCATTGGTCTTCGATCACCCCTGAGCTTAACCAAGGCTCTTGACTCACGTCTGTTGGGGATTATGTATGTTGTGTTCGGGTCACAAAACCCGATCCATCTTTATGTTAAGTTATTCGTTCGCCTAACAGAACGGTAACAAGTTATGTAAACGAGCTTAGCATGAGTTTTGACAGCATCCTCTAGGCTCCCCAGTGAACTAACTATGTTCGGGTCGGTTCCTAAGAGAACCATTCCCGTTATGTTATGTATTTTTGTTGTGATGCAATATCTATTGCGGTGTATGTTGTGCACGTTGAAACGTGCAAAGTGTTGTTGCGTGATGTTGTGTAGTGTATGTTATATGTTGTAAAATGTGGAGTATTTGGATCATGGATATGAATCCCAGTTTGTGAAAAGAGGCGTTTAAGGATAACCCGATTTAAGGGTAAGTGTCGTCTATTAAGGAAGTAGCTCCATTAGAGGAGAAACACTCTAGGGATAATGAATACCATGAGTGACTTATTAGGTAAGGATATATTATCCGTTAGTTGAGCCCGTTGAGGCGAAATGTTATGTGTTGTGTGTTTACAGTTGCATGCACGATTTAAAAATAATCAACCGCATGCTAAGACGACAATTAGTTGTGCGTGGCCCGGTAGCATGTGGGCTGCGGGATTACCATACCAGCAAAGGTGCTGAGCCCCTTGGGGCCACCCTTTCTCTTCTTTTCCTATCTCAGGTACAAGGAGCTGGAAGCCGTTCGAGAGTAGGACGGGTAGTCGTTGGACAAGGGTAATCGTTTGTTGTATATATACAGTAAGTGTAGTAAGACCGAAATTGTTATCGGCATTAGTTTTATAAATACTCGGTATAGTTGGAAGGTGTATGATGTTGTTGTGTTAATGGAAAGGGATAGTAATGTGTAGTCGCTCGGGAATTTAGCCCATCAGACCGGTACAATGTGTATGTATTAGCCTTGTTAGCCACGTGGGTGGCTAACGGCGTGTACACCAACGAGTTAAGTAATGTGATGAGGTTTGTATTTCCGCTGCAGTTTATTATAAGTGTGTTAATGTTGGATGGGGTGTTACAAAAAGTGGTATCAGAGCGAAGTATCGCTCTGATGACTGAACTACCGAGCTTAGGATGTACCGAGTTTGGATTTAAGTACTTTGGGTTAAGGGTTGTGTGATAGCGTGAGAGATACGCTAGATAGGAATTTCCAGTGTGTACTGGAAACCTACAATATCCATCCCACCCTCCACAATCCCTGTTTTATAACTTGGGCAACAACGCCAGAGAGATGGAAGTCCTCTCTTACTCGGGAATACCCGATCTGGCTGTTATTAAGTACCTCTAAAGGTACGGAGAACCTGTCATACGGTAGATCCCGAAAACTGGGAATCCCGGAGGCGGTCTCCATCTGAACAATGTTAACCGCATTTAATAGCAAAGAATGAAGGATTTTGTGTATAAGAGAATAGAATTTCCGGCAACCTGGGTCGACATGCAAAGCAGTCGAGAGTAACCAGCTTGCAACGCCCGACCGTGCAACAGGCAAGAAGTGGATTAGTAACCCGAGACGAGTGTCTACGGAACCACAGTTGATAAATAATACACCAACGGTATAACCACGACCATGGGAGACTACAACGTAGTGCCCAAATACGTGGAACGGGCTACAAAGAGAATACAATACTAAAAAAAAAGGGGTCTTCCAGAATGGGAAACACCCTAGTTAGTGATTATCATGTAAAGACAGTGGGAAGTCACCTAGAGGAGTTATTGTCAAGAAGTAGATCAGTGAGGGCCAACAAGGCCACTGATGACAGTGCGGGTAAAGACAATACCACAACCGGTATGTGTTAAACTGATAGCCAGTTAGCATGGCGCACTTGCCATAACAAGTGCTGCTATAACAGGGCTGTTCGGGAAATTTATAACCACTACAAGTACTTAGTAAAGTACTAGAAAGTTAAATGTGATTGTCATAACGGTGGAAGGGCCTGTTAGCCTAACCTCTGTAATTGTAAGTGCACCAGTCAGCAAGAAGCTAGACTTGGTTAAGGTAAGAAGATGTTGTGAAACCATGAAATTTTTTTTCAAACCCAGATTTATCTAGACTCTTTTCCTTCAAAACCAGATTTTTCTTTCAAACCAACGCTCCTTTCTAACCTTCTTTTAAACCAAACCAGTAAAACCAAGGGCAGATGACAAGGATACAACGATGGATAAACCTTCCCTCGATTAAGTTCGGGAAGCACGGGACGCATATTGTCAAGGGACAATATAAGGGAGTTGACAACAGAATACTTCACCTAGGCGTGTGACGGACACTACGAGTGTACCAACTGAAATGTGGGACGACCGCACTCCGATAGGAGCTTGTGGGCCAGACAGACCTGCTTATGGGTTAGTTGGGTAGGAGCAAGGTATCAGTATGGTACTCCACATATGTATACGAGTAGAGTCCGGAACACGGGAAGTAGTCGACTCCGTGCTACGGTCAGCAGTATAAGTCAAACAAGAGCTAAGGATTACAATGAATGGTTGAAGTTAAGGAACTCAGTTAAGTTAACGAGACTAAAGAATTAGTGAATTCTTTCAAGGAAATGTTTAAAGAGTCAGGAGGTGCAAAGGGCACTAACTGTAATGTAAAGACATCTTACGTCTTAAGGATCCCAGGGATAAACATGCTGGAACGGTGACCCAGCCTGTACATGGCAAGCAGATGCCTAATGTGGACACGTTAATGTGCAATGAACGGGATGAAACTCCCAGAATGAGTACCTACACTACTAGGAAATGCTGATCTTCACAGAAGGAGATGATAAACCAGCTAAGAACGCAAAACGGCGTGGCTAACGGAATGCACCAATAAGTGTGAACCAGATGTAATGGCATAACTTAGTAACACCCAGGAGCAATCCTTGAAGGGTGTTCGCATCAACAAGTGTTGCACAAATGCATGACAAACACAAGGGTTGAAACTAACACCCAGTTTAGACATAAGTTGTTAGGAGACGGACTGACAAACCTGAGGGGCATCCCATGAAAGAAACGGAACGCAACGACCTTGTCATGGAGCTCAATATGAGATCCAAACTAGGTAATGTTGGACAAAGAAGTACATGTATGTGGACAGCCTACAATGAGCGGAGCTCAAGGCAGCAAGGCTTATAGCACAAATAAAATGTGTTATGAAGATTAGATTGACTGCAAAGTTTATGTTATATAAGTAAATAGAGCGGAGAACGAACCACTGCTTAAAGTGGGGATACCTCTCGATATTGTGAAACCGCTGGAGCGGTAGTTGTGTGAATCAAGTTCAAGAAATATGTGAAGGATGGACGATGTTATTATTGGAAGAGAGCAGTTAGCTTAGTAGGTGTGTGTATAAAGTGAAACACCGAGCTGATAATGCCGGCTTGTGACTCGAATGATCGATGCTCAAGGAGCATTCAGTAGTCATCCAAATGAGATGAACCATAAGTGAATATACAAGTATATGTGTGGAAGTTAATGTGACAGTAAATACTATGTAAGCTGATGTTATACAAGGAGTAAAGAGCACGGTGCGCAGTAAGCGACCGTTGTATAAGTATTGTTAACGATAATTGGCAGATAAGACCAGTTATGAGTTTAACTCAGTGGAGATACAAGATAAGTGATGATACAAACTCGGCAGTAAGCCAGTAGCCAGTATTACGAGATTTGAATCTCAATGAAACATAGTGTGAATTCCATGCGAATCGCATAAAGGGATTTACTGTCAAGAGTTATACGCCTCTGCACTCTGTATGACTGAGTGTTTTGGTATTGCACTTGCGCATTATGATCGAGTGGGATAACTAGGAATTGGAAACATGTTATTGTGGAGCAATAATGTTATAATGGCCGATGCATAGGAATGCAAAGACCTACCATGAAAGAGTACTTGTACAAAATTAAATTGGGACCATGATTAACAGTAAGTGACTACAGTAGCACTAACTGCCAAATATCGGTATGGAATATACCCCAAATGTTGGAATAGCTAAGAGAGCGCTACACACTAGGTAGTAGCTCATCTCAACGACAGTAAGTCGGAAGGGAACAAGTCATCATTGTGAATACATAGCTGTATACACAGTAAATTTTGTTATGGAAGTGGATAGAAAGTTTATAACTCACCGAATTCACTAACGGTAAGAGATACCACGCGTCGGTTGAGAAACCATTGTTACCAAGATGAAGGTGACAATTGGGGATGTACAATACAGTAAGTATAACAAATGGAGCAATTAAGCTCTACAGTTATTAGAGTTTCGCAGCAGAAACTAGTGAGCCAGTGATTCGAATGTTGAATGTGCATGGTGAACATGAGTGAATAGCTAATTATTAACGCCTAGAAGCCTAACAGGCCAGAATCGAAACCAACTAAGAGTTTAAACAAACTCCAATGAGAATTCTTGGTTTAGGAACTAAACGCCAATATGGTTAAGATCCTCTAATCAGAATCCATTGTGTAATAGGCCGCGTGGAAGTTAAAACACTTCACGACGGCAGAACATTTAAGCCAATGTTTAGTGATTGATTACGTGGGCGTAATCCCTTTTAAGGGGGGTAGAGCGCAAAACCACTTAGTGTGTATTACCGTACAAGTGTACGTGATTTATGTTGTGCATAGCATACAATAATTTGTTTTGATGATTGATGTGTGTGTTACGTAAACATACGCATTCAGTCATGGTTTAATTGTGGTAATTGCGCACATAAGATGCGAATACCATTGTGATAAGTGTGTGTATTTGTTAACAGTTGTGAGTGATAGTACAAGTGTGGGAGTAGAGAAACTCCCGGGGGAACAAACCCCGACAGTGTATAAATGTGAAATTGTGTGTTGTATTTTGATAAAATATATGTGTATATATATACTATATAGTGATTCAAGAAAGGGCATGATACCGACATAGAACCTAGTGAGAATAAGATTCCCTAGGCAACAGGATTAAAGTGAGTGGAGGTAACTGATAGACGGAGTTCTATCCTTTGGAGATGTTATGATCATGATTAGAATGATTTAAAAGATAGAAAATTGGAAATGAGTGATTTATTTGATGCTTGAAAATGAAGGGAAGTGGAACTTGATTTGCATGTGATCAAGGGAAGCCGAACACAAATTGGAGTGGAAGGATAGTTCTACACTGATGCTGATCACATCAGGGTTGGATGATTCTTGAAGCTCCCTATAAGTGGTCACAAATAACCACGCTAATAAAAGAAGCAAAGAGCTTAAGTTGGACTTGGAGTTGTGTGTGTTTCAAAAGGATTTTCAATTGGTATTTATAAAACATTGATAGATATTACATAATTAAAGGTTCTCTTACTTAACCTCACAAGGAAATTTTAAACTTAAGTGATTGTTTTGATCTCCCAAGGACACGGGGACGGAAGGTGTCCATCGCGACCGGGTTCTGCGGGATCACAGTGTATACCAAAGATATTTTTGATTGCAATACATGCTATGACATGTTGTTTGGTATGTGTGATAAAGGTTATTTTGACTTTGATCTCCTAAAGTGTATGCTATCAAGACCTATGAGTCTAAATGTGTTGTGTACATAGACCTATGTGTCTAATGTTGTTGTGTTACCCAAGACCAGTGAGTCAAAGGGGTTGTTATGTATGTGTAAGTGTTGTTAAGATACCCGGACCATTGAGTCCGAGGTTATCATGTGAATATGTTGTGTTATGTGTGGATGTGAATGTGTTGCCCGGACCATTAAGTCCGAGGTTGTGATGTAAAGTGTGTTTGGTTATGGAAGTTTTATCTCTATAAGTAATCCCCGTATTCTAATCCAAGATGTGAGGGAAGTGTAAACTTCGAGGACGAAGTTCTTTTAAGGGAGGTAGATTGAAATACCCCAAACCTTGATATGTGGTTTAAATATCAAACTATGGTATGTAAAGGCTAAAAAGTGCCTTAGGAACATCAGTGTACAATTTAAACCATAGTAAAATGCAATAAAGCATTAAGACACAGTTTGAGCAAAAACATGCTCTAAGCTATGAGCGAACTTGGTTAGGACCCAAAGAGCCTACCAAGGCTTAATAATATTCAAGTATGATTTAATAAGGCTAATTAAGCCTTAGGAACTTTGGTAGACAATGAAACCAAACAAAACACTAATAAATACCTTAAAGTCAATAAGAGCAAAAATGTGCTCTAAGCTTGGGATAAATTTGTATAAGACCTAACGGTCATACCTATACCTTATAAATATGTTAATGAACATATTAAATCAATTACTAAAGAAAACCAAGCTTGAAAACAAGTTAAAACACAAAAAGTGCTTTAAGGAGTCTTAAAGCACGTTTTTTGAAAAATTGTCTTGTAAATGAGTTTTGAATGGCTAAATGTCCATCATTACTCTTTAATTAACATGTGTACTATATAGTATCACATTTGGAAGTCTATATCAATGGGAAATCAAAAATTTCACTTCTAAGTGCCTTGTTTTGGTGAATAGTGCTTTTTATAAGCTAGTTTATAACATATGTTGTATTAAGTAATTAAATTGACAACAAAGACTAAAGTACCCTCATATTAATAAAGGGGGCCGGTTTCTTTAGTGTGGTGACTCACCACTCACTTGTATTTTGTAAACAAATAAAGATGACTAATATAACTACTTTTTACTTTTAAGAACAAATATCTTCTTAAAAGCAATCTTATCTCATTCTCTCTTTCCTTCCTTCATTTCCCACGGTTCCAAACACCATCTTCAACCTCTCTTCTTCATTCTCTCACGGTAATACCACTACCACCATAAAAACTCCATCTTTGAGCTCTTGCTAAATCAAGCTCACTTGTCCAAATCAAATTCTAAGACCACCAATCTCTTCTCTCCTCAAGCTCTTCATTTCTATCTTCTCAAAGCTTCAAGAGCCCCATTTCGGTGCCATGGAGTTCCACCATTGAAGGAGCTTGAGCTTGTCTTTCCACATATTATTGATCTCCTTTGCTTCTAGGTAAGGAATCTCAAAGAAAAATTAAGTTTCCTCCATGTTTTGTGTGACCGAAAATACTCATTGATGGAGCTCTTTGTGTGACTTTGTTCTAGCTTCATTCCAATCTCTTATGGACTAGGTGGAGTCCTCTCTTCATAGATATTCAAACTCCCTTCAAAGATCAAGGTAAAACAACTACATTAATGTTTTTGAAATGATGTAAACCTAGGGTTTACAATGAGATGAAGCATAAAGCTTATATACTCATTTCAATGTTGGTATATGTTTAGTAGTTGACAAGGAAAGAAATGCCTTACCGGTTTTGTAAGGAAACAAGAAAGAAGTTGTTTGGAAAAGAGGTAAATATACTAACCTAATGTTGTTTAATGCCTTAGGAGAAATGAGCTTATAATGCTTGCTAAAACTACCTAAAGAGCAAATGGTGAATGACTTAGTAAGGTGTTCTCAAGGAGACTAGTAAGGAACATATGTCTTGGTGAGTGTAATTGCAGGTTAGAGGCTTATATATTGTGGAAATTCAGTGTTTAAGGTTTATGCAATTTAAGGGCCTAAGAGCCATGTTATTTAAGGGCCTAAGTGCCAAGCAATTTAAGTTATGCACTATATTGTGATGTAGTGCTAAATGTGTGAAGTTTGTGTATAAAAAGGTGTTTGATGGATTTTAGGTGTTCTTGAATGAAATAAGGTAAAAACCTAAGTGTTTGGATGTGAGTATATACAAGAGAAGCTATGGCCAAATTTAGGAAATGTGTAAGAAGTTCTAAGTGTTTTAAGTAAGTTTTGGTGAACTAGGAAGTGTTAAAGGTGAATAAATGTTTACTTGAGAAGAAAACATGTATTAAGGTGATTTAGAGTGATGCAAGGAATTAGGTATTATCTTGGAAGTTCTAGGAATTCAATGTGTGTTTTGAGAATGTATTTAAGTCTTGGAGAGTTTGTTTAAGGTTTAGGAATGTTGATGTACAAGGAAGAAGTGATGTTTAGGTAAGATGTGAAAAAGGAGAGTTAGTTAGTAAGAAAAGAAGTTTGAGAGATGATGTTAAGGTGCAGAGGAAACACCTTGGTATAGTGGTCATTATTGGTGAAATACCACCTAGGAATCTTAAGGAGGAAACATTCCAAATGCTAAGAATTTTGTAAGGAATTTGTGAATGATAAGATGGTTTTGGTGTGTGATTTGGAGAGTTTAGTACATGGCTAATGATGTGTTTGAAGTGCCCAAATGAGGTTAGGACATATTAGGATATATGAGGTGAAGTTTGGAGTTAAATGGGCAATGGAAAATAAAGGTCTGGGGCAGACCGACCTTGCGACCGAACTTGCCAAGGTCGGTCGAGCCCAGTTTACCCTGCGAGAATTGGCTTCTGGAATGGACCGACCTTGGGGACGGACTTGCAAGGTCGGTCGGGCTTGTATTTTGTGTACGGATTGAGTTACTGGAATCGACCAAACATAGGACCGGACTTGGCAAGTTCGGTCGGGCTAAATTTTCAAAGGGAAGAAACTCTCGGGAATAGACCGAACATGCGACCGAACTTACAAGGTCGGTCGGAGTAGGAAATTTTGACGGAAATGTGTTCTGGAATGGACCGAACTTGGACAAGTTCGGTCGGTAAGGTCGGTCGGACCAAAAATGTTGTTTAAGGTTATGAAGAGATATGTAATGATGGGGATTGATAGGTAATGATGTTATAAAGTTGTTAAGGTTAATGTGATTTTAATGAGAATGAAGAGATGGGTGAAAAGTTGTAATAAAATGTGAAAGTAAATCAAGTAAAATAGTTAAAATTGTAAAGTTATGTAACTAAGTTAACGGGGAAAAGTTATAAGCATTAGACATTAAATGATCGTGCTACCCCGATGTTAATAAAAGTACATGTAATGTTATCAGTTGTTCGAGAATTGCTCGAGGAACGTAAGTGGACGTGATAAAGTGGACTCCGGTGACAGGTATGGTTTTCTTGCAATCTGTGTCCTACCGGATTACACCGGCTTGTATGCCTATGTGTTTTTCTGTGTGTTTGCCACGTTATAAGATAAATCATGGAACGAGTTTACAGTCGTTATTTGTTGTTGTATGTTTACGTGCCGATACCGGTAACCTCAAATGCGCTTGAAGGGCTAGTTAACCACTATTAGGTAAACGTAAGAGAACGGTATCCGGTAATAACGTTTCCGACCTAAGGAACGTTCTAACCACGGCTATGCGTGAGTTAGTTGTGTGATGTTGCTGTAAGTGTATGACCCTCCTTTGCGTGATTAACTCAGTTGTAATACTGTATTGTGTGCTGATGTGATAGGTTCCACAGCGGAGTCTTTAACTGTGAATATTTATATATTATGGGGGTGAGGAATCCGGTTGTTCCGGTCGCGCGTTGTTTGGGAGTTGTTGTATACAGTTTCTTCAGCTTCCTCTCTGTTGATTGTCTTCCTTCATTGGTCTTCGATCACCCCTGAGCTTAACCAAGGCTCTTGACTCACGTCTGTTAGGGATTATGTATGTTGTGTTCGGGTCACTAAACCCGATCCATCTTTATGTTAAGTTATTCGTTCGCCTAACAGAACGGTAACGAGTTATGTAAACGAGCTTAGCATGAGTTTGACAGCATCCTCTAGGCTCTCCCAGTGAACTAACTATGTTTGGGTCGGTTCCTAAGAGAACCATTCCCGTTATGTTATGTATTTTTGTTGTGATGCAATATCTATTGCGGTGTTATGTTGTGCACGTTGAAACGTGCAAAGTGTTGTTGCGTGATGTTGTGTAGTGTATGTTATATGTTGTAAAATGTGGAGTATGTGGATCATGGATATGAATCCCAGTTTGTGAAAAGAGGCGTTTAAGGATAACCCGATTTAAGGGTAAGTGTCGTCTATTAAGGAAGTAGCTCCATTAGAGGAGAAACACTCTAGGGATAATGAATACCATGAGTGACTTATTAGGTAAGGATATTATCCGTTAGTTGAGCCCGTTGAGGCGAAATGTTATGTGTTGTGTGTTTACAGTTGCATGCACGATTTAAAAATAATCAACCGCATGCTAAGACGACAATTAGTTGTGCGTGGCCCGGTAGCATGTGGGCTGCGGGATTACCATACCAGCAAAGGTGCTGAGCCCCTTGGGGGCCACCCTTTCTCTTCTTTTCCTATCTCAGGTACAAGGAGCTGGAAGCCGTTCGAGAGTAGGACGGGGTAGTCGTTGGACAAGGGTAATCGTTATGTTGTGTATATATACAGTAAGTGTAGTAAGACCGAAATTGTTATCGGCATTAGTTATAAATACTCGGTATAGTTGGAAGGTGTATGATGTTGTTGTGTTAATGGAAAGGGATAGTAATGTGTGTAGTCGCTCGGGGGAATTTAGCCCATCAGACCGGTACAATGTGTATGTATTAGCCTTGTTAGCCACGTGGGTGGCTAACGGCGTGTAACACCAACGAGTTAAGTAATGTGATGAGGTTTGTATTTCCGCTGCAGCAGTTTATTATAAGTGTGTTAATGTTGGATGGGGTGTTACAACTTCCTTACGTTTACATTTAAATCCCAAAACCTTATATAAGTTACATATTAACTTATAAACTATAGTTTTAATATTTAACTTCTTAAAATACCGAAAAGGCCCCTCATAATTTATTAATTATGAATTCGCCCCTTAATCATTTCGGTTTTATAAAATATTCACCCCAAAACTTTTATAAACTCAATATTTTATGTCATAAGTCATTTTAACCCAAAGTTTTTGGTCAACACTTTGACCAAGACTTAATTTCATAATTAATACTTTAATATACTTATAAATTCATAGTTATCTCGGTTATCACTCCAATCTTTCCAATAATTACAAAATAGCCCCAAAACTTTATAAAATGTTATTTTAACATTTAAACACTTATTTAAATTCACCAAAATTCATAATATTAATTCCTACCTTATAATAACATAAATTACCAAATAATTCCTTATACTATCTCGGCAATTATAATTTGTACACCAAACTTCTCAAAATTTATATTTTTGCCACATAACTTATTTAACTAGCCATTTAAATACTTGTAGCTATTTTTAATGCTCCCAAAATTTATAATATAAGCTAATATACTTATATACTTTCAAAAATCATTAATTAAGACATTTCATTGTCGGCCATAATAATACCTTACTATATAGTTTTTAATACTTGATTTAAACCTTATAATATATACTTATAATGTATATTAGCCATATAACACTTCTAAAAATTATGCTAATGACTTAGAATGATTATAAACTCAAAATAGAACATATTATCCTTAGACAATTCGGTTTGATTGTACATGTATCATATTTAATTTTTGTGACACAATTTTATACCTTAAGGCAATAATCTTGCCTTATATGTTATAAATTATTTTCTTGACATTATAACCTATGATTTCTGGCCTTAATTTATTTAAAGGTTATACATAATTTTTATACCAAGGTTTGAAGCTTAAATCAAGCTTAAACTTAATAAACCTTAATTATATAAACTTACTCCTTAAATCAAGACAATTCTTGTACTTGATTTCTCCTTGAATTCCAAGCTCTCCAAATGCTATTTTGATGAAGAGAATTCGGCCTCCTTTTATATATTTGGAGATCCATTTGTTAGACTCCTAACAAAATTATAAATAGGATTTGAAGTAGTTTTACAAGAGTTTACCTTAGGAATTTTTCAAGGAATTTTCTGTAGACCTTGAGATGATTGTAGATCTAAATTTCCTTCATGAAATAATGAAGAGAACATAGGTTTAGAAGTTCCTAATTTTCGAAAATGATTTAGGTAATTACTTTGGATATTTCAACATGAAAATATACCTTAACTTGATCTTGTTGTTCCTTGTGTTGTTGTTGAATCTAGGAACCTCCCTTGAGCACTAAAGCTTGGTGATTTTAGCAAAGTTGCTAGGATGATTTCTTGCTTCAAGACTTAGTAGATTTAACTAGGAAATTACATATAAATGGTGTTTGAACTTAGATCACCATTAATGGAGCTTTGAAGCTCTAAGGAATTACTTAGCAAATGAAGAAAGAAAAGAGAGGATGTAGAAGCTTACCCATTCGGTGTGAAGTGAAGGCAAGAGAGAAATGAAACTTACGTATGGTATTAGAAGATAAGCAAAGGAAGAAGTCAAATGGGAATAATTGTTATATTCTAAGGCATTATTTTATGTCTTGCTTTTGTTTTATTTGTCTTCAAATTGACTACAAAGTGTTCTAATCAGCAGCTCCCTTTCGGCTAGATTGGCAAGAGATAATGGAGATTGATTGTCAATCAACACAAGAGGACAAGTGAAATACCCCGTAATTAAAAATAGTGATTAATTAGGCTAATAAGTAATTTAGAAGCTTAATTAAGGGTATATAATCATAAGGGAACAAATCCCGAAGAAAACGGACCTTTAAAACGGTTTAAAAACATTACCGAACCTTAAAGCACGTTTTTCGAGGTAACCGAGAAAACGTGTCTTTAAGCGGGTCAAATAGACTCGTAACAATTTGGTCAACTAAATAATCATTAATAAATATTAGTGAAGCTGTAGGACCAATAAAATCAATAAAACGATAGATTAGTAAAAACTGTCAAAAACGGTAAGTTGTGGGGTAGAAGTATAGAAGTATAAATAATGAAACTTATGTGTCCACTTTTAAAATAAAAAGTGAAAAAGGTGTGTGTGTGTGTGTGTATGCCAGCCGCCCCCCCCCCCTCTATTTCACTCTCTCACACACACTCCTCTCTTATACACAAACAAACAAAACAATTAAAACTACCCCACTCCCTCACACTCTCTCTCCTACTCTCATTTCCTCTCTCTCACGTGAACAAGCCCCCTCACTCACTCTCTTTTCCCTCTTCTTCAACCTCCATCGATTTCCATGGAAGAATGAGAACAACAACACAAAATACCACTTCTCTCCTCTTGTTACTCTAGTAAACCTCTTCCAAAAATTATAAAAATTACACCATTGTAATCCTCTCCTCAAGAGCTACATTTTCATCTTTCCAAAATCCAAAAACAAGCACTTTCAATTTTATGGGTATACCCCATTTGGAGCTTCAACACCACCATTAGAAGGCCCTCCTCCTCCTTGTTCTACTAAGGTAAAAATATTTCGAAAACTCTATCTTTTTTAGCCTCAAAGGCAAAACGAAAATCTAGACTAAAGCCTTGTTTACCCCTTGTGTGTCCAGCCGATTTTGGCATTTTGGTGGTGTGAGAAATCTTGTTCTTGAGCTATCACAAACAGCTCTTGTACTTGGAAGGTAATAAATTTTCTAAACCCTAAAACCTAGTTTGGAACTTGATTAATGGTTAGGGTTAGTTCTAGTATTAGAATGGTGTATTAAAATGTGTATATAAATGGGTTGTAGTGTTAGAGGAATTGGGATTACAAAACCGGTAGAGAGAGTAGAGAGAGAAGGAAGGAAGAAGAAGAAGAAGAAGAAGAAGAGAAGCAAGGTAAATAAGCTCACCCTTGTGTAGTCTTGAATATGTATGTGTAACAGATTTTTAGAAATGGGAATTGGTATTGTAAAATGATAATGTATTAGTAGTGTAAAGTGTAGGAGAATATAAGTATTTTGAAGCCTTAAAAGATATGTTAAAACTGTTTAAAACAGATTGGGAATGATGTGGTGGAGTGCAGGAATTTTATGAATGTTTTAGTATTGGTATAGTATATGGGAGCTTGTATATTGATGTCTATTGTAACAGGTGAAATAAGTGTTGAATTGTGAACTAGAATGAGTGGTGAGAGTGTAAAAATATAGGGGAGGTTATGTCAAAATTTATCTAGAATTATAACACTTAGTGAATTTTAAACTAGGTGAATAATGTAAGTTGTAACAGATTTTGAAATAGATTGATAGAGGGAAGATGGGGAGAGATAGTTAATGTAATTGTAATGTGTTAGAGGTGTTAGAAATGACATTAGAAGAGGGAGTTGTAGATGGAGAGTGTTAGAGTAAAATCTGTAGCAAAACACACTAGGAAACAACTAGTGAAAGTGTGAGTTGAAACTTAGAAAAATTATGTGAGTGAATGAGTATAAAGTTGTGTAATGAATTAGGAAATGAATTAGCATGATTTAGGGTGTTTAAATTGCACAAAAACATGTTAGGATGTATGTAGGAAGATTGGGGAAACAATGGGTGAAATTGGGAAAGAAAAATAAAAACTGTAACAAGGTTCTGGAACCGTCCGACCCAGATGGTGAGTCGGACGTGGGTCGGACGGGGCTTAAGAAACGAAAACCAGACTTTCTGGAATGGTCCGACCCAGAGCCGTGAGTCGGACGTGGGTCGGACATGGCTTAAAAACTTTCTGTAATGGTCCGACCCAGAGCCGTGAGTCGGACGTGGGTCGGACATGGCTTAAATAACGAAATGAAACATTCTGTAATGGTCCGACCCGGGACGGTGGATCGGACGTGGGTTGTACAGGCAAAAAATATAAGGGTCGAAGTTTCTGACTTCGTCCGACCCAGACGGTGAGTCGGTCGTGGGTCGGACGGAGCTTAGACTCGAGACCCAAAACCTTCTGGAATGGTCCGACCCAGAGGGTTTGGGTCGGACGGAATAGTGCTGGGTCGGACAGGGTAATTTTCCGGGAACGAAACTTACTGGAATGGTCCGACCCAGGGCTTGGGTCGGACGGTGGGTCGGACGGCCCAATCCTGACAAAAAAAAAAATTATTTTAATTTAAATAATAATTGTATATATATATGTATATGTATACCCATAATATATGTATATGTACATGTGTGTAAGCATGCAAACCTTAAGTAAGAAAATAAAAACTTAAGCAATGAAAAATGAGTAAGTAATGTGTAAGTGTAAGAAGTATAGGGACATAGTAAGTATGAGTTAAGTTAATGATAGCTAGATTAATCATTCAATTGTATGTATATAATAGGATTTGATTTGTGACCACGGAAGGACGTTTGGAAGTACGTACGACGGTGAACGGTATGGATTCCTCATGCCCCGTATGCTATCTTGGTTACTCTGATTTGTGTGTTGTGTGCTAATTGATCACCAAATAAGACAAATGCACGAATCGGAGTTAATATGCATACTTGTGAATATGTAGTGTGTATGATGTGTATATCTTCTTTAAATCATAGTTTGTAATTCATGAAATGTATGGATGATAATGAATGTGTGTATGTATGTTGTATTGTACCGTGACCGTTATTTATTGTGTTTGGACTTCTAACTTGTTCCTAACAAGCTAACCATCCTAACTTAAAATGGTAAATAAATTGGAATGAGTAGAAGTCCGATATAGTTTCGGCCACGCGTGAGGATGCGGAGTCACGAGAGGTTGGCTCCAATTCCTGACTCTTAAACTGGTCCGCGGCCCAAATCCTTAAGTGGGTAGCATCCCGGATTGGTGAGTCAAGTAAATCCCGGATGTGGGACGGTGTAGTCCCCAAGGCCGGAGGTCCCGACGACCTTAACTTGAGTATAAGTAAGTAAGTAAGAATGAGTAAGTAAAGTAAAAGAAAGTAAGTAATTGTATGCAAGAAGAAGTAAAGTAATGAGTAAAAGAGTAAAGCATTCCGATTAACCCGGATGCATAATTTGGCTAACCTTGTGAAGGTAAGTGCGATGTATGTTATGATATTGTTGCCTTGAACTGTGTAATGGATTGTATAGCATGTATGATGTATGAAAAGCATGTATGTATGAAATAAATGAACTGCATGTTTAGTGGACGTCAAATAGTCAGCGTGCCCTAGCTAGCACGCGGTATATGCGGAGTCCATATGCAGCGTTTGCTGAGCCCTTGGGGCACCATTTTTACTACACGCAGGTACCGTGAAGGATGAAGACTAGGAGAGTTGAAGTTTAATTTTCCTGTCTTTCTTTTGGTTTGTAAACAATGAATTATGATGGGTGTACTAAGTAGTACATGGCTGTAACTTTTGATTAGCCGGTGTACCATGGGGTACACCTTTTTGGATATTGATGGAAGGGAATTGGTATAGATGAGAAAAGATAGAAACTCATTCTTTTGGGAAGTGTGGTAAAGGATGTAATGTAATACTTTAATACTCGGTGATCCATTGATGTAAGTATTTGGTATATGGTATTTTGGTAAGTAATTTAGTAGCTCGGTAAGTTATGTTCATCAGACCGTGACTGTAAGTATTAGTAGCCTAGCTAGCCGTATGGGCGGTTAGCGGCATTGTTTCACCCGCCGTAGTAAGTATGTAATAATTCCGCTGCGAAACTCGTAGGATTAATAGGACGATTAGACGGTAAGCATAGGATTAGCGGTTGGGGTGTTACAAAAAGTGGTATCAGAGGCGTAGTTACGCTCTGATGTATCTTAGTACCGAGCATAGGGGATTACCGAGTTAGGATTTCAACCGTCTTAAGACGGATACTTAGAAACCTAATTAGGAACTACCGTTGTTAACAACGGATACCCTTAACGTTCTTATGAATGATACCTTGCTTAAATTCCAAGACCTTTGAGTCGTATCTTGTAAAGCCTAACGTAACTGTTAAATATTCAGATGTCAGGCAGAGGTCCAGGTCGCCCCAGAGGAGGGGGCAATGACGGACCCGGCGCGCAGACGATAGCTGAGATCGTCGCCGCCACGGTAGCGCAGATGCTACCTCAAGTAATCCAAGCGGTACAACAATCCCAGCAAAACCAACAAACCCAAGCGGGGCCAATCCCTCCCCAGCCACCCAGAGAAGCAAACTGGGTAAAAGCTGTAGCGGAGCTCCGCCCTCCCTGCTTTAGGGGTGAGAGTGATCCGGCTAAGCTCGAGGCCTACATCTCCGAGATGGAGACGGCCTTCGAAACACTCGAAGCTCCTGCTGGAGTTCGAGTCAGAGTTGCTGCGTACTACTTAAAGGATGCTGCAATGGATTGGTGGAAGCTGGTCAAGCATGAGCACGTCAGCGACCCCACATTCGATTGGGATTCTTTCGCCTCACTCCTCCGTTCAAAATACTATCCTGAACACGTGAAAACCAAGAAAAGGCTAGAGCTGGACGCCTTAAAGATGACAGACAAGATGTCTGTGGATGAGTACTACCGCACCTTCACCTCCATTCTCCGTCTTCTCCCCGACCTAGGATACACCGGCCAGGTGTTGGTCGATCGCTTCTATGGCGGTCTGAGCCATCGCCTTCGCTACGGCATGGGCTACACCAGATTTACCTCCCTTCAGGTAAATAACGGTTAACCCTTAGTATCATGTCAATTCCTTAAATTCCTTGAATTCCTTTGAATCTTTCTTTATTCCTCCTTAAATGAGAATCCCGGCTAATACCTGAAATTTCAGGAGTGTTATCACGCGGCTTCTCGCGTTGAGATCACTTGCCAGTTAAGGGATGAAGAGACCGCGCTGAAGCGCAAAGCTAATAACAAAAACACCAGCACTGAGGAGCAGAACCAGGGGAAGAGCTGGAAAAAGAAAAAGGGGAATTTCTTTCAGCAATCCCACAAGAAATCCCAGGGTGAGAGTAGTGCCCATGCTGAGCAGGGCAAACCAGCTGAGCTTCTTCAGCTTGGTTATTCTGCACCGGTGGCAGCTAAGCCACTGAGATCGCACCCACCTAAGGGTAAATTCTTAATCCAATTTGTATTCGTATAAGTACCAAATCTAGTATATCCACGCACACATGTGCTAACCCTCTAACCTCAGGTTCTAGCTCCGGAGCCGCCAAAACCTTCTCCGACGGCCGCACCTATGTGTGCAGAAAGTGCAACCAGGACCATCCTGGTAAGGACTATTATGGGAGGGAGATCAAATGCTATAACTGCCAGAAGCTGGGACACACAACTAACAAGTGCCCAGAGAATGGAAAGCCGAGGGGTACCTTCCAGAGATACAAGCAGAGAGAGGGCAAGGAGGTGGCATCTGGCGATGCACCGGCCCAGCAGGCACCTCAGGGACAGGGATCCCGGGGCCCTCAGAGGGGAGCACCTCAGAGGCAGCCTGTTCTCCATGTTATTGACCGTGATGGGCCCGGTTCGAAATCCGGCCAAGGTAATCATCTAAACCTTTAATCCTTGAAATAGCATGCCTAGTAGTAGAGTAACTGTATGAGTGAATGCATGAGTAAATAAATGAAGTGTATATTAAGCATGAAATGAAGTAGTTGAAACTAGTACTCACCGTAAACGAAATTGTAACCATAGGAAACTTTAGTATCTGTTACCCGATACCGGTAACCTTCAATCAAGAAGAGATCGACATCACCAACCACGACTACACCAACAAACAGTGTCAGGTCATCCGCCCAGGTATGATCTTATTAAAGGGATACTTGACACCCGAAGCGCAAATCTCAATCATCCGACGATGCAACGAGCTAGGAACGGGTCAAGGTGGATTTTACACACCCGAATTCCCCGGTGGAGCGAAGATGAAGCTGAAGACGATGTGCTTGGGAAAGGACTGGAATCCTTATACCAAGACATACCAGGAGACACGAACACAAGATGGAGCGACGCCACCGACAATACCACCAGAGTTTCAGACCCTCATCACACAAGCAGTAGAACTTGCACAGCAATGTGAACCTGAACCAATCCCCGCACTTGAAGCGGACCTCTGTATCGTCAACTTCTATGAAAAGGAAGGACGACTTGGGTTACACCAAGACAAGTACGAGACAGCGGAATCTCTTGAACAAGGAGTGCCCGTAGTGTCTTGGTCCATTGGTGATGACGCCGTATTCCTTTATAGCGAGTAGAAGCGTGTGGACCTCGCACAGAAACTGGTATTGAGATCAGGAGATGTCCTAATCATGGGTGGAAACTCTAGGATGCTGTATCACGGGATCAACAAGATCAAGTTGAATACGGCACCGCCGGCAATAATCAATGCCACACACATGAAACCAGGACGCCTGAACCTTACCTTTAGAAAATATTAAATTCCTAGTATCATGTAATCTATTAGTAACGTGTATTAGAGACACGGTATGTATGATGGTTGGTTTATCAATAAAGAGCAGTGTTGATTTAATTCCACTTGTGTCCACCATCAATACTTATCCAATTGTGAATCCAATAGGTTGTGGACTCGGTACCGAAGGTAACCTGAGCATCCTCACCAAAGCACAAGCCGGCAAGAGCGGCACCATTCTAACGGGAACCTTCCCAATAAATGGCATTGATGCCAATGTATTATTCGACTCCGGCGCCTCTCACACCTTTGTATCACCATCCTTTGTGAAGAGGTTGAAGCTAGATGCGGATGAGCTACCGAACTTCATGGTTACTCTCCCATCATAGGAGCGAGTAAAGTGCACCAAATATTATCAATCAGCCACAATCCAAATCAAAGGCGAATCGTTTCCCATTTCCTTCATCGAATTCAATGGATTGGGATTCGACGTAATCATTGGGATGAATTGGTTGGAGCGGCACAAGGGTAGAATCCTCTGCGCCGAGCATCGGTTGCTGCTCAAGAGTCCTTCTGGGGTTACCGTATCTTACCGCCAGAGACCGAGAGAGCCTTCGACCACCCTTATATCTACCATGGCTATGCACCGGGAGCTCAGAAAGGGCCAAGAAGTGTATCTTTGTTATGTACAAGACCTGGAGCGAGATCCAGAGTTCAGTGATGAAGTACCTATTGTATCCGAGTATCCCGATGTATTCCCTAAGGAGCTACCCGGCATGCCACCACCGAGAGCAGTGGAATTCGAAATTGATCTATTGCCAGGTACCGGTCCCATTGCTAGGGCACCGTACCGCATGGCACCAGCAGAGATGACCGAATTGAAAGAACAGTTGAGAGATCTTCTTGACAAAGGGTTTATATGCCCGAGCGTATCACCCTGGGGAGCACCGGTCCTCTTCGTGAAGAAGAAGGACAGTAGTCTCCGACTATGCATTGACTACCGCGAGCTGAATGCGGTCACAGTCAAAAATAAATACCCACTACCACGTATTGACGACCTATTCGACCAGTTGAAAGGAGCCTCAGTCTTCTCCAAGATCGACCTCCGTTCAGGGTATCATCAGATTGCAATCAAGGAACAAGACATTGAGAAAACGGCATTCCGTACCAGATATGGCCACTATGAATTCACAGTGATGCCATTCGGTTTGTCAAACGCACCGGCAAAATTCATGGACCTCATGAATCGACTATTCAGCGAGCAGTTGGACACTTCAGTGGTTGTCTTCATTGACGACATCCTTGTATATTCCAAATCACCAGAGGAACATGAAATCCACTTGAGGAAAGTGCTGAGACACTGCGCGAGAACCAGCTGTATGCGAAGTTCTCAAATGCGAGTTTTTTCTGATCAGGTATCATTCCTTGGACATGTCATCTCGAGCGCAGGTATCTCGGTTGACCCTTCTAAGATAGAAGCTGTACGATCATGGCCTAGACCCAAGACTGTTACCAACATTAGGAGCTTTCTTGGTCTAGCCGTTACTACCGGAGATTTGTAAGGGACTTCTCGAAAGTCGCCAAGCCCATGACTACACTGAAATACCCCAAATCTAAATAATATTATTAGATCATTATTTATTGGAATATAATCCAAATATAAATCATTTCACGTACGCATGCAAACCCATGCATGAAAACGTTACAAAAATAGTCGTTTCTCCATAAACGCTAAAACGCCTTAGAAACATGTGATCAAGCATGACCTTGTATGACCTTCTAAAACTCAAACCAAATGGTCATACACTCATTATATGAATATATATAATATATTCCCTAAGCTATATTCAGTCAAATACGCAAAATGCTTGGGAGTGCTCACACCCCGCTCCTTAAAGCACGAAAAGTCCGGAGGAGTGCCGAGGTGGCACGAACTCCTATAAATTTATTCCTAGAGTTCCTAACATCATTATTTATCATTCTAAAGAGAACCCACGAAGTGGTTTCTCAAAATTCAGCAAAAACCACAGGAGGATTTCTTAGCGCTCCTTTTTGCCCAGGAGTGTCCCGATGGCCCGTAAATTATGTCACGGGTTGATATACCCCAGATAACTCAATGTAACATCTTAGTATATGTTTATTTACTATAATAAGTGTTTACAAACACTTGGAACTCATAAAAACAATTGGTTTCCCAAAATTTCCTTAGAGCACAAAAACACACCTTCGGGTGTCACGAAAATGCGTTTTACGCAATTACCTTGTAGTTTTTGACATGCCACGAATTGGTAATCTTAAATAGGGTTAAAATGACCTTCTAAATAAGTTGGTGTGACTAGTCAACAAGGCTCTCTATAGGGGCCGATTTTGAGAGCAAAAACTAGTATAAAAATTGCATTAAAAGTTTGTAAAAGGCATAGAACATGGTGACTCACCTTCCCATGTGTTATATTACTTAATGTCAAAGTATGTAGGTCTCATATGACCAGCAAGCTGTCGAAATTAGGCCATGGAATAAGGCCATGTGAGCTAGAACAAAAACATGAGAAAAAGCAAAAAGTAGATCTAGAATTCACTTTTCTAGATTCCTTCTTTTCCATGTGACCTAACATGCTTGTCCTTGGCTCTTCAATGTCAATTAAGACACCCCATTTGACCCTTGAATTCGTGACTCTACAAGGGAGGAAGAAGACAAGCCTAACTTAGAAAAATCAAAAGAATAACTTACCTAAATTACCTTGTCTTCTAGCTCACAATTATTTCCTTTCCAACTCTTGCCTTGTCACACCTCACATGTCCGATTTCTATGCTGTAAAAGAGGACATTTATTGAGCCAATCAACCATGAATAAAACTAAGAAAAAGTAAAGTCATTTGACATTAAAAATTGACAAAACAAAATCAAATTCCAATTGCCCTCTTTCATTTACGTGAGCTAGGTCTCATTTCCCTCCTTGCACATTTCCTCCACGGTTTGGTAAGGCTCCCTCCTCTCTCTTCTAGCTTCATCTTCTTCCTTTGAAGCTCTTAAGTCCATTAATGGAGTTTTAACTTCTATCTTCATCTTTAAGGTAATTTCCTAGCATTTCTTGGCAAGTCTTGAAGCAAAACTCTTCCTAGCATAACAAGGTGGGTTCGGCATCAATTAGATCTCCAAGGGGTTGTCCAAAACACATTAATCCAAGGAGCATCTCAAGGTTATCTTAAGGTGGTTTCAAAGCTTGAAAATCCTTAAAGCACATTTTATGTGTAACCAAGTTCTACTTCTTATAAGTCTCTTTTCTTCTTCATTTTGATGAAGGAAAACTTGTTCTTCACCTACCTTAGGAGTGCCGAATTATAAGGAGAAAAGCCTAAGGTAAAGTCTTGTAAAACTACTTCCAAATCTACTTAAGATCTTTATTCAAGATCTAACTCCTAAACACCTTCACCTCTTGCATAAAACCGAAGAGGAGCATCAAGTTTACCTAGGAGAAAGCTTGGAGATTCAAGAAGAAGTTCAAGCACTTAACCACCTTTGTTAAGAAGTAAGTTTACTAAGTAAATCTTTATGTTATAAGCTTTGTTAAGCTTCTAAAAATTGTACAAAAATTATGTACATCTCCTAGGCTAAATAATACCGAAACTATATGGTTTATATGCCAAAAATATAATCTATAACATATATAGAAAATATTTACCATAAGACACATTTTTGTGTCACAAAATTATTTATGTTACAAATAAAATAAGGCCGAAATGTCTAGGGCAAAAATGTTTTATTTTGAGCTAAGAATCAATATAAGACCTTACAATAATTTATACATGAGTTATATGACTCCTATGAATTTATAATTATTGACATATAAATCCACTTTTATATAACATATGGTCTCATTTAAAATATGGCCGAATGCTCTAGGTGTTAAATGGAATTTAATGAGCTACTTATGTATATAAACTTATACTATAAAGTTTGGTGAGTTAAAAATATTTATTTAGTGCTTAAATGGCTAATTAATTAAGTTATGTGGCTTAAATGTAATTTTTACAAAGTTTAGTGCAAATATTGTGAAAGCCGAGAGCTAAAGGGGTATTTAGTGTAATTATGATATAATATAAGGTTAGGAATTAAGTTTATGAATTTTAGATAATTTAAACAAAGCCTTAAAATAACTTTTATAAAGTTTTGGGCTATTATGTAATTTATAAAAGTTGATATGAAAGTTTGTAATTATTAGTGGGCGAATTGATAATTAAGAGAATCATTGAGTTCACTTTCGAAATTTTGAAGGATTAAATATTTAGGCTTTAGATTATAAGTTACTAAGATACTAATATAAAGTTTTGGGGTGAAAATGTAATTAAGGAAAATAAATGACATAGCCGAATTACTTTGGGGTTAGTTTGGTAATTTAAGAATTTATATATATATATTCGGCATTATGGAGAATTAAAATTAAAACTATAGTTTATAAGACATTATGTAAAGATTATAAGATTTTGTGGCTAAATTGCAATTATAGAAAGTATATAAATATATGCCGAGATTTTGAGGGGCTAAGATGTAATTCTTGAAAGTTATAATATTTATAAGTTATGTCCAAAAGATTAGTGGTAGTTTTGTAATTTAATTAGATGAGGAATTAAAACTATGTTATATAAAGAGATTAGAATTTAAGTGTAAAGTTTATGAATTAATGTGGTTGTTTTGTAAATAACCGAAATACAAGTTTAAGAGTTTAGATTTAAATAAATATAGGTCCTATATGGATATTTGGAGGATTTAGAAGAAAGAATTTTGATTAAAGGAATTATGGAATTAAAACTATGGCTTACATGGTTATAAGGAATTAAAGATAAACAATAAATATTATTTATGGTTAAAAGGAGAATAATTAAACTATAAGATTTTATGTCTATGTATGACATATAAATATAGTTAAGAAATTATAAGTTGTTATGTCACCTAGACAAATAAAAAAACAACAATGCAATAAACACATATATGTGCATTAAAGGATGTATAAATAAATCAAAAGGAATAACAAATAAGTTATACATTAAATCATGAGGTAATTAAAAGAAATAAACCTCACATGAAATAACAAATACGAGATTTGTTAAATGATCCAATAGAATTATTATATAAGGGTAACATAAATTAACCCTCTCAGTCAATCCATTCTAGGACTTTGTTTGACCAGACGTTGACCGGGAATTTACAAGTACAGTCTACGGTGAACGGTATGGGATTCTTGCAACCTGTTTTCTACCGGATTACACCGGCTTGTGTGCTATCTGTTGTTTGAAATAACGACCAAGATAATTAATGTAAAATGTTGTTTACTCTTGTGCGCTGTTGTATTATTTTATGTGCGTGAATGTTGCTGACTACAACGTGTATGTCCCACGCATACAAACACTACTATACCAGTGGATTAAATACCTGCGCTTCAGTATACCGAGGACTTGTACTCAAGTCTCTCACTAACTTCACTTTATAACAAACGTCATTATCCTAAACGTGATAATTGACATTATACATTGGTTCTTGTCAACATCTTTATATGACACCTAACAATTCTATACTTCGAGAATGAGGAGCCCAGTTGGATCTGGCCATGCATGCTACAGGAGTTGTACCTGTCTCAGGTCGTCTCCTACTACGTCGCGACGGAACTTTCAGTTGGGAGGAAGACTCTATTCCTTCCGGGATTCAAATGCCCATCAGTTCAGTTTGAGGAAGACTTCTTTCCTCTAGTGGGATTCATTTTTCCACGCCTCTCAGTTCAGGGTTTAACTACGTTATCTCCTGGGGTTTTTATACCCAACCTTTCTCTATAACGAGGTCACTATACCTCCACTATATTGATATACTTTTATACATCTGTCAGTCCCACTGTGTGGACCCGACAGCTATCAGACATTTTAGTTCAGCTAACTTGACCTTCTGTGTCTTGTTCTATGTGACATTATTGTCCTTGTTTGGATACTTGTTATCATCAGATTATGCTTTTACGGCTTTATAAAAATGAACTGCATGTGTTCGACAAAGTAGTTGGTGTGGCCCGGTAGACGATGGGCTGCACGTTTTCCATACCAGCATTGTTTGCTAAGCCTCTTTGGGGGCACCCCATTTTTCAGGTACCTGAAGTTTAAGAAGATCACCACACTGAGTGTAGGTGGGGTAGACCTAGCTTTGGGAGTCTACTATTAGTTAATTATTTTATTTCAGTATTTTACTTTGAGTTTGATTCCTAGTATCTCGGGTTGTATCTGTTTTCCAGACCGTGACATTTGAGGATTGTATTTGGACTTAGCCTTGTTGGTCACAAGGGTGGCCAACGGCATTGTAATACCGCCCGGTTGTTGTATTTATTTCCGCTGCAGTTGTATTTTATTTGGGAGTGATCGCCGTTCAGTTTATTGGATTTCGGGTTGGGGTATTACAAAAAGTGGTATCAGAGCGTAGTTACGCTCTGGATACAAGGATACACCGAGATTAGGATATCTAAGACTTTAGTTAAGGGTTGAGTGATAGTATTGAAAGGAGTTTAAGTTAGTTTTACTTAGACTACTATCCAAGACCAAGATTTTGACCACAGTGCCTAATATACCTCAACATCCTGCAGATGTCAGGAAGAGGAGGACGACGTGGACAGGCTGATGAGGAGCCAAACTCAGGCTGGCAGACATTGCTACCTTAATTGCTCAGGCATTTGCACAGGCGGGGGTTGCACAGCAGCAGCAGTTACCTCCACCACCACCACCCAGGGAGAGAGACTGGGTGAAGAGTTTGGCTGATCTGAGCCGACTGCATTCAAGGGGCAGACTGACCCTGCTCACTTAGAAACCTACATCATGGAGATGGAGACAGCGTTCGAGACGCTTGCAGTCCCAGCTAGGGAAAAAGTAAGACTTGCTGCCTTTTATCTGAAGGATGCAGCTAGAGATTGGTGGAACATGGTGAAAGCCGACCACCTGGATGACCCAGCTTTTACTTGGGGACACTACACTGCACTACTTAGGGGCAAATACTACCCGGCCCACACCAGGATGGTGAAGACTAGGGAGTTTGACGCCCTGGAGCAGACGGGGAAGATGTCAGTGGATGAGTACTATGCGAAGTTCACTTCGCTACTTCGACTACTACCCGGCATAGGATACTCGGACCAGGTCTTGGTCGACCGGTTCTACGGGGGACTGAGCCCTCGACTTCAGTTTGGGATGGGACCAATCATCCCTACCAGTTTACAGGTAAAACAGGAGAGACATGAACCAGTTGAAAATTTTATTACATACTATACCCCATCATGGGAGATTTAGAGATTGATACCTTGAGATTTCAGGAATGTTATCATGCTGCCTCCGTTGTGGAGATCACCTGTAAGAGAAGGGATGCTTTGAGCTCCCAAAGAGGAAGGACGGACCTGGTGGCGAAGATGCCAAGCAGGGGAACTCCAACAAAGGAACAAACCCTATCAGAAAGGACAGGGGTCCTACCAAGGGAAGGGGAACCAAACTACTGGGAACCCCCAGTCAGGAACCTACGGGGCGAAACCTCACAAAAAACCTACCCATCTAAGGGTAGGCACACTAACCAAACAGTTAGATCTGAAACTTTTGTGATTACTTCAGTACCTTTGGAATGTATAATTGACCTTGATTGTATTAGGTTCTGGACATGGCTCAAACACGGGCCAGAAGTATGTCCGCCGTTTCAACTGTAAACAGTGTGGAAAGGATCACCCCGGCGTGGACTGCCAAGGGGAGAAAGTCATGTGCCGCTACTGTCAGATACTCGGGCATCGTGCCTTCGAGTGTATCCGAAACCCGGAGAGCAGGAACTACCGCCCGGGAGCAAAGGAAAACCTAGGCCAAAAGAATGGAGCTAGCGATACTCGCCCTCCACCAACAAACCAAACTCAGGGGTATAAGGGCAAGGGCCCAGCATCGGGACCCGCCCTGCATGTCATGGACCGCTCAGATGAGGCTGGTCCTTCTACCAACCCAGGTATTTCTAAACCATGTGAACCTGTTATTGAGCAATGGATGATGTGAATGAGTGCTTGCATGCCTTGATTGCCTAATTGAGTAGGAAAGAATTAGTAAGACTCACTAGTAAAAATTTAAACCACGTAGGAAGCTATAAGATATGCTTTCCTATCCCCTCACCGCCCTCCCTGGAGGAAACATTATCAAAGTACAAGAACCAGGGAACGACAATGTAAGGTTATCCAACCAGGTTTGATATTACTCAAAGGATACCTAACACCGGAGACACAAATTGCAATCATTAGAAAATGTCATGAATTGGGAGCAGGACCAGGAGGGTTCTACACTCCAGAATTTCCAGGAGGATCAAAAATGAAGCTGAAAATGATGTGCTTAGGAAAGGATTGGAATCCTTACTCAAAGACCTACCAGGAAACAAGAAATGGAGATGGAGCACAAGTGCCAGAAATCCCAGAAGAATTTTTACAAATTGTGGAACAAGCAGTTAATACAGCTCAGCAACTAGAAGAAGATCCAGTTCCCAACTTAAGGCTGATCTATGTATCATCAACTTCTATGAAGAGGAGGCCGCTTAGGACTACACCAGGACAATGATGAAACAAAAGGGTCCCTTGAACAGGGATACCAGTATTGTCTTTGTCAATTGGAGATGACGCAGAGTTCCTTTATGGCGAGCAGAAGCGTGTGGACCTTGCAAAGAAAATCATATTAAGTTCAGGAGATGTTTTAGTAATGGGTGAAAGTCAAGGTTGCTATACCATGGAATTAAAAGGATTATTAAACACAGCACCTTCGACAGTGATAAACGCCACTCACATGAAACCAGGAAGATTAAGTTTGACTTTTAGAAAGTATTAGTATTGTAATTGTTTGGACATCTGAAAGGAGATCATCTCATCAGTGAAGCATTATTGTTATAAAGTGAATGTCTTTAGACCCCATCATATATCAAAGTACTTACTCAGATTCTGTTATTAGGTTGTGCTAAGGAGACGGAAGGTGCCTTAAGTATACTTACTGAGGAGGAGGCCAGCAAGGGCGGCGCGATCCTCACTGGTACCTTTCCGGTTAATGGAGTGGATGCATTAGTACTGTTCGACTCCGGAGCCTCACATACTTTCGTTTCGCCTTCGCTTGCGGGGAAGTTGGGGCTAGACGCTGTAGAGTTACCTGATTTTAAGGTGGCACTCCCGTCTAAGGAGAAGATCAGTTGCACTCGTCTTTATAGAGGAGCCACTATCAGTATTAAGGAGGAAATTTCCTATTGACCTTATTGAGTTCAGAGGTCTAGGATTCGATGTTATAGCCGGGATGGACTGGCTGGGGCGGCACAGAGGCCGCATTCTTTGTGCAGAGCGCAGACTGTTACTTAAGAGCCCATCAGGAGTGACAGTATCTTACCGTCAGAGCCCTAGAGCACCGTCTATAAAAGTTATATCTGCTATGTCCATGTACAAGCACGTCAGGAAGCAGAATGAAGTATTTTATGCTATGTTCAGGATGTAGAGCATGACCCTGATTTTGATTCAGCTATGCCAGTGGTGTCAGAGTTTCCAGATATTTTTCCAAAGGAACTTCCAGGCTTACCGCCATCCAGAGAGTAGAGTTCTCCATCGAATTACTACCAGGTACCGGTCCCATAGCTAAGGCACCGTACCGTATGGCACCAGCAGAGATGGCTGAGCTGAAGGAGCAGCTAAAAGATTTATTGGACAAGGGTACATACGACCTAGCGTATCTCCTTGGGGAGCACCAGTGCTTTTGTGAAAAAGAAGGATGGAAGCCTTCGGCTATGTATTGATTACAGGGAACTTAATGCAGTATCAGTGAAGAATAAATATCCACTACCACGGATTGATGACTTTTTTGATCAGTTGAGAGGAGCAAAAGTGTTTTCGAAGATCGATTTGAGATCAGGCTACCATCAGATACCCATCAGGGAGCAAGACATAGAAAAGACAGCATTCAGAACACGGTATGGCCACTATGAGTTTACAGTTATGCCTTTTGGCTTGTCAAATGCACCTGCAGTCTTCATGGATTTGATGAACAGATTATTCAGAGAGCGGTTGGATAAGACCGTGGTTGTTTTCATCGATGACATCCTCATCTATTCAAAGTCTAAGGAAGAGCATGAGAGTCACCTCCGACATGTACTTGAGATCCTCAGGGGGAAACAGCTTTATGCTAAGTTCTCCAAATGTGAGTTTTGGTTAGACAGAGTTTCCTTTCTAGGACATGTTATCTCAGATGCTGGGATCGCAGTGGATCCAGCAAAGATAGAAGCAGTTCGCACTTGGCCTAGGCCAAAGACAGTTACGGACATCAGGAGTTTCCTTGGTTTAGCAGGATACTACAGAAGGTTTGTCAGAGACTTCTCCAAAATAGCCAAACCTATGACCAGCTTAATGAAGAAGGACGCACCTTTCACATGGACTACTGAATGTGAGACCTCATTCGAGCTTTTGAAGAATGCTTTGACATCAGCACCAGTTTTGACTATACCTGAAGGCACAGAGGGTTATGAAGTTTACTGTGATGCATCAGGCAGAGGATTAGGGTGTGTACTCATGCAGAATGGGAAGGTAGTCGCCTACGCTTCCCGACAGTTGAAGAAACATGAGGAAAACTATCCCACACATGACTTAGAGCTTGGAGCTATTGTTTTTGCCTTGAAGATCTGGCGCCACTACCTGTATGGTGTCCAGATGACCGTATACTCGGATCACAAGAGCTTGAAGTATGTATTCACCCAGAAGGAGTTAAACATGAGACAAAGAAGATGGGTTGAATTTCTTAAGGACTATGACATTGATTTGCAGTACAAAGAAGGGAAAGCTAATGTTGTAGCAGACGCACTTAGTCGACGAGCACATTCTCTAAATGCCATTGTGGCTAGCTCGAGTCTTATGGACGACATACGCAGAGCACAGCAGAGTAATCAGCGAATGATGGAGATCAGTCAGAAGTTGTCTGACGGTACGTTTAAGAGTGGTAAATATGAGTTTCAGCTACATGATGATGGACTAATCAGATTGAAGGGAAGATTGTGTATTCCCAGAGACAGCACCGATATAAAGAGCATATTCTTCGAGAGTCCCACACTTCTTCCACATCTGTCCATCCAGGAGCTTCTAAGATGTACAAGGATCTGAAGAGGTATTTCTGGTGGAGTGGTATGAAGGGCGACGTGACAGAGTATGTGATTCGATGTCTCACTTGTCAGAAAGTGAAATTCGAACACAGACGACCAGGAGGTATGGTACAGTCTATGCCAGTTCCAGAGTGGAAGTTTTATGATATCTCCATGGACTTCGTGGTGGGACTACCACCTACGAGAGGAGGCCTTAATATGATTTGGGTTGTTGTGATCGACTGACTAAGGTTGCTAGGTTTATTCCGATGAAAACACTTGGAAAGTGCCAAAGTTAGCAGAATTATTTGAGCAGAGATTATCAGGCATCATGGAGTACCTAAGACTATTGTTTCAGATCGAGACACTAGATTTCTCTCACGATACTGGCGAACTACTCGCGAGGCACTTGGCACTGAATTGAAGCTTAGCACGGCATTTCATCCTCAGACAGATGGTCAGTCAGAGAGGACTATTCAGACCTTAGAGGACATGCTACGAGCATGTGCCTTGGATTTCCAGGGCAGCTGGATAGATAGATTACATCTCATCGAGTTTGCTTATAATAACAGCTATCACGCCTCTATACAGATGTCACCTTTTCAGGCATTATATGGCAGACCATGCCGCACACCATTGTGCTGGGACGAGTCTAGTGAGACCGTCATCATTGGCCTGAGTACTTAGAGCAAGTCCAGGCAGAAGTACAACAAATCAGAAGTAACATGAAAGCAGCACAAGACAGGCAGAAATCATATGCTGATGAGAGGCGACGAGACCTTGAGTTCGCGGTTGGCGACCAGGTATTTCTACGAGTATCACCCATGAAGGGTGTATTCAGATTTGGACAGAAGGGCAAGCTAAGCCCGAAGTTTGTAGGACCCTACGCTATCATAGAGCGGGTTGGTCTTGTGGCATATCGACTTGATTTGCCAGCCGAATTAGGCAAAGTACACAATGTTTTTCACGTGTCTCAGCTTAAGAAATACATGCCTCATCCTTCTCATGTTCTACAACCTGAGACACTCTCTTTAGAACCAACAATGCGGTATGTGGAAACACCGCAACGAATCTTAGACAGAAAGACACGAGATACTCAAAACAAATCTGTAAGCTTAGTAAAGGTTCTTTGGTCAAACCACGATGTGGAGGAGGCCACATGGGAATTAGAAGCAGATATGCGAGCGAAATTTCCCTCATTATTTACCGACTAGACGCTTTAGCCTAGGGTACGGGGCGTACCCCTCTTTTTTTTGGGGGGTAGAGCCTTTTTCATTTGTGAGTTCAGTATGCATTTGTGCATTCATGAGTGTTTGTTGTGGTAACACTATTCAGTTTTGTTGCACCTTGTTGCATTTCAGTGAGTGTTCTTGTGTAACACTATTCAGTATATTCAGTGACACCTTGTCTTGTATGTGTTCTTGTGTAACACTGTATTTGAATGTACCTTGTACTTCTACTTGTTGGTGTGTACCTTGTTACACTACAATGAAAATTTATGTGCACTACTCTTGCACTATTAATATGAAAAGTGACTGTGTTATTACATTACACTATATTGTTCCAAAGTGTTCCTGTTGTGTTTGATGTACACTGTGAACTTAGGAATATAGAGACTTGGGACTTGATCCCTACAGATTGAGTTGTGGATACTTACTAGAACTTGATTCCCCACAACCTTATAATTTAGATATGAGACTTCGGGGCGAAGTCCTTTTTTAAGGGGGGTAGATTGAAATACCCCAAATCTAAATAATATTATTAGATCATTATTTATTGGAATATAATCCAAATATAAATCATTTCACGTACGCATGCAAACCCATGCATGAAAACGTTACGTAAAATAGTCGTTTCTCCATAAACGCTAAAACGCCTTAGAAACATGTGATCAAGCATGACCTTGTATGACATTCTAAAACTCAAACCAAATGGTCATACACTCATTATATGAATATATAAATATATTCCCTAAGCTATATTCAGTCAAATACGCAAAATGCTCGGGAGTGCTCACACCCGCTCCTTAAAGCACGAAAAGTCCGGAGGAGTGCCGAGGTGGCACGAACTCCTATAAAATTTATTCCTAGAGTTCCTAACATCATTATTTATCATTCTAAAGGGAACCCACGAAGTGGTTTCTCAAAATTCAGCAAAACACAGGAGGATTTCTTAGCGCTCCTTTTTGGCCCGGGAGTGTCCCGATGGCCCGTAAATTATGTCACGGGTTGATATAACCCCATATAACTCAATGTAACATCTTAGTATATGTTTATTTACTATAATAAGTGTTTACAAACACTTGGAACTCATAAAAACAATTGGTTTCCCAAAATTTCCTTAGAGCACAAAAACACACCTTCGGGTGTCACGAAAATGCGTTTTACGCAATTACCTTGTAGTTTTTGACATGCCACGAATTGGTAATCTTAAATAGGGTTAAAATGACCTTCTAAATAAGTTGGTGTGACTAGTCAACAAGGCTCTCTATAGGGGCCGATTTTGAGAGCAAAAACTAGTATAAAAATTGCATTAAAAGTTTGTAAAAGGCATAGAACATGGTGACTCACCTTCCCATGTGTTATATTACTTAATGTCAAAGTATGTAGGTCTCATATGACCAGCAAGCTGTCGAAATTAGGCCATGGAATAAGGCCATGTGAGCTAGAACAAAACAAATGAGAAAAAGCAAAAAGTAGATCTAGAATTCACTTTTCTAGATTCCTTCTTTTCCATGTGACCTAACATGCTTGTCCTTGGCTCTTCAATGTCAATTAAGACACCCCATTTGACCCTTGAATTCGTGACTCTACAAGGGAGGAAGAAGACAAGCCTAACTTAGAAAAATCAAAAGAATAACTTACCTAAATTACCTTGTCTTCTAGCTCACAATTATTTCCTTTCCAACTCTTGCCTTGTCACACCTCACATGTCCGATTTCTATGCTGGAAAAGAGGACATTTATTGAGCCAATCAACCATGAAATAAACTAAGAAAAAGTAAAGTCATTTGACATTAAAAATTGACAAAACAAAATCAAATTCCAATTGCCCTCTTTCATTTACGTGAGCTAAGGTCTCATTTCCCTCCTTGCACTTTCCTCCACGGTTTGGTAAGGCTCCCTCCTCTCTCTTCTAGCTTCATCTTCTTCCTTTGAAGCTCTTAAGTCCATTAATGGAGTTTTAACTTCTATCTTCATCTTTAAGGTAATTTCCTAGCACTTCTTGGCAAGTCTTGAAGCAAAACTCTTCCTAGCATAACAAGGTGGGTTCGGCATCATTAGATCTCCAAGGGGTTGTCCAAAACAACATTAATCCAAGGAGCATCTCAAGGTTATCTTAAGGTAGGTTTCAAAGCTTGAAAATCCTTAAAGCACATTTTTATGTGTAACCAAGTTCTACTTCTTATAAGTCTCTTTTCTTCTTCATTTTGATGAAGGAAAACTTGTTCTTCACCTACCTTAGGAGTGCCGAATTTATAAGGAGAAAAGCCTAAGGTAAAGTCTTGTAAAACTACTTCCAAATCTACTTAAGATCTTATTCAAGATCTAACTCCTAAACACCTTCACCTCTTGCATAAAACGAAGAGGAGCATCAAGTTTACCTAGGAGAAAGCTTGGAGATTCAAGAAGAAGTTCAAGCACTTAACCACCTTTGTTAAGAAGTAAGTTTACTAAGTAAATCTTTATGTTATAAGCTTTGTTAAGCTTCTAAAAAATTGTACAAAAATTATGTACATCTCCTAGGCTAAATAATACCGAAACTATATGGTTTTATATGCCAAAAATATAATCTATAACATATAGAAAATATTTACCTTAAGACACATTTTTGTGTCACAAAATTTATTTATGTTACAAATAAAATAAGGCCGAAATGTCTAGGAAAAAATGTTTTATTTTGAGCTAAGAATCATATAAGACCTTACAATAATTTATACATGAGTTATATGACTCCTATGAATTTATTTATAATTATTTAGACATATAAATCCACTTTTTATAACATATGGTCTCATTTAAAATATGGCCGAATGCTCTAGTGTTTAAATGGAATTTAATGAGCTACTTAGGTATATAAACTTATACTATAAAGTTTGGTGAGTTAAAAATATTTATTAGTGCTTAAATGGCTAATTAATTAAGTTTGTGGCTTAAATGTAATTTTTACAAAGTTTAGTGCAAATATTGTGAAACCGGGAGCTAAAGGGTATTTAGTGTAATTATGATATATATAAGGTTAGGAATTAAGTTTATGAATTTTAGATAATTTAAACAAAGCTTTAAAATAACTTTTATAAAGTTTTGGCTATTATGTAATTTATAAAAGTTGATATGAAAGTTTGTAAATATTAGTGGGCGAATTGATAATTAAGAGAATCATTGAGTTCACTTTCGAAAATTTGAAGGATTAAATATTTAGGCTTTAGATTATAAGTTATTAAGATACTATATAAAGTTTTGGGGTGAAAATGTAATTAAGGAAAAATAAATGACATAGCCGAATTACTTTGGGGTAGTTTGGTAATTTAAGAATTTATATATATATATATTCGGCATTTATGGAGAATTAAAATTAAAACTATAGTTTATAAGACATTATGTAAAGATTATAAGATTTGTGGCTAAATTGCAATTATAGAAAGTATATAAATATATGCCGAGATTTTGAGGGGCTAAGATGTAATTCTTGAAAGTTATAATATTTATAAGTTATGTCCAAAAGATTAGTGGTAGTTTTTGTAATTTAAATTAGATGAGGATTAAAACTATGTTATATAAGAGATTAGAATTTAAGTGTAAAGTTTATGAATTAATGTGGTTGTTTTGTAAATAACCGAAATACAAGTTTAAGAGTTTAGATTTAAATAAATATAGGTCCTATATGGATATTTGGAGGATTTAGAAGAAAGAATTTTGATTAAAGGAATTATGGAATTAAAACTATGGCTTACATGGTTATAAGGAATTAAAGATAAACATAATATTATTTATGGTTAAAAGGAGAATAATTAAACTATAAGAATTTTATGTCTATGTATGACATATAAATATAGTTAAGAAATTATAAGTTGTTATGTCACCTAGACAAATAAAAATACAACAAATGCAATAAACACATATATGTGCATTAAAGGATGTATAAATAAATCAAAAGGAATAACAAATAAGTTATACATTAAATCATGAGGTAATTAAAAGAAATAAACCTCACATGAAATAACAAATACGAGTTTGTTAAAATGATCCATAGAATTATTATATAAGGGTAACATAAATTACCCCTCTCAGTCAATCCATTCTAGGACTTTGTTTGACTAGACGTTGACCGGGAATTTACAAGTACAGTCTACGGTGAACGGTATGGGATTCTTGCAACCTGTTTTCTACCGGATTACACCGGCTTGTGTGCTATCTGTTGTTTGAAATAACGACCAAGATAATTAATGTAAAATGTTGTTTACTCTTGTGCGCTGTTGTATTATTTTATGTGCGTAATGTTGCTGACTACAACGTGAGTCGGACGTGGGTCGGACATGGCTTAAATAACGAAATGAAACATTCTGTAATGGTCCGACCCGGGACGGTGGATCGGACGTGGGTCGGACAGGCAAAAATAATAAGGGTCGAAGTTTCTGACTTCGTCCGACCCAGACGGTGGAGTCGACGTGGGTCGGACGGAGCTTAGACTCGAGACCCAAACCTTCTGGAATGGTCCGACCCAGGGGTTTGGGTCGGACGGAATAGTGCTGGGTCGGACAGGGTAATTTTCCGTGAACGAAACTTACTGGAATGGTCCGACCCAGGGCTTGGGTCGGACGGTGGGTCGGACGGCCCAATCCTGACAAAAAAAAAATTATTTATTTTAATTTAAATAATAATGTGTATATATAATATGTATATGTATACCCATCCATATATGTATATGTACATGTGTGTAAGCATGCAAACCTTAAGTAAGAAAATAAAAACTTAAGCAATGAAAAATGAGTAAAGTAATGTGTAAGTGTAAGAAGTATAGGGACATAGTAAGTATGAGTTAAGTAATGATAGCTAGATTAATCATTCAATTGTATGTATATAATAGGATTTGATTTGTGACACCGGAAGGACGTTTGTAAGTACGTACGACGGTGAAACGGTATGGATTCCTCATGCCCTTATGCTATCTTGGTTACTCTGATTTGTTTGTTGTGTGCTAATTGATCACCAAATAACAAATGCACGAATCGGAGTTAATATGCATACTTGTGAATATGTAGTGTTGTATGATGTTGTATATCTCTTTAATCATAGTTTGTATAATTCATGAAATGTAGGGATGATAATGAATGTGTGTAGTATGTTGTATTGTACGTGACCGTTATTTATTATGTTTGGACTCTAACTTGTTCCTAACAAGCTAACCATCATAACTTAAATGGTAAATAAATTGGAATGAGTAGAAGTCCGATATAGTTTCGGCCACGCGTGAGGATGCGGAGTCACGAGAGGTTGGCTCCAATTCCTGACTCTTAAACTGGTCCGCGGCCCAAATCCCTTAAGTGGTAGATCCCGGATTGGTGAGTCAAGTAAATCCCGGATGTGGGACGGTGTAGTCCCCAAGGCCGGAGGTCCCGACGACTTAACTTGAGTATAAGTAAGTAAGTAAGAATGAGTAAGTAAAGTAAAAGAAAGTAAGTAATGTATGCACAAAGAAGTAAGTAATGAGTAAAAGAGTAGCATTCCGATTACCCGATGTAATTTGGCTAACCTTGTAAAGGTAGTGGTGATGTATGTTATGATATTGTTGCCTTGAACTGTGTAATGGATTGTATAGCATGTAATGATGTATGAAAAAGCATGTATGTATGAAATAAATGAACTGCATGTTTAGTGGACGTCAAATAGTCGGCGTGCCTAGCTAGCACGCGGTATATGCGGAGTCCATATGCAGCGTTTGCTGAGCCCTTGGGGCACCATTTTTACTACACGCAGGTACCCGTGAAGGATGAAGACTAGGAGAGTTGAAGTTTAATTTTCCTGTCTTTCTTTTGGTTTGTAAACAATGAATTTATGATGGTGTAACACGTAGTAACATGGCTGTAACTTTTGATTAGCCGTGTACCATGGGGTACACCTTTTTGGATATTGATGGAAGGGAATTGGTATAGATGAGAAAAAGATAGAAACTCATTCTTTGGGAAGTGTGGTAAAGGATGTAATGTAATACTTTAATACTCGGTGATCCATTGATGTAAGTATTTGGTATATGGTATTTGGTAAGTAATTTAGTCGCTCGGTAGTTATGTTCATCAGACCGTGACTGTAAGTATTAGTAGCCTAGCTAGCCGTTGGTGGGGTTAGCGGCATTGTGTTCACCCGCCGTAGTAAGTATGTAATAATCCTGCTGCGAACTCGTAGGATTAATAGGACGATAGACGGTAAGCATAGGATTAGCGGTGGGGTGTTACAAAAACTAGCTAAGAATAGGTAGTGTTTTGTCCGTTTTCGCCATTTAAATGTTTAGTTGTCCTTTAGGTTTCTTTCCTATATTTTCGGTAATGGTAGATGTGAACAAGAGCTAAGTTAGGTAAGTGTTTTCTTTTAGCAATTTAAATGTTGATTGTCTTTGGTTTCTTCCTAATATTTTCGGTAATGGTATATGTAGATAGGCCACTGATTTTAATTGATTTAAGACAAGAGAACATGGCTAGATAGGTAGGTATCTTAGTTGAATTTTTATAAGGCAATTTAAGACCTTATTTCCTTGTTAAATATCGGCACATATGATCTGTATAAGACAATGGATTTTTGTTGTATTAGGCAATGGATTATGTTTAGTTTAGGTAGTTGTCTTTCTTGACTACTTTTGTAGCAATCAATCCCCTTCTTTACTGATCACAATCGGCTGCCACAAGGTGGGTAACATGGGTTGTTTTTGTTTGATTCTTGCAACTTTACATTATTGTAGTCTAGCATTACTTTTCGTGTATTAAATTCTTATAACTTTTATTTAACTAATCTTTCTTGATTCATTGCAGGTCATACAGTAGATGAAGGGTTTATTTGACTGCACTACTTAATACATTATCACATGGTATGTGATAAGATGATTCAGCATCCATAAGCAAAATTTTCAAGTTTAACTAGCCCAAAAATGACCCTAAATGGTGCATGTAATGGGGATCAAATGGATTAATTTTTGAATTAATTCCTGTCACATTATATTGTACTAAGACCATACTAATATGGGTAATAGGTTCCAGCATTTATTTGGTACATTTATATGATGGTAAAAGATGAAAGTTTTAAGGTAAAAATGCTGATTTTAGGTACCTTTTTATGCTAAAATCGCCCCCACTTGTACCATGAATTTAGTACTGGAATTAATTGATTTAGATGGTCAATTTATCCCCTTTTAAGATTATTACTCGTGGCTCCTCAAAAACTTCAAGGAAATTGCGTAAAACACATTTTGTGACACCTAAAGGTGCGTTTTTGTGCATTAAGGATATTTCTAGGAAACAATTAGTTGCTATGAGTTCCAAGTGTTTATTGACATTTTTTATAGTCAATAATAATATATTAAGGTGTTACATTGAGTTACATGGGGTTATATCAACTCATAACTCAATTTTTGGGCCACTGGACACTCCTAGGGCAAAAAGGAGCGTTAAACAATTTCCCCGAGCACTTTGCTTATTTTTGAAAAAGTAGCTCAAGTACTCACTTTAGAATGTTGAATAATGGTGTTAGGAACTATAAGAATAATTTATATTGGAGTTTGTGCCACTTCGGTACCTCTCCGGGGCACTCCCGGGGGTTTATGGGGCCCTCATCGGGAACCTCCGAGCACTTTCTCTTTAACTGAGAATTTGTCTTGAGAACTTCATCTTAAATGTTCATTAAAGTGTTATTGTGCACTTATAATGAAGTGCAATGCTTTATATTATTTTATAAGGTATTTCCGGGACTTTCAGGCCTTAAGGGGCCCTTAAGGGAACTCCCGGGCATATTGTATTTTCACTCAGTTCTAACTGAGGACATGTGTTTTAAAGGTCATAAAATGATCCTTGTTTAACTTCGTAGGAGTTTTATAGCTTATATAACTTGTTTAGCTTAAGGTCGGGCTTTAACACACGTTTTTGACCTTAAGGAGTTTAGGTGCGTTTTAACGCCCAAGTGTTTATATACATTCTTAGGGTTAAATAATCCCCTAAATAATACTTATTTATCATTATATAAATTTAAATGTCAGGGGTATTTCAGTACCTCGAGTACTGCCTAGTGAGGCAATGAAATGAGAAGCACCACGGAGATAACTCTCCTGACCGGGAAGACCCAATGTGGATGCTATGAGAATTATGTTAAATGTAGAAAATAAGACTTTGTGTTGTGATGAATTGTTTAGGACCGGGGGTCCTGGTAATGACGTAATGTCTACCATACAAGTATGAGATTAATATTAAACTGAGGTTGTGGAGATAATTCCCGTAGGACTAATGGGGCTAGCTTGCTATAAGCAAAGCAACCCTGTCCTACATCCAGGAAAGCACTGATAAGTGCGCTTGGGGGGAAGGAAGTGGAAACAACGGGTAAAGATTAGTTTATGAGATATGTAACATACGGAATGGATGACCTTTTCGAAGTCTCACCCGAAGGGAGTAACTCTAACCCATGCAACACTGAAGGTTCAAGATGGCCCGACGTGCATGAGGAGAGATCATGAGAGTTGTAGAAATAAGAACTCGCTAAGTTGCTACCATGCAAGGTCTCAAAAGGGAAGTAAGACCTTACTACCACGGTAAACTTGTGGGAACGGGTGTGGGAATGAGACTGTATTAATTTGAATAAGAACTTCTCAACAGGAGTGGAAACCCGATTAGGGAAAGCACTGACACACAGGAAGACCCGATTGGAATAGCACTGCACTGACACACAATGACCGGTGGCTCAGTCTGCATGGCCACTTGCCACAGCAAGTGCCACACTAACAAAGTACTAAATTTCAACCTGCCTTGTGCACTTGCTACACCAAGTGCAGAGATGGTAAACCATCCCTAAAGGACCGAGTAGTCCAGGTGGTTACCAATAAACACTAAACTTTCATGTTAGTCCATAATGCAATGAAGCAGGACATAGCCTTCTTAAAGGCAGGGTTACGAAACCCTTGGGTTGGAGGTCGATAAAACCTCGGGAAGACCTAGCCGATCTGACCATTAAACCTGAAAGAATACACCATTAAGTAGAGTGTGAAAAGGGAGTAAATGAGAACAACGGTAATTAGTGCCTATAAGCCTATCCCCAGTGCCGGTATGGACATTAAACGTCGAGTAATACCGGTGGGGAGTGTCGAGTCTTCAGGACCAGCATAACCATATTTAGGGAGTGTGCGACACTTGTGGTTAAACCACTACCATTGAACATTGCTAGAGGGCAAGAAGTGAGCTATACGAGTCAAGACTTTAATTAAAACCTATCCGACTGAGTGAAAGAAAAGAATAGACAAGTGTCGTTATGGCAAGCTATTTGGGAGTTGTAAGAAAACAATAGGCAGATGCGAACATGCAATGAAGGGGCCGATGTTATGGCCGCACGACACACACCGGGGGTGTTGTGAATCCATTATGTTGCTAAATGCCCGTACGGAGGGCAGTGGATATTAACTGAACAGTGAATTTGCCTGAGGACAGAAGATACCGTTATTGAAGAGGATGGAGGAAATACGAGTTGAATAAAGAGTTAGGACGACACAATGGAGAACGATGATCAGCAGAACCCACTAAGTTGTGGGTACCCAATTGTAAACCTTGGGAGAAAGTATTAGAACCAACTAGGATTAAATTAAATACAAAGACCAACAATCATTTAACTATCAGAATAAGCACTAAGCCTGAATATCGTATGGCATAGGCCTACGGAACGATACCTTTAGTACCACCAGAATGACCCAAATCTAGGAGAGCAAAGGTGATGAATCACAAACACTGATTGATATCAGACTAATGAGGGACTACCAAGGGCGGGGAAAACACGAGGTGTAAACCTTATCGTGGAGTCCAGACTACACCTGGGGGTGTAACCCAATGAATTGGGTGGAGTTCGAGGACTGAAATCCATATCTAAACAGCATCAATATCCTAGGAGTGAACGGGGAAGATGTAGTAAACAAATACCAATCCCCACTCATATATATCAGATGACGAGCATGTGAAAACCAATATTAGGGCGCTAGGTCGCAAAAACCTATCTTAGAGAAGGTAATGAATATACATAATAATAAAAGAATCCAGAGAACCTAGAGAACCCTCTAGGGCCATTCTAACACTTAAGGTTAAGAATTGGCAGCTTAGTTACTCCAACATAAATTACCGGGACTAAGAGTGTGATAACCACTGGGTATGAACACTACGAGTGCACTAAACGAGACATGGGACGACCACACTCCTAGGAGCTTGTGGGCCTGACGAAACTTACTTTAAGTTAGTTGGGTAAGTAGTAATGTATCAGTATGGTACCCCATGTATGTAAACGAGTAGTGTAGGAACCCATAAGGTAATCAACTTGGTGTCTAAGTCAGTGAATGGAATCCTGACTAGGTAAACCATGAATTGACAAGAGAGATCTCAGTCAAACCAACAAGGTTGGGGAAATCAAGAATAGCTTGATAGTAAATGACAGAAGGTCACAACTCCATAGTGGATAAGTTAGAACACGAGTTTTGGAGATTTTCGTAAACAAGGGAGCCAAGACCAATTTAATGGCAAGGGCAAGGAGGACCCATAAATGAGAAGATGAAGTGTGGTACCTTTGGAAATGGTATGAGAGAAACCTTTGTAATATCATAGATGCTACCCAAAAGGGGGGCACAGAAAAGAGTCATATGTGGTGAGGGCACGACGATAAGGTCACATTGAATAAAAATAACCACATGCTCAAGCCCTAAAACGTTAGTACGTTAGTACCAATTAGGGTTGAACGGAAAATGAATGCCAAGTTAAAACCCACAGTAGTATTGTATGTTTACAATAGACGAAGGGCAAAGGCGAGCATTATAGGAGATACTCTAAGCTGGAGATTAGATACTCCATGCGAACCGTAATAGCGGATAACCGTCTAATCGACTGGTATATGGTGCACAACAAAGCGACCATTATAATGGTTGTTAACCAATTATGTTGGTGAGAAGTAGAACGAGGAAGATCAGATAAACCAATGGATTCCCCTAATAGAGAGTAGGGATGAATTGTATGTGTGTAGTCAAATACCAGCACACGAGGGATACGAGTTCACACCAATAAAAGAGGACCTACAAGGTACCTAAGGAACGAACTCATCCCAGAGAGAAATAACTTGGAGTCATGAGGCGCCAGTTAGTTGTGCATATCAGATTCGTCTTGACATTTTAGAGACAACTACTACAAGCACTAGGTGCTAGAGCATAGCTCGACAACCCTTACACCGAAGGTTAGTCCGGTAGGGTGGCATGAACTCTTGGGAATATACCATGAGCATGTATAGAATTCAGAAAGACTGAATAGGATAGCTAGTCGAAATAATAAGCGCGTGTGACAAACGATACCACGCAGCGAAATAATTTTCCTCCATTCCCATAATTATGGAAGACCGTGTAGAAAACACCTTCACGTGGAGTTGAAACCGGCATGAAACTACTACTTAAACGGTAAACTAGCCTAGAGGTAGTTAGGGGTACTGCTTACGGAGCAAGTGGACCCATATTGCTTAAATTTGAAATACCTAGTAGGTTGGGAAAATAATGATGTGTTTACATCTCCCGATCTAGCCGTATATGAATATACATACACCTAACCGAGATAGGTAGTATAGCCAGAATGGCTAAAGCCCGACCCTAGAAAAGGAGTAATGTAATATGTAGCACACTAGTGCACGAATATTCCACATGAGTGGAACATCTTGAACTTATTACTTCAAGATGATATATTCGTAGATTATGTGGGCGTAATCCCTTTTAAGGGGGTAGAGCGATTTCGCGCGTTTAAAATATACCGTACGTAGGAGTACGTAGCGCATGGTACACATGCTGCAAAGGATTATTGTACATAGAGTACAAGTCTTATGATTGTATTATATTACTTGATATAATATTGTGATGTACTATATGTATGAACATATATATATTTTTGGTTCGCATTAGTTATGGCGAATAGGGAAGTGAGAACAGATAGAGTGTTCTTACCCTAGTTCCGACTATTTACGCAAACGTTGTGAACATTAAACACATAAACACCTAGCTTGTTAGCTCCGGTTTGAGAATTCAAGTAGGTCTATCTTGTAACTCCGATGAGAGATTTCAAATAGAAGGAGTAGAAAGCTCCGTGCTATATGATTTGTGACTCGGTATGAAACCGATTATTGAAATGCGATGAGTGAATCGGCATGAGACCGATGTGTAACCTACTGGAGGTAAAACCTCTAGGAGATTGTATGAATAATTATAAGTCGAGAGAACTTGGTTCATGGTTAGGATACATGATCCTATATGCCAATGACCTAGATTAATTACAATAGTTGACTTGTGTACTATAGAACACAAGGTGGCAAATATCAAGAGGAAATAAGATTAGAAATGAATAAATAAGTAGTTAATTAAAATTGACGTGGGAAGTTGAACTTGATCCTGGTCCGATAAAGGGAAACCGAACACAAATTGAGGTGAGAGATAGTTGACGCTGACCACGTCAGGGTTGAATGACTCTCGAAACTTCCTACAAGTGGACACAGATATGAATACAAATTGGAAATTAGGGCGTCACTCAAGAGCCGTGGATCGTAGAGTCCTTCGTCATTAGACCGGTGTGTCTACGAGTGACATCACCCAAAGAGCCGTGGACCACAGAGCCCTTTGTCTTTAGACCGGTGTGTCTGCGGGGGTGATTAAGGAAAATTAGGTGATACTATCCGAGGAGCCATGGACTGTAGTGCCCTTCGTTATTAAACCGGTGTGTCCACGGGTAGTAGATGTTGGTTAGCATGGGGTTGGGGATTGTCAAGTCCTGGTCTTTAAGACTGCTTCCCCGTGATTTGCCATGGTTAAAATATGTGCACACATACATGCAGAGTGATGTGTGAGTATCCTCGCGAGATACTAACATGTAGATAGGGATGCGTGGAGTATCCTCTTTGCAAAACACCTTTGAGTACTCTGCTTAGCTTAGCTTTGCACCTTGTCTAGTGCTGTGTATGAATGAGTTTTGCACCTTGTCTAGTGTTGTCTATGAATGAGTTTTGCACCTTGTCTAGTGCTGTGTATGAATGAGTTTTGCACCTTGTTTAGTGCTATTTATGAATGAATTTGTCATGATTATTGACTATATGAAATGAGATTAATGTTGTATCAAATATGATACATATAGACTAGGTCTGAACGTAGTGGGATGTACTCCCTAGTGATGATCTGTTTGTGATTACTTAGTGGAACTGGATTCCTTAGGTGAACTGATTATGAATAAGGACTTCGGGACGAAGCCTTTTAAGGGGGGTAGATTGAAATACCCCTAACCTTAAAACTTAATTAAATGACCTATTAATGATCTAAGAAGGTTAATAATCATCTTAATACCATTGGGGAACAATCTAAGATCTCAACAAGGCAAAACCATGCCTTAAGATCGGTAAAGCCAAAAATGTGCTTTAAGAAACCATAGAGATTGTATGACCTCAATTAGGATCCAAAGTGGATTCCTAAGTATTATAATTAAGTAATGAACACTATTCTCAAAGGAAACCAAGCTCAAAACCATGTTCTAACACAAATTGTGCTTTAAAACTCCTTAAAGCACGTTTTTGAGAAAATTGACTTTCTGAGTGGGTTTTGAGTGGTGTTAGGCATTGTATTTGACCTTGTTATACTAAGGTACTATAATGAACCACATTAGGAGGTCTAATTCCAATATTTTCAAAAAAATCACAAATATGGCATTCATTTGTGAATAATAACCGAAATAGTGTATTTTTAAGTAATGTTGACCAAGTCTAGTCAATGGTCAAGACTTGACCCATATTTATCCAAAGGAGGGCGGCAGCATTGATGGGGGAGGACAGCACACCGTGCTTTAATCAAAATATCTTGCCAATTTAGTGAATCATCACTTTACTATTCCATTTCTTACTTTCCTTTCATTTAAACACCAAATCAGCCTTTCTCTTTCCTCCCACCCCTTTCCAAACGTTGGTTCAAACCAGACCTCCATTACTTCATTATTTTATCTAGGAAGCAGCCAACTTCAAAGAGCAACTCCCATGGCATAAGGTAAACATTCAAAACATGTTATATGTCATTTTCTTCATCTTTTCTTCCTCTTTCCATTAAGCTAACTTCCAAGCACTTCCATCCACTCATCTAGAACGAGTTGGTGATCAAAGGAAAGGGGAATCTCTGCTAAAACTCAATATTCAAGGGGGAAGCAAGCTTAAGACCTAATTAAGGTAAAAATGTGCTTTAAGCACCTAAACCTTTGTCTTCTTCATTTATGGTTGGAAACCTGAGTTTATTTGGCTTATTTTGCTCTCCTTTACATGATGTTTCAGTTGGTATATCAAGAGCATCAATTCCTAGCCTAATCCATGCCAAAAACACCATTTTGGCATTTTAAACAAGGTAAAACCTAGCCTTCTCCTATTCTGATCATTGGCAATTATATAGCCTGGTTAAATATTGTTTTGACACCTTCATTCTGTTGGAAAATAGGGGCGTGATCAGCTTGATAAGCCTTGGAATTTCAAGGTATACATCTAGCTTATTAATGGTTTAAATTGTTCCTATGGTTGGTTCAGTTTTCAGAACCTAACTATATCATTCCTTGCTGTATAAACATGTTTGGAAGCTGTCTAAAACATCTCCCAACCTGCCGTGGCCAAACAACCCCTTATGAGCTCATAAAATCAAGGTATAACATTATATTACAATGTTTTTAATACCTTAAGAGCTTATATAAATGTGCCATGAGTGAACATATCTAATGGTCATTTTTAGCTTCAAAAATGACTAGGAACTGTTATAAAACCTTGGATAAATTAATTAAGTGATTAATTAACATAATTGTCAAATTTAAGACATTATGCGGAAGTTTAGTAATTTATAAATAATTCTATGTGAGGGCCGAGAGTTTATAATGTTTTAGTGACATTTAAATGTAATTTTATGTTATAAAGCAAGGTTGTAATAAGGCCATGTTATTTAGGCCATTTTATTTAAGTTTAAAAGCTTATTTAATTTAATTTATGCATTTAGCATAAGGTTTGGGGTTAAACCGATAATTACTAAAACTATACAAAGCCGTGGGCTATTTTAGGAGAAATATGGGGTTTAAAATGAATTTAAATTAAATTATAACATTTTATAAAGTTTTGTGTCAAAATTGTAATTATAGGAAAGTATGGGGTATATATTGTCATTACCGAGAGTTTGGGCTCAAATTGGAATTTAGAAATCAAGGTTGACTATATAGGAGATTTTGACCAAATTGGGAATTTATTGAATTAAATACTAGCTTATAATAAGCTAGGTATTAAATTGTAAAAGATTTATAAGTATTGGGGTGAGAATGTAATTTCCGAAACTTAAGGTACCAAATGGGGTTTACAACAGACCTTGGCTTATTAGGAATCTTTAGGATTTTATTTGGTTAAATTTGGAGTTAATATGGATTATATAAGTATAATATATGATATTTTATATCATTGTTACATATAGGTAACATATGTGGTGAAAACCATAAATATTGAAAGTATAAGGTTAGGAATGATGTTTATAACCTTTTGGTATAGTTTGGTAATTTTTGGAATTATATATGAGGTTTTATTAAGATATATGTATAATATATAGTTTTAATGACATTAGAAACTGTATGTTATAAAATGGGGTTATTTGGGGAATATGGAAAGTTAAAGGGTTGGTAATTAATTTAGAACAGACCTAGGGTCTGTTCGGTTAATTTGAGGATTTATAACCATAAGTTATAATTATATTAAGGTTTAAGGATTATATATAAGGTATATATTATAAGTGTAACAATGAAATATAATTTGGGGTTGTTTTGTAAATTCTGGAAGTATGGGGAAATTAAATAAAAACTGAGAATACTATGGTATGTTTAGTATTTTGTAACAACTTATAACTATAGGTTATAATTTTTTAATGACATAAATGTCATAATATATGTATATAACTATAATATAACATTATATTAAATAAGTGGTGGATTTTGTAAATATTAGAGAACAAGGGTGCTGTTCGGAAATAATGGGAATTTTAGAATAAAAATTTATAATATGGTTTTCAATGTTATAAAGGTTATAACATTTATAATATAAGAAATATTCATTAAAAGAGAATGAATATATTATAAAGATTTACCATATAATAAATGGTCCCATAATACATATATAAATAAATATATGTTATGGAGTGAAAAATACAATATGGTTCAAATAAACATATAGTATCATAATTAAAATGATATAGAGTAAGAAGAAAATAATTATAAACATTGGATAAGGAAATTCTAATGTTATGTTGTTCATGAAATACTAAGGAGTTATATACTTCAAGGTATTTTCAAATGCGAATTATACAACATTACACTTGGAAAAACTAACCTTAGGAAAATAAATACTAATGTGAGATGTATAATATATGATTAAGATTATACATGCAATATAGTGATAAACTATGTAATATACAAATGTGTATTAAATTACATGCGATAACAAACGCTTAAAGTTAAGTATATTAATATACACGACTTAACCACGCACGTAATATAGCGTTTTTCCTAATCCCGAGTTAAACCGAAAACCCGACAAACGTTATTAGTTAGCAACGGGAATAAACCGGGATGGATTAGTAACAGTACGGAGTGCCGTAGTATATTGTTAGTATGAGATGCTGATGCATATTATAGATTGTTAGAGGCGTCTCGAGGATTGCCAGAGAATTTAGCTGATTCATACTCCACAGTCTTATAATCCCGATGCACGGTACGTTATTATGTGGCTTGATTGTCTCTGAGGATTTCCTCAGTTTAGACATTGTGTGTTGTGTTAAGATTGAATGTCTGTTTGCGTGAATTAATATGCTTGAGTTGTGTATTAATGCTGCCTTGTTATTATTATTGTTGCACGATAACGGTACTGTTCGTATATAAGAACATATTATAAAACGAACTAGCGGCAATGATGCTATCTTATATGTGTAATATGAGGAACGTAACTAAAACGTTGTAGCACTAGGATAATAAGATATATAAATATTTACATTATCCCAGGCTTATATACGGAGCATTAGCCTTTTTAACGTTGTTCTCGTATCTAACACTGGATCCCGAGTTGACATACTCAGGATTGGACTAACGACCTTAGTCTGCTGTGTTAGGAAAGTAGTAAAACGATGCGATGGTATAGATAAGTTAATCAAGAGGATGTGGCTCTTGCTGTGAATTATGATCAATTAACGATATTAGGATGCCGTGTGGGTATCTGTAAGTATCCAGATAAATTTCCAATGGACTACTGATGGTTCGTCGGTCGGAGACTCTACCGCTGGAGTGGCTACTGCCGTGGGTGACCCGCCATAAGAGATGGGTAACTTAGAGACACATCGCATTAACAAGACGTTGTCATTAGGCAAGACTGAACAATTACGAACAACTATTAGCTCGTACAGTAGGCGAACATTATTTGGGCTCGTATGCCAAAGACGGGAATTTATACTTGTTTATAATCCTCGTTGTTTTTCGTCTTGTTGTTCATTGGTTATGCGATGTGGTTATGTGATGTATGTTGGTGGATTTGTTGAATGAGTCGTTGTACTTATAAGTGTGTTGCGAATTGGTTTAATTGAGTCCTTGTACTTATATCTATTTTGTGAACTGTTTGAGTCGAGTCGCTGTAATCGTGTGTGGATTATTGTGGATTGATTGGTCGAGTGAGTCACCGTACTCAATTATGAACTATTAAGTGTTTGGTGGAGTGGAGTCTTCGTACTCATACAGGCGTGTAATACTTTCAGTTGGTTTATTGCGATGTGATGTGTGAAGTCGGGGGCTTGTTGCTATTTGAGTTTACTGCAATATATTGTTGCTTTACAGTTTTGATGTTAAACTACTTGCATGAAAATGAATTGCATGCTCTCGACGAATTAACTGAGGGTCTGAGGGGGCATGACAGTTATGTAGTAACATACTCAGCAGGGGCTGATTCCATACCACAAACAAACATTTTGTAGGTATGCAGCTTCCGGTGTCGACAGAGAGCGGGATGCGCTGGGTAGTTTAGTCACAGTTGTTTAAATATGCACTGTTGTATTTTGATACGAACATAGAAACGTGTATAGGATTAGGGTACTTAGAATGCTCACTATGATTGTATTTTATATTGGAACGGAAGGTTAGAGCTATCTCTTGTTGTCACTGTGGGAAACTGTTTCGTATTTATAACTATATCAGTAAGCACGTTATTACTCGTATGGCGAGTGAGAATGGTGACACCAGTAGTTCAATTGTTTAGATTACCGCTGCGATTACAATGTTAAGTAAGACGATTAGGAGCCGATTAGAGTAGGGGTGTTACAAACTAACACTTCATCTTTAAGACTTTCTACTAACTGGAACTTGGGGGAGTGAGGAATCCGGGACTGACTCCGGTCATGCATGTTAAGGAAAAAGGGGGTCGGTATCTGAATCAGATCCGACTTCCGCTTGAGGACTTGTCTTCGGACTTGTGGCCTAGAGTCGAATGTCGACTCAGCCATCTCGGGCGGGCTATGGTTCAAGGTGGGAGGCAGATTAAGATGGTGCGGTAGGATCCCCCAAATCCTAAATTTAAGATAAGTGTTTATTCAACCAATGGAGTTAATAACTCATTGGCTAGGGTTGCTTTTGACCTGACAAAAATAAAATTGAGATAAGATACATCCATTTCTATTTAAAGAATGGTTTGTATATTGAGATTGAGATACGGATTAAGATTGAGGTAAGATAAGGATGGATTGAGACTAAGAGAAAACATAACGTGATGAGTTTAATGATAGACTCACTTATTAAGGAAACGCTTTAAGTCGTTCATCGTGTGTGAATTATGTTTATTCATATGTGGCTTGTTGTTTATTTCACTTCTATTTATGTTGTGTATCTAATCAACTTCATGCTATTGACAATTAGTCGCCGTAGCCCCCGTTAGCTTGGGGGCTATAAGAGAATCGTACCAGCAAAGGTGCTGACCCCTCGGGGGCGATTGTTTACATTTTGCAGGTAAGCGCCCTATGAAGACTCATCCTGAAGTAGGGGCGGTTAGACTTAGGACGGGTTTACTTTTGAGTACGGGATGCGCATGTGCACCCGTCTGTTAATATTAGAACTTGTGGAGGATCATGTTGGTTGTTGAGAAACTTGGAAACTCGGTTGGTATGTATTTTGGTTAGGCGGTTGTAAGTATCAAAGTTTGGTTATTTTTGGCGATTCAGACCGTAGCAAGGTCCTGGTCTATATTAATTTCCGCTGCGATGTTATATATGTGTTGTTAAGTTTGCGATAACCACGATTGGATTAAGACGACGTGTTACAGTTTTACACCCACTAGGCTGCTATTGCGCTAGTAGTGCGGTCGCTTTTCGTTTTACACTTGCTAGACAGCTATTGCGCTACTAGTGCGGTCGCTTTACACCCGCTAGACAGCTATTGTGCTACTAGTGCGGTCACTTTTTCGTTTTACACCCCGCTAGGAAGCTATTGTGCTACTAGTGCGGTCGCTTTTTCATTTTACACCCTCAAGGCAGCTATTGCGCTACTAGTGTGGTCGCTTTTTCATTTTACACCCGCTAGGCAGCTGTTGTGCTACTAGTGCGGTTGCATTTTCGTTTTACACCCGCTAGACAGCTATTACGCTACTAGTGCGGTCGTTTTTCATTTTACACCCACTAGGCAGTTATTGTGCGACTAGTGCGGTCACTTTTTGTTTTACACCCGCTAGGCAGCTATGCGCTACTAGTGCGGTCGCATTCTTGTTTACACCCACTAGGCAGCTATTGTGTTACTAGTGCGATCGCATTTTTGTTTTACACCTGCTAGGCAGCTATTGCGCTACTAGTGCGGTCGCATTTTCATTTTAAACCCGCTAGGCAGCTATTGCGCTACTAGTGCGGTCGCATTTTTGTTTACACCCGCTAGTAGCTAGCTATAGTGCGGTCACACTTCGTTTTACACCCGCTAGCAGCTATTGCGCTACTAGTGCGCACTTTCGTTTACACCCGCTAGGCAGCTATTGCGTACTACTAGTTCGGTACACTCTTTTACACCGCTAGGTACATTGCGCTACTAGTGCGGTCCTACTTTCTTAGCATAATGCTAGGGAGCTGTGTGCTATCTGTGAGGTATTTCGCGCTATGCAGCTGAACCCGCTTGCGAAGCTATGTTGGTCGCTACTTTCGTCACACTGTAGCTAGGCAGTATTGCGTACCTGCAGTAGTTGCACTTTGACTTATGCTAGTGCTTTAGCATTCTGGTGGGGCAAGTATTATCTTGTCTCAAACTGTCATGTCAAGATTAAGTGCTACTGATGTCGTACAATTGGTATCGTACTATATGCTCAGTATCTGATAATTCTAGGCTCATTAAGACCTAGAGCTTAATGTCAAGAGGTCTCGAGTTGAGTTCGTCATAAGCCCTCATGCACCAAACCAAACATTTGTTCGTATTCAGATTTTGGTTCTAACACATCCAACCATTGCATTCAAGCCTGTCATAAGCCCTCACCCATTAAAACCTTTGCATTCTAAACTATTCACAAATATTTATGCATTCAATCTTTACGTCATTGACCGGTCACATACCCATCCTTTTACAATCATGGTTACCTTTCATAAACTGCGGTCAGAATTTTTGGCGCCTTTCAACCTTGATCAATTTCTGCAAGTATTCTCTTATAGACTTGAATCAAGGGGAGCCATCTATAGACACCAAAATTCTCACCCCATTAAAAGCAAAACTTAGATAAATAAAAAGAGGGTCGTCGCCTTTTTTTCAAACCTTGTTCATGTGCATACCAAAACGAAGCTGTCATTTTATGAGATTTTTTTAAATAAATTTTTCAAAGCACCTGTTTTCAAGCTTGTCCCTTTTTGTTATTTACTTTTCACCATCTTATTTCCAAAATATTTCATGTTAGTCAATTTTGTTTAACTCACTCATTTATTTTCCTATTCGTTTATTTTGGCTCATGCTACGTTGTTTTTACTTGTTTATTTTATCTCATTTCATTTCGTTGATACTTTTACTTGCATTTTATTTTTATTAGTACTTGTCTTTATTTTGTCTTTATTTTCATCATTTTATGTACATTTTTACTATTATGTTCCATACTAGCATATTTGGTTTTGACGCTGATTTGATTAAACTTCCTCTCATTTCATTTTATTTGGTTACTTGTTTATTCTATCATATTTACTGCTTCTTGTACATATTTAATTGATTTCCATATTTATTGCATCCGCTTGTATCTTTATCACCATTATGTTAGCACTACTTCATTATTTTCTGTACGTATTACTATCATTATTTGAACTTCATGATTGTTATTATTAGTATATATTTTGTTTATTTTATCTCTTTAGTGCATAAATATGTCTAATCCAGTTTCCATTTTTATTACACTAGTTTATATTTTCGACATCGTCATACTAGTACTATCTTATTTTCCATGTAGTTATCATTTCATTTATTTAATACTCTATATTTTCGTTTGTTTTATCCGCATTTCATTATTTCGCGACCCTTCCAAGAAATCAATTCATTTTTGTCTATAAAACCTCTTGTCTTACTCTACGTTTCCATTTGAAACACTAGTATTTTTAATGAAATCATTCAGCACGAGTTAGAGCTTTAGGATTGTTTGTTATGTTTTACATTGAGTTTTGTAGTTAGTGTAGTTGGTTAGCATGAGTATCAAGGATGTCAAACACCTTGCGTTAGACTCCGAATACAAGCAAGTCTAGAGTAGCTCTTTTATATTTTTGCTTCCTTAGTTCGAATCTCACCGAGACATTAATTTATTGTTACATAAATCCATCAACAATTAATAGCAGCCTAGTGGTATATAACTACTTCACATGACCTATGAGGTGGCAGGTTTGAATCCAGCCCTTGCCCCATTTTCTGTATGGCCGCCCCCATCAGATCCCAAGAAAAAATATCTCACACATTCTCTCCTTCCCAACTTCAAAAACCGTCGAACAACAAACATACCGCCACTACTCATTCTCTTCATTTTCTGCATACTCAACTGCTAATCAAGGAACGAGAATGCTTCCTCTCTGTACATTCTCTTCACATGGCTGGTAAACAAGAAGTATACAAGTCCAACCTTCTTCAGCCTCTTCACGTTGGTATTTTGTAACACCACTGACAGGTGAGCAAGAAACATACAACTCCCTCTTCATTCTCTTACAAATTTGCAATCCAAACTGGCATTGCAGAGACATACCTGCTCTACCTTCATCCTTATATTCTTCACGATAATATGCAACCAAGCCTGTAACACCCCAACCGCTAATCCTTTCATTATCCTCTAATCATTCCCATAATTACCTTACTCGCAGCGGAACACTTACTTACTCCCGGCGGGTGATACAACGCCGTTAGCCATCCAAGGCTAACAAGGCTACTACTACTTACCGTGTCGGTCTGACGATTAGAATAACCGAATACATACTACTTACTTTACAATACCAAATACTTACATTTGCTTACCGAGTATACCGAAATATATGAATTACATTCCAAGGCTGCTCCCTAAAATTAAGAGTTTATACATTCTCTCCTTACTATCCAATCATGAATTCATCATCCAAAAGGTGTACCACATGGTACACCGGCTACTCAAAAAGGCCTTAGCCGTGTACAACTCGGTACACCATCTAAACCTACTAACTATACCAAAAAGAACTACATCCTGTCCTTACACTACCATCACGCCTCGCGGGTACCTGTAGAATAAAACATTTCCCCTAGGGGGTCAGCTTACGCTGCATATGATAACCGCATACCCCGTGTACTAGCGAGGGTACGCCAACTAATTGGTCGAATACATGCGGTTCGTTTCATTCATACATACATACATGCTCATACTCAATACAATACAATTCCATACACAAATTTCACGTGGCATAAACACATTCAATACATGCAAGGAAGACACACAAGTCGTCCGTTCATACCTACCGAACACTCACCGCAATACGGGGATACACTTCCCCAATTCATACGAAGGTTGTTAGCTTCATTACACACCGGCTTAATAGGGTGTTCAATACTCTTTTACTCAAGGTCAATGACTTACAATAGTCAAGACCGATACACATACAATACTTACTTCTTACATACTTTACTCAAGTCAAGTCGGTATGACCTCCGGGCAGGGATTACTACATCCCACCACCGGGCTTTAGGGTGGCCCACTAATCCAGGATGCTACCCATTCAAGGGATTTGGTCCATGGAAAAGATTACAGCCAGGATTCGGATCCAACCTCTTGTGTTTCCTTATCCTCACGCGTGGCCGAAACTATATCGGACATCTACTCATTCCATTTACTCATTACTCATGTTAGGAGTTAGATTGTTAGGAATTAGTAGAAGTCAGTACTTCATTTCCATACATCCATACAATACACAAGTACACATTACTTACACATACTCTTCATTCCCATTCATACATTTCATGAATTATACAAACTAAATGTTCAAGAGATACAACAACAACAAAATAGTTCAAACACAGTTAAGTGCAATATAAGTCCGATTCGTGCATTTATCTTATTGCTGATCACATAAGCACACAAATCGGGGTAACCAAGTTAGGATAAAGGGCATGAAGAAATCATACCGTTTACCGTCGTATTCGTACTACCGGTTCCTTTGGAGCTCAACTACTTGATTCCTATACATACATGAAGTTGTATGATCAATGTTCTATTATTGATCCAACTTATTCCTTTCATTAATACTCCTAATGTGTAATTACTACTCATTCACATTCATACTTGATTATTAAACCCATTCCTTTCTCATTACCCCTTATTCTTATTTTCTTACTCATGTACTTATTTTCTTACCTTTACTACTTCATTTATAGTGTACCTCTACATATATATGCATATATGTATGTAGGCATATATATATATATATATATATATATATATATGATTAGTATATCATATTATAAAAATATATTTTATATTTTTATATTTTTTTTTGTTTTTGAATCGACCGACCTTGCAAGTCCGGTCCCCAAGGTCGGTCCAAGTCAGTAAGTTTTGATACAGCAAAATTCCAGGCTCGACCGACCTTGCAAGTCCGGTCGCAAGTCCAGTCCATTCCAGTAGCTTTCATTACGGGAACTTTTCTGGCCCGACCGAACTTGCAAGTCCGGTCGCAAGTCCGGTCCATTCCACAACGTTTCAGACAGGAAAATTTTCTGGTCCGGCCGAACTTGCAAGTCCGGTCGCAAGTCCGGTCCATTCCAGAAGGTCCCGTCTTTGTGATTCTGGGCTCGACCGACCTTGCAAGTCCGGTCGCAAGTCCGGTCTGGCCCAATACTTTGGTTTTAAAATCTGTTTTCAATTGATTTCTTTACCCATCGCTTCCCCAATCTTTACCAATACTTCCCTACACGTTTACCACTCATTTAAATGCTCTAATTCACCTTAATTCATCCTCCAAACTTATTACTCAATTTCTACTCAACTTATACAATTTTTCTTCATTTGATTTCTGCACTTGCAACAGTTTTTACTCTTCTAATGCTACAGATTTTTAAGCTCTCTTCTACCTCTCATTACTTCCTCAACTAAAGTCACTCCTAGCATTCTAAATACATTGTTTTACATCTAGCTTCATCCCATTAACGAGCTCCTTTCCAAATCTATTTCAAGACGCTAAACTACTCATTTTAACTCTCCAAATACACCTAGTTACTACCTAGGTTACTTCCTCCTCTAAAACACTTAAGTCCTCTCATTCCTACATAAAATTTGACATAATCTCCCCTATAATTCTTACTTTGCTCACACACTATTTCAGCTCACAAATTGCTCATTCACATACATGTTTATTCAATGCATTATACTCACCATTCAACTCCACTACAACACCATAAAATTCCTGCACATATACATATACCACCCATGGTTTTCCCAAGCTTTTAAGCATCATTTAAAAACTTCAAAACTGTTACAATATCATTCCTCATTATACTACAACATACTTACTACTCATTACACAATTCAGTACTCATTTTTACTACTTAAAACTGTTACAATACAATACAAAACTAGTTCAAGGTAAGAGCCTTTACCTTGTTCTTTCTAGTTTTCTTTCTTCCTTTCCCTTCTCTTCCTCTCTTCTCCTTTGTTCTCGGTTTTGAATGGAGTTCACACTCCAATTCTACAACCCATATCAATATACACAACTACTTAGAAACTATCCTTATCAACCTAGGGTTTATGCTTGTTTAAGGTCTAGAGTGAAGCATTACCTTCTAATGGATGAGTGGAGTGGTGGACAGCAACCAAGGCAAGATTCCAACACCCAAAATGGAGCCAAAATAGGCTAGAGAAAAAGACACCAACCAAGGGTTTAGTTGAATTTTCATTTTGCCAACAAGGGCTAGAAAAAGATAGGTTTTCAAGGATATTTTTACCTCAAAATGCCAAGGAGGTGAAGGTGCTTCTAATGGTGGTACTCAAGCTCCAAATGCAGCACACCCATGGAGATGAAGTTGGTTGTTTTCGATTTTTGTAAGGAGAAAGATGTTCTCCTTGGTGAGGGGATTTCAATGGTATAATTTTTGTTGAATTTGGACAAGGATTGAGCTTGGACAAGAGGAGAGAAGGAGAGAGTTGAGTGGGTTTCTTCAAATCACCATGGCCATCACATGAGGAAGAAGGAGAGGAGTAGAGAGGTGAGAGAAATCGTGAGAGAGGAGTGGGGATAGGAGAGAGAGGGTTATTTTTTGCTTTTACTTATTTGTTTGTTTTTTAGCAAATAAGAGGGGAATTAAGAGGGTGTGAGAGAGAGCTGGCCGCCCCCCTTACACACACACAATCAAATTTTGCTTTTTATTTGCAAAGTGGACACACTAACTTTGTTTATTTACTCTCTCAGCCCACAACTTCCCAGTTGTTACAGTTTTTACTAACCGGAACCCGTTTTCCGGAATTTTCTCGTTTAATTAATCTTATCGGTTCTGAAGCTTCTCAAATATTTATTAATAATTATTTAGTTGACCAAAATCATTACGAGTCTATTTGACTCGCTTAAAGTCGCGTTTTCCCGGTTTCCTCGAAAAACGCGCTTTAAGGTTCGTTTATGCTTTTAACCCATTTTAAAGGTCCGTTTTCTTCGGGATTTGTTCCCTCGTATTTATTTAAGTGTAATTAAGCCTTAAAAATTATGATTAGCCTAATTAATCACTATTTTAAATAACGGGGTATTTCAAAGCCACAAATACATGCTCTACTTTATTCTCTTCTCCTCCTGGTAATTTGCAACCCCTGGCTAAACAAAACACTCCAGCTCTACATCTCTTCTCTAAGCTTGGTCTTACAACCCATCTGGCAAACTCACCTTGACGTTCTTGCAACCCAAACAGGAGAAAAAGGAACACACCCTACAGCTCGAACGACTAGCTCTACACCTTCTTTCTTCTCTCCACTCTCTATTTTGCGCCTCCCTCGCCTCTTCCAATCGCTGGAGAACAAGGAACACAGAACGCTCTATAGCTCTGCACCTTTCTTGTTTCCTTGCAACCTGTAATTTCCAACCCATGCTGGCGAACAAGGAGAAGCCGTGCACGCCAACGGTTAGCTATGCATTTCTTCTTTCTCGCTGCTCACAATCAGCGAAGGGTCATTCCTTCTCATCCTCCTCAACGTGGTAATTTGCAACCAAGATGGCGAAGCAAGGAACGCACACGCTCCTCCCGTTCTCTTCACCATGGATGAGTTGAAGTGGCTCGAATCTGCCTCATAAACCTCCACGGTCAACCCAAGTTCAGATTCAGAACACGCTGGCAACCGACAAGCATTCGTAAAGTAACTGTTCTCTAGGTATTTCATTCTAAACTAAGTAAATGGCAAACCGCATCTGATGTGTATTCATATGGTGGAATTTTGTATGCTTTTTTATGGCCATATTCTCCGTTTTTTAAACTCCATTGCGCATCTATAGTTGTCAATAGTTGAACCGTTGTGAGCACATTCTCCTTGTTTGTCTTTGCCTGTTCATCAAACATGATTATTCATATTCACGTGGTTTTTATGCCTTTTGTGATTACCTATTGAAGTCAACAAGATATATCAAATCCGTCTGACCGAAAAAGGGATGTTGGTTTAGCTTAGTTTATCCCTACATATGCTCTCAGTTTCTTAGGTTTTCATAAAAAATAAGAGCGAAAGTGAATAAAAATGGATTAGCAACACATCGGATCCACATTTTGCTAGTTTTGTGTAGAATTACTGGGCAAAAATCAAGAATGGGGAAATAAAAATGGTATTTTAGATTCCTTTTACCGGTTAATAGTTAGGATTTAGCAATTTTGAGGTAGGGTCTTTAATCTGTTATTATTATTGTTTTCCTTTCTTTTATGACTTTGGTTTGGCCATGGAAAGATAAAAAAAAAAGAAAACGAAAACAGTAAAAACGTGATTACTTGTGCTTTGGGATTTCCTTTTAGTTGCCATTAATTCATTGATATTCACTTGTGCGCATTAGTTGTAAATATTCTAGCGGTTTTGGTTCATTTTGCATAGGATAAAGAATCTGATATCTAATTGTTTATATATGATCCCTTAATCAAGCTTTTGATTGGCCGTCTATCTTATATGTGTTTTGCAGCCCTTGTGAATCATCTAACGTTACATGTATATTGTATTAGAGCCTTGACTTAAAATAAAAACAAACAAACGAATAAGGGGAGATAGCGTTTAAGTTATGTCATCACGGCCGAATTAATTAGCAACTATGGTTTTAGTATGTTCAGAACTTTCATATTTGTCACTCACTTATCTTCAGTTTTTTTCTTTTGTATTATTTGTTTCCATTGTATGCTACATATCATAGATTGCTAGCTTGGTAATTGTTGGGCCCAACCCAATATAGAGGCCCAAGACATAGGAAGCCTTAATTAGCCCATAGGTCACCCTTTGTAGAAAAACTTTAGGTTAGGGTATCCTCCATGTCCTAGACACGGCCCATATGAGGAATACCTATTTTCTTAAATTTTCCAAACAATCCTTAATTTTCATAATAAAATTCAAAATCAATTAATAAATTAAAAAATCCAAAAACAAATCATCAAATCTTCAAAATATGTCATGAAATACCCTTAAAATTTAAATAATTAAATAATGGTAAATATATATTATTTAGGGGATTATTAAAACCCTAAGAGAGTATATAAACACTCAGGCGTTCAAAACGCACCTAAACTCCTTAAGGTCAAAAACGTGCGTTAAAGCCCGACCTTAAGCTAAACATGTTATATAAGCTATAAAACTCATATAAAGTTAACCAAGGATCATTATATGACCTTTAAAACACAAGTCCTCAGTTAGAACTGAGTAAAAAATACAGAATGCCCGGGAGTTCCTTTAAAGGCCCCTTAAGGCCTGAAAGTCCCGGAAATACCTTATTAAATAAAGTAAAGCATTACACCTTATTTTAATACATAATAGTACCTTAATGAACATTTAAGATGGAGTTCTCAAGATTAATTCTCAGTTTAAGACAAGTGCTCGGAGGTTCCCGATGAGGGCCCCATAAACCCACGAGAGTGCCTCGGAGAGGTACCGAAGTGGCACAAACCCCCAATATAAATATTCTAAGAGTTCCTATCATCAATATTCACCATTCTAAATAGAATGCTTGAGCCACTTCTTCAAAAATAAGCAAAGTGCTCGGACGAATATCTTAACGCACCTTTTTGCCCCGGGAGTGTTCAGTTAGCCCGGAAATTGAGTTACAAGTTGTTATAACCCCATATGACTCAATGCAACACCTTAAAATATTATTATTGACTAAAAAATGTCAATAAACACTTGGAACTCATAGCGACTAACTATTTTTCAGGAAATCCTTAAAGCACATAAACGCAGCTTCAGGTGTCACAAAAATGCGTTCTACGCAATTACCTTGAAGTTTTTGAGGAGCCACAAGGTTGATAATATTAAAAGGGATAAGTTGAACATCTAAATCAATTAATGCCAGTACTAAATTCATAGTAAAAGTGGGGGCGATTTTTAGATCAAAAAGGTACCTAAAATCAGCATTTTTACCTTAAAACTTTCATCTTTTACCATGATATAAATGTACCAATTAAATGCTGGAACCTATTACACATATTAGTATGATATTAGTACAATATAGTGCAACAAAAATCAAATGAAAAATCACTCCCATTTGACCACCATTTTGGGCGCCATTTATAGTCAATTTGGACTAGTTTTAACAAAAAAAATATGTCATATAATATGATGACTCATCCCTACCTATATTATTTGTTAATGTATCACATTGCAGTCAATTGGAGCCCTCACCCACCGTATGACCTGCAAGAGAATAGCAAGAAAACAATAAAGATTAGCTTAAATAAACATAATGAAATTAAATGCAAATCTAGTCACACTTTGACTAGGCAATTAACAAATTAAGCAAGTTGATATATGGGCATGTGATTGCCGATTGGAATCAGGTAGTGGGGAGCTTGATTGCCAATTAATTAACCTAATGAGACATGTACCTAACTTCCATAATTGTCTTGTTACAATTAACAAAACAAAAGTTCTCTTAGGATTCCAATTAGTCGTAAGACTACACGGGCTAGAAGCTGCCCACCTCCATTATGGCCGGTCACCTACAAAGAAGAAGACAAGATTAGTACAAATAATTAAGCTAAGTAAACATTAAACAATTACCTTGTCTTATCTCTTCTTTCAAATATTAAACTAATCTTTCATATATCCTCTTCACTCAGCCGAGAATGTGTCTCAATTAAGAGACTTTTGTAGTCAAATTCCTAAGTCAAATTAATTAGAAATAAGACATAAAGTATGGCCTTGAATCATACTAATAATTTCCAATTGCTTCCTTGCCTTTCTAGCCTTAATACATACGTGAGTCTTCATTCATTCCTTTGCCCACACCAACCGAATGGTAAGCCTTCTCTGCTCTCTCTTTCTTCTTCCTTTGCTATTTAATTCCTTAGAGCTTTAAGCTCCATTAATGGGTTCTAAGTTCTAACACCATTTTAATGTAATTTTCCTAGTTAATCTTTCAAGTCTTGAAGCAAGAAATCATCCTAGTAACTCCTACAATTTTCACCAAGCATAATTGTTCCAAGAGGTTCCTAAACTCAACACAACACAAGGAACAACAAGATCAAGTTAAGGTATTTTTATGTTGAAAATCCTAGTAAATTACCTTAAGCAATTTTCGAAATTTAAGAGCTTCTAAACCCATGTTCTCTTCATTATTTCATGAAGGAAACTTGGATCTACATCATCCCAAGGTGTACCAAAAATACCTTGTTAAATTCCTAAGGTAAACCCTTGCAAAATTACTACAAATATTATTTATAAATTCTTGTTAGAAGTCTAACAAATAGATCTCCTATATATGTACAAGGAGGCCGAAATTCCTTCATCAAAATATCATTTGGAGAGCTTGGAATTCTAGGAGAAATCAAGTACAAGAATTGTCTTGATTTAAGGAGTAAGTTAAATAATTAAGATTTATTAAGCTTAAGTTTGATTTAAGCTTCAAATTTTGGTATAAAAATTATGTATAACTTCTAAATATATTAAGGCCGAAAATACTATAGGTTATATTGTCTAGAAAATAATATAACATATAAGATAAGATTATTACCTTAAGGTATATTTTTGTGTCACAAAAATTAATTATGTCACACATATAATTAAACCGAATGGTCTAGGGGTTTAATGTACTATTTTGAGTTTATAATCATTCTAAGTCATTAGAATAATTTTTAAAAGTGTTATATGGCTTATATACATTTATATACATATTATAAAGTTTAAAACAAGTTTAAAAACCATAGGATAAAATACAATCAAAGCCGAGAATGAAATGTTACATTTGATGAATTTTTGAGATATATATAAGTGTATTAACTTATATTATAAATTTTGGGAATATTAAAAATAGCTACAAGTATTTAATGGCTAATTTAAAAAAAGTTAGGTGGCTAACATGTAAATTGTGAGAAGTGTAGTATATAAATAACAGTTGCCGAGAACATAAGGGGTTATTTGGCATAATTATGATATAATATAAGGTAGGAATTAATATTAAGAATTTTGGTGAATTTAAATAAGTGTTTAAGTGTTTAAATATCATTTTATAAAGTTTTGGGGCTATTTTGTAATTATTGGGAAGTTTAGAGTTTAATCGAGAAAATATATGATTTTATGGGTATATTAAAGTATTAACTATGAAATTAAGTCTTGGTCAAAGTGTTGACCAAAAACTTTGGATTAAAATGATTTATGACATAAAATATTAAGTTTATAAAAGTTTTGGGATGAATATGTAATTTATAAAAGTATATATGTAAAAATCGAATTGAATAGGGGCGGAAGTGTATTTTACAAAAATATAAGGGTCTTTTCGGTAATTAAGAAGGATTAAATGTTAAAACTATAGGTTATGAGATAATATGTAACATATGTAAAGTGTTAAGGGTTAAAATGTAAATATAAGGAATCTATTATATAAATACCGAAAGTAAATGTGGTCGAATTGTAAATTATAAAGATTAGAATATTTATTTGGTAATTACCGAAATGATTAAGGGGTTAATTAATAAATTATAAAAGTTATATGATTACTTGGTAATCTATAAAAGTTGTTTGGTACAAAATATAAATACCGAATTATTGTGGTTGGTTTTGTAATTTAATGAAGAAAGGAATTAAGATTAAGCAATATAATGCATTATGGTATATTGTGGAGTATAATATAAAGTTTGTAAAATAAAGGTGGTTATAACATAAATAACCAATGATATGGTATAAAGAATAAGTGGAAATAATTAAGAGTATATAATTAATGAGATAAGGATATACCGTATAATGGAAATTCATTATCACATGTGAACTCCACATAAAATAATGAACTATTAGATTATCTAGAACCACTGTTAAAATAACAGGGGAAGATAAAGAACATACAGAGTTAGTATACAATGAGAATAAGCTCTACAGTAACTGTGTTGTAATATTTAGTGGACAGTCATATTAACAATACCCGTTGTTACATGTATAAACAACAGCGTACGAGAAAGAATTACTAGTGCGCGAATTGTCAAGCTAGCTGATATCCTGGTGAACGGTATGTTAATTGTGTGGTCTGAATGTCCTAAGGATTTTCCTAAGGTCCAGACATTATGTGTTTAATTGATTAAGAGCGTTATCTATGACTTTATGTATATGATATTGTATACTGTATTGCTCAACACTGTGCGATTTAATTATACGCGAGCGTCTTATGACTGGAAGTTTATACATCTAAACTGGAACAAGACTAACAGATCTTTAGGTATTATTAAACCTAACTGATGGTCAACTGTTATAGTCTTAATTCAAGTATTGGTTATTGTACCACTGACTAAAGGGCTAACTTAGAAAGAGAGGAATCTAGACTGTTTTGACTTTCTGGTTGCGCATCGTGATCACTACGTGAGACTTCAATGGGGAGTCACTCAAGGAAATCCATCAGCCACATTCGGGGATGGCGGAGTGCACTGCCGTTGGTGCACAGGTTCGACCGGATCGGTCAAGTTTTATCCAGGGCCATAAGGTCAGCTGGTAACGGTTCCTTTGGAACCCAGGGGACACACTGTCCATTATTGAATTATTAAGGGTTGTCTTGACATGACGCCTGAGGTGGAATTAATTGAAAAAGTTAAGTGGTTGGTTCAAGGGATAAGGGTCATGTGACCTACTAACAAGTACAGTTAATTAATACGCGTGACTTGTTTGTTATTGTTTGGAAATATTGGTGTTGATTATCTGGTTGTTGTTTATTATGCACTGATGTTGCAGGTGAACTGTTATGTGATTGCTTAATGTTTTGCAGTTATTACTGTTGCTATTGTAAACCGGTATTTTATGTAATGAATCTAATATCAAGATGGCTAAAACGACTTAAGGAATCTGGATGACTTAGGACTACATTTAGCATACCAGCATTTCGATTGCTGAGCCTTTCAATGGGAAAAACATTTCAGGTTACTGAAGAGGACACAAGCCGGAGTGCGGGGAACAGGGTAGCTGCTATGTTTTAATAACATTTTCTAGATTTAATATGTACTGTATTTTGGGATTGTTGTACTTAATTAGTTGCTTATTTAGTTTTGGATTTGGTCTGTAATAATTAGAGTGCTTAGTATCGGTTCATCACAGCGAGAGGAGTATATTAGTTGGAAAGAGTAAGGATGCCTTATTACTCACAAGGGTGAGTAACGGCGTGTAACAACAAGGTTAGATAGTTTTATTTTCCGCTGCAACTTGCGACGTTTATTACAGGTTTAGGAATAGGGGTGTTACAAAAGTGGTATCAGAGCGGAGTACCGCTCTGATGAAGGATACTGAGTCAAAAACAATGAGCATAGGAATATTGGGATAACGGGAAACGTCTGCGAGGACTCGTGACTTAGAAAGAAAAACCCTAGGGACATTTTATTTGCTAGTAATTAGCTTTATTATATGTTTATGATTGTGTGTGTATTACGGTGTAGCACCGAGTAGTAATAATAGTGTACTATACTATAGATGTCTGGAGTTGGAAGACCACGTGGAGGCGGCCGAGGAAGACGAGGTGGAGCAGCTCCAGCAGATGTCCCGGAAATACCAGGCCTAGCAGAGGCCATGGCAGCCTTCGCCACACAACTAGGAGCTCAAGTTGCGGGAGCCATACCCCCCGCCCCCCGCCGCAGCCCAGGGAGACCAATTGGTTGAAGAGCATTGCTGACGCAAGAGTACCGACTTACCTAGGGGAACCAGACCCCGCCGCACTGGAGAAGTTTGTCGTAGAACACCAGAAAGCTTTCAGGGCCGTCAGAGTTTCAGAGGACCAGAAGGTTGACATCGCCGCATACAACTTGAAGGATGCAGCTGATACTTGGTGGCGGTCTGTGGAGGGCCACCATAGAGCTACACCGGACTTCGGATGGACAACATTTGTGGAGGTATTGCGAGAGAAATACTACCCCGAGCACTTGAAACAAAGGAAGATGCAAGAGTTTGAGACTTAATACAGGGGAGCCAAACAGTCGACCAGTACTATGCACGATTTATCAGCCTGCTTGATTACATTCCAGGGGTCGACTACTCCGACGTCGTGAAGATTCAGAAATTCAGGGGAGGTCTACAATTTCTTATTCAGAGTGCCATGGGAGCAATACGCTTTACTACCATCCAAGAGTGCTATGACGCAGCATTAACAACTGAATTAATGCTACAGTCCAGGGAGGAAGCCCAGGGAAAGAAGAGGAAGAACACTAAGGGAGATGATGGGGGAGCCACATCTGGCGGATTCTACAAGAAGGGGAAGTAAGAAACCTTACTTGAGGAGAAGTACCTATATATTTCCTACACTTAGTTTGGTCACTAATTTAAATCTGCAACAGGATATTCTTTGACAAGAAGTAGGGGCGTAAGGATTTCCATGGTCAGAAGACGAAGGAGCAGGTCCCTCGTCAGACCGGGCCAGCATATTGCACAGGTGATAAGCCTCAGACTTATCATGTTTTAGTATATTTAATTATAAGATTATTAGCCAAATTAAGGTTAGAATAATTAATATTTATGCTATATTATGTATTAAGTCTATTATTTGTTCAGATTGATGTTTTTATATGTTTTTCCATACAAGGAGACATTTCTGACCAAAATGTCGGACATAAGGCCGGATCATACCTGCACGGCACAAGCGTGGAGCAGAAAAACACTCTATGCCAGGTACGTTGCCGGGTATATCCAATCCGGCATACATGAGAAAAGTCACCTCGATTGACCAGACGATGGCAGTTAATGACCGTTGCCAAACCAACCTATGTCGGGTATGGTGCCGGACATATCCTGTCCGGCACATGTACCTTTTGGCGCAGATTCGGCGGTTTTGACCGTTAGCAGTTAAGCACGTGGTTATTATATGCAGGATATTATTTGCACGGCATGACATCCGGCACGAGAAGAATGTGATGCCTATAAATAGGACGAGGGGCTACACTTTTCAACACACTTCAACATCATATTACACTCCATTCATTACTCCATTTTCGCCTCATTCCAAGGTGTTGGTGTCCAAGGAAATTCTATGCAACTTTCCACGCGAAGAGAAGAATCCATGGCGGGTTAAGGCCACATCTAATCTTCTTATCTCTTGTGTATTCTCTCTCTCGATTTGTGTGGATGGTGGAGTAGGAATTCCTTGTTTGTTCTTTGGTTAGGGAATGAAACTCTCTTTGTAAAACAATGTGTTCTTCTTAATATAATTTCATGTTTATTTTGAGTAAAGTTCTTATTGTAAGAGAATTGGTTGATCTCTTATTCTCTTAATGCTAATTTTACTTGAGGAGGATATATCCAAAAGTACAATAGGGTAGACTCTCTTAATGATCTTCCTACTCTCTTCTTAAGAATTAAGAGTTAGTAGTAAGAGTGAGAATTAACCCATCTTTCCCATTACTTTGTTCATTTCGTGGCATGATATATGCTCGAATTGTTAATAGGTAGTGAGTCTTCTGTTTTCTTCTCGGAAACTGGGATAAGAATACGCATATTGAATATGCCGGATTCACTGCCGGGTGGCTAATGCCCGGCATATTCAAACGTGCATCTGGTATCCGGCAGGACACCCGGCGCATTCGATTGTTGGTTAATTCGAAGGCTGGTGTTTATGTTTCGAGTTCATGTTGATACTTAGATGGTTTTAAGCCCTGAGTCAAGAATAATTTCATTATAATTACCATTTAGTTTAGTTAGTTTTAATTAGTTTAGAATCACATTTACCTTTCCCCCTTGTCTTAGAATAGGTTATTACCGGATTAGGACTAGTTTTCTATAAGTCCCTTAGGTTCGATACTCTCGGTCGTAATATATTTACACTATACTCCGACCGGGTTTTATTTGCTACCTGTAGTAGAGTTGTAGGTTTAGTTTAGTATTTTATCCATTTTGTATATAGTTTTTCCTACTAAAATCTCTGTTAGCAAATTGGCGCCGTTGTCGGGGACTTGGAATTAGTCCAAGTCCTAAAATTGGTAATCGCCCTATTCTTTATTCCTTCTTTTCTTATTCTTTATTCTCTAAATTAGTACGTTCATTTTTTTTACTAATTGAATATGCCGGATACAATGCCCGACAGTGTATGCCCGGCATTTGCAGAAAAATGTTCAATGCCGGATGTAGATTTACCGGCACTGTATCCGGCATTATTGATTTTACTTTCTTCTTTCGGTTTATACCTGTAAAAATGTTGGATTTTCAATCTATAAAATTCTTTTATTCAATTATTCTTTATTCTTCTATTTATGTTTATACATATTTGATTCAGTGATTTTACTCATTTGATTAACTCAATCCTTCGTTTATTTGTGTATGCCGTGAAAGATGCCGGTTATGTTTACCCGGCCTACTAAAAAAAACTTGTGCCGGATTATGCTTATCCGGCCTTCAACCCGGCACTTAGCGAATTCAGAAGAGGCGCCCCAGGGATACATGCCGTGCCCATGGTCGGGTATTCTGTACCCGGCATTGTAAAATGTTCATTATGCCGGTTATAACTAACCCGGCACACCCCCGGCATGTCGCGGGTTCTGAAAAAAATAACAGCGGGTAAGTTGGGTTTCAAGACCCACTTTTACCCTACAACAAACACGCCGCCCAGACCCTCTCCAAGCTAGTCGCCGCCCAAAGGAGTCCAGCACATTACCATCGCATTCCAGTGAGAAATCGCACCACAAGACCACCGTGAGCAGCGCATTCCACTGTTCGAACAATTACAAATCAAAACCAGGTTCTCTCATCGTGTATTATGTTTTTGAATTCGATTTTCATGTTGTCGGTTCTATATGTTATTTTTGTTAGATTCGTGGCTTAGTGTAGCGATTTCGGGACTTTGGAACATACTGTGGTTGATTTAGGTGCTCTGGTGTAGTTATGAGCATTTCGGAAAAAATCTGGGCTTGAGTTTTGAATGAGCCGGATGAGTTCTGCCCGGCATCCAGTCCGGCATGATCTTGTTTGAATATGCCGGATGTAGTCTATCCGGCATCCCACCCGGCGCGCTTTCTGATTGCTTCTTCTTTGCCTATTGGGAATCCAGTCTTTTTGAATTAATCCCTATGTTAATATTTTGTTGAGAAGTAGTCAAATAGGTTTCTGATTTACAGGCATATGGACGCACCATGTCCCTTTACAGGACATTCGAATTTTAATTTCTAAAACTAACATTGATGAACTATTGTCTGGTATTCCTTCGCTCTTTTCTTATAGATGCCTCGCAGAAAATCCACCACTTCCCCTTCACGCACCTCATGCTTTGATTCCGAGGAGGAGGAATTGTTTGATCGGGCTGAGGCAGCTTTCGCTGATGCCACCACAGAGGAGGAGGAGGCTTCTCCTGCACCTGCGCCACCTCGTCGATCTACCAGACGGGCAGGCAAGGAACCAGCCTCCAGTAGTGCCGCGCTGCCTCCAGCCAAGAAGACAAGGGCTGGCAAGAGGAAGAAGAGGACTTCTCCAGAGACTTAGAGCGGCCCTGGATCTACTTCTTCTACTCTAGAGCACGATGATTTTGGTACACCTCTCCCTCCTCGCATTCCTGACGTACCTACTTTTGATGAGGAAGGATTTATAAATCCTTCTGCTGCTCAGTACTTTCATCAGTCCAAGATGAAAGGTAAGTGGGTACGGGAGAGGCGAGTGCATCCCGAGGTCTGCATACTATCTGCGATTTCAGAGCTCTTCGAGCGCCATGGTTGGTTGGGGATCTTAGACATTGGTCATGGACACTTTTACCCCGGGTTGGTGCGTGAGTTTTACGCCAACTACGAGTACCGTGGGGCCCCCAGACGTCAGGAGTTCTGATCTGCTTATTTGTCTCTACATGTTGTATCATTATTACACCAGAGAGCATCGCACAGATCTTGGGCATCGACGCTGACCCTCGACAGAGATCCTTCAGTCGACAGACTCTCACAGATGCTCATGCCGCTATCCGCTCTCGGTTCGGATCTCGCACTCGCTATATGGATAGAGCTCATACTAAGGATCGAGCGGTGATCCCCTGACCTATATCACCGATCTCCAGTTGCGTGTGGCCATGGAGATTATCCGCCATAACATTCGGCCATGCAAGCATGACGAGCTGAATGATATGGACTGCGCCTTGCTACAGTATCTTCTCGGACCAGCTCAGGGAGCAGTTGACTCGCGTTTCCCGGTCCAGAGATTGATGTTCGCACAGTTGGTCCGCGCCATCATGCATCGAGAGGGACAGCGCCCCATCTTCCCTATGCTCATTCACCAGCATATTATGCAGACGATAGAGGAGACTCAGATTCCTAGAGGCCTACATTTTCAGCCTGAGTCTACCCCTATTGATCGTGCTCTCATTCGACGCTGGTGGTTTAGAGAGTCACCCTCAGGGGAGTTCCTTTATGTTCCCCCAGATCGGAGGTCCCGGACCCCTACTGCTCAGGACTACCCCAGTTATCAGGGGGAGGGTGCTCAGCTATTATTGCCTCCACCACCTCCGATCGCCACCGCACCACCCCCTACCTCTACTTCAGATGCAGACCCTAGAGTGGCTGCAGAGCTCGATCACTTCCGTCAGGAGCTCCAGTAGCACCGACACTCTATGGAGGCCTTCCAGGCCGCTCAGCAGGCCGCGTGGGGTGATTTTGATTCCTTCCGGCAGAGTTATGGGGTATACGCACAGATTTGACTACCAGAGTAGACTCTGTTGTGCAGCAGCAGGCTGAGGTTGGGCAGAGACAGGAGGCGTTTGAGGAGCGTATATCTCAGCGCCAGGATGAGCAGGAGAGGCGGGTGGATGAACGTCTCATGTTGGCTGTGGATCAGATGAACAAGTCAATGGCGGCCGACAGAAAGAAGGCGAGGAAGGAGATGAAGCAGAGGGTATCTTGTTCCATAGCTGCTTTGGTTAAGAGTCTTCTACGTCGGGACAAGGAGAAGAGGAAGGCGCGTCGAGAGGCGAAGAAGAAGGGGCTTCCTACCCCTAGATCTTCTAGCCTTTCTGATGTTTCAGACGCTTCACCTGATTCTTCTTCAGACTCTCCACCACCATCCTCCATGCAGGCAGCAGTTCATTAGTTCTTTCTCTTTCTCTATTTCTTTTATTTTATCTTTTCTTCCATTTCCTTTTATTGTCCTTTTGCTTTTCTTTTAGTTTTATTTGCTTTTGTTATTCTTGTATGCCTACTGGATTCTAAGTTAACTCTCTCTTACATATTATGGAAGCTTTATATTTTAGTGAGTTTTTTATTACAGTTGCCTTTATTTTAGTTGGCTCATGCTGTGACACTTCTGACTCCGCGGCTCACCACAAGTGTAGGGCATTTGTGCCCTCATTCTTCCACAGGGGGAGTATTTTTCATTTATTTTTACAAAACCATTCGTTAATTCATTCATTTTTTTTATTCTTTATTCTTTTTTGAAACACTGGGGACAGTGTTCTTGCCAAGTGTAGGGCAGGGGTCCCCCCTAAAAAAAATATTAAATTATTTTTTTGCTAAAACTACTTAGTATCTAAATAATATGTTATAAGCTGGGAGTTTATCAATGTTCTACTAAGCTTTTGCATGTCATTGACAAAGTAAGAGTAGAAAAGGATGAAAGCTTGTTCTCTCAAGAGGTAACCTTTCTAATGACTTGTAGATTCTTGTTTTTAACTTCTTGATTCTCTTTATTAACATGAGTATATGACCTTACTCCCATTTCTATCTCAGATTTACTTATGGGTAATATTTTCTTTTCTTTTCCAAGATGGTGAGAATTCTTTGGGTGAATATCTCAAATAGGGATTATGTAAAAAAAAGAAAAAAAGAAGCTTCAAAAAGAAAAAAGAAGAAAAAAAAGAAGAAGAATCTTCTTTCGAAAATGAAGCATTATGAGGTTGCAAAAATTGCCTCAAAATAAAAGAAACAAACAAGATTTTTTTCCTTTTGTTTTTCTCCTAAATTCCCCGTTCTTCAAAGCAAAAAAAAAATCATGGTTGATTCAGAAACCCTTGAAAAATAGGGCTGAACACATAAAAACCATCGATGAGTGTCTTGGCCACATTCAGAAACTCTTGAAAAATAGAGCTGAATGATGGAAACCGGAAAAATGAGAGATTACAAAATCCCTTATGCAAAATAGCCCGAAAGATTTAATCGGTTTTGAAATTGTTTATTTTATACCATTAGTATGTTTCTGGTGGAATAAGGATGATTAAGTGATACTTATGAATTAGAGTCATATGGTTAGGAATATTTATCTAATTGTCATTCTAAAGTTTATCTGTTTTGTGCATAAGTATTTATTCCTTTCTAATCTTGTTTTGCTCGAGCACTAGCAAAAGGTAAGTGTAGGGCCTTGATAAGCCTCAGACTTATCCCTAGGGGTAAGGATACCCACCTCCTACTTAATCAAGATATTTATTAGCTATATCTGTATAAACCACGTTGTATAAACAATAGGCAATAAGCCAACCCAGCGCCACTACTACTGTAAGCGCTGTGGTAATGACCACCGGGAGTAGACTGCACAGGAAGGAAGGTGGAGTGCCGTTACTGCAAGAAGGAAGACCACCGGGAGTACGAATGTTCTCCAACCCAGCAAGCAGAACATACAAGGGGTCAAGAGGTCCACAGAGGACACCAGCTACGGAGACTGGAGGACCCAGAGGAGGTCAAGCGCCACAGACTAACACCTACACTAGGGGACCGGGAGGACAACCATCCTCATCCGGGAGTCAGAAGGGGAAGGAGATAGTTCCGAGTAGAAACACCCTGTATACAGTGGGAACTTCAGGCGCTGAGGCTAGTGCTCAGCGCAAAACCGTTAAGCCTAGAACTTAGATCAAGAGCATGATGCTATGTATATGTGTTTTTCAGTTGTTCAGTCGATAAGACTTGTATGTGTTTTGTGTGAAATAAAAATTAGAGAGACCTAATTTAGGAAATCTCTCACCTAATAGGATGCTTTGACATTTGCTTTCCCATACCTATGAGACCGAGATCACCTGAGCCCTATGAGAAAGTCGGGAACATCCAGAGAAAGAATACCAAGTGCTTCGACCCGGCATGATCCTATTCAAGCAATATTTAAATTTAGATGAACAAATATCCATTGTAAATGAGTGTAGAACCTTGGGAATAAGCCTTGGGGAATTTTATAATCCAGGATACGGTAGTGGATCAAAACTTAAATTGTATATGATGTGTATGGGCAAGAATTGGGATCCACAAACTAGGTTTGTATAGTGAGGTTAGAAAGGTAGATGGAACACGAGTTCCTAGGATACCAGATATTTTTCAAACCTTGGTGACAGAAGCGGTCCAGATTGCATGACAAATTAGAACCAACCCTATAAAAGACATGAAGGCGGATATTTGTATTGCAAACTTCTATGAGAAAAGGGGAAAACTTGGATTACACGAGGACCGAGATGAGACATCAGAGTCAATTACCAAAGGGATACCAATTGTCTCATTCTCCATAGGAGACGATGCTGAGTTTTTATATGGTGATCAGAAGAGGATGGACAAGGCGAAAAAGATTATTTTAAAGTCAGGAGACGTATTGATATTTAGTGGAGAATCGAGACTAGTATACCATGGGTTAAGAGCGTTAAGTTGAATATAACCCCATCAACCCTAGTAAACACTACCCATTTAAAATCTGGACGGTAAAATTTGACATTTAGGCAATATTGATGTAATTATGGAGCTTGTATGTGAGAATCATTGTATTAATGAATGGCATTTTAATTCCTTTGAGACATGCACTATCTTACGAATTGTTAACCCCAGGCCTCAAGTCTAAGGAAGGAGCGATGTTGAATGTGTTGGATAAGACCGAGGCCAAGGATAAGGGGAATGTTATCATGGGAACCTTTACAGTAAATGGCGTGAGTGCATCGATACTGTTCGATTCAGGAGCGTCTCACTCCTTTATATCCTCTACATCAGCAAGGAAGTTGGAGACAACCCCTGAACCTCTCTCAGATTTCCTGGTCACATTACCGACGAAGGAAGAGTGAGGTGCACGAAACTACACAAGGGAGTTCAGATTAACATCATGGATGAAGAGTTTCACGCGGACTTAATTGAGATGAATAATTTAGGATTTGACATCATCATGGGCATGGATTGGCTACAGAAATACAAGGGACGTTTGCATTGTGCGGAGCATAGGTTACTACTGAAGAGCCCGGGGCAAGACGCGCAGTATTCCAAAAAGCCTACTTTCAAGCTAATATTTGCTATCACATCGATCGAAAAGAAGGTGAAGAAGGGACAGCCAGTATATTTGTGCTATGTTCAGGACATGAGGCAGGAGGAGAAGACACAGTCAAACATACCAGTCGTATCAGATTTTCCAGACTTATCCCAGAAGAATCCCAGATGAATTACCCAAGAGAGATGTGGAGTTCTCCATCGACTTATTACCAGGCACATGACTTATTGCTAAAGCACCTTACAGGATGGCACCAGCAGAGATGAGAGAGCAGAAGATTCAGTTAGAAGATCTGCTAGACAAAGGTTATATCAACCGAGTGCATCACCATGGGGAGCACAGTATTGTTCGTGAAAAAGAAGGATGGTAGCATGCAACTATGCATCGACTACAGGGAGCTTAATGCAGTCACGGTGAAGAATAAGTACCCGTAACCACGGATTGATGATTTGTTTGACCAGTTAAGAGGCGCTACAGTTTTCTCGAAGATTGATCTGAGGTCAGGATACCACCAGATAAGGATAGCTGACGAGGACATTGAGAAGACAGCCTTTCGAACGCTATGGACACTATGAGTTCACAGTTATGCCATTTGGATTGTCGAACGCCCCAGCTATATTCATGGATCTTATGAACCGGTTGTTCAGGGAGCAGTTAGACTCATCAGTGGTTGTATTCGTCGACGACATTCTCCTTTACTTTAAGACTAAGACCGAGCACGAGGTGCATCTGAGGCAAGTTTTGCAGACCATGAGAGAGAAGCAATTGTATGCCAAGCTTTCAAAATGTGATTTCTGGTAGACAGTGTATCCTTTCTAGGGCATGTAATATCAGCCAGCAGAATATCTGTAGACCCTGCGAAGATTGAGGCAAATAAGACTTGGCGAGACCGAAGACAGTGACAGATATCCGTAGTTTCTTGGGATTAGCTGGTTACTACAGAAGATTTGTGCAGGACTTCTCCAAACTGGCAAAACCCTGACCACCTAATGAAGAAAGATTCCCCATTTGTATGGACAGCAGATTGTGAGATTCCTTTCAGACACTGAAGGATCTACTGACGTCGGCACCGATACTCACCATTCTAGAGGGGACCGACGGATTTGAAGTATATTGCGATGCCTCAGGCACAGGGATAGGTTGTGTACTTATGCAGAATGGAATGGTTGTTGCTTATGCATCACGACAGCTGAAGAAGCATGAAGAGAATTACCCGACTCATGATCTAGAATTGGGAGCAGTTGTTTTCGCACTGAAGATCTGGCGACACTACTTATATGAGTTACAGTGATAGTTTATTCAGATCATAAGAGCCTTCAACACCTATTCACACAGAAGGAGCTTAACATGAGACAGAGGCGATGGGTCGAGTTTCTAAAGGACTACGACATCAACCTCAGGTACAAAAAGGGTAGGCAAACGTAGTTGCTGACACCCTGAGCCGTAGAGCCCATTCTTTATTGTCATGACAGGAGACAACGACCTCAACGAGGAGGTACGTTGTGCTCAGGATAATGACCAGTACATGAAGACTATCAGACAGCAGTTGACTGACGGTATCTTTGAGAGACAGAATATGATTTTGTACTTAGCGAAGATGGGTTAATCAGACTGCATGGCCGTTTGTGCATTCCAGAGTCCAGCCCAGACTTGAAGGAAAAGATACTACAGGAAGCTCATTGCTCATTGTTTTCAGTACACCCAGGGTCATCGAAGATGTACAAGGATTTGAAATTACATTCTCGGTGGAGTGGTTTGAAAAAGATGTTGCAGAGTTTGTGGCAAGATGTATGACATGTCAGAAGGTGAAATTTGAGCACCAGAGACCGGGCGGATTAGTACAGCCGATGCCCATTCCATATTGGAAGTTTGAGGATATATCCATGGATTTTGTAGTAGGCTTTCCACTGACTAGAGGAGGTGCTAACATGATATGGGTCATCGTCGACAGACTGACAAAGGTAGCTAAGTTCATTCCTATCAAGGACACATTGAAAGTTCCTAAACTGGCGGATATTTTCCAGAGAGAGATCATCAGACACCACGGTGTACCTAAGTCTATAGTGTCAGATAGAGATTCAAGGTTCGTTTCCAGATTTTGGCAGCAAGTACAACCTTTCATCCATAGACAGATGGCCAGAGTGAAAGACGATTCAAACATTGGAGGACATGCTTAGAGCTTGTGCCTTAGACTTCCAAGAAAGCTGGATTGATCGACTACATCTGATCGAATTTGCCTACAACAACAGCTATCACGCATCCATTCAGATGCCACCATTTCAGGCATTGTACGGCAGACCATGCAGGACACCACTATGTTGGGACAAGCCCAGTGAGAACATCATTTTAGGCCCAGAGTACCTAGACCAGATGAAAGAAGACATTGTACAGATACGCAAAAACATGAAGATAGCCCAGGACAGATAGAAGTCATACGCTGATATCCATAAGAGACCTTGAGTTCGCAGTAGGCGACCGAGTCTTCGTTAGAGTTTCACCCATGAAGGAGTTTTTAGGTTTGGGCAGAAGGGCAAGCTGACCCCGAAATATGTAGGACCGTACCTTATTACGGAGCGAGTGGGCCCATTAGCTTACAGATTAGATTTACCTGTTGAGCTTGGGAGAGTGCACAATGTATTTCACATTTCACAGCTTAAGCAGTATGTGGCTCATCCATCGCATATTTTAGAGCCCGAGACACTCGAGCGAGATCCTACACTTAGATACGAGGAGACCCCAGTTCGCATCTTAGACTCCAAGACTAAGGAGACCAGGAACAAGACTATTAGAATGGTCAAGGTTTAGTGGTCAAACCATGACGTTGGGGAGGAGACATGGGAGGTAGAAGACACTCCATACAAGACAAGTATCCAGCACTTTTCTCTTAGTTTTGTGTATACTTGTGGGGGTACGTGGGCGTAACCCTTTTTAAGGGGAGAGCACCACATGCGACTTGCATATCTGTAGTCTTTTGTACTTGGTTGTTTGGTTGTTGCGCATGTGTGCAATTGTTTGGATGGTTATGGTTGTGTTCTATGTAACACTTGTATGGATATTGGTTGCGTTCTATGTAACAATTGGTATTGGTATGTCCTATGTGACACTTGGTTGAATGGTACTGATGTGTTCAATGTAACACCTGGATGTTTATGGAAGTACTTATTTACTTTAGAGTATGTTCATTCCTATTGCAATCACACAAGAGATTACTGCCAAGGGTTTACGCCTCTGCACTCTGTAGGACTGAGGATTTGGTATTGCACTTGTGCAGTGATGACCTAGTGGGATAGCTAGGAAGTTGGGACACTTTACAGAATTCATCAAGTTTTTATACTGTGATTTCATTGATTATCACGAACAAAGGATACGTAGTTATTCAAGTTACATACACCCGGATTATTGATGGAATTTAGAGGTACCAATATAGTATTGGCACCCATGAATGATAAATATACAGGGAACAAATATGTGGAACTTGATTCCATAGGTTGAATAAGTATAAGTTATGACTTCGCGACGAAGTCCTTTTAAGGGAAGGTAGACTGAAATACCCCTAACATTTAAATAATTAAATAATGGTAAATATATATTATTTAGGGGATTATTAAAACCCTAAGAGAGTATATAACACTCAGGCGTTAAAAACGCACCTAAACTCCTTAAGGTCAAAAACATGCGTTAAAGCCCGACCTTAAGCTAAACATGTTATATAAGCTATAAAACTCATATAAAGTTAACCAAGGATCATTATATGACCTTTAAAACACAAGTTCTCAGTTAGAACTGGGTAAATACAGAATGCCCGGGAGTTCCCTTAAAGGCCCCTTAAGGCCCGAAAGTCCCGGAAATACCTTATTAAATAAAGTAAAGCATTACACCTCATTCTAAATACATAATAGTACCTTAATGAACATTTAAGATGAAGTTCTCAAGATAAATTCTCAGTTTAAGACAAAGTGCTCAGAGGTTCCCGATAAGGGCCCCATAAACCCACGGGAGTGCCTCGGAGAGGTACCGAAGTGGCACAAACCCCAATATAAATTATTCTAAGAGTTCCTATCATCAATATTCACCATTCTAAAGAGAATGCTCGAGCCACTTCTTCAAAATAATCAAAGTGCCTGGACGAATTTCTTAACGCTCCTTTTGCCCCGGGAGTGTCTAGTTAGCCCAGAAATTGAGTTACAAGTTGTTATAACCCCATATGACTCAATGTAACACCTTAACATATTATTATTGACTATAAAAATGTCAATAAACACTTGGAATGCATAGACACTAACTATTTTTCAGGAAATCCTAAAAGCACATAAACACACCTTCAGGTGTCACAAAAATGCGTTCTACGCAATACCTTGAAGTTTTTGAGGAGCCACGAGTTGATAATCTTAAAAGGGATACATTTACCATCTAAATAAATAATGCCAGTACTAAATTCATAGTACAGGGGGAGCGATGTTTGGATCAAAAGGTACCTAAAATCAGCATTTTTACCTTAAACATCTTTTACCATGATATAAATGTACCAATTAAATACTGGAAACTATTACACATATTAGTATGATCTTAGTACAATATAGTGTAATAAAAATCAAATGAAAAATCAGTCCCATTTGACCACCATTTTGGGCGCCATTTATAGTCAATTTGGACTAGTTTTAACAAAAAAAATATGTCATATAATATGATGACTCATCCCTACCTATATTATTTGTTAATGTATCAACATTGCAGTTAATTGGATCCCTCACCCACCATATGACCTGCAAGATAATAGCAAGAAAACAATAAAGATTACCTTAAATAAACATAATGAACTTAAATGCAAATCTAGTCACACTTTGACTTGGCAATTAAACAAATTAAGTAAGTTGATATATGGGCATGTGATTGCCGATTGGAATCAGGCAGTGGGGAGCTTGATTGCCAATTAATTAACCTACTGAGACATGTACCCTAACTTCCATAATTGTCTTGTTACAATTAACAAACCAAAGTAGTCTCCTAGGATTTCAATTAGCCGTAAGACTACAAGGGCTAGAAGCTGCGCCACCTCCATTATGGCCGTCACCTATAAAGAGGAAGACAAGATTAGTACAAATAATTAAGCTAAGTAAACATTAAACAATTACCTTGTCTTATCTCTTCTTTCAAATATCAAACTAATCTTCCATTATCTCCTCTTCACTCAGCCGAATGTGTCTCAATTAAGAGACTTTTGTAGTCAAATTCCTAAGTCAAATTAATTAGAAATAAGACATAAAGTATGGCCTTGAATCATACCAATAATTTCCAATTGCTTCCTTGCATTTCTAGCCTTAATACATACGTGAGTGTTCATTCATTTCCCTTGCCACACCATCCGAATGGTAAGCCTTCTCTTGCTCTCTCTTTTTTTTCTTCCTTTGCTAATTTAATTCCTTAGAGCTTTAAGCTCCATTAATGGTGTTCTAAGTTCTAACACCATTTTAATGTAATTTCCTAGTTAAATCTTTCAAGTCTTGAAGCAAGAAATCATCCTAGTAACTCCTACAATTTTCGCCAAGCATAATTGTTCCAAGGAGGTTCCTAAACTCAACAACAACACAAGGAACAACAAGATCAAGTTAAGGTATATTTTTATGTTGAAATCCTAGAAATTACCTTAAACTATTTTTGAAATTTAAGAGCTTCTAAACCCAGGTTCTCTTCATTATTTCATGAAGGAAACTTGGATCTACAATCATCCCAAGGTGTACCAAAATACCTTGTTAAATTCTTAAGGTAAACCCTTGCAAAATTACTACAATATTATTTATAAATTCTTGTTAGAAGTCTAACAAATAGATCTCCTATATATGTACAAGGAGGCCGAAATTCCTTCATCAAAATATCATTTGGAGAGCTTAGATTTCAAGGAGAAATCAAGTACAAGAATTGTCTTGATTTAATGAGTAAGTTAAATAATTAAGATTTATTAAGCTTAAGTTTAATTTAAGCTTCAATTTTGGTATAAAAATTATGTATAACTTCTAAATATATTAAGGCCGAAAATACTATAGGTTATATTGTCAAGAAAATAAATTATAACATATAAGATAAGGTTATTACCTTAAGGTATTTTTTTGTCACAAAAATTAATTATGTTACACATATATTAAACCGAATGGTCTAGGGGTTTAATGTTCTATTTTGAGTTTATAATCATTCTAAGTCATTAGCAATATTTTTAAAAGTGTTATATGGCTTATATACATTTATATATACATATTATAAAGTTTAAACAAGTTTAAAAACCATAGGATAAAATATAATCAAAGCCGAGAATGAAATGTTACATTTGGTGATTTTTGAGATATATATAAGTGTATTAACGTATATTATAAATTTTGGGAATATTAAAATAGCTACAAGTATTTAAATGGCAAATTAAAAAAGTTATGTGGCTAACATGTAAATTTTGAGAAGTTTAGTGTATAAATAATAGTTGCCGAGAACATAAGGGGTTATTTGGCATAATTAGGATATAATATAAGGTAGGAATTAATATTAAGAATTTTGGTGAATTTAAATAAGTGTTTAAGTGTTTAAATATCATTTTATAAAGTTTTGGGGCTATTTTGTAATTATTGGGAAGTTTAGAGTTTAACCGAGAAAATATATGATTTTATGGGTATATTAAAGTATTAACTATGAAATTAAGTCTTGGTCAAAGTGTTGACCAAAAAACTTGGATTAAAATGATTTATGACATCTAATATAAGTTTATAAAGTTTTGGGATGAATATGTAATTTATAAAAGTATATATGTAAAAATCAAATTGAATAGGGGCGGAAATGTATTTTACAAAAATATAAGGGTCTTTTCGGTAATTAAGAAGGATTAAATGTTAAAACTATAGGTTATGAGATAATATGTAACATATGTAAAGTGTTAAGGGTTAAAATGTAAATATAAGGAATCTATTATATAAATACCGAAGTAATGTGGTCGAATTGTAAATTATAAAGATTAGAATATTTATTTGGTAATTACCGAAATGATTAAGTGGTTAATTAATAAATTATAAAAGTTATATGGTTACTTGGTAATCTATAAAGTTGTTTGGTACAATATAAATACCGAATTATTGTGGTTGGTTTTGTAATTTAATGAAGAAAGGAATTAAGATTAAGCAATATAATGCATTATGGTATATTGTGGAGTATAATATAAAGTTTATAAAATAAAGGTGGTTATAACATAAATAACCAAATGATATGGTATAAAGAATAAGTGAAATAATTAAGAGTACATAATTAATGAGATAAGGATATACCGTATAATGGAAATTCATTATCACATGTGAACTCCACATAAAATAATGAACTGTTAGATTATGTAGAACCACTGTTAAAATAACAGGGGAAGATAAAGAACATACAGAGTTAGTACAATGAGGATAAGCTCTACAGTAACTGTGCTGTAATATTTAGTGGACAGTCATATTAACAATACCCGTTATTACATGTATAAACAACACAGCGTACGGGAAAGAAGTACTAGTGCGCGAATTGTCAAGCTAGCTGATATCCGGGTGAACGGTATGTTAATTGTGTGGTCTGAATGTCCTAAGGATTTTCCTAAGGTCCAGTCATCCTTATGTGTTTAATTGATTAAGAGTGTTATCTGTGACTTTATGTATATGATATTGTATACTGTATTTCTCAACACTGTGCGATTTATTTATACGCGAGCGTCTATGACTGGAAGTTTATACATCTAAACTGAACAAGAATAACAGACCTTTAGGTATTATTAAACCTAACTGATGGTCAACTGTTATAGTCTTATTCAAGTATTGGTTATTGTACCACTGACTAAAGGGCTAACTTAAAGAGAGGAATCCAGACTGTTTCGACTTTCTGTTACGCATCGTGATCACTACGGAAGACTTCAGTGGGGAGTCACTTAAGGGAATCCATCAGCCACATTCCTGGATGGCGGAGGGCACTGCCGTTGGTGCACAGGTTTGACCGGATCGGTCAAATTTATCCAGGGCCATAAGGTCAGCTGTAACGGTTCCTTTGGAAACCCAGGGGACACACTGTCCATTATTGAATTATTAAGGGTTGTCTTGACATGACGCCTGAGGTTGAATTATTGAAAAGTTAAGTGGTTGGTTCAAGGGATAGGGTCATGTGACCTACTAACAAGTACAGTTATTAATACGCGTGACTTGTTTGTTATTGTTTGGAAATATTGGTGTTGATTATCTGGTTGTTGTTTATTATGCACTGATGTTGCAGGTGAACTGTTATGCGATTGCTTAATGTTTTGCAGTTATTACTGTTGCTATGTAAACCGGTATTTTATGTAATGATCTAATATCAAGATGGCTAAAACGACTTAAGGAATCTGGATGACTTAGGACTACATTTAGCATACCAGCATTTCGATTGCTGAGCCCTTCAATGGGCAAACACATTTCAGGTTACTGAAGAGGACACAAGCGCCGGAGTGCGGGGAACAGGGTAGCTTCTATGTTTTAATACACATTCTAGATTTAATATGTACTGTATTTTGGGATTGTTGTACTTAATTAGTTGCTCATTTAGTTTTGGATTTGGTCTGTAATAATGAGGGCTCAGTATCGGTTCATCACAGCGAGAGGAGTATATTAGTTGGAAAGAGTAAGGATGCCTTGTTACTCACAAGGGTGAGTACGGTGTGTAACACCAGGTTGGATAGTTTTATTTTCCGCTGCGACGTTATTATTTTGCTACGACTTGCGACGTTTATTACAGGTTTAGGAATAGGGGTGTTACAGTCAAAAATCAAATCCATAAAATGAGTCTCAAATTAGCCCAATAACAACCCACTTCTTACCCTTTTCTTTTAGGCTCATTTCTGATCCGTCCCAATGCAAATTTCCTTGAAAAGACCAAAAGCCCAAACTGAGCCCAATGCAAAAAAAAGACCCCATTCAGCCCACATCAAAAAGTCCACTTGACCTGGCCCACTTTGACTCAGCCCAACTTCACAAAACTTGGCCTATCAAGCCCACTCGGCCCATCAAACCCATTTTGCTCCCAAGCCCAATCGGGCCCAAATCCATTTCGACCCACCCAAACTCATTCTGGACGCATACCCATTTAGGCCTAAACCTTGACCAAGGCCCAATTCAACCCAAATCCAACCAAGGCCTAATCTGGCCCAAACTTGACCAAGGCCCAATCCGGTCCAACTTTGGCCGGTCTAATTATGACCAACCCGAACTTTGACTTGGTCCAACTTTGACCATCGAACTTTTAACTTTGAACCAATTTTTTACCCGGTCCAACTTTGACCTTGGCCCGGAACTTTGACCATTTTGAACTTTGACCAACCAAACATTGACCAACCCAAATTTTGACCCGTATCGTTTTTCCAACCCCAATCCAAATTCAATTCAAATTCAATTCAATTCTAAACTCATTCAAATCAAATTCCATTCAAATCGAAATTCAATTCAATTCCAAACTCATTCAAATCCAAATTCATTTCAATCCAATTCAAATCAATATTCATTCAACCCCGATTCAACTTTAATTACAATTCCAATCTAATTTCTCCTACACTCTAATGTCTCACAGACTCGAGCGTCTCACAGGCTTTGTCATTCCAATGATTCCAATGTCTCACAGACCTGATTGTCTCACAGACCCGAGCGTCTCATAGTTTCAAGCATCTCACAGACTTTGACATCTCAAGTTTCAAACGTCTCACAGGCTAGCATCTCAAACCCGAAACTTCTCAAAACTCTGAACCCTTCTAAATCTTGAACACCTCAAGTATCTTCAAACTTTACAAACATCAAAACTTCCAAAACCCAAAAACCGTGAACTACGTAAGGTCTGATCTCAACAGGGAGTTGAGTATGTAGGAAGGCCATCTAGGGTGCGACCCCATTCCAATCCAAAAAACCTCTTTCCCAACTCTAAGGCGATATTCATGTCTATCAAACATTCAAATCCTTTCTGACTCCCACAAATCCTCGACTTCTTCAACTCTCTAAACCAGACTCCTAATCTTTCATTCTATACTCATTCGAATTCATCAACTTCTTCGTGGCGCTAGCTTGGCAGAAAGCTCACTTCATCCACTCGTTTTCCCTCCTCCTGCCCTAATCCTATCCTTGGCTCTTAAATGAATCTCTCTAAAAAGGTTTTGAAAGAAGGTAATCGTGACAATTGGAGACCGAGGTTTCTTCTGGCACCAATCCGAAGTCGTGGTCGTTGCCACTTCTAAGGGGTGTAACCCAGTGCGAACCCACACAGAATCTCTAGTATGATCTGATAAATCGTATCCTTACGCAACAAATTATCAGAGTCAATTAACGGTTCTTAGAGCCCTTCTCTTCCCTTAGTTCCTTAGGTAAAACTAGGTGGCGACTCTAGTCAATTTCCACCCTTAGGGCATAAGTCCGCGTGGAGCCTATCTAGAGCGGGTATAGTGCACACTTGCACTCCCCTTTATGTTTTCTGGGAAAGACGGACAAATTAGTAGGTATTTGAGGGATGCTAGAATAACGGGTTCTCACCCTCCACAAAATGGTAGTTTTTAGGATCTAGGCTTTTTAGTCAGACCATATTTAGATAGACCCCCCTCATACCGAAAAATCATGCTCCACAGTAGTGTGTAATCAAGAAAGAGGCAGTCAATGCAATTAAATTAGTCGTATACAAGTAAGTCTTTCAAAGTAGAAAAATGTGATAGTTGGTGCATTTTGTCGATTCAAATGGTTACAAAATTTTGAAACAGATACTCAATGAGAAGAAGATAAAAAAATCTTGAAAATTTCTAAGGGACGCAGAATTCTCAGTCTAAGAATTTGTCTATATAATCTATGGATCCTTGAACCATTGATTGTACACTAGGTTCATCGGACACAGCCTAAATGGCTCCTAGGGTGAGTTTTACTCGCTTAAGAACATCTTGTGCTCGAGTATCCAGACGTGTCCCCGACCTGTGTGGACCAGTGATAAACTGCGTTTTCTTTTGAGGGATGTTATACCCAAAATTTTGACCCCTCCCGGTGTAGGTCTTCTGAGGCTTTAGTGTTTCGAGAAACACTTTGATCGTGTAATGAGGAATCCCGGTTCGATCGACGCGTTAAGGGGTGTTAGAGACAACTTAGTCATCCTTAGGGGCATTTTCGTAATTTTCGAGGCTCCTAAGACCTTCTATAGGCTTTCTCTCTCCTCCAAAAGTAGTTAAAATAAGCTCAGAATTCTTTAAAATTTTATCCTATAATAGAGGATGACATTTTGAGCATAATGGCATTGGAATTGTGATTTTTCGAATTTCCAATAATTTTCTAGCAATTTCTGATTGAATCTGACGAGAAATTGAATTTCAAAATATTCCAATATCCAAAAGTTTCAATTACACCTCAGAAAAATCATAAATATCCTCCTTTACACGTGATTAAAATTTCATAGTCAAATTCTTTCTAGAAAGCCATTGAGCTAAGACATCGGTAAATCTCAGTTTTTACCAGATTTTTTTCTATCTTTAGTGAGGCGCACTTAAGGAACCTTATCCCTTGATCAAACCATATCATCAAGAATCCTAAGCAACTAGGAAACCCAGCCGTCTTAATACTCCCACGTTTTGCAGCTCCCGAGCACCGAATTCCTACCAAAACTCTCTTGAAATCACCACCAAAACACGTTTTCCAACTCCCACCACTTCAACAATCATCAATCCTTCACCAAAACACCACCAAAATGTGAAGAACAACCGCAATTCACAAGGGTCAGAAGCTGGTCTCAAACCCGAACCAGAACCGACTCTGGCGAAGCTCCGAAAGACTCCCGACGTGAGGAATCCAGTCAATCCCGAAGGTAAAATAGGTTGGAATCCTAATTTCCTAACTCTCCATGACTTTTTTAACCTTATAATAAAATTTTAGTTTAAACAGACTCCTTTCGGCTTCTGAATTGTCGTTTATCTTTGTTTCTATTCATTAACTTGTTCATTAAGTTTCATCATTAATTTGAAGTCGAATTGAAAATCTTTGATTACTAACATCTTGGAAATTCTTCAGGCAACACATCCATAAATATTGAGCAAAAAACACCACCGGGAACAACCAAAACGTCATTGTTCGAGTGCGGTCCGCACCCGTGGATGCTATATCTAGGGTCTCGGATGCCCTGTCCGTAAGCACGGACGCTCTTAGACGGCGGCAGGATTTTAAATTTTTGAAAATTTAGGGTTTTACAAAGCATGTCCGGGCCCATGGACGTCCTGTCCGTGGCCCCGGACTTTTTCAAAATTTGGTTTATGTTTATATTCGACCTTTATTTCACTTAGGTTAAATAGGATTCGTGGGTTCGGACATTTGGTCCGTGGCCACGAACGGAAACAAAATTTGATTTAATTCTGCCTCCGAAACCCTAGTTTAGGTAATTTCAACTTTCACTTTAATTTTTTGTCAAAAACGTTAAGAAATAAAAGAAATTAGAAGTTCGTGCACTTAGGTTAAAACGACTCGTAATAAGCTGTATTTAAACTAAGTATCGGAAAAGTGACTTCGAGGGGTAATGAGAGTAATTGAATCCTAAATAAGTCGAATACCAAGCCCTTGAGCCCGAACTCTCCTTTCCTAATTTAATCTAGGTCAAAATTAGGTGGCAACTCGTAATAGGTTCCAGTGAGCTAACTTAGGACTTAATAATTAATGTTTTATGACATAGTTATTAAGCTTAGGTTATAAGTGGACCTAGAACCCGATCAGACCCTAATCAACTCGAATGAACAAAAGAGTAGTGGTTCAAAAATCGAGGATCACAGAATGGTGACTCTGCTGGGGACAAACTCTTAATGTTAACTTGTTTAATTTTAAGAAAGAGGGATTAACTCGAATATTGTTTGTTTACGGCTTTTATTACGTTGTTTGTTTACTTTTGTGCGCAATTTAAATTTCTGCACCTTCGCATCATATGAGAGTGAGGGTCCACGTAAACGGATTTCACCTCGGGACCCGCTATTGGGTCCCCTATCAGCGACTCACACCTTTTTAGGTGATGTGAAGAAGTGGGGGAAAAGAGGAGGATGTCGTCTAACCACATCCCCTTAATACCTGGGCTTTAGCCCCAAGCATTTTCCAAGAAGTGCCCTTACATAGCCTTGTGAAATACCCTGAACTTAAAAAAAGTGATTAATTAGGCTAATGAGGATTTTATAAGCTTAATTATGTCTAAATAAATATGTGGGAACAATTCCCGAAGAAAAAGGATCCATAAAATGGGTTAAAAAACGCACACGAGCCTTAAAGCACGTTTTTCGAGAAAAGTGGGAAAACGTGACTTTTAGTGGTTTAAAATGACTTATAAAAAAATTATAGTCAATCAAATATCTACAATTAAACATTAGTGAAGGTCTAGAGCCATTAAAATTAAATAAACGAGAAAATTCCAGAAAACGGCTCCGGTTAGTGAATAGTGTCAAAACAGGAACTTATGGGGTTATAATTGTAATAAGAGAAAAATACTCCCCTCCATTAGCAAATAAAAATCAGGCACTCCATTTGTTTGTGTGTGCCACGCCCTTCCAGCCCCTCTCCAAATCTCTTAATTCCTATTAGTTAATAAAAGACAAAAATGATAAATAAAAAAGTGAAAGCAAATAAAGTACAAATCCACCTTACCTTTTCTCTCTCTTCTACTCCCTTACCTCTTACGATTCCCCCCCCCCCCCCACCTTCCTGGAGCTCTCTTTCTTCTCACTTTGGCCAGTAATGGTGATTGAGCAGCCCCCCTCACCAAGCTAATTTCTCTTCCATCTTTGAAGACTCGAATCATGTCCAAATGCTACAAAAACTATACCACTAAACTCCTCACCTTGGGGATCATTTTCCACCCTTCAAAAACCTAAAAGCTTGAACTTCATTCCCATGGCCAGAATTTGAAGGCTAAAGAATACCATTTGAAGACAAACCATCTTCTAGTTGTTTTAAGGTAAGAAAGGAACCTTAAAACTCATCTTTTCTAGCTCTTCTTCTATAACAAAAAAATTCCAATGTTGAACCCCCTTATTGCTCCTTGTCCAGCCGTTTTTTGGGTGATTCAAGATAGGAGCTGAGCCTTGTTGTTTTTCTGTCCAAAACCTCCAACTAGAAGTGCAAGGTAATGCCCTTCTTTAAAGCCTTAAACATCTCTTCAATCCTAGGTTAATTTAAGGGTTAGTTTTTAAGGTTGCATTGTTGTTTTTGGGTGGGATGTAGCATCAGCAATACACCCCCTTGACTGGTTGTGTAACATGAAAAGAAGAGAGAAAGAGCAAGAAGAGAAAGGAAGGAAAGGAAACTAGAAAATCCAAGGTAAATGAACTTACCTTTGAGCTGATTTTGTATGTCTTATGAAACAAATTTTGAATGCTAGTTGTATGAGAAAACTTACATTGCTTAGCAAGGTTATGCTACTGCAGTGGTGAGCAATAAGTTGAGTTACTTTAGTGTGGTTTGTATTGATGATTAATGCCTTGGAGCCAAGCTAATCTAATTGTTAATGTGTTGGAATTAAACGTGGTTAGTGTATAGAATAATGTGTTATTGAATTGGTTTTGATAAGCTGAATAAACCATGTGGGCAAAGCTTAGAAATGTAGGGAACCTTTGTCGAAATGGGTGTAGGAATTAGATGACTTAAATGTTTTGTTGAAGAGAAAGAACCTAGGATAACTAGGTATGTTTTAGAGTACAATTTGAGTGGTTAATCACTAAGGAAACTAGATTTGAGAATGGTGTATTTTGGGTAGAACTTGGAATGGGAATAATGCAAGTTGAACACTAGTAATGAATTAGTTGAAGAGCGATTGGGTTAGTGAAAGGAGGAAGAGCAAAATCTATAGCGAAAGGGTTTTAGGAAAAATAAGAGTGGGAAAATTGTGCAAGGAAACCAAGAAATGAGTGATGAGTTTAGTGAATGAATTAGGAGAGTTTAGAGTGTCAAATTAGTGTTAAAATATGCTAGATTATATGTGGGAAGATTGGGGAAGTAATGGGTAAAAGATTGAAGTTGAAACAAAATGAAAAACTGTCAAATGTTACAGAACTGCACTTGGTCCGGGTTTGCAACCCGGTACACAAACCCAGTCAAGCATCAAAACTAGGCAGAATGCTATACGGGAGGGATGGTCCGGGTTTACAAATCGGTACATTAACCCAGACCACCCCAAAAACACGGCAGAAGGTTTTCCAACGTATTGGTCCGGGTTTGTAGATCGGTACACAAATCCGGACCAACCTAAAATCATACCCTGGAGTTTTCCAAAGGGATGGTCCGGGTTTACAACCCTGGACACAAACCGGGACCAACCCAAATTTTTAGTGTTTTTAAGCAATTCTAGGGTGGGGAAATGAATGGAATTGATATTAAAAGATTGTTAAGACTTGATTAATGATATGTAATGGTCATTAGTGGTATAAACAACTTAAGAAATAATGAGAAGTAAATGACTTGTGTAATTAAGTGTGAATGGTGAGGAGATAGTAATTATAAATTGGGAAACACTAAAGATGAAACGAGTTAGGTTAACTCCAGGGTAATTAACCGCCCGATTCCATGTATGTTATAGGATTCGAATAGTTTATTTCTAAAGGAGAGTCGGTGATGCAAGAACAACGGTGAACGGTATGATTTTCTCATGCCCTGTATGCTAACGAGGTTTCCTCGATTTAAGTGTTTGTGTGTTTATATGAAATCACCTAATCAAGATAAATGCACGAATATGGTTTATTGCATTTCCTTATATCTTGTGATTTATTACCCTTGAAGTGTTATTTGCTGCGATGTGAAGTGTGCTAACCATGTGGTACTGAACGAATGATTCTCACTAACTCCATAACCTTGTGACAATTCTCACTTGAGTAATAGTAACTTGGAGTATGTGAGAAGCCCGATATAGTTTCGGCCATGCGTGAGGATGAGGAGACATGAGAGGTTCTAATCCGAATCCTGGCCTAACCGTTCCCAATGGTCCAAACCCCTTAAATGGGTAGCAACCGGGGGAAGTAAGCCAACCTAAAGCCTGGTGGTGAGACGGTGTAGTCTCTGCCTGGAGGTCATACCGACTTGACTTGAGTATTATGTAAGAGAAGAAGTAATTGGATGAGTAAGGTCAATACTAGTGTAAGTCATATGATCTCGAGTAAAAGAGTAAAGAACATCCGATTAACCCAGATGAATAACTAACTATCAATGAAATGAGGTGAGAACTTGAGAAGTGTATTTCACAGTTTCGGGTGACTTGTAAATTGTCTTCCATTTGTATATACTGTACTCTATGTATGAGTGTGCCTTGTATGATTTTGATGTTGTTCGTAATAGCATGTATGCACGTATAAAATGAACCTCATGTATTCGACAAAGTAGTCGGTGTACCCCGTTAGCACGCGGGGTATGTGAATTTCATGCCAGCAATTGGCTGAGCCCCTTGGGGCACTATTTTTTTTCAGGTACCCGAGAAGGTTGATGGTCGTGATGAGACTGAGGTGCATGTTTTTGTTTTAGTTAGAAGAATGTGGATGGTGTACCGAGTAGTACATGGCTTGTAGCCTTTTGAATAGCCGGTGTACCATGTGGTACACCCTTTTGGTATTTTGGAAATCATGTAGACTTGGTAGAAATGAGCGGGTTGTCAAACTCATAGCTTTTGTTAGACTTGCAAGAAGGAATGTATTTGGATTATGATTTTGTATACTCGGTAATCAGATGTTGTAAGTGAAATACCCCAAACGTTGATTATCTTACTTAATAAGGGATTAAATTAAATGAAGCTAGATGATCAACAATTACTCATCTAATGACCAATACTTATCATAAACATTGGTATATAAATATATAGTTGAAAATGAACACCAAATTATACATGTAATCCCAAATCAAAAAGGGAACATCGTTAAGGAGAAAATAACTCCTAAAACTAAAATTATATGTAATATTCTAATACATATATCAAGGTCATAAATAAAGGGATAAAAATTCATGGAATGATTTACAGATACAAATCAATTTTCGAAGACAAAAACCACTCATTTATATACATTAAAACAAGAAATATTATGTACTATCATCCAACATATTAATGACACATTATGTACCACTAATGTGTGTTGTTAAAATACTAAAGTCAAGGAACCTTCCCCTCCCATATGTGTACAGCCGGCCATGGTAAAGAAGAAGAAAGAAATATAGAAAAGCAAAAGCTACAAAAAATAACATGTAAGTACACCTACCTAGATAGAATAGTGACTAGTATACCTTACTTAATTCCTTCCCCTTTCCCTCCAACTCTCGGCTGATATACACCCTTAACTCCACAATATGTTCTGCTTACAGCCAAAGGAAAGAAAGAATAAAGCAAGAAAGGACTAGACAAGTAAGCTAGTAAACAAGTACAACCTATAATGTAAACTAAGAAATTACACCATCACTCCCTCTTCCTTCCCTTTTCTCTCGGCTACAACTTAATCCCAGCCCCCACTATCATTCAGGCTACAAACAAAAAAAGAAATGGAAGAAACTAGCTACAAGTACAATGATGACATGATATAAGGAAGACCTTGTCAAGAACTATCACCTCACCTCCCTTCCTTTTTCCATCTCGGCTGGCAAGCCTTCAACCCACCAAACCAGTCCTGGTTACCCATTTAAAGGAGAGCAAAGTGACAACATAAATAATTAAAGAAAGTACACATAGATAGACTCCTAATCAAAGATGTCATTCTACATATACTCATTTCCCTCTTCAGAGAGACCTTGCCCATGCTCACAGTTTGAGTCCCTTATCTCCTCCTCTCTTCTTTCTCTCGGTTGGTAGTAGCTGCAACATTCCCCTTCGTCCTTTTTTGTTACCGAGAACAACAACAACCGGCAACAATCCATCCTTGCTCCTAATGTCCAAAAACCTATCTTTTTGCACGAGCCAATCCTCCACCATTTTCCCCTCCATATCCAAACTAAAAACCAAGAGCATGGGCCAGCAGCAACAAGTTGAAAGGAGGCAAACAGGTGCTGTAAATAGGCCATTTCATTCTCGGTTTGGTGCAGGAAAGTACTGCTCCTAACATGCTCTTTTCTTTCTCTCTTGGCACCAGTTTTAAGGGCTTTCAGCCTTCCTTGAACACAAGTAAACCACCATGAAACAGCTCACACCAGCAGGTAAAACGAGGTAAGGAAAAAAACTGTTGTAATACTACATGCCTTGCCTCTGTTTTTGTCCGAGAAACGTACTACTTCCAACCATGTTTTAACTCCCCTCTTTGCACCAGTTGAAGGATCTTTTTTCCAGTTTCCTTAGCCTACAACAGCCTTGAATCAGCTAGTAAACAGCTAGATAAAAAGTGGTAAGAAAAAAAACGCAAGGAAACTGTATGTTTCCCTTCTCTGTTTTGTCCGGTAAATTATGCTAACTTCCAGCCTTGTTCTGAGCCTCCTCTTGCATCGATTGAAGGTTCCTTGAACAGACAAAAACCCACATTAACAACCTGCTACACTAAGTGAAGAACATCAAGCAAAAAAAAAAGAAAAATCGGTAAGAAAACAAGACTGGAGCTTCACCCTTTCTCCTCTCCTTTTTTGTCCGAAAACAAACTACTACTAACCCTCTATTTTTGCACCCTGTTATACACACTTTCAAGGAGGTTCAAGCCCCCTTTTGATGAGCACAAACTCTGCTACAAACCCGCCAGGAAGTCCCCTCAAAAACTGAAGCAACAGGTAATACTTGCATGTTTTTTTCCAGCTCCTTTATTCAATGTTTTGCCATGGAACTGAACCATCTTCTTTCTTTCTAGGTAACTGAGAATACTAGGTGAATCTCCACAGATTTTACAAGGTAAAACCTCTCCTCTTTGAGCTTCAAAAACTCATGCTTAAACCCCTTGATTATCTAGCAAAGTGAGGCACTAATGAGCTGCTGTTTCCATGTGCATGCGGTGACCAACTCAGCCTATTCCCACACTTAAAAAACTATCACAGTAGTAAGGCTGTTCCAAGGGAAGACAACCTGGTGAAAAGAGGTAAATACACCTTGCTATGCTCCAGGATGTTCACGTAAGCTGAAAAAAAAAATGTGATATAAAACTAATCTAAATTATACATCTAGGTAGTGCCGAGAAGCTGTTGTAGAAGGGAGGAAATTTTGGTGATCAAGATAAGGTAAGTAACTACCTAAACTACACCTTGAAATGTTAAAATTCATGTTGCTGTAGTGCATGATCAGTACCCAGAGCAATGGAGTGTTATTTAGTGCTATAAAACATGGAAAAACACAATGTTTGAACCATGCCTTAATCTTTGGAGTTCCTGAAGTAAGTGGAGATTATTACCGTAGGTAATATGTATTTATAGTGTGATTTGAACATGGAACATATACAGAAAGATCGTGGAAGGGTAGGCTAGAAGAAACTGAATGGAATGATTATAAAAAAAAATATGCATATATATATGGGCTGGAGCGTAAATATAAATAAGTGTTGTATATATATATTGCAAGGTTGGAAAACATAGGCTAAAATTTAAAAGAGAGGAAGTGTGACAAGGATTGTAATTGGGTTGGCTTTTGTAAATAATTGGGAAGGAATGGGAACAAGAAGGTAATTTCCGAAACTACATGGGCTGGTGGAGAATTTCGGAAATATAAGCTGAAAATAAGAATAACGTTTACAATGATATAAGTGACAATATGTCAAGATATAAAAAGATATGTCATAAGAAAATTATTATAGCGTAAACATACCTCATAAACATTTACATAAAATGACGAATATATTCACTACGGGAAATGTTACAGTTCGTAGAACATGATTTCTAAGGAAAAGGGAACATATAATATGACCGACAAGTCAAGTACGATGTTATGCGGTTAGAAATAAAACCGAAACACGATTAAAATAAATATAGCAGCAACTATATACTAAACTTATGCATATGTAATTAACAACTATACACCCACGTGAGAACAGGAGCGAAAACGATAAACGTAATCCGAGAATTAAACTCCATGGAAACACGTATACGAAAAATGTATACATACATGTAAACGACCCAGTAATATGTAAGTTATTAAAGGATTTAATTCTCAATAGAAAAATATTGTGGAATTACCGAATAATGCGTACTCGCAAACTGTAACATACAATAATATCTAAATCCCAAGAGTAATAGAAAATCAAGTCGAACGAATAACCAACTAAGAATTTATTACGGGATAGAGGTTAGAACTTATCTTGATACGGTGAGGTAGGTTCGGGATGTAAATACTAATGTTAGAATTTATTTCCAGTAGACCGGGTTGCGGGTGTCGAATTACAAAGGATTAGAGGGTGAGCGTGATCCCGCACGCTAGCACTATATCGGTGTACGGTACGTTCTATATGGTCCGAGTGTTCTTGAGGGCTTCATCGGGTTCTGGTTTGTGTGATTGCATGACAAGAGTGATATGCTTGCTATATGTGGTGATTTTGGATTTTAATGTTTATTATTTCGTGATCTTTATTGTGCGCGACGGTTTACAATTTGGAAATTGTATATTTAAACTCGGATCGGATTGTGGATGACAATATGGAAGTGGTAAAAGGAAAATAACTGTGATCTTATCATGTAAACTTGAGGATGAACGCAGCTTTGGCGACGTCTAGGCGAAAGTTAACGACCTTAAAGGTCCTTACATAGAGAATACACTCTACATAACCTAAGCATAGATCTTAGGTAAAGGTCACGGACCGAATTATATGGTGGATTTAAGTAAACAATTAAGATGAGGAAAATAAACCCAGGGTAGTCATGGACTACATGGTTGCGCATTGGCGATCACCGAAGAGAGGGAACGGCCGGATATGGTTCTCTCGCTATGGAAACTCCAACGAGCCGGATACGATCGTTGGTCAGAGGGCACTGCTGTTGGTGCAATGGCTCCGGCTGTCAGGCCTTTGCGGACTCCTGACAAACTGCACTATTATAGTGCACCAGAGCGACTGCTCCAGAAGAGGAAGCTTATACGGGTTGTCCTAACATGACGCCCACCTAATTGAACAAATTAAGTAAAAGTTATGAACTGATTTAAGGAAATATTCTTAGCCCTGAACAACGAAACAAGAATGCCTCAAGGCCGCATAACAGGATTGTTCGAGAGAGTGTAACTCTCGCACCCTTGATTGATGTTGTTTATATACTTGCTTATTGCTTGTTGTGGATTGTTATGGTGATTGTATGAATTTATTGTATGCACTTATATGTGTGACGATTATTGTTATACTGTTACTGTAAATGAAAATGGTACAGCATGAAATTGGAACAGCATGTTAACAATTGGGCTAAATAACTTGAGTAGTCTTAGGGTTCATGAAGGTTATATAGTTCGTGCTCAGCGTTGGCTGAGCCTATAGGCCCCCACTTTTAGGATTGGAGCGGATTAAGTTTGAACGCGAGCGCGGGAGTTTGGGATAGTCGACAGTCTGCCTACATGCGACACGGTTACTTATGTTTACTGTTTTTCGAACATTATGGTACTGCGATAGATAGATGGCTCACTGTTCTTTTGGAATTTATTCGGTTTGTAATTTTGGTTGTATTAAATCTCTGTCATCACAGCGGTAGTATAGATTAGATAACTGGTAACGCTACGTTACTCACATGGGCGAGTAATGGCAGGTAACACCCGGTTTATTTTGTAGGCGACTTTTAATTACTATTGCGAATCGACTGATATTTATGTTAGGCGCGCTAGTTTAACCAGAATTTAGAGTAGGGGCGTTACAGTAAGTAAATGAAGTGGATGTTATGGGAAGTGTTTATGAAAGCTCAGTACATTTCGATTTATTAGACCGAGCGCGGGAGTTTGGGATAGTCGACAGTCTGCCTACATGCGACACGGTTACTTATGTTTACTGTTTTTCGAACATTGTGGTACTGGGATAGATAGATGACTCACTATTCTTTTGGAATTTATTCGGTTTGTAATTTTGGTTGTATTAAATCTCTGTCATCACATCAGTAGTATAGATTAGATAATTGGTAACGCTACGTTACTCGCATGGGCGAGTAATGGCGGGTAACACCCGGTTTATTTTGTAGGCGACTTTTAATTACCGTTGCGAATCGACTGATATTTATGTTAGGCGCGCTAGTTTAACCAGAATTTAGAGTAGGGGTGTTACAGTAAGTAAATGAAGTGGATGTTATGGGAAGTGTTTATGAAAGCTCAGTACATTTCGATTTATTAGACCGTGACTGTACATAGTATTGGCTTTGTTAGTCATATGGATGGCTAACGGCATTATATCACCCGTCGTTAGTATGCAGAATTTCCGCTGTGATTAGATTAACGATAGAGACGATTAGAGGGTAATGTTAGGATTAGCGGTAGGGGTGTTACAAAAAGTGGTATCAGAGCGTAGTAACGCTCTGATGTCTAGAAATTACAGAGCATAGCGATTATCGAGTTAGGATTACAACCGTTTCACAACGGAGAAGTAGATACCTAACCTTGAATAACCGTTAATGATTACAGAAACCCTTAACGTCTGGAAAGACGATACAATTGCTTAAACCCAAGACCTTGTGGTCACAGTACCTAATGTAAATCGTTGCTTGTTCAGATGTCAAGAAGAGGCCATAGTCGAGGCCGAGGCCGTGGTGAGTCTACTGAGGAGCCCGGCACTCAGACGATAGCTGAGATCGTCGCTGCCACTGTGAGCCTCGATTTTAAACCCTATCCTATGTTGATTGGATTGTTGATTGGGATCTAATCGGGTTTTAGGTCCGCTTATAACCTAAGATTAATAACTATGTCGTATAACAATAATTATTAAAACCCAAGCTAGCTCACTGGAACCTATTATGACTCGCCACCTAATTTTAACCTAGAGTAAATTAGGAAAGGTAGAGTTCGGGTTCGGGGGCTTGGTATTTGACTTATTTAGGGTTCAATTACTTTCATTACCCTTCCTAGGTCGTTTTTCCTCTACTTAGTTTATTTACGGCTTGATACAAAGTTGTTTTTAACCTAGGGGCGCGCTTCTATTTTTTTATTATTTTTTTTAGTGTTTTTTGACAGAAAATCAAAGTGAAATTAAAAGCTACCTAAACTAGGGTTTCAGAGGCAGAATTAGGTCAAATTTTTATTACGTCCGTAGCCACGGACCTAATGTGCGAGACCACGGACCCCAATGGAATTAAATGATTTCGAAAACAGAACAAAAATAAAAATGCAAAGTTGAAAGGTCCGGGGCCACGGACAGGGTGTCCGTGGGCCCGGACATGTATTGACAGAAACCCTAAAATTTGAAAAATTGAATAATATGAAATCCCACGACCGTCCGTGGGTGTCCGTGGTCACGGACAACTCGTCCGTGGTCCCGGACAACGAGTCCGAGGTCACGGACAACCCGTCCGTGGTCTCGGACAACGAGTCCGAGGTCACGGACAACCACGGACATGGGTTTTGATGGTTCCCGATGGTGTTTTGAGCTTAAATTTTATGGGTGTGTAGCCTGAAAGATTATAAGCACGTTAGTAATTGAAAGAACTCAATTTGAAGTCAAAATTAACACGAAACTTAGCAAACAAGTAACAAGGTAGTAGCTAAAACAATTAGCGATACAGAAGCGAAAAAGAGTTAGTTTGAGCCCAAATTTTGAGGCAAGACAGATAATATCGTAGAAAATTAGGAAAGTGGAGTTTCTACCTATTTTACCTTTGGGTTCACAATGATTCTTCACACCGGGATTCATCGAGTGCTCCGTTGATGGCAGACCCGAAAGGTTTTCGAACCAAGCTTCTAGTTGTTGGTTGTTCTTGCGGTTCTTCACATTTTGGTGGTGATTTTGTGGGGTTTTGATGATTATTGGTGCTTTGGGGGAATTTTGGGTATGATTCGGGTGACCGGGTGTTGGAAAACGTGAGAGAGAGAGAGGAGGCCGTGCTTTCTGACTCCCTAGGGTTCTTGAGCTTGTGAGATTCTCCTTTTATCAAAAAACCTATCCCCTCATATAGACTTTCTTAAAGATAAAGAAAATCTAGTAAAAGTAAGATTTTTTAATATTTTAATTAAATGACTTCCCAAAGGAATTTTGCTGTGAAATTTTAACCAAATGTCAAGGATGGCAATTATGAATTTTCTGAAGTGGAATTGGATTTTTTAAATGTTGGAATATTTTTAAATTAAATTTCGTCAGATTCAGTTAGAAATTGCTAGAAAATTATTGAAAATTTGAAAAATCAAAATTCCAACACCATTATGCTTAGAATGTCATCCTCTATCATGGGTTAAAATATCAAAGCATTTCAAGCTGATTTGGGCATCTTTTGGAGGTGAGAGAAAGCCTATAGGATGTCTCGGGAGCCTTAAAAATTATGAAAACGCCCCTGACAATGACAAAACTGCTCCTTATGCCCTGGAACGCGCCGATCGAGCCGGAATCTCTCATTACTCGATTAAATGCCCCTCACAACACCAAAACCTTGTAGACCCTAACCAGGGGGGTCAAAATTTTGGGTATAACAGATTGCCCCCCGTCAACTGGACTTTGTAATGGATGTGAAAAGTCGGGGCTATGCTTGAGTGATGCCCCAAAATTTTATATTCCACAGGATTCTCTGTGTTGTGCGAAACCGCATTGACCACGTCCAGCTATTCAGAGGCGCTGACTACCTAAGCAACAAAACGTTGTCGAGCTGTTCTAAGGCACTGACTACCTATAAGTGAAAATGTGTCAAGCTATTCTAAGGGGCTGACTGCCTAGGTGACGAGAATGAAATAATGTCAAGCGGTTCTAAGGTGTTGACTCCCTATAATACATGAAACGATGTCAAACTATTCTAAGGCGCTGACTACCTGTAATAAATGAAACGATGCAATGTCAAGCGATTCTAAGGCGTTGACTACCTAGGATGTGAAAACTGTATGCAAATGCAAGAATGCTGAAATGCTAACGATGCTAATGATGCTGATGTTGTTGATGATGCTGATGATGCGGATGATGCTCGGATGCTTCTGGGGACCGAAACCCGTGCCAATGCTCCTGGCTGGACCCAATGTGGACTTATTGCCATTGCCCCCCAAGCCGGTGTGCAGGGATAACTCCTGGTAAAAACCCTGGGGACTTATTGCCTTTGCCCACCATTCGTTGATCCCAAAAATAAGTTGACATAGCAAAATGAGGATTTATTGCCATCACCTCTCCAACTTTCTGTCGCCAGGTCTTGTGACGCACCTGGATAATGTAACTAGGTCTTATGACGAGCCTATATGAATGAGATGAATGCAATGTGTTTGATGAGAGTGGGTAAACTAAAAGGTAATGTTAGGTCTTACTACGTGCCTAAGGGAATGCAACTAGGTCTTATGACGAGCCTAAAGGATGGTTCTAGGTCTTATGACGAGCCTAAGGAAGGATCTAGGTCTTATGACGAGCCTAAGGATGGTTCTAGGTCTTATGACGAGCCTATGGCTGGATCTAGGTCATATGACGAGTCTAAGGATGGATCTAGGTCTTATGACGGGCCTAAGGATGGATCTAGGTCTTATGACGGGCCTAAGGAAGGATCTAGGTCTTATGACGGGCCTAAGGATAGTTCTAGGTCTTATCACGAGCCTAAAGAAGGATCTAGATCTTATGACGAGCCTAAGGATGGATCTAAGTGAAAATGTGTTAGGTGCATGATGAATGTAGAAGGACTAAGGCTTATGGCAAACCTGGAGATGGTAGGCCTCATGACGGGCCTGTGGGTGTTTAAATGTGAAGGAAGGGCTTAGGACGGGCCTGAGGACGTTTGAAAGTGGAGGAAGGGCTTAGGACGCGCCTGTGGATATTTGAATGTAGAGGAAGGGCTTAGGACGGGCCTGTGGATATTTGAATGTGGAGGTAGGGCTTAGGAAGGGCCTGTGGACATTTGAATGAGAGGCTTTTAAAACCTTTGGGTTTCGGGTTTTTGGGCCTCCATCGGTGTCGTTGTTGCAATTGTTGGGACCAACAATTGCCCCCAGTATTTTTCTTTGAGGTGATATGAGTTTTTAGGGCTTCATGGCAATCGAACGGAACGATCGATTGCCCCCAGTATTTTCTTTGATTAATTGCACAAGAACAAATCTCATCCTCACAAGGTCAAGGTTTATTTTGATGTGGTGCCTTCTATCCTACACTCAAAGTGTTTGATGTTTGCACTCGTGCCCTCCTTTTGGTCAAGACATCTCAACCACTGAATATGACATTTGTTAGATTTACGCGTTCAACCTGTTACTTTCACGTGATTGGATACACAACTACTAAGTCGGAAGTCTTTTAAGCTTATAATGTGGCTATGAGGTGTGATGAAAGACAAAGGGTGAATGGAGGAATGTTTAGGATATGTGAAGCTATAAGGGTGACCAAAGCTGCAACTTGCACCTTCTCCTGGACTTGCTTTCTTTGTCTTGAAGTCGTTTGGCTACTTCCCGATGACTTCGCTTATGAGCTTGGAACTCTGGATTTTTGAGTTGTTCCTTGCACCTTCTCTTTTTCCCGATTTTAGATTTCTTCGAGGCTCTTCAGGTTTGCCTTTCTTGAATCTCTTTTCCTTCGGGGTTCTTGTGTTTCCCGGTTTTGAACTTTGAGAGCTGTTTTTGATGTTAGCTCATTGGGATCCTGTGCCACTTTGGGGCCATTTACGGATCATTTCGTCATATTGGTAGCAATTTTGCTTCTTTGGGCTTGTGAAGTTGCTGTTCGGAAGTCGGGCTCCTTGCTTCCTTTGGTCACCGGGTCGGTTGTTCATCATTGGCTGGCTCGTTTGTGGAGTTTGTAATGTTGTAAAATAGGATATACATGAAAAGCTCAGCGGGGGTGCCTAGGGTTAATGTCAGGGTTCACAAGCTTTTTGGTTGTGTGGTGCTGTACCTAGGTGCTTCGTCATCCCTAATAGTTGTGTATCCGTTCTTTGTTACTTTTCATAGGTTTAAGCGTAAATTTACAAATTATCTCCTTCGGTTGGAGTCATGCCGTTTACCTTACCTTTGAATGTGACCTCCCTGGAGTCGTGTAAAAATGACACGCTCTTTCGCTCTTGGTTTTACCGCTCAGGGCACTCTCACGCAATGCTCGCTCAAAGAATTGTTCACGCGCTTAAAGAAATAATCATTTTCGGTCTTAAACTCAGATTGCCCCCTGTATTGTTGTGGGGTTTATTTAACAAACCTCTGAATGCCCAAGCTATTTAGGGAGGGTGATTGCATGTGTGGTGGTAAATGATGGTGGGGTGTTCCTGTGAGGAGGTGATTGTTGAATGATTCATTTTTTGTTCTTTTGGAGGCAGCAGTCTTGATTTTATGTGTCTGGTGAAATGGTAGAAATGATGGAACGCTGTGACATGTGTGATGTCTGTGATGGAGGTGGCGAGTGTATGGATGGGAAGGCGGTTTTGTACAAGGCATACGAGAGCAAAAGCTCTGTTCACAACGCTTAAGGTACACCCCACAATGGATGACGGTTTAATTCACCTAACATATAGAAGAATGCAAAGACTCAAAGAACGAAAAACCTTTTTTATTAGCGCTTCCTAGAGTATTACAGGACGAAATGAAGATTGACATAAGGATGAACCTAGTAATGAAAACATGCTTATGCAAAGAACTTCTTGAGCTTATCCAAATTGACTAATCCCAGGAGCTCCTCTCCAGTGCTAGCTAGAACTAAACTTGCTGCACCATATGAGAACAGTTGTTTCACCAAGTATGGCCCCAACCATTTGGGTCTGAACTTCCCTCTTGGATCTGGTAGATCAGCCCTAAGTTGTTTTAGCACAAGATCACCTTCTTGAATTCCTCGTTGTTTGACACGTTTATTGAAAACTCGAGCCATTTGCTTCTGGTAGACCTGGATACATTCAAGAGCTCGCAACCTTCTTTCGTCCAAGAAAGTCAAATTGTCGAGCCTTTTCTCCTCCCACTCAGACTCGGGTATTTGCAGCTTGCTCATGAATCGTAGGGCCTTTATCTTCATCTCGATGGGCAGCACTGCCTCAGTCCCGTAAACCAGGGAATAGGGAGTAACCCCAGTGGCTGACTTTACCGATGTCCTGTAACCCCAAAGAGCCATCGGTAGCTTGAACGACCAATCCCGATAGGTATCAACCATTTTGGCTTGAATCTTCTTGATGGTTTTGTTTGTCGCCTCAACGGCCCCGTTTGCCTGTGGGCGGTAGGGTGAGGAATGATGATGTCGGATTTCATATTTCCTCATGAGTTGCTCAGTTTCGGCCTTGAACTGAACGCCATTGTCTGTAACAATTTCGAAAGGCACACCATATCTGCAGATAATCTCACTTTCAATATACCGTGCTGTCTGTTTGGCCCCCAATTGGGCAAAAGATTTAGCCTCCACCCACTTGCTGAAGTAGTTGATCGCCACTAGGATGTAGCGATGGCCATTCGATGCCTTGGGATGTATTTCTTCGATGATATCAATTCCCCATGAAGCGAAGGAACAAGGCGATGCCATATGATGTAAGGGTAGAGCTGGGAAATGTTTTAGATCAGCATGGATTTGACATTTCTGGCACCTTTTGACGTACTGTTGGCAGTAATTTTCCATGGTTGTCCAATAATATCCGTGTCTCAGAATCTTGCGTGCCAAGGTGTGCCCACTCATATGAGTCCAACATACTCCAGCATGGACTTCATCCATTGCCACTCTTGCCTCAATTTGCGAAAGGCACCTGTGAAGGGCCCCGGACGGCATCCTTTTGAACAGCCGCCCTGCCACTATCGTGTAGCCGAGAGCCAATTTTTGAATTGCCAAATGATCTTGCCTGGTGGCGTCCTCTGGGTCTATTCCTTTTTCTACAAATTTCTTGATGTCCTGAAACCATGGTTCTTCGTCCACCAATATCGCATTTATTCGAAAAGAAGGTTCGTGCCGAAGGGTCACTTGGAAAAGGATATGTTGCGCATCTTCTGGCATCTCAAGAGAAGAGGCAAGGGATGCCAGGGAATCTGCAAAGGCATTATGTGATCTGGGAACATGGGTGAAGCTAATGTTTCTGAAGGCCTTTTCGAGCTGCACTAGATGACGGTGATACGGCACTAGCTTCTCATCTCCAACTTCCCACTCGTTGTTGATGTGACACACAACCAGGAAAGAATCTCCGAAGACTTCAATATCCACTACCCCCAAGCCCAGCGCCGTCTCGAGGCCCAGGATGCAAGCTTCATACTCAGCCATGTTGTTGGTTACTTTGTAGCCTAACTTGATATAGGTAGCTAATCGCAGGCCCTCCGGCGAGATGAGCAGAATACCCACTCTATAACCATTCCTATTGGTAGACCCATCAAAATATAATTTCCACACCCCTTTTTCTATTGTCATCACGTGTTCATCAGGAAAATCATCGTTGCAACACGACTCTTCGGCAACTGGATTATCAGCCAAGTGCTCCGTTATTACCAACCCCTTAATAGCTTTTTGCACACAAAATTTGATGTCGAACTCCGACAGCAGAAGGGACCACCGTAACAACCGGCCGGTCAGAACTGGCTTCTCTATCATATACTTGATAGGATCCATCCGAGATATCAAATGAATTTCACTCCCTAACAAGTAATGACGAAGTTTCTTCACTGCCCACACGAGTGCTGCACAGGTTTTGTCGATGGAGGAGTACCGAGTTTCTACATCCACCCATTTCTTGCTAAGGTAATAGATGGCGTATTCACGGGGCGGGTTACCCTGGTTCTGAGCCAACATAAGCCCCATGGAGAATTCATGGGCTTCCAAGTAGAGGATCAAAGGCTTCCCTTCGATCGGCGGCACCAAAACAGGTGGCTCCTGCAAATATTCTTTAACCCTCCCAAATGCCTGTTGGCTTTGTTCGTTCCATTTTTTCGGAGCATCTTTCTTCAAGAGTTTAAAGATAGGCTCACAGATCTCAGTCAGATTTCGGATGAAACGGCTGATGTATTGCACCCGTCCTAGAAAGCTTCTAACCTCCCTTTCAGTTTTTGGTGGCTGCATGTCCCTGATTGCTGCAACTTTGTCCGGGTCAACCTCAATGCCCTTTGGCGTTATCATGAAACCAAGTAGCTTCCCACCAGTTACCCCAAAGCTACACTTTTCCGGATTTAGGTGCATCTTGTATTGTCGGATGCGCTCAAAAAACTTCCTGAGGTAAACTAAATGATCGGTTCTCCGTTTAGCTTTCACAATCATGTCGTCCACATAGACCTCAACTTCCTTATGCATCATATCATGAAGGATTATGGTTGCAGCTCTCTGATAAGTGGCACCCGCATTCTGTGTGGTGAAAGATGTTTTGTCCTGATCTTCCCTCCCCATTTTTACCTGATTGTACCCGGATAATCCATCCATTAATGAGAAAAGCTCATGCCTCGAAGCTCCATCGACCATGACATCAATGTGTGGTAATGGGAAGCTGTCTTTTGGGCTGGCCTTATTGAGGTCTCTATAATCAATTTAGACCCTAATTTTCCCATTTTTCTTCATTACCACAACAATATCCAGAGGGGATACTTGACGACTTTAATGAAGCCAACCCGGAGCAGCTTCTCTATTTCCTCTTTCACTTTAACCTCCAGTTTTGGCTTCAAACGTCGCAACTTTTGAATTTTTGGCGCCACATCAGGATATGTCGGGATGTGGTGTTCTGCTATCTCTGGGTCTATTCCTGGCATATCGGCGTAACTCCAAGCAAAGACATCTTCAAATTCTCTAAGCAGACCTATTAGCTCATCTTTTTCATCCTTGCTCAATGATACACCCAGTTTAACCATCATGGGGCTATCGGATGTCCCCAGATTAACTTCGGTGGTGTCTCCTATTGGTTGTGCCTTAGGGACCTTTGTTTCAAGCTCACTCAAGATTCCCTCATCATCGAGCTCCATGGGAGCTTCTGGAGGTTCACTACTGGCATGGCTGAATTCTTCAAGAGGGTTGACCACTGGAGGGGCTTCTAGCGAATTGACCTGGGCTTCCAAACTTTCTATCACAGGAGCATGTTTCGCCTCAAGCTACACGAGGTTACTACTGAGATTTGTCATATTAGACATGTCGAAGTCCTCGGGTTTTCCCCTGATTACCTGTTTTGATTTTCCCTTGGTTAGCAAAGGTTTGCGCAAGGTTCAAGGGTCGGCGTCCATCAAGATTCTAGGTTTGACAATGGCTTCCCGTATGAGCAAACAAGGATCATACAGGTTAAACATGTCCTCACTTGACGTTCTAACCAACTTGTGTATGGATCGATCCGGAGAGGTGCTTGGGGCGAGGGCCCAGGTCACCACAAAGGAATAGGGCTTGCACGCCATTCTCTATGGGCTTCCCCACTTTTTCACATCACCTGAAAGTGTGCGTCTACGGTCGGGTCTTTGACTGACCAAACAATGGGCTAGGTAAGGGCACTGCCAGGAAAATGCTTGGGGCTAAAGCCCAGGTATTAAGGGGGTGTGGTTAGACGACACCCTCCTCTTTTCCCCCACTTATTCACATCACCTAAAAGGTGTGAGTCCCTAACAGGGGACCCTCAAACGGGTCCCAGAGTGAAATCGGTTTGTATGGACCCTCGCTCTCACATGATGCAAAGGTGCAGGGAATTAAAGTGCGCACAAAGGTAAATAAACAATGTAATAAAAATCCATAAATAAACATTTTTCAAGTTAAGCCCTCTTTCCTAAAATTAAACAAGTTAAAATTAAGAATAATTCCCCAGCAGAGTCGCCAGTCTGTGAGCCTCGATTTTAAACCCTATCCTATGTTGATTGGATTGTTGATTGGGATCTAATCGGGTTTTAGGTCCGCTTATAACCTAAGATTAATAACTATGTCGTATAACAATAATTATTAAAACCCAAGCTAGCTCACTGGAACCTATTATGACTCGCCACCTAATTTTAACCTAGAGTAAATTAGGAAAGTGAGTTCGGGTTCGGGGCTTGGTATTGACTTATTTAGGGTTCAATTACTTTCATTACCCTTCCTAGGTCGTTTTCCTCTACTTAGTTTATTTACGGCTTGATACAAAGTTGTTTTTAACCTAGGGGCGCGCTTCTATTTTTTTATTATTTTTTTAGTGTTTTTTGACAGAAAATCAAAGTGAAATTAAAAGCTACCTAAACTAGGGTTTCAGAGGCAGAATTAGGTCAAATTTTTATTACGTCCGTAGCCACGGACCTAATGTGCGAGACCACGGACCCCAATGGAATTAAATGATTTCGAAAACAGAACAAAAATAAAAATGCAAAGTTGAAAGGTCCGGGGCCACGGACAGGGTGTCCGTGGGCCCGGACATGTATTGACAGAAACCCTAAAATTTGAAAAATTGAATAATATGAAATCCCACCACCGTCCGTGGGTGTCCGTGGTCACGGACAACTCGTCCGTGGTCCCGGACAACGAGTCCGAGGTCACGGACAACCCGTCCGTGGTCTCGGACAACGAGTCCGAGGTCACGGACAACCCACGGACAATGGGTTTTTGATGGTTCCCGATGGTGTTTTGAGCTTAAATTTTATGGGTGTGTAGCCTGAAAGATTATAAGCACGTTAGTAATTGAAAGAACTCAATTTGAAGTCAAAATTAACTCGAAACTTAGCAAACAAGTAACAAGGTAGTAGCTAAAACAATTAGCGATACAGAAGCGAAAAAGAGTTAGTTTGAGCCCAAATTTTGAGGCAAGACAGATAATATCGTAGAAAATTAGGAAAGTGGAGTTTCTACCTATTTTACCTTTGGGTTCACAATGATTCTTCACACCGGGATTCATCGAGTGCTCCGTTGATGGCAGACCCGAAAGGTTTTCGAACCAAGCTTCTAGTTGTTGGTTGTTCTTGCGGTTCTTCACATTTTGGTGGTGATTTTGTGGGGTTTTGATGATTATTGGTGCTTTGGGGGAATTTTGGGTATGATTCGGGTGACCGGGTGTTGGAAAACGTGAGAGAGAGAGAGGAGGCCGTGCTTTCTGACTCCCTAGGGTTCTTGAGCTTGTGAGATTCTCCTTTTATCAAAAAACCTATCCCCTCATATAGACTTTCTTAAAGATAAAGAAAATCTAGTAAAAGTAAGATTTTTTAATATTTTAATTAAATGACTTCCCAAAGGAATTTTGCTGTGAAATTTTAACCAAATGTCAAGGATGGCAATTATGAATTTTCTGAAGTGGAATTGGATTTTTTAAATGTTGGAATATTTTTAAATTAAATTTCTCGTCAGATTCAGTTAGAAATTGCTAGAAAATTATTGAAAATTTGAAAAATCAAAATTCCAACACCATTATGCTTAGAATGTCATCCTCTATCATGGGTTAAAATATCAAAGCATTTCAAGCTGATTTGGGCATCTTTTGGAGGTGAGAGAAAGCCTATAGGATGTCTCGGGAGCCTTAAAAATTATGAAAACGCCCCTGACAATGACAAAACTGCTCCTTATGCCCTGGAACGCGCCGATCGAGCCGGAATCTCTCATTACTCGATTAAATGCCCCTCACAACACCAAAACCTTGTAGACCCTAACCAGGGGGTCAAAATTTTGGGTATAACAGATTGCCCCCCGTCAACTGGACTTTGTAATGGATGTGAAAAGTCGGGCTGATGCTTGAGTGATGCCCCAAAATTTTATATTCCACAGGATTCTCTGTGTTGTGCGAAACCGCATTGACCACGTCCAGCTATTCAGAGGCGCTGACTACCTAAGCAACAAAACGTTGTCGAGCTGTTCTAAGGCACTGACTACCTATAAGTGAAAATGTGTCAAGCTATTCTAAGGGGCTGACTGCCTAGGTGACGAGAATGAAATAATGTCAAGCGGTTCTAAGGTGTTGACTCCCTATAATACATGAAACGATGTCAAACTATTCTAAGGCGCTGACTACCTGTAATAAATGAAACGATGCAATGTCAAGCGATTCTAAGGCGTTGACTACCTAGGATGTGAAAACTGTATGCAAATGCAAGAATGCTGAAATGCTAACGATGCTAATGATGCTGATGTTGTTGATGATGCTGATGATGCGGATGATGCTCGGATGCTTCTGGGGACCGAAACCCGTGCCAATGCTCCTGGCTGGACCCAATGTGGACTTATTGCCATTGCCCCCCAAGCCGGTGTGCAGGGATAACTCCTGGTAAAAACCCTGGGGACTTATTGCCTTTGCCCACCATTCGTTGATCCCAAAAATAAGTTGACATAGCAAAATGAGGATTTATTGCCATCACCTCGCCAACTTTCTGTCGCCAGGTCTTGTGACGCACCTGGATAATGTAACTAGGTCTTATGACGAGCCTATATGAATGAGATGAATGCAATGTGTTTGATGAGAGTGGGTAAACTAAAAGGTAATGTTAGGTCTTACTACGTGCCTAAGGGAATGCAACTAGGTCTTATGACGAGCCTAAAGGATGGTTCTAGGTCTTATGACGAGCCTAAGGAAGGATCTAGGTCTTATGACGAGCCTAAGGATGGTTCTAGGTCTTATGACGAGCCTATGGATCTAGGTCTATGACGAGCTAAGGATGGATCTAGGTCTTATGACGGGCCTAAGGATGGATCTAGGTCTTATGACGGGCCTAAGGAAGGATCTAGGTCTTATGACGGGCCTAAGGATAGTTCTAGGTCTTATCACGAGCCTAAGAAGGATCTAGATCTTATGACGAGCCTAAGGATGGATCTAAGTGAAAATGTGTTAGGTGCATGAATGTAGAAGGACTAAGGCTTATGGCAAACCTGGAGATGGTAGGCTCATGACGGGCCTGTGGGTGTTTAAATGTGAAGGAAGGGCTTAGGACGGGCCTGAGGACGTTTGAAAGTGGAGGAAGGGCTTAGGACGCGCCTGTGGATATTTGAATGTGGAGGAAGGGCTTAGGACGGGCCTGTGGATATTTGAATGTGGAGGTAAGGCTTAGGAAGGGCCTGTGGACATTTGAATGAGAGGGTTTTAAAACCTTTGGGTTTCGGGTTTTTGGGCCTCCATCGGTGTCGTTGTTGCAATTGTTGGGACCAACAATTGCCCCCAGTATTTTTCTTTGAGGTGATATGAGTTTTTAGGGCTTCATGGCAATCGAACGGAACGATCGATTGCCCCCAGTATTTTCTTTGATTAATTGCACAAGAACAAATCTCATCCTCACAAGGTCAAGGTTTATTTTGATGTGGTGCCTTCTATCCTACACTCAAAGTGTTTGATGTTTGCACTCGTGCCCTCCTTTTGGTCAAGACATCTCAACCACTGAATATGACATTTGTTAGATTTACGCGTTCAACCTGTTACTTTCACGTGATTGGATACACAACTACTAAGTCGGAAGTCTTTTAAGCTTATAATGTGGCTATGAGGTGTGATGAAAGACAAAGGGTGAATGGAGGAATGTTTAGGATATGTGAAGCTATAAGGGTGACCAAAGCTGCAACTTGCACCTTCTCCTGGACTTGCTTTCTTTGTCTTGAAGTCGTTTGGCTACTTCCCGATGACTTCGCTTATGAGCTTGGAACTCTGGATTTTTGAGTTGTTCCTTGCACCTTCTCTTTTTCCCGATTTTAGATTTCTTCGAGGCTCTTCAGGTTTGCCTTTCTTGAATCTCTTTTCCTTCGGGGTTCTTGTGTTTCCCGGTTTTGAACTTTGAGAGCTGTTTTTGATGTTAGCTCATTGGGATCCTGTGCCACTTTGGGGCCATTTACGGATCATTTCGTCATATTGGTAGCAATTTTGCTTCTTTGGGCTTGTGAAGTTGCTGTTCGGAAGTCGGGCTCCTTGCTTCCTTTGGTCACCGGGTCGGTTGTTCATCATTGGCTGGCTCGTTTGTGGAGTTTGTAATGTTGTCAAATAGGATATACATGAAAAGCTCAGCGGGGGTGCCTAGGGTTAATGTCAGGGTTCACAAGCTTTTTGGTTGTGTGGTGCTGTACCTAGGTGCTTCGTCATCCCTAATAGTTGTGTATCCGTTCTTTGTTACTTTTCATAGGTTTAAGCGTAAATTTACAAATTATCTCCTTCGGTTGGAGTCATGCCGTTTACCTTACCTTTGAATGTGACCTCCCTGGAGTCGTGTAAAAATGACACGCTCTTTCGCTCTTGGTTTTACCGCTCAGGGCACTCTCACGCAATGCTCGCTCAAAGAATTGTTCACGCGCTTAAAGAAATAATCATTTTCGGTCTTAAACTCAGATTGCCCCCAGTATTGTTGTGGGGTTTATTTAACAAACCTCTGAATGCCCAAGCTATTTAGGGAGGGTGATTGCATGTGTGGTGGTAAATGATGGTGGGGTGTTCCTGTGAGGAGGTGATTGTTGAATGATTCATTTTTTGTTCTTTTGGAGGCAGCAGTCTTGATTTTATGTGTCTGGTGAAATGGTAGAAATGATGGAACGCTGTGACATGTGTGATGTCTGTGATGGAGGTGGCGAGTGTATGGATGGGAAGGCGGTTTTGTACAAGGCATACGAGAGCAAAAGCTCTGTTCACAACGCTTAAGGTACACCCCACAATGGATGACGGTTTAATTCACCTAACATATAGAAGAATGCAAAGACTCAAAGAACGAAAAACCTTTTTTATTAGCGCTTCCTAGAGTATTACAGGACGAAATGAAGATTGACATAAGGATGAACCTAGTAATGAAAACATGCTTATGCAAAGAACTTCTTGAGCTTATCCAAATTGACTAATCCCAGGAGCTCCTCTCCAGTGCTAGCTAGAACTAAACTTGCTGCACCATATGAGAACAGTTGTTTCACCAAGTATGGCCCCAACCATTTGGGTCTGAACTTCCCTCTTGGATCTGGTAGATCAGCCCTAAGTTGTTTTAGCACAAGATCACCTTCTTGAATTCCTCGTTGTTTGACACGTTTATTGAAAACTCGAGCCATTTGCTTCTGGTAGACCTGGATACATTCAAGAGCTCGCAACCTTCTTTCGTCCAAGAAAGTCAAATTGTCGAGCCTTTTCTCCTCCCACTCAGACTCGGGTATTTGCAGCTTGCTCATGAATCGTAGGGCCTTTATCTTCATCTCGATGGGCAGCACTGCCTCAGTCCCGTAAACCAGGGAATAGGGAGTAACCCCAGTGGCTGACTTTACCGATGTCCTGTAACCCCAAAGAGCCATCGGTAGCTTGAACGACCAATCCCGATAGGTATCAACCATTTTGGCTTGAATCTTCTTGATGGTTTTGTTTGTCGCCTCAACGGCCCCGTTTGCCTGTGGGCGGTAGGGTGAGGAATGATGATGTCGGATTTCATATTTCCTCATGAGTTGCTCAGTTTCGGCCTTGAACTGAACGCCATTGTCTGTAACAATTTCGAAAGGCACACCATATCTGTAGATAATCTCACTTTCAATATACCGTGCTGTCTGTTTGGCCCCCAATTGGGCAAAAGATTTAGCCTCCACCCACTTGCTGAAGTAGTTGATCGCCACTAGGATGTAGCGATGGCCATTCGATGCCTTGGGATGTATTTCTTCGATGATATCAATTCCCCATGAAGCGAAGGGCCAAGGCGATGCCATATGATGTAAGGGTAGAGCTGGGAAATGTTTTAGATCAGCATGGATTTGACATTTCTGGCACCTTTTGACGTACTGTTGGCAGTAATTTTCCATGGTTGTCCAATAATATCCGTGTCTCAGAATCTTGCGTGCCAAGGTGTGCCCACTCATATGAGTCCCACATACTCCAGCATGGACTTCATCCATTGCCACTCTTGCCTCAATTTGCGAAAGGCACCTGTGAAGGGCCCCGGACGGCATCCTTTTGAACAGCCGCCCTGCCACTATCGTGTAGCCGAGAGCCAATTTTTGAATTGCCAAATGATCTTGCCTGGTGGCGTCCTCTGGGTCTATTCCTTTTTCTACAAATTTCTTGATGTCCTGAAACCATGGTTCTTCGTCCACCAATATCGCATTTATTCGAAAAGAAGGTTCGTGCCGAAGGGTCACTTGGAAAAGGATATGTTGCGCATCTTCTGGCATCTCAAGAGAAGAGGCAAGGGATGCCAGGGAATCTGCAAAGGCATTATGTGATCTGGGAACATGGGTGAAGCTAATGTTTCTGAAGGCCTTTTCGAGCTGCACTAGATGACGGTGATACGGCACTAGCTTCTCATCTCCAACTTCCCACTCGTTGTTGATGTGACACACAACCAGGAAAGAATCTCCGAAGACTTCAATATCCACTACCCCCAAGCCCAGCGCCGTCTCGAGGCCCAGGATGCAAGCTTCATACTCAGCCATGTTGTTGGTTACTTTGTAGCCTAACTTGATATAGGTAGCTAATCGCAGGCCCTCCGGCGAGATGAGCAGAATACCCACTCTATAACCATTCCTATTGGTAGACCCATCAAAATATAATTTCCACACCCCTTTTTCTATTGTCATCACGTGTTCATCAGGAAAATCATCGTTGCAACACGACTCTTCGGCAACTGGATTATCAGCCAAGTGCTCCGTTATTACCAACCCCTTAATAGCTTTTTGCACGCAAAATTTGATGTCGAACTCCGACAGCAGAAGGGACCACCGTAACAACCGGCCGGTCAGAACTGGCTTCTCTATCATATACTTGATAGGATCCATCCGAGATATCAAATGAATTTCACTCCCTAACAAGTAATGACGAAGTTTCTTCACTGCCCACACGAGTGCTGCACAGGTTTTGTCGATGGAGGAGTACCGAGTTTCTACATCCACCCATTTCTTGCTAAGGTAATAGATGGCGTATTCACGGGGCGGGTTACCCTGGTTCTGAGCCAACATAAGCCCCATGGAGAATTCATGGGCTTCCAAGTAGAGGATCAAAGGCTTCCCTTCGATCGGCGGCACCAAAACAGGTGGCTCCTGCAAATATTCTTTAACCCTCCCAAATGCCTGTTGGCTTTGTTCGTTCCATTTTTTCGGAGCATCTTTCTTCAAGAGTTTAAAGATAGGCTCACAGATCTCAGTCAGATTTCGGATGAAACGGCTGATGTATTGCACCCGTCCTAGAAAGCTTCTAACCTCCCTTTCAGTTTTTGGTGGCTGCATGTCCCTGATTGCTGCAACTTTGTCCGGGTCAACCTCAATGCCCTTTGGCGTTATCATGAAACCAAGTAGCTTCCCACCACCTTACCCCAAAGCTACACTTTTCCGGATTTAGGTGCATCTTGTATTGTCGGATGCGCTCAAAAAACTTCCTGAGGTAAACTAAATGATCGGTTCTCCGTTTAGCTTTCACAATCATGTCGTCCACATAGACCTCAACTTCCTTATGCATCATATCATGAAGGATTGTGGTTGCAGCTCTCTGATAAGTGGCACCCGCATTCTGTGTGGTGAAAGATGTTTTGTCCTGATCTTCCCTCGCCATTTTTACCTGATTGTACCCGGATAATCCATCCATTAATGAGAAAAGCTCATGCCTCGAAGCTCCGTCGACCATGACATCAATGTGTGGTAATGGGAAGCTGTCTTTTGGGCTGGCCTTATTGAGGTCTCTATAATCAATTCAGACCCTAATTTTCCCATTTTTCTTCATTACCACAACAATATCTAGAGGGGATACTTGACAACTTTAATGAAGCCAACCCGGAGCAGCTTCTCTATTTCCTCTTTCACTTTAACCTCCAGTTTTGGCTTCAAACGTCGCAACTTTTGAATTTTTGGCGCCACATCAGGATATGTCGGGATGTGGTGTTCTGCTATCTCTGGGTCTATTCCTGGCATATCGGCGTAACTCCAAGCAAAGACATCTTCAAATTCTCTAAGCAGACCTATTAGCTCATCTTTTTCATCCTTGCTCAATGATACACCCAGTTTAACCATCCTGGGGCTATCGGATGTCCCCAGATTAACTTCGGTGGTGTCTCCTATGGTTGTGCCTTAGGGACCTTTGTTTCAAGCTCACTCAAGATTCCCTCATCATCGAGCTCCATGGGAGCTTCTGGAGGTTCACTACTGGCATGGCTGAATTCTTCAAGAGGGTTGACCACTGGAGGGGCTTCTAGCGAATTGACCTGGGCTTCCAAACTTTCTATCACAGGAGCATGTTTCGCCTCAAGCTACACGAGGTTACTACTGAGATTTGTCATATTAGACATGTCGAAGTCCCCGGGTTTTCCCCTGATTACCTGTTTTGATTTTCCCTTGGTTAGCAAAGGTTTGCGCAAGGTTCAAGGGTCGGCGTCCATCAAGATTCTAGGTTTGACAATGGCTTCCCGTATGAGCAAACAAGGATCATACAGGTTAAACATGTCCTCACTTGACGTTCTAACCAACTTGTGTATGGATCGATCCGGAGAGGTGCTTGGGGCGAGGGCCCAGGTCACCACAAAGGAATAGGGCTTGCACGCCATTCTCTATGGGCTTCCCCACTTTTTCACATCACCTGAAAGTGTGCGTCTACGGTCGGGTCTTTGACTGACCAAACAATGGGCTAGGTAAGGGCACTGCCAGGAAAATGCTTGGGGCTAAAGCCCAGGTATTAAGGGGGTGTGGTTAGACGACACCCTCCTCTTTTCCCCCACTTATTCACATCACCTAAAAGGTGTGAGTCCCTAACAGGGGACCCTCAAACGGGTCCCAGAGTGAAATCGGTTTGTATGGACCCTCGCTCTCACATGATGCAAAGGTGCAGGGAATTAAAGTGCGCACAAAGGTAAATAAACAATGTAATAAAAATCCATAAATAAACATTTTTCAAGTTAAGCCCTCTTTCCTAAAATTAAACAAGTTAAAATTAAGAATAATTCCCCAGCAGAGTCGCCAGTCTGTGAGCCTCGATTTTAAACCCTATCCTATGTTGATTGGATTGTTGATTGGGATCTAATCGGGTTTTAGGTCCGCTTATAACCTAAGATTAATAACTATGTCGTATAACAATAATTATTAAAACCTAAGCTAGCTCACTGGAACCTATTATGAGTCGCCACCTAATTTTAACCTAGAGTAAATTAGGAAAGGTAGAGTTCGGGTTCGGGGGCTTGGTATTCAACTTATTTTGGGTTCAATTACTTTCATTACACTTCCTAGGTCGTTTTTCCTCTACTTGGTTTATTTACGGCTTTCTACAAAGTTGTTTTTAACCTAGGGGCGCGCTTCTGTTTTTTTTATTTTGTTTAGTTGTTTTTGACAGAAAATCAAAGTGAAATTAAAAGCTACCTAAACTAGGGTTTCGGAGGCAGAATTAGGTCAAATTTTTATTACGTCCGTAGCCACGGACCTAATGTCTGAGACCACGGACCCCAATTGAATTAAATGATTTTGAAAACAGAACAAAAATAAAAATGCAAACTTGAAAGGTCCGGGGCCACGGACAGGGTGTCCGTGGGCCCGGACATGTATTGACAGAAACCTTAAAATTTGAAAAATTGAAAAATATGAAATCCCGCCACCGTCTGTGGGTGTCCGTGGTCACTAACAACCCGTCCGTGGTCCCGGACAACGAGTCCGAGGTCACGGACAACCTACGGACAGTGGGTTTTTGATGGTTCCCGAAGGTGTTTTGAGCTCAAATTTTATGGGTGTGTAGCCTGAAAGATTATAAGCACGTTAGTAATTGAAAGAACTCAATTTGAAGTCAAAATTAACACGAAACTTAGCAAACAAGAAACAAGGCAGTAGCTAAAACAATTAGCGATACAGAAGCGAAAAAGAGTTAGTTTGAGCCCAAAGTTTGAGGCAAGACAGATAATATCGTAGAGAATTAGGGAAGTGGAGTTTCTACCTATTTTTCCTTCGGGTTCACAATGATTCTTCACACCGGGATTCGTTGAGTGCTCCGTTGATGGCAGACCCGAAAGGTTTTCGAACCAAGCTTCTGGTTGTTGGTTGTTCTTGCTGTTCTTCACGTTTTAGTGGTGTTTTTGTGGGGTTTTAATGATTATTGGTGCTTTGGGGATTCAAAAATGAGTTTAGATGGTGATTTCGGGGAATGTTCGGTATGATTCGGGTGGCCGGGTGTTGGAAAACGTGAGAGAGAGAGAGAAGGCTGTGCTTTCTGACTCCCTAGGGTTCTTGAGCTTGTGAGATTCTCCTTTTATCAAAAAACCTATCCCCTTATATAGACTTTCTTAAAGATAAAGAAAATCTAGTAAAAGTAAGATTTTTTGATATTTTAATTAAATGACTTCCCAAAGGAATTTTGCTGTGAAATTTTAACCACATGTCAAGGATGGCAATTATGAATTTTCTGAAGTGGAATCGGATTTTTTAAATGTTGGAATATTTTTAAATTGAATTTCTGATCAGATTCAGTTAGAAATTGCTAGAAAATTATTGGAAATTTGAAAAATCAAAATTCCAATGCCATTATGCTTAAAATGTCATCCTCTATCATGGGTTAAAATATCAAAGCATTTCAAGCTGATTTGGGCATCTTTTGGAGGTGAGAGAAAGCCTATAGGAGGTCTCGGGAGCCTTAAAAATTATGAAAACGCCCCTGACAATGACGAAACTGCTCCTCATGCCCTGGAACGCGCCGATCGAGCCGGAATCTCTCATTACTCGATTAAATGCCCCTCACAACACCAAAACCTTGTAGACCCTAACCAAGGGGGTCAAAATTTTGGGTATAACAGCCACCGTAGCGCAGATGCTACCTCTGGTGATAGCGGCTGTACAACAGACTCCGTAAACCCAGCCAAACCAGCAACAACAACAGCCCGACCCACCTCAACCTAGAGAACCAAACTGGGTAAAGGTCATCGCAAATCTCCGACCTCCATGCTTTAGAGGCGAGAGCGACCCCGCTAAGCTTGAGGCCTATATCTCCAAGACGGAGAGGGCTTTCGAGACCCTCGAGGCTCCTGCTGGAGTGAGGGTGAGGATAGCGGCGTACTATCTATAGAATGCTGTTATGGACTAGTGGAAGCTTGTCAAGGGTGAATACATCACCGACCCTACTTTCGATTGGGAAGCCTTCTCCGCACTTCTTCGATCCAAGTAGAATCCAGAGCACGTCAAGACAAAGAAGTGTCTAGAGCTCGACGCCTTGAAAATGACGGATAAGATGACCATTGATGAATACTACCGTACCTTCACATCTATCCTCAGACTGCTACCCGACCTTGGCTATACCGGCCAGGTCTTGATCGACCGCTTCTATGGTGGATTGAGCCATCGCCTCCGGTATGGCATGGGGTATTCACGGTTTACCTCACTCCAGGTAAACAACGGTTTGAACCCTTAGTGTCATAGTCAATGTGAATTAATACCTTATTACGTAAAGAATGATATCTAATGTCCGATGACTCCTGGAGTGCTATCATGCTGCATCTCGTGTTGAGATCACCTACCAGCTGAGGGGTGAAGAGCAAGCGCTTAAGCGCAAGGCTAACAACAAAAACACTAGCTCAGAGAAGCAGAGCCAAGGTAAGAGCTGGAAGAAGAGAAAAGGGAAGTACCCTCAAAACCAAAAGAATACCCCTGGAGATAGCAATGCCCAGAGTGAGAAGGGTAAGGCAGCTGAGCCATTATAGCTTGTCTATTCTACACCGGTGGCTGCAAAGCCTCTGAGATCTCACCCACCTAAGGGTAAGACTCCGAATTGAACTTGCACACATATGAAATTAATAAGAGCATACCGTACATTGCTAACTCTCAAAGCTACAGGTTCGGGTTCCAGCTCGGGTAGGAACAATGATGGTCGTGCCTACGTCTACAAACATTGCAACAAAGATCACCCCCACAGATTACCAGGGAAGAGGGATACAGTGCTACAGCTGCCAGAAGCTGGGGCACCGTGCCTCTGAATGCCCTACTAACCCGAAGCCTAGGGGTAACTACCAGGGCTACAAGCAATGAAAGGGCAAGGAGGTTGCCACTGGAAATGCTCAAACCTAGCAGACCTCGCAGGGACAGGGGTCCTGAGGTGCTCCAAAGGGTGCACCACAGAGGCAGCCAGCCTTGCATATCATAGACCGCTCAGATGTGACCGGTACGAAGTCCGGTTTAGGTACCTTCACATACCTTTAATCCTTGAGAGCATGTTTATAGTATGAATTGCCTGTTTGAGTGAATGTATGAATATGTAGAACTTAAACTATCAATTTGAGCATGAATTGAGCTAGCAAACCAAGAACTCATGTTAGATGAACCTTATAACCTTAGGAGAATTTGATGTCTACTATCCAATACCATCAAACAACACGAACCTTGAAGATACTGACACTGCCACTCACTACTTCACCAACGAGCAGTGTCAGGTCATCTGACCAGGTATGATTTTATTAAAAGGATACCTGACACCCGAAGCACAAATTACCATCATCCGACGTTGCAGCTAGCTAGGAGTGGGTCCAAGAGGATTTTACACACCCGAATTTCCCGGTGGAGCGGAGATGAAGCTGAAAATGATGTGCTTGGGGAAGGATTAGAACCCTTATACCAAGACATACCAGAAGACGCGAGCGGTACTTAATGAATTTTAGACGCTTGTTACACAAGCCGTAGAGATTGCACAACAACTTGAAGATGATCCAATCCCTATACTTGAAGCAGACCTTTGCATCATCAACTTCTATGAGAAAGAAGGAGGACTTGGTTTACACCAAGATAAGGACAAGACAACGGAATCTCTTGAACAAGGAGTGCCCGTAGTGTCTTGGTCCATTGGTGATGACGCGATATTTTTGTATGGCGAGCAGAAGCGTGTGGACCTCGCAGAGAAGATCGTATTTAAGTCAAGAGATGTCTTGATCATGGGTGGAAAGTCGAGAATGTTGTATCATGGTATAAAAAAGATTAAGTTGAATATGGCACCATCGACAATAATCAATGCCACACACATGAAATCAGGACGCCTGAACCATACCTTTAGAAATTATTAACATTGTAATGCCACGTAATGCATTAGTAATGTGTACTAGAGACAGAACATGTATGATGGATGATTTATCAATATAAGTAGTGTTGGTTATTAAATTCCACTTGCGTTATACCGTCAATTCATATAAAGCTTATGAATAATTATGTTGTGGACTCGGTACCGAAGGTAACCTAAGTATCCTCATAGAAGCACAAGCTGATAAGAGCGGCACCATCCTTACAGGTACCTTTCCGGTAAATGGCATTGAAGCCTCCGTACTATTCGACTCCGGTGCCTCTCACACCTTTGTTTTGCCATCATTTACGAAGAGGTTGAGGCTAGACGCAGATGAGCTACCAGACTTTATGGTTACGCTCCCGTCGAAGGAGCAAGTGCGAAGCACTAAGTATTACCGAGCTGCCACGAACCGAATCAAGTGTGAAGAATTTCCCATTTCCTTCATCGAATTCAATGGCTTGGGATTCGACTTGATAGTCTGGATGAACTGGTTAGAGAGGCATAAGGGGCGAATCCTCTGCGCCGAGCATAGACTGCTGCTCAAGAGTCCGTCTGGGGTCATAGTTTCGTACCGCCAGAGGCCTAGAGAGCCTTCAACTAAGATCATCAGCGCTCTGTCTATGTGCTGAGAACTCAGAAAGGGGCATGACGTATACCTTTGTTATGTGAAAGACCTAGAGAGAGATCTTGAATTCAGTACTGATGTACCGGTAGTGTCGGAGTTCCCGGATGTCTTTCCGAAGGAACTTCCCGGCATGCCACCCCAGAGAGAAGTAGTGTTTGAGATTGAGCTTGTGCCAGGCACCGGTCCAATCGCTAGAGCACCATACCGGTTGGCACCAGCAGAAATGACCGAGCTGAAAGAGCAGCTACGAGACTTGCTGGAAAAAGGGTTTATACGCTCGAGCGTATCACCCTGGGGAGCACCGGTCCTCTTCGTGAAGAAGAAGGACGGTAGCCTCCGCCTCTGCATCGACTACCATGAGCTTAATGTTGTCATTGTAAAGACTAAATACCCATTGCCACACATCGACGACCTGTTTGATCAGTTGAAGGGAGCTTCAGTCTCCAAGATTGATCTCAGATCAGGGTATCATCAGATTGCCATCAGAGATTAGGATATTGAGAAGACGACGGTACTAGATATGGCCACTACAAATTCATAGTGATGCCATTCGGTTTGTTGAACGCACCAGCAAAGTTCATGGACTTGATGAATCGTTTATTCAGTGATCAGTTGGACACTTCAGTGGTAGTTTTCATCGATGACATACTTGTGTATTTGAAGTCGAGAGACGAGCATGAGCGCCATTTGAGGTGAGTACTTGAGACACTGTGCGAGAACCAGCTACATGTGAAGTTCTTCAAATGCGAGTTTTGGCTTGATCAGGTATCATTCCTTGGACATGTCATCTTGAGCACGGGAATCTCAGTTGATTAGGCTAAGATCGAAGCAATACATTCATCGCCTAGACCTAAGACTGTTACCGACATCCAGAGCTTCTTGGTCTAGCCGGTTATTACTAGAGATTTGTGAAGGACTTTTCTAAAGTTGCGAAGCCCTTGACGGCCTTGATGAATAAAGATGAGCCATTTAACTGGACAGGAGACTATGAGAAATCCTTTCAGAGTTTGAAGGACTCGTTGACCTCAGCGCCTGTTCTCACCATTCCAGAGAGCACAGCGGGATTCGAAGTATATCGTGTTGCGTCTGGTAAAGGCATGGGATGCATACTCATGCAGCATGGCAAGGTGGTAGCTTACTCCTCCCGCCAGCTGAAGAAACATGAGGAGAATTACCCTACACATGACTTAGAGCTTGGAGCCATTGTCTTCGCATTGAAGATATGGCAACATTATCTATATGGGGTTAGCATCACCATTTATTCAGATCACAAAAGCTTGCAGTATGTTTTTACACAGAAAGAACTCAATCTGAGAGAGAAGGTGGATGGAATTCTTATCTGATTATGACATCGACCTGCAGTATAAAGAAGGGAAGGCGAATGTCGTTGCCGACGCCCTTAGTCGCCGAGCACACTCACTCCATTCGCTACTCGCTTCTTCTAGCTTGGTTGTTGAGGTGCGAGAGGCTTAGACGAGCGACCCATATATGAAGGAGATCAGACAGAAGATCACAGATGGTACATTTGAGAGCCGGAAGTATGATTTCAAGCTGCATGAAGATGGTTTGATCTAGCTGAATGGCAGACTATGCGTTCCTCAAAGCAATGCTGAGCTAAGGGATCACATTCTACGAGAATCACACTGTTCTTCATTATCTGTCCATCCGGGAGCCTCCAAGATGTACAAAGACATGAAGAGGTACTTCTGGTGGTCAGGGATGAAGGTAGGTGTTACTGAGTGAGTTTTGAGGTGCCTCACGTGCCTGAAGGTGAAGTTTGAGCACCGACGACCGGACGGAATGGTAAAATCTATGCCAGTTCCGAAGTGGAAAGTCCACAATATCTCCATGGATTTTGTTGTTGGACTCCCACCTGCTAGAGGAGAACTCAACATGATCTGGGTTGTAGTCGATCGCCTCACCAAGGTTTCCCACTTCATTCCGATGAGGGACACTTGGAAGGTGGCGAAGCTTGCAGAGCAATTCGATCGGGAGATCATACGACACCACGGAGTGCCCAAGACTATTGTTTCTAACCGGGATACCAGATTTCTTTCGAGATACTGGAGAGCTACACAAGAAGCGCTTGGTACTGAGTTGAAGCTTAGCACAGCGTTTCATCCACAGACTGACGGTCAGACTGAAAGGACCATCCAGTCACTCGAGGACATGCTTAGAGCATGTGCCTTAGACTTTCAGTGGAGTTGGATTGATAAGCTTCATCTAATCGAGTTTTCATACAACAATAACTATCACACTTCGATTAAGATGTCGCCGTTCCAAGCTTTGTTTGGTAGACCTTGCCGTCCCCCTTGTGTTGGGATGAGTCGAGTGAAGCGGTCATTATCCAACCGAAGTATCTTAAGCAAGTGCAAGTGGAAGTTTAGCAGATTAGAGCGAACATGAAAGCAGCCCAAGATAGACAGAAATCCTATACGGATGTGAGACGACGCGACCTTGAGTTCGTCGTGGGTGATCAAGTGTTTCTGCGCATTTCACCTATGAAGGGCGTGTTTTGTTTTGGCCAGATAGGCAAGTTGAGCCCGAAATTTGTAGGGCGGTATGCGATTACCGAGAGGGTTAGAGCTGTAGCTTATCGATTAGCATTACCTGAGGAGTTCGGGCGTGTTCATGATGTCATTCATGTGTCACAACTCAAGAAATACATAGCCGATCCCTCTCATGTTCTAGAACCTAAACACCTATCCCTTGAGCCGACGATGAGATATGTCGAGACTCCATTGAGAATCCTTGACACTAAGACTAGAGACACTCATCAAAGGTCAGTGCGAATGGTGAAAGTCTTGTGTTATAACCACGGCGTCAAGAAAGCGACATGGGAATTAGAGGATGCCATAAAGGCGAAGTACCCACAGTTGTTTGTAGACTAGATTGTCTAGTGCCTAGACGGTACGGGGTGTACCCCTTTTTAAGGGGGGTAGAGCCATTTTGTTTTTGCATTGCTTCGAGATAGCATTGCGACCTATGTATGTATACATTTTGTTTTTCATGGTGTGCATTGTGATGTGTTGATTGTAGTGCGGATTGTAATACTTGCATATTATTGCTTGCAATTGTATTGTGGCATGCTTGTACGGTGTGTATTATGCTTGCGTTGTAATGTATGGGAACACCTTTGTTGGACAGAGTTGAGATTCAGTAAGGAGTAGTAATGTATGATTTTGGCAATTGAGATGTCACATGAGTAAAGATAGTAATTCACCAACTTCGACCAACTTTGAGGTCAATGTTCTTTACGGGGGTAGATTGTAATACCCTGAACTTAAAAACAGTGATTAATTAGGCTAATGAGGAATTTATATGCTTAATTATGTCTAAATAAATATGTGGGAACAATTCCCGAAGAAAACGGATCCATAAAATGGGTTAAAAAATGTAAACGAGTCTTAAAGCACGTTTTTTGAGAAAACCGGGAAAACGTGACTTTAAGTGGTTTAACATGACTTATAAAACAATTATAGTCAATCAAATATCTACAATTAAATATTAGTGAAGGTCTAGAGCCATTAAAATTAAATAAATGAGAAAATTCCGGAAAACGGCTCCGGTTAGTGAATAGTGTCAAAACGGGAACTTATGGGGTAATAATTATAATAAGAGCAAAATACTCCCCTCCATTTGCAAATAAAAATCAGGCACTTCAATAGTGTGTGTGTGCCACACCCTTCCAGCCCCTCTCCCAATCTCTTAATTCCTATTAGTTAATAAAAGACAAAAATGATAAATCAAAAAGTAAAAGCAAATAAAGTACAAACCCACCTTACCTTTTCTCTCTCTTCTATTCCCTTACGTCTTACGATTCCCCCCCCCCCCCTTCCTGGAGCTCTCTTTCTTCTCCCTTTGGCCAGTAATGGCGATTGAGCAGCCCCCCTCACCAAGCTCATTTCTCTTCCAACTTTGAAGACTCAAATCAAGTCCAAATGCTACAAAAACTATACCACTAAACTCCTCTCACCTTGGGGATCATTTTCCACCCTTCAAAAACCTAAAAGCTTGAACTTCATTCCCATGGCCAGAGCTCCATTTGAAGGCTCAAGGAGACCATTAGAAGCCAAACCATCTTCTACATGTTTTAAGGTAAGAAAGGAACCTTAAAACTCATCTTTTCTAGCTCCCCTTCTACAACAAAAATATTCCAACGTTGAACCCCCTTATTGCTCCTTGTCCAGCCATATTGTTTTGGTGATTCAAAATAGGAGCTGAGCCTTGTTGTTTTGCTGTCCAAAAACTCCAACTAGAAGTGCAAGGTAATGCCCTTCTTTAAAGCCTAAAACATCTCTTCAATCCTAAGTTAATTTAAGGGTTAGTTTTTAAGTTGGCATTGTGGTATTTGGGTGGGGTGTAGCATAAGCAATACATCCCCTTGACTGGTTGTGTAACATGAAAAGAAGAGAGAAAGAGCAAGAAGAGAAAGGAAGGAAAGGAAACTAGAAAATCCAAGGTAAATGAACTTACCTTTGAGCTGATTTTGTATTTCTTGTGAAACAGATTTTGAATGCTAGTTGTATGAGAAAACTTACATTGCTTAGTAAGGTTATGCCACTGCAGTGGTAAGCAATAAGTTGAGTTATTTTAGTGTGGTTTGTATTGATGATTAAGGCCTTGGAGCCAAGCTAATCTAATTGTTAATGTGTTAGAATTAAATGTGGTTAGTGTCTAGAATAATGTGTTATTGAATTGGTTTTGATGAGCTGAATAAACCATGTGGGTAAAGCTTAGAAATGTAGGGAACCTCTGTCGAAATTGGTGTAGGAATTAGATGACTTAAATGTTTTGTTGAAGAGAAAAACCTAGGATAACTATGTATGTTTTAGAGTGCAATTTGAATGGTTAATCACCTAAGAAACTAGATTTGAGAATGGTGTATTTTGGGTAGAACTTGGAATGGGAATAATGCAAGTTGAACACTAGTAATGAATTAGTTGAAGAGCCATTGGGTTAGTGAATGGAGGAAGAGCAAAATCTATAGCGAAAGGGTTTTAGGAAAATGAGAGTGGGAAAATTGTGTAAGTAAACCAAGAAATGAGTGATGAGTTTAGTGAATGAATTAGGAGAGTTTAGAGTGTCAAATTAGTGTTAAAATATGCTAGATTATATGTGGGAAGATTGGGGAAGAAATGGGTAAAAGATTGAAGTTGAAACAAAATGAAATACTGTCAAATGTTACAGAACTACACTTTGTCCAGGTTTGCAACCCGGTACACAAACCCTGACCAGCATCAATACTAGGCAGAATGTTATACGGGAGGGATAGTCCGGGTTTAAAAATCGGTACATTAACCCGGGCCACCCCAAAAACATGGCAGAAGGTTTTCCAACGTATTGGTCCAGGTTTGTAGATCGGTACACAAACCCGGACCAACCTAAAATCATACCCGAGAGTTTTCCAAAGGGATGGTCCGAGTTTACAACCCCGGACACAAACCCGGACCAACCCAAATTTTCAGTGTTTTTAAGCAATTCTAAGGTGGGGAAATGAATGGAATTGATATTATAAGATTGTTAAGACCTGATTAATGATATGTAATGGTCATTAGTGGTATAAACAAGCTTAAGAAATAATGAGAAGTAAATGACTTGTGTAATTAAGTGTGAATGGTGAGGAGATAGTAATTATATATTGGGAAACACTAAAGATGAAACGAGTTAGGTTAATTATAGATAATTAACCACCCGATTCCATGTATGTTATAGGATTCGGATAGTTTATTTCTGAAGGGGAGTCGGTGATCCAAGAACGACGGTGAACGGTATGATTTTCTCATGCCCTGTATGCTAACAAGGTTTCCTCGATTTATGTGTTTGTGTGTTTATATGCAATCACCTAATCAAGATAAATGCACGAATATGGTTTATGGCATTTCCTTATATCTTGTGATTTATTACCCTTGAAGTTTCTATAATTCATGAAGGAAATGATTGTTGGATGAAGTGTTATTTGCTTGGATGTGAAGTTTGCTAACCGTGTGGTATTGAACGAATGATTCTCACTAACTCCCTAACCTTATGACAATTCTAACTTGAGTAATGGTAACTTGGAGTATGTGAGAAGCCTGATATAGTTTCGGCCACGCGTGAGGATGAGGAGACATGAGAGGTTGTTATCCAAATCCTGGCCTAACCTTCCCAATGGTCCAAACCCCTTAAATGGGTAGCAACCGGGGGAAGTAGGCCAACCTAAAGCCCGGTGGTGAGACGGTGTAGTCTCTGCCTGGAGGTCATACCGACTTGACTTGAGTATTATGTAAGAGATGAAGTAATTTGATGAGTAAGATCAATACTAGTGTAAGTCATATGATCTCGAGTAAAAGAGTAAAGAACATCCGATTAACCCGGATGAGTAACTAACTAAAAATGAAATGAGGTGAGAACTTGAGAAGTGTATTTCAAGGTTTCGGGTGACTTGTAAATTGTCTTCCATTTGTATACACTGTACTCTATGTATGAGTGTGCCTTGTATGATTATGATGTTGTTCGTAATAGCATGTATGCACGTATAAAATGAACCTCATGTATTTGACAAAGTAGTCGGTGTACCCCGTTAGCACGCGGGGTACGCGAATTTCATGCCAGCAATTGGCTGAGCCCCTTGGGGCACTGTTTTTTATTTTCCAGGTACCCGAGAAGGTTGATGGTCGTGTTGAGACCGAGGTGCATGTTTTTGTTTTAGTTAGAAGAATGTGGATGGTGTACCGAGTAGTACATGGCTTGTATCCTTTTGAATAGCCGGTGTACCATGTGGTACACCCTTTTGGTATTTTGGAAATCATGTAGACTTGGTAGAAATGAGCGGGTTGTCAAACTCATAGCTTTTGTTAGACTTGCAAGTTGGAATGTATTCGGATTATGATTTTGTATACTCGGTAATCAGATGTTGTAAGTAAATGAAGTGGATGTTATGGGAAGTGTTTATGAAAGCTCGGTACATTTCTATTTATTAGACCGTGACTGTATGTAGTATAGGCCTTGTTAGTCATATGGGTGGCTAACGGCATTGTATCACCCGTCGTTAGTAGGTTAAATTTCCGCTGCAATTAGATTAACGATAGAGACGATTAGAGGGTAATGTTAGGATTAGCGGTAGGGGTGTTACACCTTGTTTGGTCATTCAAAGACCCGACCGTAGAAGCACAACTTTAGGTGATGTGAAAAGAGTGGGGAAGCCCAAAGATATTAGCGAGCGAGCCCTATTCCTTTGCGGTGACCTGGGCCCAAGCCCTAAGCACCTCTCCGGATCGATCCATACCCAAATTGGTTGAAGCGTCTAGTGAGGACATGTTGAACTTGTGTGAAACCTTGCTTGCTTGTATGACCGGCCCACTGCTAGCCATGAAATTTATAGAAACATTCCTTCATCAACTCAGCCCAACCCAAATTTAAGGCTTTATTGTTTGCGGCCCAAAGGCCCTACTTGCTTTGAATATGTATGTCATTTGTCTGGGCTTTGGCCCAAAGCCCTAGATCTTGGTGATTTCCCCTTCGGCCCAATTTGAATTATCCATTTAGTTTTAGGCCCACAAAAAGAAATCCACCTAAACTTGAAATAACTCACAAGTCCTGAAAATAAATCATTTGAAATAAGGTCTTACTCTTGAAATCCCTTTTCGGTTCAGCAGCCATCGTTTCTAACTTAAAGAAAGTTAGGTCCATTTGTGATTAATGGACCATTCCAGCCCATGTACTTTACTTCAAGTCCAAACACATTCTGACCCAGGTGCCAAATTCTCAAAACACTTCGGCCTAAAGGCTCATTCTAGTCTAGGCAAACTTTTTGTTCGGGCCCTGGCCCAAAATCCTATATCTAGGTGTCATACCTTTTAGGCCCACTCAAAACCGTTTGTTTAGGTTTTAGCCCATTCGAATTCAAGATAGTTTGCGTAACTCATTCATTCCAGTTTTTGGCGTCAAGGCCCAACAAGAACATCAAACGAATCTTAGACTTAAAAGTTTCTCTCTCAGCCTAGTGGCCCATTCACAGTCCATGTGGCTTCCTTCAGCTTGTTTGCTCCCCTTCCAAATTAAGGGTATTTAGGCCCACACATCCATTCTAGTCTACGAATCACTCTAGCTCGTGCACCTCACTCTCAGTTTAGAAAAGGTTCAGGCCCAGGTACCTCCCACATAACCCATAGGCATTCCTAGTTCAGACATTTTACGAGCCTATTGAAAGCTCGGAAGAAAGAAGATCACAGTCATCTCAATGGCCTCCCAACGGTCGAGAGCTCGAGTTTTCAGTACGTTGGCATCAGACAGTTCAGCATCACTAGAAATTGATATTTTAGAAGTTTTCTCGATTAAGTAGTTTTCTTTTCTTAGCTGTTCTTCTAATTTTTATGGTAGCTAGCTTCCTTTATCAATTTAGGTAGTTTTTATAGGATTATAATTTTCAATGTTATCTTTCCATTAGAGGATAGTTCCATTTTCATAATTTTTGGGCATTCATTCAACAAAACAAAAATAAAAAAGAAATGACAACCATTCATGCTTTCAAGAAAAAGGATCACGAAGTATTCTGAAACTATCTAGCCTCCTGATGCGTCTCCGATTAGTTGTGGGTGTGTCGTTGACTCAAATAAACTTTGATGGTTAAGAAAAGACACGAGATAAACTTAAGCTGGAAACTCCATTTAGATTGAGAATTTACACACAGAAATTCACTCAATCTCCCTCGCCCCACACACGGACTCCGGGACAGTTTAGGACTTTATCCCAAAGTCCTCTACCCTCTTTTGATAGCCTTCCTACGGTTCCTCAACCGCTCCCCAACTGATTATTCTACCAATTACAAAGTGTTGTCATACAACTCCAGTCCTAACCAGCTCTCCAACTCTCTAGCCTTTACACACCCTTAAGTCTGATTCACACTTACTCAGATAATCTCTCTCTTTTTCTCTCTTGTACAGACTTCCTTACGTATGACATAAATGCAAGTATATATATGGTTAGTTAAGATATAACTACCGTGCCATAAGCTCCTAGACTTTAGGAGTCGATTACAGCTTCGACCTTTCACATAACAACCACAATAGATTTGTAGAGAGGCTTCAACTTGATCTGGAGTTGTCAGAACACGTGTCGCCTTGTGATTGAACACGTCGGTGGCAGCTCTCTCGATTGGTTGAGCACAACTTGTGTACCCAACTTTTCTGATCTTGTCTGGCTCATTAATGCTCATAAATGCTTCTTTAGACTTCATTATAGCTATGTAATCGTTCTGATAAATAGCCTTTTACTTATCTTGTTCTTTTGCACATTAATGAGTTATATTCTTGTCGTGTGCTAGTTGATTATGAGGATGTGTGAGTCTACGTAGATATGTCGATCTTCTTACAATGTGTTGTCTTTGATTTACTTCTAAAGCATAAGAGATACGGTCGTGTGGTGCCTGACTTCTTGTATGTGCTAGAAGTTCTATCGTGAGCTCTCTTGGACAGGTGCCCGACCGGTTGAGCACATGTCATGAATTGAGTGCGCTTGCAACCTTGCGTGAGAAGCCACTCCTTTGCCTGTCTATCTGAATTTCAAAGCTTAACAAACATGTTAAATATACAATACAAGGTTTGCTATCATCAAAACTAGGATCTTGACTTAGCATAATCATCTCCCGACTATGGAACAGGATGACTGGTCTTTTGTTTTTAAAAGGTTGAACATGCCTTGCCAAATGCCACAACCCTCCCGAAACATTCAAACAACCCACAAGGTGGTTCCAAGTGCACACACGTCAAATTGTTGTCACAAACCCCGGATTAATACTGGGGGCAATCTGATTTTAGGTTCGTTATCTCTTGTATTTTGTTTAAACATGTGACCAAGTCTTCGAGTGAAAATTCACGACAGTGCCTTGAGCGGTAAAACCATGAGCGAATGAGTGTGTCTTTTTCACACGACTTCGTTGAGACCACATTCAAAGGTAAGGTAAACGGCATAACTCCGACCGAAGGTGAAATACCCCTAACCTTTAAAATATAATTAAATGATCTATTAATGATCTAAGATGATTATTAAACATCTAAATATTATTGGGAAACAATCTAAAAGATCTTAACAAGGCAAAACACGCCTTAAGATCGGTAAAGCCAAAAATGTGCTTTAAGACACCATAAAGGTTGTATGACCTCAAATAAGATCCAAAGTGGATTCCTAAGTATTATAATGAAGCAAGGAACACAATAAAACCATTCTCAAGGAGAACTAAGCTCAGGAACACCCTGTGACACAAAAATGTGCGCTAAAACTCCTTAAAGCACGTTTTTGTGAGATTGCCTTTTAAATTGATTTTTAATGGGCTTAAAAATTATAATTACCCTTAAATATGATATTTAATCATATTATATCATATTAGGAATTTAATTCCAGAAATTTACGAATTTTTACAAATTTAATATTAAAATATTAATAAAACCCTAAAGTGGGGCCCGCATGAGTCAACATTGACCAAGCATGGTCAATGGTCAATTAATTGACTCATTTGGACCATGGAGGCCGGCTGCAATAAGTGAGGAGACAGCATACAATGATTTTGGAGACAAATCACTACCTAATGTTCAATTTGCAATAGTAACTTTACTTTTTTCAAATTAATCAAGCTTTCCCACCTTCTCCTTCCTTCCTTGTCCGATCCTCTCCTTCCCAGCCGAGTTCTCCCTTCCTCTCAAGCTCTCAAAGTTTGTTCTTGAGCATGGAAGGCAAGCCTAGCTCCTAAGCTCCTAATGTAAGTGTTTTAATGTCATTTTTAGCTCTTTTTCTTCATCTCTTCACTACCAACACCTAAATTTCGTGGCTCAACAATTCCTATGGCTTATTCTCAGTGTTCTAAGGTTAGAACAAGAGCTAAACTCGGTTGAGACCAGTAGAGGGACCAAGGTTGTTCAAATCTACATTTTAAGGTAAAAATGTGCTTTAAGCTCATAACTTTTGATTCCCTTCGAGTTTGGCTGTGAAACTTTGGTCATAGCCTCATCTTCTTCTCCTTTTCATGTGGAATCTGTTGGTTAGCCATTTGGAGCAAGGGTGACCGAGATCCAAGAGAAATACTCTCTTTTAAGGCATTTTTCCAAGGTAAAACCTAATAACAAGGTAATATTTCGAGATCTAGCTATTTCCTATGTTAATATGGTGGATCTAACACCTTGTGGTGTGTTTGGTTCAGGTCGAAAATACCTAGAACTTCCCTTGCATTTTTAAGGTAATTTTTGCCTTAAATCTTACATCAATTATTCCTTATGGTTAAGCTCAAGCTTGGAGTGTAACCATATCTTGTTTTTGTATTAAACATGTCTAAATCATGTGGTGATTTTTCCTACAAGTGACCGAGCCTATACAAGGATAAATCAAGGTATAAACACCTTAAACTTATGATTTTTGTAATCTTTAAGTATATATATATATATATATGGCCGAGAGTGAATATACAAATATAGGTCATATTGACCTAAAAATGTAAAAAATGGCTAAGATAAATTAAGCTAGTCATTTAAGGGATTTAATTAACATAATGGTCAAATTATGACATTATGTGGAAAAATAATTAAACCTAAGTGAGGCCGAATATATATGCTATATTTTGAGACATTTATTGTGTAATTTATTTTGCAAGTTCAAGGTTGTAATAAGGCCATGTCATTAGGCCATTTTATTTTAAGTTTATAAGCTTATTTAGTTTTATTTATGCTTATAATTAAAATTGGGGCCAATTCGTAATTATTAAGAATTTAGAAAGCCGTGGGCGTAATTTAGAACAATTTAGGGTTTTTAAATGAATTTAATAAAAATTATAACATTTTATAAAGTTTTGGGTCAAAATTGTAAAAAAGAAAAGTATAGGTTATTATTTGTAATTACCGAAAAATTGGTTCCCATTTGGTATTAGGAGTCAAAGTTGACTATATAGGAGACTTTGACCAAATTTAGAAAATTTAAGAAATTAAAATACTACCTTATAATAAGATACTTATTAAATTGTAAAAGATTTATAAGTCTTGGGGTAGTAATGTAATTACCGAAACTTAAGGGGCTATGTGGAGTTTAGTAAGGTCCTTAAGTTATTAGAAATTTTTAGAAGTTTATTTGGTTAAATTTGGAGTTCATAAGAATTATATAAGTATAATAATGGTATTTTATGACATTGTTATAAATAGGTAACAAATATATGGAAACCGAGACTTAGAGGAAAAATAAGGTTAAGAATAATGTTTATAACCTTTTGGTATAGTTTGGTAATTTTTGGAATTATGTATAAGGTTTTATAAAGATATATGTATAATATATAGTTTTAATGGAATTAGAAAACTATGTATTATAAATTGGGATTGAATTGTGATTTTATAGAAGTTTAGTGGTTATAGGTGAAAGCCGAAAATATTAAGGGCCATTTGGTATTTTATAAACAAAATATGACTATAGGTTATAATTGTTTTAATGACTTAAATGTCATAAGGTATGTTATATAACTATAATGTAACATTACATTAATTAAGTGGAAGATTTTGGAAATATTTAAGAACATAGGTGCTGTTCGAAAATATTAACATTTTTAAATGGAATTTACAATATGGTTTTAATGTTATAAGAATTATAACATTTATAGTATAAGAGATATTCATTAAAAAGAATGAATATAGATTACAAGACTTACCATATAATAAATAGTTCCATAATACACACATATAAATAATATGTAATGGTGTAGAAAATGTGATAAGGTTCAATAAATATAAATTATCATAATTAAAATGATAATAGATAAGGAAAAAGAATTATAAACATTGGATAGGGAATTCTAATGTAAAGAGAGTGTACATGTGATAATGAGAATCCATGTAATTAAAAGTATAAGTTCACAAATGAATTATACCACATTGAATTTTAAAAAAAGAGACAAACCTTAGAAAAATAAATACTAAGGTAAGATGCATAGTGCATGACAAAGGATCACACATACGATAATGAAACAAACTATACGATCTACAAATATACATTAGTTACATGCGATAACAAGTCCAACAATAAGTATATTATTATACAAGGCAAACTACGCATGTAATGTAACACTTTTCCAATCTCGAGTTAGACCAAAAGCCCGACAAACATTGATAGTTAATAACGGGGGGTTAACCGGGAGTTGTTAGTGACGGTACGGGGTACCGTAGAATTGTGTTGTTATACGGTATGCTAATCAGTAGCATTATGTATTGTTTAGATTATTAGAGACTACACAAGGAGCATAGGATCTCGCTGATTCATACTCCACCGTAATACATCGGGGTGAACGGTATGTTGTTATGTGTCTCTGATTGTCTCTGAGGGCTTCCTCAGTTCAGACTTCTGTGTGATCTGTGATAAGATTGTTTGTCTGAATGTGATAATTAATATGCATGAATTGTGTATTTATAGCTGCTCATTATTTACTGTTGTTGAGTTAACAGTATTGGTTCGTATATAAGAACCTATATATAAAACGAACTAGCGGCTATGGTGCTATCTTATACGAAAAATAAGGAACGTCAGAAAAACGTTGTAGCACTAGGATAATAATACATATATATTATCCAAGACTTTTACGGAGCATTGGCCTTTCTATACGCCGCTCTCGTATCTAACACTGGATCCCGAGTTTACAGACTCCGGATTGGACTAATGATCTTGGTCTGCTGTGTTAGAAAATTTGGTAATGCGATGCGATGGTATAATTATAATTAATGGAATGGAAGTAAAGCCAAGAGGATGTGGCTCTTGGTGCGCGCTGTGATCACAAAAACGATACCAGGATGTCCGCGTACGGGTCCGCAAGTATCAAGAAAATTTCCCGTGAGCTAGAATGGCTCGTTGGTCGGAGACTCTACCGTTGGAGTGGCTACTGCCGTGGGTGACCCGCCATAATATATGGGTAACTAGAGACATGTCGTTTTAATGAGACAATGTCACTAGGTATAACTGAACAATAATACATTTGAGAATTATACAGTGGCGAACAATATTGGCTTCTACACCATGGACGAGAATTAATACTTATTGTTACTCTCGTTGTTTCGCTTATTGTTCATTGGTTATACTTGTGGTATATTATGTGTGTTGATGGTTGTGTTGTTGTATGGATTACTGTTGTTTATTTTACAGTTTATATATTAAAATGGTATTGCATGTAATGAACCTCATGCTCTCGACCAAATAATTGAGGGGTCTTTGGGGGCATGACGGGGCATGTGATGACATACTCAGCAGGGGCTGATTCCATACCACAAACCATCTTTATTTCAGGTGATTAGCTGGTGGGTCGCAGCGAGACGTGACCATTGTGATATTACAGTTGGTTTAGACTTGGGTACGGTGTGATACTCAGGTTGTTTTGGACTCGGGTTGTTTAACCGAGGTGTATTTGGTTTAGATGCTCACGGTCTGTAATAATTGTTGATGTTAGATTTGTTTTAAGTTGTTTAAGTTCTACTATCTATCTCTTGTGGTCACTGCGGGAATACGTTTCGCAAGTTGATTATCAGGTAAATCGTTATCACCCGTATGGGCGAGTGATAACAGTGACACCAGTAGGGCGATAGTTTATTATTTACCGCTGCGAGATATTATTGTGCGCGACTTCTATAGGATTACTAGGAACCGGTTTAGTAGGGGTGTTACAAAAGTGGTATCAGAGCGGAGTACCGCTCTGATTACAAGAGATAGTAGTTTAAGTACCGTGAGCCTAGGTTATCTACACACCAGTACCAAGAGATAGTGTAAATGATTTGAGTTAAGATATGGTAAGGAAAGTACGGTATTTATACCAAGAGCTGACCTTGGTTTTGAATTCTCAGATGTCTTCCGGGAGGCGATCAGCAGGTAGAGGAGGTGGTGGAAGAGGCGGTGGGCCTGGAGCAGGCCTCCGGAGGCCCCAGCCGTGGCGTGGCTGAGACGGTAGCTGCCGTCTTTGCGCAGCTAGCCCAGATGGGAGGTATCCATATCGGAGCACCACCTGCAACCACCGGTAGTCCCACCCGTCCCCGCACCTAGAGAGCCGAATTGGCTGAAGAGCGATCTGACACGCGGAGTACCTACCTATGATGGAGTTGCTGACCCCACTGTCCTGGAGAGATTCATTGTTGAGCACGAGAAGGCCTTCGATGCCATACACGTGCCTACTGAGCACCGAGTCGATATAGCAGCCTTTCACCTGAAGGACGCTGTCAGACATGTGGAGGTCCGTGAAGGCACATTACCTTGCTACAGGGTTTTGGGTGGACTGGTTTCGTGGAGTTACTGAGAGAGAAGTACTATCCTGCTCATCTGAAGCAGAGGAAGGGGAGGAGTTTGAGTCCTTGAGACAGGTAGTATGACAGTAGATCAGTACTACTCCTTGTTGTTTATTGGGCTCTTGGACTTCGTCCCAGGAGTTGTATATTCTGATGCTGTGAAGGTAGAAAAGTTTAGAGGGGGTTGAGATATGCTATTAAGGCCGCCATGGGTGCTACCTTGTACCCTACGGTTCAGGTAAAACTAATTGACAGTTTGTACCTTATCACTCAGTTGATTTGTTACAGTTCGGGGAACTCATTGATACATTGCAGGAGTGCTATGACGCCGCTTCTCGGACTGAGATGATGGTGAACAGCCGGGAGGACGGCCAGGGGCAGAAGCGTAAGGCCCCAGAGAAAGAGGCAGAGGCTGAGGCTGGAGGCGGAGGCAGTAAGGGTTGTAAGTAAGAACCACCTTAAGTTATTTAATCCATCTAAATTACTTACTTACTGCCTGCTTTATACCTGCTAATCCTGACACTTTGACGATCACAGGAAGAAGAAGTTCTCCTGTAGTGGAGAAGAAGAGGGACAGACCAGCCAAAAGGGTACAGACAAGGTCCCGTTGCTGACCGGCCTACCTACGATGTGCAGCCTCTTAGATCTATACCCCTAAGGGTAAGCGATCTAACCTTGTGATAAATTGTGTACTACACTACCCATTACCATCCTTGTACTAACCTGAGTGGTGACATGATAGGTTCTGCACCTCAGCGCACGTTTCACTGCAAGCGCTGTGGTAAATACCACCCTGGTGTCGACTGCACCGGGCAAGCGGTGGACTGCCACCACTGTGGAAAGAAGGGCCACAGGTCGTTCGAGTGCTTTAATAATCCAGATAGCCGAGCGTACCGCCCACCGAAGGGACTCAGGGCGCACCTACTGGAGGAGGTGGAGCCGAGGTGGCCAGAGGGGGCCGGTGCCCCAAGCCCAGAGAGGGCAGCAGCAGCAGCCGCATAGCAGAACCAGGGCCAGAGAACCAGCCGGGCAACCGTATGCTGAATGCAGCGGGAGCTTCAGGCGCTGGCACTAGTACTGTACACCCAACTACATCCATACATTTAACAACACAATGCAGCGGAAACTTAACTCATCGCATTACTTAATCCAAAGGTGTTACACGCCGTTAACCACCCACGTGGCTACAAGGCTAATACATATACATTTGTATCGGTCTGATGGACTAGATTCACGAGCAACTACACAATACATCCTCATTTCCATTTTCAACATTTATGATATACATACATTCCCACTGTACCGAGTATTTACAAACTACTACTGCCGATAACAATTTCGGTCTTAACTACGCCTATCATACTCACGCCGTTTGAATGGCTACCCATGTATAAACATCTGCCCCTCCTACTCTCGAACGGCTTCCAGCTCCTTGTACCTGAAATAGATGAGGAGAGAAAGGGTGGCCCCCAAGGGGCTCAGCACCTTTGCTGGTATGGTAATCCCGCAGCCCACATGCTACCGGGCCACGCACAACTAATTGTCGTCTTAGCATGCAGTTTATTATTTAAATCATGCATACAAGCCATAACCATACAACACCATAGCATTTCGCCTCAATGGGCTCAACCTATAACCAAAACATCCACACTTAACCAACCATCCAATGATTCCCTAAACCTAGAGTGGCTCTCCTCTAACGGAGCTACTTCTTAACGAACGACGTGTACCCATCAATCGGGTTATCCTTAAACGCCTCTTGTCACAAGCTGGGATTCATTTCCATGATCCACACATTCCATACCATACAACATATCTCATTTCTCACATAATAAAACATAACAACACCTTTCTTGTTTCAACGTACATATGATGACATCGCATTCATTTAAAACATCGAATATATATATACCATAGCATAGGGGAATTTGCATAGCACCATAACATTACATAACACCATAAAATCGGTTCTCACAAGGAACCTTCCATCATAGTTAGTATACCATGTGGGCCTAGGGATTTTTGCCAATCCCATGTTAAGCTCGTTACCAACCTCGTTACCGTCCAGTTATATAGAACGGTTAACTTATACCCAAGGTGTGTCGGATATAGTGATCCCAAGCACACCGAAATAACATACGTATGCCCCTATGGCCCGACGTGAGTCAGTAACTAGCTTTGGATAAGCTAAGGGAAGGTAGAAACCAAGTTGGAATACCACCTATACATACACCAAGAGAGCCGAACCGGATAAGATAACGACTCCCGTCCATCACACGCGTGGCCGGAACAACCGGACTCCTCACCCCCCATTAGTACATATACACTTAATATTAAGTAGTTAGGGATCCATTATGGAGCCTACCACATCCACACACCATACGGTATCATAACCGAGTTAAGCACACAAGGGAGTTTCACACACTTGCATACATCAACAATGTCCAACTGACTCACACATAGCCGTGGTTAGCACGTTCCCAAGGTTTGGGCCGTCAGCTCCGAATACCGATCACTCATGTGTTCCTAGATTTGGTTAGCTAAGGTTTAACACATATTTGAGGTTAAATGGTATCGGAGGCCAAATTCGCCACATAAATGAATTACTATAAACTCATTACATGTTTTAATCTTACAAGGTGGCAAACACTCAGTAAAACATATTGGCATACAAGCCGGTGTAATCCGGTAGGACACAGGTTGCAAGAAAACCATACCTGTCACCGGAGTCCACTTTACCACGTCCACTTATGTTCCTCGAGCGATTCTCGAACAACTGTTAACATCACATGTGTTTTTATTAACATCGGGGTTTGCTTGATTATTTAATGTCTAATGTTTAACTTTCCCCGTTAACTTAGTTACATAACTTTACATTTTAACTTGTTTTACTTTTACATTTTGATACAACTTTTCACCCACTTAATTGCCATTTAGACTCACCTAACATGTCCTTAACAACCTTATAACATCATTACCTATCAATCCCCATCATCTCATATCATTTCATAACCTTAAACACATTTTTGGTCCGACCGGACTTGTCCATGTCCGTTCGATTCCAGAACACATTTCCGCCAAAAATTTTCCACTTCGACCGGACTTGTAAGTCCGGTCCTATGTCCGGTCCATTCCAGAGAGTTTCTCCCCTTTGTAAATTTAGCCCGACCGGACTTGCCAAGTCCGGTCCTATGTCCGGTCCATTCCAGAAGCCAATTCTCGCAGGGTAAACTGGGCCCGACCGAACTTGCAAGTCCGGTCGCAAGTCCGGTCTGCCCCAAATCCTTGTTTTCCTTTTTACATTCCACTCCAAACTTCACCCCATATAACCTAGTACATCCTAACCTCATTTGAGCACTTCAAACACACCTTAAGGTATCCTTAAACACTCACAAAACTCTTTTTCTATTTCCTTAAACCTTTACTTATGTCTTCACAAAATTTCTTACACTTACAATGTTTTCTCCTAGTTTTTCAAGTGGTGTTTCATCCATAATAACCTTTATACCAAAGTGTTTCCTCACCATCATCACATCATCTCCCGAGCATCTCTCTCTTACCAACCAAATCTTCTTTTTCACAACTCCTCATAGTTCCTTTCTCAAAACCTTATCTAAACATTATTCCCACCTTGCACATCACATAACCTAAACCTTAGACAAACTTCTCCAAGACTTTAATACATTCACAAAACACACATTGAATTCCTAGAACTTCACGACAATGCCTAAATCCTTATAGCACCCTAGTACACCTTAATGCATGTGTTCTTCCTCAGTGAAGCATGTATCCATTCCTAACAATTCCTAGTTCACCCAAGTTCATTTAAGCACTTTGAACTCCTTATACATTTTACAAATTTCGCCATGGGTTCTCTTAGCACATCATCATTCCAAAACTCATAGTTTTCACCATTAAACACTCAAGAACACCTAATTCCATCAAGAACATTATCACTCACAAAACTTCACCAAATTTACACTACATCACCATATAGTGCATAATTAAACTTGCTTGGCACTTAGGCCCTTAAACAACATGGCTCTTAGGCCCTTAAATTGCATAATCCTTAAACACTGAATTTCCCACATAAATAATGCCTTTGACCTGCAAATACACACACCAATACATATGTTCTTTTACTAGTCTCCTTGAGAACACTTTACTAGGTCATTCACCATTTGCTCTTTAGGTAGTTTTAACAAGCATTATAAGCTTATTTCTCCTAAGGCATTAAACCACATTGAGATAGCTTGTTTACCTTTTTTCCTCACAAATTTCTTTCTTGTTTCCTTGTAAAACCGGTAAGGCATTTGGTTCCTTGCCAACAACTAAACAATATACCAACATTGAAATGAGTATAAGCTTTAGCTTTATCTCATTGTAAACCCTAGTTACTATATTATCTTAAGGTATTAACATGATTGTTTTACCTTGGAATGGAAAGAGAGATTGAATATATATCAAGAGAGGACTCCTCCTAGCCCTTGGAAGATTCAAATGAAGCTAAACAAGCAAGGTAAAGACACCATGGTGAGGTTAATTTTCGGCCATGTACTAAAAAGAGAGGAAATGGAGTTTTCTTTGGTTTTTCCTTACCTTGAAGCAAAGGAGAACAATAATATGTAAAAAGGTGAGCTCAAGCTCCATCAATGGTGAATCTCCTTGGCACCAGAACTGAGTTCTTGAGGATTGAAAAGGTAGAAGTGTAGAGCTTGCTCCAACTAGAAGAATGGTAGTCTTGGAATTGAATTTGGACCATGGAGCTAGGAGTTACAAGCATTCAAAGATGGAAAACAATGGTGGAGTTGGTGTTGCTGTATCAGCTCGTAAAAGAGAGCAAGAAGGGAGGCTGGGGTCGTGTGAAATGAAGGAGGAAAGGAGAAATGAAGATAGAACTTGCTTTAACAAGATATTTGTATTAAAAGGTAACTTTCTCCTTTTTACCTTCCTACCCTTCCTTTCTTAATTGCTTTTTACATGGTGGTGACTCACCTTCATAAAAACCGGCCACCATTTAGTTAGATGGGTGTTTTGTCTTTGTTGACCAACTTAATCACTTATAACATTATATGTTACAAACTAGCTTATAAAAATCTATTCATCAAATCAAGGCACATAGAAGTGAAATTTTTGATTTCCCATTGATATAGCCACCCAAATGTGATACTATATAGTACACATGTTAATTAAAGAGTAATGATGGACATTTAGCCATTCAAAACTCATTTACAAGACAATTTTTCAAAAACGTGCTTTAAGACTCCTTAAAGCACATTTTGCGGTTTAACTTGTTTTCAAGCTTGGTTTTCTTTGGTAATTGATTTAATATGTTCATTAACATATAATTAAGGCATAGGTATGACCATTAGGCCTTATACACATTTATCCCAAGCTTAGAGCACCTTTAGCCCATATTGACCTTAAGGTATTTATTTGTGTTTTGTTTGGTTTCATTGTCTACCAAAGTTTCCTAAGGACTTAATTAGCCCTATTAAGTCATAATTAGACATTATTAAGCCTTGGTAGGCTCTTTGGGTCCTAACCAAGTTCGCTCCAAGCTTAGAGCATGTTTTTGCTCAAACCGTGTCTTAGTGTTTTATTGTGTTTTACCATGGTTTAAATGGTTCATTTATGTTTCTAAGGCACTTTTTAGCCTTTAAATACCATAGTTAACATTTACACAACATACCAAGGTTTGGGGTATTTCAATCTACCCCCCTTAAAAGAACTTCGTCCCGAAGTTCACATTTCCTCGCATCATTGGATTAGAATACGGGAATTACTTATAGCCATAAAACTTCCATTACCAACCACCCTTTACATCCAACCTCGGACTTAATGGTCCGGGAAACATATCCACATTACACATAAAATATCATACTCACATGGTAACCTTGGACTTAATGGTCCGGGTACCTTCACCACACTTGCATTAACATAATATCCCTCAGACTCTTAGGTCTGGGTGACATAACCACATTTGGACTCGTAGGCCGGGTAAACAACACATTTAGACTCATAGGTCTTGATAGCATACACTTTAGGAGATCAAAGCCAAAATAACCTTTATCACACGTACCAAACAACATGTCATAGCATGTATATCAAACAGAAATACCTTTTCCATCTCTCCATGGGTTCGAATCCCACGTTGAGTACATATACACAGTGATCCCGCAGAACCCGGTCGCGATGGACACCTCTGGTCCCCGTTTGGGAGATCAAAACAGTCACTTAATCTTTAACATATATACTTCTCATGTCACCGGTCCGAAGACAAAGGCTCATACGTCCTCAGTCGTGAGCAAGTACTACAAAATATTCTTTACTAGGTTAAGTATAAGAAGATCTTTTATTCAAAATATTAATCGATTGTTTGAAAACACCAATTGAAAATCCTTTTGAAAACACCACACAACTCCAAGTCCAGTTTATGCTCTTGTATCTTTCTAACATGGTTATTTGTAATCACTTATAGGGAGCTTCAAGAATCATCCAACACTGATGTGATCAGCATCGTGTGAACTATCTTTCCACCCCAATTTGTGTTCGGCTTCCCTTGATCTCATGATAATCAAGTTCACCTCCCACTTCATTTTCAACCAACAATTAATTCAAGCATATCCCATTTTCTATCTTTGAATCCTTCTAGTCATAATCATAAATCTCCAAGGGATAGAACTCCGTCTATCAATCATCATCCAAATCCAACTTAATTCAAGTTACCTAGAGAATTTAATTCTCACTAGGTTATATGTCGGTCTCATACCCCTTCGTAAATCACAACACTGTATATATATACATATATTTTTATCAAAATACCATACATGGTTTACATTTATGCACCGTCGGGGTTTTAGTTCCCGGGAGTTTCTTTACTCCCTTCCATTATACTCTCACACACCACTGTTAACAAAAGACACACTTCCCACAATGGTATTCGCATCTTTTGTGCGCGATTACCACAATTTAACCACAAATAAATGCGTATGTTTATATAACACACGCGCCAACCATCATAACAATTCATTTTGTGCTATGCACAACCCCATTCACGTACACTTGTACGGTAAAACACACTAAGTGGTTTTGCACTCTACCCCCTTAAAAGGGATTACGCCCCGTAATCAATCACTGAGCATTAGCTTAAAATGTTCTGCCGTCGTGAAGTGTTTTAACTTCCACGCGGTCTATTACACAATGGATTCTGATTAGAGGATCTTAACCATATTCGCGATTTAGTTCCTAAACCAAGAATTCGCATTGGAGTTGTAACTCATAACCGGTTTCGGTCCTGGCCTGTGAGGCTTTTAGGAACTGATAACTAGCCATCCATTCATATTCACAATATATATCCGGTACCTGACGCATGGGCTCACTGGCCTCTGTTGCGCAACCCTGATAATTATAGAGCTGGTTTGCCCCATTCGTTACTGTTAATGTATTGTACATCTCCAATGTATTACCCTTATCTAGGTAACAATGGTTTCTCAACCGGCGCATGGTATCTCTTACCCTGAGCGAATTCGGTGAGTTTCACAATTTCCCATCCACTTCTCCAATGGCTTACCGCGTAAACTACTATGTAATTCACAATGATTGACTTACTTCTACCGACTTACTGTCGGTTGAGATTGAGCTACTATCTAATGTGTAGTGCTCTCTCAGTTATTTCCCACACCTGGGGTATATCTCATACCGACCTTTGGTATTTAGTGTTACTGTAGTTATTTACTGTTAATCATGTCTCCACCCTTGGTTTTGTACATGTATTCTTTCATTCCTGCGGCCTTGCATTACCTATGCATCGGCCATTATAGCATTATTCCTCCATAATTACCATGCTTCTGATTCCTAGCTATCCCACTCGATCATTACTGTGCAAGAGCAATACCAAAACACTCAGTCATACAGAGTGCAGAGGCGTAAGCCCTTGACAGCAACTCTCTCATGCGATTGCAATAGGAATTTTCACTGAAATCCTTATCATTTAACACTTGCCACCGGCTTACTGCTCGGTTCGTTTGCTATCGCTTACTGTTGTGCCTCCACTGGGTTTAACTCATAGCTCTGCTCATTCCCCATTTTATCATCTAACAATATTCAGGCAACAGTCGCTTATTGCGCACCGTATCCTTACTTAATATACAACATCAACTTATACTGCATCCGCTATTATATTAGCTTCCGCCATTACACTGGGTTTATCTGGCCACTTATTTGGCTGATTTTTTTGAACCTTTATGTTTCTTGTGCGTTGTTCGCTACACATTTAGCTTCACACACCTATGGTGATTGCTATCAGACTTATCATTCCTCCTGTGTACTCAACTGGTACGAGTACTTCCTTTCGTATCATTTTATTCCAATCATCCTTGGGTAATAACTACGTGGTCCATACTCCACATATTTCTTGTACTTGCTTCACATAACTACCGCTTCTGCGGTCTCACCATATCGAGAGGTATCCCCACTCTTAATGCAGTGGTTCGTTCTCCGCTCTATTTCCTTGTACCACATAAACTTCTACAATCAACCGAATTTATATAACATATCTGGCTTATGGCTTATAAGCCTTATTTGCCTTGAGCTGGGCTCATTGTAGGCTGTCCACACACATGTACTTCTCTGTACAATATTACATGTTTAGAGGTTGTAGTGGGTTCCATGACAAGGTCGTTGCATTCCGTTTCCTTTCATGGGATGCCCCTTAGGTTTGTCAGTCCGTCCCCTGACAACTTATGTCTAAACTGGGTGCTAATTTCAACCCTTGTGTTTCAATTATATTGCTTCATCCAACAATGTTTAATCCAAATACCCCTCAAGGATTGTTCCTGAGTGTTATTAAAACATGCCATTACATCTGGCTTGCACTCATGGGTACATTCCGTTAGCCACGCCTTTTGCGTTCTTCACTGGTTATTATTTCTTCTGTAAAGATCAACAATTCCAGATAGTGTAGGTACTGATTCTGGGAGTTTCATCCCATTCATTGCACATTAATGTGTCCACATTAGGCATTTGCCTTTCCCTGCTTTCCCGCTATCATGTTTATCCCTGAGGATCCTTAAGACATATAAGATGTCTTTGTATTACAGTTAGTGCACTTCGCACCTCCTGACTCTTAAACATTTCCTTGAAAGGAATTCACTAATTCCTTTAGTCTCGTTAACTTAACTGAGTTCCTTGACTTCAAGCATTCCTTATATTTTCTAGCTCCTGTTTGATTTATACTGCTGACCGTAGACGGAGTCGACTACTTCCCGTGTTTCGGACTCTACTCGTATACATATATGGGGTATCATACTGATACATTACTACTTACCCAACTAACCTATAAGTAGGTCTGTCAGGCCCACATGCTCCTATCGGAGTGCGGTCGTCCCACTACACAGTTGGTACACTCGTAGTGTCCGTCACACGCCTAGGTGAAGTATTCTGTTGTCAACTCCCTTATATGTCCCGTGACAATATTCATTCCTTGCTTCTCGAACTTAATCGAGGGAAAGTTTGTCCACTGTTGTATCTTTATCAACTGCCCTTGGTTTTACTGGTTTGGTGTAAAAGAAGGTTAGAAAGAAGTGTTGCTTTGAAAGAAAATCTAGTTTTGAAAGGAAAAAGGGTTTGAGTAAATCTGAGTTTGAAAGAAAATTTCCATGGTTTCACAACATCTTCTTACCTTAGCCAAGTCTAGTCTTCTTGCTGACTGGTGTACTTCCAATTACAGAGGTTAGGCTAACAGGCCCTTCCACTGTTATGACGATCACATTTAACCTTATGGTACTTTACCAAGTACTTGTAGCGGTTATAAATTTCCCGAACAGCCCTGTTATAGCAGCACTTGCTATGGCAAGTGCGCCATGCTAACTGGCTATTGGTTTGACACATACCGACTGTGGTATTGTTTTTACCCATACTGTCATCAGGGGCCTTGTTGGCCCTCGCTGATCGTACTGTCTTGATAAATACTCTTCTAGGTGATTTCTCACTGTCTTCACATGATAATCATTAACTAGGGTGTTTCCCATTGTAGGAGTCCCTATTTTCTTAGTACTGTATCCTCTTGTAGCCCGTTCCACGTATTTGGGCACTACGTTGTAGTTCCCTTGTCGGTTGGTATACCGTTGGTGTATTATTTATCAACTGTGGTCCCGTGGACACTCGTCTCGGGTTTTATTAATCCATTTCTTGCCTGTTGCACGGTTGGTGCGTTGCAAGCTGGTTGTTCTCGACTGCTTAGCATGTCGACCCAGGTTGCTGGAAATTCTATTCTTATACAAGATTCTTCATTCTTCGCTATTAAATGCGGTTAACATTGTCCAGATGGAGACCGTCTCGGGATTCCCAGTTTTCGGGATCTACCGTATGACAGGTTCTCCGTACCCTTAAAGGTACTTACTAACAGCCAGATCGGGTATTCCCGAGTAAGAGAGGACTTTCATCTCTCTGGCGTTGTTTCCCAAGTTATATAACAGGGATTGTGGAGGGTGGGATGGATATAGTAGGTTTCCAGTATTCACTGGTAGTTCCTTACTAGCGTATCTCTCACGCTATCACTCAACCCTTAACCCAAAGTACTTAAATCCTAACTCGGTACTTCCTAAGCTCGGTAATTCAGTCATCAGAGCGATACTTCGCTCTGATACCACTTTTTGTAACACCCCAACTACATCCATACATTTAACAACACAATGCAGCGGAAACTTAACTCATCGCATTACTTAATCCAAAGGTGTTACACGCCGTTAACCACCCACGTGGCTAACAAGGCTAATACATATACATTTGTATCGGTCTGATGGACTAGATTCACGAGCAACTACACAATACATTCCTCATTCCATTTTCAACATTTATTATATACATACATTCCCACTGTACCGAGTATTTACAAACTACTGCCGATAACAATTTCGGTCTTACTACGCCTATCATACTCACGCCGTTTGAATGGCTACCCATGTATAAACATCTGCCCCGTCCTACTCTCGAACGGCTTCCAGCTCCTTGTACCTGAAATAGATGAGGAGAGAAAGGGTGGCCCCCAAGGGGCTCAGCACCTTTGCTGGTATGGTAATCCCGCAGCCCACATGCTACCGGGCCACGCACAACTAATTGTCGTTTAGCATGCAGTTGATTATATTTAAATCATGCATACAAGCCATAACCATAAACATAGCATTTCGCCTCAATGGGCTCAACCTATAACCAAAACATCCACACTTAACCAACCATCCAATGATTCCCTAAACCCTAGAGTGGCTCTCCTCTAACGGAGCTACTTCCTTAACGAACGACGTGTACCCATCAATCGGGTTATCCTTAAACGCCTCTTGTCACAAGCTGGGATTCATTTCCATGATCCACACATTCCATACCATACAACATATCTCATTTCTCACATAATAAAACATAACAACACCTCTTCGTTCAACGTACATATGATGACATCGCTTCATTTAAAACATCGAATATATATATACCATAGCATAGCAAGGGAATTTGCATAGCACCATAACATTACATAACACCATAAAATCGGTTCTCACAAGGAACCTTCCATCATAGTTAGTATACCATGTGGGCCTAGGGATTTTTGCCAATCCATGTTAAGCTCGTTACCAACCTCGTTACGTCCAGTTATATAGAACGGTTAACTTATACCCAAGGTGTCGGATATAGTGATCCCAAGCACACCGAAATAACATACGTATGCCCCTATGGCCCGACGTGAGTCAGTAACTAGCTTTGGATAAGCTAAGGGAAGGTAGAAACCAAGTTGGAATACCACCTATACATACACCAAGAGAGCCGAACCGGATAAGATAACGACTCCCGTCCATCACACGCGTGGCCGGAACAACCGGACTCCTCACCCCCCATTAGTACATATACACTTAATATTAAGTAGTTAGGGATCCATTATGGAGCCTACCACATCCACACACCATACGGTATCATAACCGAGTTAAGCACAAGGAGTTTCACACACTTGCATACATCAACAATGTCCAATGACTCACACATAGCCGTGGTTAGCACGTTCCCAAGGTTTGGGCCGTCAGCTCCGAATACCGATCACTCATGTGTTCCTAGATTTGGTTAGCTAAGGTTTAACACATATTGAGGTTAAATGGTATCGGAGGCCAAATTCGCCACATAAATGAATACTATAAACTCATTACATGTTTTAATCTTACAAGGTGGCAAACACTCAGTAAAACATATTGGCATACAAGCGGTGTAATCCGGTAGGACACAGGTTGCAAGAAACCATACCTGTCACCGGAGTCCACTTTACCACGTCCACTTATGTTCCTCGAGCGATTCTCGAACAACTGTTAACATCACATGTTTTTATTAACATCGGGGTTTGCTTGATTATTTAATGTCTAATGTTTAACTTTCCCCGTTAACTTAGTTACATAACTTTACATTTTTAACTTGTTTTACTTTTACATTTTGATACAACTTTTCACCCACTTAATTGCCATTTAGACTCACCTAACATGTCCTTAACAACCTTATAACATCATTACCTATCAATCCCCATCATCTCATATCATTTCATAACCTTAAACCACATTTTGGTCCGACCGGACTTGCCGACCGGACTTGTCCATGTCCGGTCGATTCCAGAACACATTTCCGCCAAAAATTTTCCACTTCGACCGGACTTGTAAGTCCGGTCCTATGTCCGGTCCATTCCAGAGAGTTTCTCCCCTTTGTAAATTTAGCCCGACCGGACTTGCCAAGTCTGGTCCTATGTCCGGTCCATTCCAGAAGCCAATTCTCGCAGGGTAAACTGGGCCCGACCGAACTTGCAAGTCCGGTCGCAAGTCCGGTCTGCCCCAAATCCTTGTTTTCCTTTTTACATTCCACTCCAAACTTCACCCCATATAACCTAGTACATCCTAACCTCATTTGAGCACTTCAAACACACCTTAAGGTATCCTTAAACACTCACAAAACTCTTTTTCTAATTCCTTAAACCTTTACTTATGTCTTCACAAAATTTCTTACACTTACAATGTTTTCTCCTAGTTTTTCAAGTGGTGTTTCATCCATAATAACCTTTATACCAAAGTGTTTCCTCACCATCATCACATCATCTCCCGAGCATCTTCTCTTACTAACCAAATCTTCTTTTTCACAACTCCTCATAGTTCCTTTCTCAAAACCTTATCTAAACATTATTCCCACCTTGCACATCACATAACCTAAACCTTAGACAAACTTCTCCAAGACTTTAATACATTCACAAAAACACTTATTGAATTCCTAGAACTTCCACGACAATGCCTAAATCCTTATAGCACCCTAGTACACCTTAATGCATGTGTTCTTCCTCAGTGAAGCATGTATCCATTCCTAACAATTCCTAGTTCACCCAAGTTCATTTAAGCACTTTGAACTCCTTATACATTTTACAAATTTCGCCATGGGTTCTCTTAGCACATCATCATTCCAAAACTCATAGTTTTCACCATTAAACACTCAAGAACACCTAATTCCATCAAGAACATTATCACTCACAAAACTTCACCAAATTTACACTACATCACCATATAGTGCATAATTAAACTTGCTTGGCACTTAGGCCCTTAAACAACATGGCTCTTAGGCCCTTAAATTGCATAATCCTTAAACACTGAATTTCCCACATAAATAATGCCTTTGACCTGCAAATACACACACCAATACATATGTTCTTTTACTAGTCTCCTTGAGAACACTTTACTAGGTCATTCACCATTTGCTCTTTAGGTAGTTTTAACAAGCATTATAAGCTTATTTCTCCTAAGGCATTAAACCACATTGAGATAGCTTGTTTACCTTTTTTCCTCACAAATTTCTTTCTTGTTTCCTTGTAAAACCGGTAAGGCATTTGGTTCCTTGCCAACAACTAAACAATATACCAACATTGAAATGAGTATATAAGCTTTAAGCTTATCTCATTGTAAACCCTAGTTACATATATCTTAAGGTATTAACATGATTGTTTTACCTTGGAATGGAAAGAGAGCTTGAATATATATCAAGAGAGGACTCCTCCTAGCCTTGGAAGATTCAAATGAAGCTAAACAAGCAAGGTAAGACACCATGGTGAGGTTAATTTTCGGCCATGTACTAAAAAGAGAGAAATGGAGTTTTTTGGTTTTTCCTTACCTTGAAGCAAAGGAGAACAATAATATGTAAAAAGGTGAGCTCAAGCTCCATCAATGGTGAATCTCCTTGGCACCAGAACTGAGTTCTTGAGGATTTGAAAAGGTAGAAGTGTAGAGCTTGCTCCAACTAGAAGAATAGTCTTGGAATTGAATTTGGACCATGGAGCTAGGAGTTACAAGCATTCAAAGATGGAAAACAATGGTGGAGTTGGCGTTGCTGTATCAGCTCGTAAAGAGAGCAAGAAGGGAGGCTGGGGTCGTGTGAAATGAAGGAGGAAGGAGAAATGAAGATAGAACTTGCTTTAACAAGATATTTGTATTAAAAGGTAACTTTCTCCTTTTTACCTTCCTACCCTCCTTTCCTTAATTGCTTTTTACATGGTGGTGACTCACCTTCATAAAAACCGGCCACCATTTAGTTAGATGGTGTTTTGGTCTTTGTGTGACCAACTTAATCACTTATAACATTATATGTTACAAACTAGCTTATAAAAATCACTATTCATCAATCAAGGCACATAGAAGTGAAATTTTTGATTTCCCATTGATATAGCCACCCAAATGTGATACTATATAGTACACATGTTAATTAAAGAGTAATGATGGAATTTAGCCATTCAAAACTCATTTACAAGACAATTTTTCAAAAACGTGCTTTAAGACTCCTTAAAGCACATTTTGCGTTTTAACTTGTTTTCAAGCTTGGTTTCTTTGGTAATTGATTTAATATGTTCATTAACATATAATTAAGGCATAGGTATGACCATTAGGCCTTATACACATTTATCCCAAGCTTAGAGCACCTTTTAGCCCATATTGACCTTAAGGTATTTATTTGTGTTTTGTTTGGTTTCATTGTCTACCAAAGTTCTAAGGACTTAATTAGCCTATTAAGTCATAATTAGACATTATTAAGCCTTGGTAGGCTCTTTGGGTCCTAACCAAGTTCGCTCCAAGCTAGAGCATGTTTTTGCTCAAAACCGTGTCTTAGTGTTTTATTGTGTTTTACCATGGTTTAAATGGTCATTTATGTTTCTAAGGCACTTTTTAGCCTTTAAATACCATAGTTTAACATTTACAACATACCAAGGTTTGGGGTATTTCAAGTCCCAGCGCGGTGAAGGTTAGCATTTGAAACCTTAACCATTGTATGAAGCATGACTAAGTGTTAAACGTTTTACCTTGGCATGAATGAGTGTTTAAATTACCGTTTTAGATAAACAACTTACCTAGGAAACCTTTTACCTCTTAGGAGACTTCGATATCTGCTATCCCATACTTACAAGACAGAGATCACCTAGACCCGTGGAAGAAAGACGGGAGTACCCTAGTGAGTTGTGTCATGTAGTCAGACCGGGCATGATACTTCTCAGAGAGTTCCTAACCCTAGATGAGCAAATCACCATAGTGAATGAGTGTAGAGCTTTGGGTAAGGGCATAGGAGGTTTTTATACCCCTGTATTTACTAGTGGTTCTAGAATGAAACTGCACATGATGTGCTTAGGGAAAGATTGGGATCCACAAGCTAGGGTTTATCGAGAGGTGAGGATGGTAGGTGACATACCTATACCTAGGATACCTGAGAGTTTCCTTACCTTGGTGAGAAACGCAATGGATATTGCTCAAGACTGTGAGACTTATCCATTACCCGACATGACACCTGACGTTTGCATCATCAATTACTATGAACAGGGAGGGAAGCTTGGAATGCACCAGGACCGTGATGAGACGACCGAGTCCATCACCAGAGGAATACCAGTTGTATCTTTTTCCATCGGCGATGATGCTGAGTTCATTTATGGAGACCAGAAGAGGATGGATCTAGCAAGCAAGATCATCCTCAAGTCTGGAGATGTTAGTGTTTGGTGGAGAGTCGAGGCTTGTATATCATGGTATTAAGAGCATTAAGCTCAATACCGCACCACCCGCTTTAGTGAATGATACCCACATCCGACCTGGCCGTTTAAATTTGACTTTCAGACAGTACTGATGTAATGGTAGTAGTTAAGTGTGTAACCTTGTATAATACGGTTGGAATGAATAAAATAAGAGTTTTCTACCTTCAGGTATATGTGTTCAGTTTTGTTAATACCAATAATTCATAACTTCAGGCCATAGAAATGGAAAGGAAGGTACCATCTGCATCCTAGACATGGCGCAAGCCAAGGAGTCTGGTAATGTCATCACAGGTATGACAATTACAAACAACAGTAAACTAGTGATTTATTGGGACTCGATGCTAATACGAGAGGTGATCTCAGGTACCTTTCCTATTGATGGTGTTAGTGCTTCCGTACTATTCGACTCAGGGGCTTCGCATTCTTTTATTTCCTCGACGTTTGCTAAGAAACTGGGGGCCACCCCCGAACAGCTTTCAGACTTTGCAGTCACCCTTCCTTCGAAGGAGAAAGTAGGTTGCACCAGACAGTATACAGGGTTAGAGATCAGCATTATGACTGAGACCTTCCCCATTGATCTGATTGAGTTCAAGAACTTGGGTTTTGACATCATAGTGGGCATGGATTGGCTACAGAAGCATAGGGGCCGCCTTCATTGTGCAGAGCATCGACTACTACTGAAGGGGCCGAGCGGCAAGACAGTGTCATACCGCAGTGTGAGGAGAGAGCCGACTGTCAAGATCGTGTCAGCATTATCCCTGATGAAGGATGTTAGGAAGGGCCGACAAGCCTTCCTCTGTTATGTACAGGACACGAGACAGAGCGACGTGACGGACATAGACATCCCAGTCGTGGTAGATTTTCCCGACCTATTTCCTGATGAGCTGCCAGGCATGCCACCTGTGCGCGAGGTTGAGTTCGCCGTCGATTTGTTGCCAGGTACGGGCCCCATCGCTAAGGCACCCTACCGTATGGCACCGGCTGAGATGAGGGAGCTGAAGCTACAGCTGGAGGACCTCCTTGACAAGGGATTCATTCGACCTAGTGTTTCTCCTTGGGGTGCTCCAGTGCTGTTCGTCAAGAAAAAGGACGGCAGTATGCGACTCTGCATCGACTACCGCGAGCTTAATGCGGTTACAGTCAAGAACAGGTACCCATTACCACGGATAGATGATTTATTTGATCAGCTGAGAGGAGCCAGTGTATTCTCGAAGATAGACCTCAGATCTGGCTACCATCAGATTAGGATTGCAGAGGGTGATATTGAGAAGACAGCTTTCCGGACACGGTATGGACACTACGAGTTCACCGTTATGCCATTCGGACTGACGAATGCGCCAGCCATATTCATGGACTTGATGAACCGACTTTTTAGAGAGTATCTTGATAGTTCAGTTGTAGTCTTCATCGACGATATTCTAATCTATTCAAAGACCAAGGAAGACCATGAGTTACATTTGAGACAGGTGTTGAATATTATGAGAGCGAACCAGCTGTATGCCAAACTCTCTAAGTGTGAGTTTTGGTTGGACAGCGTGTCATTTCTAGGACACATTATATCAGCTAGCGGCATATCTGTAGATCCTGCTAAGATTGAGGCAGTGAAGAGTTGGCCAAGGCCGAAGACAGTCACAGACGTCCGTAGCTTTCTGGGTTTGGCTGGTTACTATCGCAGGTTCGTGAAGGACTTCTCCAAGGAGGCCAAACCGATGACTAATCTAATGAAGAAGGAATCCCAGTTCTTATGGTCTGCAGAGTGTGAGCAGTCCTTTCAGACGCTGAAGGATCTCCTGACATCAGCGCCCGTTCTTACTATCCCTGAGGGCACTGATGGGTTCGAGGTATACTGTGATGCCTCTGGAACCGGTCTAGGCTGTGTGCTTATGCAGCACGGGAAGGTAGTTGCTTACGCATCCCGACAGCTGAAGAAGCATGAGGTGAATTACCCCACACATGACCTTGAGTTAGGCGCAGTAGTCTTCGCTTTGAAGATCTGGCGACATTATTTGTATGGTGTGACAGTCACTATCTACTCTGATCACAAGAGTCTATAGCATCTCTTCTCTCAGAAGGAGCTGAACATGCGACAGAGAAGATGGGTCGAGTTCTTGAAGGACTACGATATAGACCTGAGGTACAAAGAGGGCAAGGCGAATGTGGTAGCTGATGCCCTGAGCCGCAGAGCTCATTCATTGTTCACTTTATTAGCAAACAGCAGTATGATTGATGAGATACGAGCTGCACAGGAGAGTGATCACTATATGCAGAGTATCAGGCAGAAAATGGTAGATGGTTGTTTTGAGAGGCTGAAATATGACTTCGAACTGTGCGATGATGGCATGATCCGACTGAATGGCCGTTTGTGTATTCCGGAGTCGTCTCCTGATCTGAAGGAGAAGATACTCCAGGAGGCTCATTGCTCGTCCTTATCCATCCACCCTGGTTCGTCGAAGATGTATAAGGATTTGAAGGTTCATTTCTGGTGGAGCGGGATGAAGAAGGATGTAGCTGAGTACGTGGCTAGATGCTTGACCTGTCAGAAGGTAAAATTTGAGCATAGGAGACCCGGAGGTTTAGTGCAGTCTATGCCTATTCCTTGTTGGAAGTTCGAGGACATCTCGATGGATTTCGTTGTCGGTCTCCCACCGGCTAAGGGAGGACTGAACACGATTTGGGTCATTGTGGACCGTCTGACGAAGGTGGCAAAATTTATTGCTATGAAGGATACCTGGAACGTCCCGAAGTTAGCGGACTTGTTCCAGAAGGAGGTGATCCGGCACCATGGGTGCCAAAGACTATTGTTTCTGATAGGACCCCGATTTTTGTCCAGATTCTGGGGACAGTTTCAGGAAGCCTTGGGTACAAAGTTGAAGCTTAGTACGGCGTTCCATCCACAGACTGACGGTCAGAGTGAGAGGACCATCCAGACACTAGAGGACATGCTGAGAGCATGTGCCTTAGATTTTCAGGGGAGTTGGTTAGAGCGACTACATCTGATAGAGTTCGCCTACAACAACAGCTACCACTCCTCGATACAGATGCCACCATTTCAGGCACTTTATGGTAGACCATGTAGGACTCCTTTATGCTGGGATGAGGCCAGCGAGACTACGCTTCTAGGACCTGAGTACCTAGAGCAGGTTAAGGAGGATGTCCTACAGATCAGGAAGAACATGAGGGCAGCTCAGGACCGGCAAAAAGCAAATGCAGACACCAAGAGGAGGGACATTGAGTTCACTACCGACGACATGGTATTCCTCAGAGTGTCACCCATGAAGGGAATATTCCGGTTTGGGCAGAAGGGCAAGTTGAGCCCGAAGTATGTTGGACCTTATGCAATTAGGGAGCGAGTGGGCCCGTTAGCCTACAGACTGGATTTACCAGCAGAGCTCGGGAGGGTGCACGACGTCTTTCACGTTTCACAGTTGAAGAGGTATGTGCCCCATCCATCGCACGTTTTGCAGCCAGAGACTTTAGAGTTGGACCCTGCTCTACGATATGAGGAAGTACCACTCCGCATTCTTGATACGAAGACGAGACAGACTAGGAACAAGACCGTTAGCATGGTCAAGGTTCTCTGGTCGAACCATGAGGTGGAGGCTACATGGGAGTTAGAGGACTCCATGAGAGCGAAGTACCCAGCACTCTTCAAGCAGTACAGTTTACTTGTACGGGTTCGTGGTCAAACCCTTTTAAGGGGGGTAGACACCACTTGCTTGCGCACATGTTGTGCATTAGGTCTTGTTGTTTGTAGTGTGTTTTTGTTTGTATGCTTGCATCAATACATTGTTTGTGATTGATTGTTGTGTATGATACATTCTATGTGTGGCTGGGCACCTGGTTGAATATTTATAGTACCGCTGAGTACTTTGATGATGAGTTGGATGTGCACCTTGTTTAGTGCTATGATAGAATGAGTTATACCATGAGTTTGGCTATTGATATATACTGTATGTATACTAGGTTTGAACCTAGTGGGAGTTACTCTAGCAATGGACTGTTTGATTACTTATGGAACTTGATTCCTTAGTGAACTGTAGAGGATTAAGGACTTCGGGACGAAGCTTTTTAGGGGGGTAGACTGAAATACCTCTACCTTTAAATATAATTAAATGATCTATAATATCTAAGATGATTATTAACATCTAAATATTATTGGGAACAATCTAAAGATCTTAACAAGGCAAAACACGCCTAAGATCGGTAAAGCCAACATGTGCTTTAAGACACCATAAAGGTTGTATGACCTCAAATAAGATCCAAAGTGGATTCCTAAGTTATTATAATGAAGCAAGGACACAATAAACCATTCCAAGGAGAACTAAGCTCCAAACCCTGTGACACAAAATGTCGCTAAAACTCCTTAAACGTTTTTGTGAGATTGCCTTTTAAATTGATTTTTAATGGGCTTAAAAATTATAATACCCTTAATATGATATTTAATCATATTATATCATATTAGGAATTTAATTCCAGAAATTTACGAATTTTTACAAATTTAATATTAAAATATTAATAAAACCCTAAAGTGGGGCCCGCATAAGTCACATTGACCAAGCATGGTCAATGGTCATTATTGACTCATTTGGACCATGGAGGCCGGCTGCAATAAGTGAGGATGAACGCATACAATGATTTGGAGACAAATCACTACCTAATGTTCAATGCATAGTAACTTTACTTTTTTCAAATTAATCAAGCTTTCCCACCTTCTCCTTCCTTCCTTGTCCTCCTCTCCTTCCCAGCCGAGTTCTCCCTTCCTCTCAAGCTCTCAAGTTTGTTCTTGAGCATGGAGGCAAGCCTAGCTCCTAAGCTCCTAATGTAAGTGTTTTTAATGTCATTTTTAGCTCTTTTTCTCACTCTTCACTACTACCAACACCTAATTTCGTGGCTCAACAATTCCTATGGCTTATTCTCAGTGTTCTAAGGTTGAACAAGAGCTAAACTCGGTTGAGACCAATGAGGGACCAAGGTTGTTCAAATCTACATGTTTAAGGTAAAAATGTGCTTTAAGCTCATAACTTTTGATTCCCTTCGAGTTTGGCTGTGAAACTTTGGTCATAGCCTCATCTTCTTCTCCTTTTCATGTGGAATCTTTGTTTCCATTTTGGATCAAGGGTGACCGAGATCCAAGAGAAATACTCCTTTTAAGGCATTTTTCCAAGGTAAAACCTAATAACAAGGTAATATTTCGAATCTAGCTATTTCCTATGTTAATATGGTGGATCTATCACCTTGTGGTGTGTTTGGTTCAGTCGAAAATACCTAGAACTTTCCCTTGCATTTTAAGGTATTTTTGCCTTAAATCTTACATCATTATTCCTTATGTTAAGCTCAAGCTTGGAGTGGTAACCATATCCTTGTTTTTATGTATTAAACATGTCTAAATCATGTGGATTTTTCCTACAAGTGACCGACTATACAAGGACAAATCAAGGTATAAAACACCTTAAACTTATGATTTTGTAATCTTTTAAGTATATATATTATATATGGCCGAGAGTGAATATACAAATATAGGTCTATTGACCTAAAAATGTAAAAAATGCTAATAAATTAAGCTAGTCAAGGGATTTAATTAACAAATGGTCAAATTATGACATTATGTGGAAAAATAATTAAACCTAAGTGAGGCCGAATATATATGCTATATTTGAGACATTTATTGTTAATTTATTTGCAAGTTCAAGGTTGTTAAGGCCATGTCATTAGGGCCATTTTTTTAAGTTTATAAGCTTATTTAGTTTTATTTATGCTTAATTAAAATTGGGGCCAATTCCTAATTATTAAGAATTTAGAAAGCCGTGGGCGTAATTTTAGAACAATTTAGGGTTTTTAAATGAATTTAATAAAATTATAACATTTTATAAAGTTTTGGGTCAAATTATAAATAGAAAGTATAGGTTATTATTTGTAATTACCAAAAAATTGGTTCCCTTTGGTATTAGAGTCAAAGTTGACTATATAGGAGACTTTGACCAAATTTAAAAAATTAAGAAATTAAAATACTACCTTATAATAAGATACTTATTAAATGTAAAAGATTTATAAGTCTTGGGGTAGTAATTAATTACCGAAACTAAGGGGCTATGTGGAGTTTAGTAGGTCCTTATTATTAGAAGTTGTAGAAGTTTATTTGGTTAAATTTGAGTTCATAAGAATTATATAAGTATATACATGGTATTTTATGACATTGTTTATAAATAGTAACAAATTGTAACACCCCCAACTACATCCATACATTTAACAACACATTGCAAGCGGAAACTTAACTCATCGCATTACTTATTCCAATGGTGTTACACGCCGTTACCACCCACGTGGCTAACAAGGCTAATCTACATTTGTATCGGTCTGATGGACTAGATCCCCGAGCACTACACAATACAATCCTCATTCCATTTTCAACATTTATTATATACATACATTCCCACTGTACCGATATTTACAAACTACTAACTGCCGATAACAATTTCGGTCTTACTACGCCTATCAACTCACGCCATTTAATGGCTACCCATGTATAAACATCTGCCCCTCCTACTCTCGAACGGCTTCCAGCTCCTTGTACCTGAAATAGAAAAGGAGAGAAAGGGTGGCCCCCAAGGGGCTCAGCACCTTTGCTGGTATGTATCCCGCAGCCCACATGCTACCGGGCCACGCACAACTAATTATCGTCTTAGCATGCAGTTGATTATATTTAAATCATGCATACAAGCCATAAACATACAACACATACATTTCGCCTCAATGGGCTCAACCTATAACCAACACATCCACACTTACCCAACCATTCAATGATTCCTTAAACCCTAGAGTGGCTCTCCTCTAAAACGGAGCTACTTCCTTAACGAACGCATGTACCCATTATCGGGTTATCCTTAAACGCCTCTTGTCACAAACTGGGATTCATTTCCATGATCCACACACTCCATATCCTACAACATATCTCATTCCTCACATAACAAAACATAACAAACCTTTTGTTTTCGTCGTACACATGACAACATCACAATCATTTTAAACACCTGACGTATACTTATCGTAGCATAGCAAGGGAATTTGCATAGCACAACACCAATACATAACACCGTAATCGGTTCTCACAAGGAACCTTCCACCATAGTTAGTATACATAGTGAGCCTAGAGATTATTACCAATCCCATGTTAAGCTCGTTACCAACCTCGTTACCGTCCGGTTATATAGAACGGTTAACTTATACCCAAGGTGTGTCGGATATAGTAATCCCAAGCACACCGAAATAACATTCGTATGCCCCTGTGGCCCGACGTGAGTCAGTAACTAGCTTTGGATAAGCTAAGGGAAGGTAGAAACCAATTGGAATACCACCTATACATACCCAAGAGAGCCGAACCTGATATGATATCGACTCCCGTCCATCACACGTGTGGCCGGAACAACCGGACTCCTCACCCCCCATTAGTATACATACACTTAATAAAGTAGTTAAGATCCATCATGGAGCCTACCACATCCACACACCATACGGGTATCATAACCGAGTTAAGCACACAAGGGAGGTTCACACACTTGCATACAACAACAATGTCCCTAACTCACACATAGCCGTGGTTAGCACGTTCCCAAAGTTTGGGCCGCCAACTCCGAATACCGATCGCTCATGTGTTCCTAGATTTGGTTACTAAGGTTTAACACATATTTGAGGTTAAATGGTATCGGAGGCCAATTCGCCACATAAATGAATTACTATAAACTCATTACATGTTTAATCTTACAAGGTGGCAAACACTCAGTAAAACATATTGGCATACAAGCCGGTGTAATCCGTAGGACACAGGTTGCAAGAAAACCATACCTGTCACCGGAGTCCACTTTACCACGTCCACTTATGTTCCTCGAGCGATTCTCGAACAACTGTTAACATCACATGTGTTTTTATTAACATCGGGGTTTGCTTGATTATTTAATGTCTAATGTTTAACTTTCCCCGTTAACTTAGTTACATAACTTTACATTTTTAACTTGTTTTACTTTTACATTTTGATACAACTTTTCACCCACTTAATTGCCATTTAGACTCACCTAACATGTCCTTAACAACCTTATAACATCATTACCTATCAATCCCCATCATCTCATATCATTTCATAACCTTAAACCACATTTTTGGTCCGACGGACTTGCCGACCGGACTTGTCCATGTCCGGTCGATTCCAGAACACATTTCGTCAAAATTTTCCTACTCCGACCGGACTTGTAAGTCCGGTCCTATGTCCGGTCCATTCCAGAAAGTTTCTTCCCTTTGTAATTTAGCCCGACCGGACTTGCCAAGTCCGGTCCTATGTCCTGTCCATTCCCGAAGCCAATTCTCACAGGGTAAACTGGGCCCGACCGAACTTGCAAGTCCGGTCGCAAGTCCGGTCTGCCCCAGATCTTTGTTTTCCTTTTTACAATCAACTCCAAACTTCACCCCATATATCCTAGTATACCCTAACCTCATTTGTGCACTTCAACCACACCTTAAGATATCCTTAAACACTCACAAAACTCTTTTTCTAATTCCTTAAACCTTTACTTATATCTCCACAAAATTTCTAACACTTACAATGTTTTCCCTAGTTTTACAAGTGGTGTTTCATCCTTAATAACCTTTATACCAAAGTGTTTCCTCACCATCATACATCATCTCCCAAGCATCTTCTCTTACTAACCAAATCTTTTCTTTCACAACTCCTTGAATTCCTTTCTCAAAACCTTACCTAAACATCATTCTCTCCTTATTCATCAACATGACCTAAACCTTAAACAAACTTCTCCAAGACTTTAATATCTCCTAAAAACACTCATTGGATTTCTAGAACTTCCAAGACAATGCCTAAATCCTTATAGCACCTTAGAACACCTCAATGCATGTGTTCTTCCTTAGTGAAGCATGTGTCCATTCCTAACAATTCCTAGTTCACCCAAGTTCATTTAAACACCTAGAACTCCTTATACATTTTACAAATTTCGCCATGGGTTCTCTTAGCACATCATCATTCCAAAACTCATAGTTTTCACCACTAAACATTCAAGAACACCTAGATCCATCAAACATTATCACTCACAAAACTTCACCAAATTTACACTACATCACAATATGTGCATAATTAAACTTGCTTGGCACTTAGGCCCTTAAATAACATGGCTCTTAGGCCCTTAAATTGCATAATCCTTAAACACTGAATTTCCCACATAATAATGCCTTTGACCTGCAAATACATACACCAATACATATGTTCTTTTACTAGTCTCCTTGAGAACACTTTTACTAGGTCATTCACCATTTGCTCTTTAGGTAGTTTTAACAAGCATTATAAGCTTATTTCTCCTAAGGCATTAAACCACATTGAGATAGTTTGTTTACCTCTTTTTCCTCACAAACTTCTTTCTTGTTTCCTTGTAAAACCGGTGGGGTGTTTAGTTGTTTGCCAACTTCTATACAATGTACAGATAATAGAATGAGTATTCAAGCATTATGCTTCATCCATTATAAACCCTAGTTACATATATTATCTTAAGGTATTAAAATGATTGTTTTACCTTGGAATGGAAAGAGAGCTTGAATATATATCAAGAGAGGAATCCTCCTAGCCCTTGGAAGATTAAATGAAGCTAAAACAAGCAAGGTAAAGACACCATGGTGAGGTGAATTTTCGGCCATATACCAAAAGGAGAGGAAATGGAGTTTTCTTTGATTTTCCTTACCTTGAAGCATAAGAGAATGACAAGGCATGGAAACATGAGCTCAAACTCCTTCAATGGTGAATCTCCTTGGCACCGAAATGGAGCTTTTGAAGATTTGAAAAGATAGGAATGTAGAGCTTACTCTAACTAAGACAACGGTAGTCTCGGAATTGAATTCGGAGCTTGGAGCCATGAGTTACAAGCATTCAAAGATGGAGAATGGCTACTTACTGTAGCAAAACGAAAATGGAGAAGGGAGGAGATGAAGAAACCGTGTGAAATGGAAGGAAAGAAGAGAATGAGGTGAGAGTACACTTTGTTAAGATATTTATGTTATAAAGTAACTTTTCTCTTTTATTCTTTCTTCTTTTCTTTATTTGCTAGCCAAGTGTGATGACTCACCACCCAAAACCGTGGCCCTTCATTATATAACATATATTTGGCCTTTGTTGACCAATTAACAACTTATAACAACATATGTTACAAACTAGCTTATTAAAATCACTATTCACTAAAACAAGGCACATAGAAGTGAAAATTTTGATTTCCCATTGATATAGACTTCCAAATGTGATACTATATAGTACACATGTTAATTAAAGAGTAATGATGGACATTTATCCATTCAAAACTCATTTACAAGACAATTTTTCAAAAACGTGCTTTAAGACTCCTTAAAGCACATTTTGCGTTTTAACTTGTTTTCAAGCTTGGTTTTCTTTAGTAATTGATTTAATATGTTCATTAACATATAAATAAGGCATAGGTATGACCATTAGGTCTTATACACATTTATCCCAAGCTTAGAGCACATTTTAGCCCATATTGACCTTAAGGTATTTATTTGTGTTTTGTTTGTTTCATTGTCTACCAAAGTTTCCTAAGGACTTAATTAGCCTTATAAGTCATAATTAAATATTATCAAGTCTTGGTAGGCTCTTTGGGTCCTAGCCAAGTTCACTCCAAGCTTAGAGCATGTTTTTGCTCAAACCGTGTCTTAGTATTTTATTGTGTTTTACCATGGTTTAAATGGTTCATTTATGTTTCTAAGGCACTTTTTAGCCTTTAAATACCATAGTTTATCATTTACACAACATACCAAGGTTTGGGGTATTTCAATCTACCCCCCTTAAAAGAACTTCGTCCTCGAAGTTCACATTTCCTCGCATCATTGGATTAGAATACGGGAATTACTTATAGTCATAAACTTCCATTACCAACCACCCTTTACATCCAACCTCGGACTTAATGGTCCGGGCAACATATCCACATTATACATAAAATATCATACTCACATGGTAACCTCGGACTTAATGGTCCGGGTACCTTCACCACACTTGCACCTATACAATATCCCTCAGACTCTTAGGTCTGGGTGACATAACCACATTTAGACACATAGGTCTATGTAACACAACACATTTAGACTCATAGGTCTTGATAGCATACACTTTAGGAGATCAAAGTCAAAATAACTTTTATCACACATATCAAACAACATGTCATAGCATGTATATCAAACAGAAATACCTTTTCCATCTCTCCATGGGTTCGAATCCCACGTTGAGTACATATACACTGTGATCCCGCAGAACCCGGTCGCGATGGACACCTTCTGGTCCCCGTTCCTTTGGGAGATCAAAACATTCACTTAATTTTTAACATATGTACTTCTCATGTCACCGGTCCGAAGACAAAGGCTCATACGTCCTCAGCTCGTGAGCAAGTACTACAAAAATATTCTTTACTAGGTTAAGTATAAGAAGATCTTTTATTCAAAATATTAATCGATTGTTTGAAAACACCAATTGAAAATCCTTTTGAAACACCACACAACTCCAAGTCCAATTTATGCTCCTTGTATCTTTCTTAACATAGTTATTTATGACCACTTACAGGGAGCTTCAAGAGTCATCCAACCCTGATGTGATCAGCATCAGTGTTGAACTATCTTTCCACCCCAATTTGTGTTCGGCTTCCCTTGATCTCATGATAATCAAGTTTCACCTCCCACTTCTTTTTCAACCAACAATTAATTCAAGCATATCCATTTTCCATCTTTAAATCCTTCTAGTCATAATCATTACATCTCCAAGGGATAGAACTCCGTCTATCAATCTTCACCCAAATCCAACTTAATTCAAGTTACCTAGGAAATTTAATTCTCACTAGGTTCTATGTCGGTCTTATACCCCTCATAAATCACAACACTGCATATATATACATATATTTTTATCAAAATACAATACATGGTTTACATTTATGCACCATCGGGGTTTTAGTTCCCCGGGAGTTTCTTTACTCCCTTCCACTTGTACTCTCACACACCACTGTTAACAAAATACACACTTCCCACAATGGTATTCGCATCTTCTGTGCACAATTACCATAATTTAACCACAAATAAATGCGTATGTTTATATAACACACGCGCCAACCATCATAACAAATCATTTTGTGCTATGCACAACCCCGTTCACGTACACTTGTACGGTAAAACACACTAAGTGGTTTTGCGCTCTACCCCCCTTAAAAGGGATTACGCCCACGTAATCAATCACTGAGCATTAGCTTAAAATGTTCTGCCGTCGTGAAGTGTTTTAACTTCCACGCGGTCTATTACACAATGGATTCTGATTAGAGGATCTTAACCATATTAGCGGTTTAGTCCCTAAACCAAGAATTCGCATTGGAGTTCTAACTCATAACCGGTTTCGGTCCTGGCCTGTGAGGCTTTTAGGCATTGATAACTAGCCATTTATTCATATTCACCATGTATATCCGGTATCTGACGCATGGGCTCACTGGCCTCTGCTGCGCCATTCTGATAATTATAGGGCTAGTTTGCCCCATTCGTTACTGTTACTGTATTATGCATCTCTAATGTATTACCTTTATCTGGGTAATAATGGTTTCTCAACCGACGCATGGTACCTCTTACCCTGAGCGAATTCGGTGAGTTCCAAAACTTTCCATCCACTTCTCCAATAGCTTACAGCGTAACTACTATGTAATTCACAATGATTGACTTGCTTCTACCGACTTACTATCGGTTGAGATTGAGCTACTACCTAATGTGTAGTGCTCTCTCGGTTATTTCCCACACCTGGGGTATATTTCATACCGACATTTGGTATTTAGTGCCACTGTTATCACTTATTCTTAATCATACCTCCACATCTGGTTTCGTACAAGTACTCTTCCATTGGTATGACCTTGCATTCCTATGCATTGATCATTATAGTATCATAGGTTTCTTTCTACATCCACCACAATTACCATTTCCTAAATCCTAGCTATCCCACTCGATCATTACTGCGCAAGTGCAATACCAAAACACTCAGTCATACAGAGTGCAGAGGCGTAAACTCTCGACAGTAAATCTCTCATGCGATTGCGATAGGAATTCACACTGTGTTTTACCGAAATTCTTATCACATAATACTTGTCACCGGCTTACTGCTCGGTTCGTTTGCTATCAATTACTGTTGTATCTCCACTGGGGTTAACTCACAACTCTGCTTATTTGTCATACCATCACTAGCAATACTTATACAACGGTCGCTTATTGCACACCGTATCCTCTTTCATTATATAGCATCAACTTATACTGTATCCGCTATTATATTAGCTTCCGCTATTACGCTGGGTTTATCTGGCCACTTATTTGGCTGATTTTTGAATATACTACTATTTTTCTTGAGCCTTTATGTTTCTTTGAGCGTTGTTCACTACACATTTAGCTTCACACACCTATGGTGATTGCTATCAGACTTACTACTCTTTCTGTGTACACGACTGGTACGAGCACTTCTTTTTGTATTATTTTATTCAAATCATCCTGGGGTAATAACAACGTGGTCCATCCTCCACATACTTCTTGAACTTCGTCCACACAACTACCGCTCTCGCGGTTTCACAATATCGAGAGGTATCCCCACTCTTAAAGCAGTGGTTCGTTCTCCGCTCTATTTCCTTGTGTAACATATACTTCTGCAACCGATCACAATACATAATACAGGTTGTTGTGGCTTATAAGCCTTACCGTCATGATTCCTTCCAAGTTATCTCTCTGGCAACTTAGGGTCCTACTTTTAAGTGGGTTTACCTTCAGTGTTTAATCCGGGTAATTGTTCCAAATCTTGTGTTTCTGTTATATTGCTCCATCTAACAATGTTTAATCCAAATACCCCTCAAGGATTGCTCCTGAGTGTTATTAAAATATGCCATTACATCTGGCTTGCACTCATGGGTACATTCCGTTAGCCACGCCTTTTGCGTTCTTTACTGGTTATTATCTTCTTCTGTAAAGATCAACATTTCCAGATAGTGTGGGTACTGATTCTGGGAGTTTCATCCCGTTCATTGCACATTAATGTGTCCACATTAGGCATCTGCCTTTCCCTGCTTTCCAGCTATCATGTTTATCCCTGAGGATCCTTAAGACATATGCTATGACTTTACTTAACAGTTTGTGCACTTTGCACTTCCTAACTCTTAAACATTTCCTTGAAAGGAATTCACTAATCCTTTTAATCTCGTTAACTTAACTGGGTTCCTTAACTTCAACCATTCATGGTAATCCTTAGCTCTTGATTGACATATACTGCTGACCGTAGTACGGAGTCGACTACTTCCCGTGTTTTGGACTCTACTTGTATACATATATGGGGCATCATACTGATACATTACCACTTACCCGACTAACCCATAAGTAGGTCTGTGAGGCCCACAAGCTCCTATCGGAGTGCGGTCGTCCCACAACACAGTTGGTACACTCGTAGTGTCCGTCACACGCCTAGGTGAAGTATTCTGTTGTCAACTCCCTTATATTGTCCCGTGACAATATTCATTCCTTGCTTCCCGAACTTAATCGAGGGAAAGTTTATCCACTGATGTATCCTTGTCAACTGTCCTTGGTTCTACTGGTTTGGTGTAAAAGAAGGTTAGAAAGAAGTGTTGGTTTGAAAGAAAATCTGGTTTTGAAAAGAAAAGGGTTAAGTAAATCTGAGTTTGAAAGAAAATTTCCATGGTTCCACAACATCTTCTTACCTTATCCAAGTCTAGCTTCTTGCTGACTGGTGTATTTACAATTACAGAGGTTAGGCTAGCAGGCCCTTCCACTGTTATGACGATCACACTTAACTTTGTGGTACTTCACCAAGTACTTTGTATTTGTTTATAAATTTCCCGAACAGCCCTGTTATAGCAGCACTTGCTAACTGGCTATCGGTTTAACACATACCGTTTGTGGTATTGTTTTTACCCATACTGTCACCAGTGGCCTTGTTGGCCCTCACTGATCTTACTGTCTTGATAATAACTCTCCTAGGTGACTTCTCACTGTTTTCACATGATAATCATTAACTAGGGTGTTTCCCATTCTGGGAGACCCCTTTTTCATAGTATTGTATTCACTTTGTAGCCCGTTCCACGTATTTGGGCACTACCTTGTAGTTTCCCTTGTCGGTTGGTATACCGTTGGTGTATTATTTATCAACTGTGGTCTCGTAGACACTCGTCTCGGGTTTTATTAATCCATTTCTTGCCTGTTGCACGGTTGGTGCGTTGCAAGCTGGTTGTTCTCGACTGCTCGGCATGTCGACCCAGGTTGCCGGAAATTCTATTCTTCTGTACACTGATCCTTCGCTCTTCGCTATGAAATGCGGTTAACACTGTTTAGATGGGAACCGTCTCCGGGATTCCCAGTTTTCGGGATCTACCATATGACAGGTTCTCCGTACCTTTAGATGTGTTTAATAACAGCCAGATCGGGTATTCCCGAGTAAGAGTGGACTTCCATCTCTCTGGCGTTGTTTCCCAAGTTATATAACAGGGGTTGTGGAGGGCGGGAAGGATATAGTAGGTTTCCAGTATTCACTGGTAGTTCCTTACTAGCGTATCTCTCACGCTATCACTTAACCCTTAACCCAAAGTACTTAAATCCTACCTCGGTATTCCCTAAGCTCGGTAATTCAGTCATCAGAGCGATACTTCGCTCTGATACCACTTTTTGTAACACCCCAACTACATCCATACATTTAACAACACATTGCAGCGGAAACTTAACTCATCGCATTACTTATTCCAATGGTGTTACACGCCGTTAACCACCCACGTGGCTAACAAGGCTAATACATCTACATTTGTATCGGTCTGATGGACTAGATCCCCGAGCAACTACACAATACAATCCTCATTCCATTTTCAACATTTATTATATACATACATTCCCACTGTACCGAGTATTTACAAACTACTGCCGATAACAATTTCGGTCTTACTACGCCTATCATACTCACGCCATTTAAATGGCTACCCATGTATAAACATCTGCCCCGTCCTACTCTCGAACGGCTTCCAGCTCCTTGTACCTGAAATAGAAAAGGAGAGAAAGGGTGGCCCCCAAGGGGCTCAGCACCTTTGCTGGTATGGTAATCCCGCAGCCCACATGCTACCGGGCCACGCACAACTAATTCGTCTTAGCATGCAGTTGATTATATTTAAATCATGCATACAAGCCATAAATACAACACATAACATTTCGCCTCAATGGGCTCAACCTATAACCAACACATCCACACTTACCCAACCATTCAATGATTCCTTAAACCCTAGAGTGGCTCTCCTCTAAAACGGAGCTACTTCCTTAACGAACGACATGTACCCATTAATCGGGTTATCCTTAAACGCCTCTTGTCACAAACTGGGATTCATTTCCATGATCCACACACTCCATATCCTACAACATATCTCATTCCTCACATAACAAAACATAACAAACCTTTTTGTTTCGTACACATGACAACATCACATCATTTTAAACACCTGACGTATACTTATCGTAGCATAGCAAGGGAATTTGCATAGCACAACACCACATAACACCGTAAATCGGTTCTCACAAGGAACCTTCCACCATAGTTAGTATACATAGTGAGCCTAGAGATTATTACCAATCCCATGTTAAGCTCGTTACCAACCTCGTTACCGTCCGGTTATATAGAACGGTTAACTTATACCCAAGGTGTGTCGGATATAGTAATCCCAAGCACACCGAAATAACATTCGTATGCCCCTGTGGCCCGACGTGAGTCAGTAACTAGCTTTGGATAAGCTAAGGGAAGGTAGAAACCAAATTGGAATACCACCTATACATACACCAAGAGAGCCGAACCTGATATGATATCGACTCCCGTCCATCACACGCGTGGCCGGAACAACCGGACTCCTCACCCCCCATTAGTAACATACACTTAATAATAAGTAGTTAAGATCCATCATGGAGCCTACCACATCCACACACCATACGGTATCATAACCGAGTTAAGCACACAAGGGAGGTTCACACACTTGCATACAACAACAATGTCCAACTAACTCACACATAGCCGTGGTTAGCACGTTCCCAAAGTTTGGGCCGCCAACTCCGAATACCGATCTCATGTGTTCCTAGATTTGGTTAGCTAAGGTTTAACACATATTTGAGGTTAAATGGTACTCGGAGGCCCAAATTCGCCACATAAATGAATTACTATAAACTCATTACATGTTTTAATCTTACAAGGTGGCAAACACTCAGTAAACATATTGGCATACAAGCCGGTGTAATCCGGTAGGACACAGGTTGCAAGAAAACCATACCTGTCACCGGAGTCCACTTTACCACGTCCACTTATGTTCCTCGAGCGATTCTCGAACAACTGTTAACATCACATGTGTTTTTATTAACATCGGGGTTTGCTTGATTATTTAATGTCTAATGTTTAACTTTCCCCGTTAACTTAGTTACATAACTTTACATTTTTAACTTGTTTTACTTTTACATTTTGATACAACTTTTCACCCACTTAATTGCCATTTAAACTCACCTAACATGTCCTTAACAACCTTATAACATCATTACCTATCAATCACCATCATCTCATATCATTTCATAACCTTAAACCACATTTTTGGTCCGACGGACTTGCCGACCGGACTTGTCCATGTCCGGTCGATTCCAGAACACATTTCGTCAAAATTTTCCTACTCCGACCGGACTTGTAAGTCCGGTCCTATGTCCGGTCCATTCCAGAAAGTTTCTTCCCTTTGTAAATTTAGCCCGACCGGACTTGCCAAGTCCGGTCCTATGTCCTGTCCATTCCCGAAGCCAATTCTCACAGGGTAAACTGGCCCGACCGAACTTGCAAGTCCGGTCGCAAGTCCGGTCTGCCCCAGATCTTTGTTTTCCTTTTTACAATCAACTCCAAACTTCACCCCATATATCCTAGTATACCCTAACCTCATTTGTGCACTTCAACCACACCTTAAGATATCCTTAAACACTCACAAAACTCTTTTTCTAATTCCTTAAACCTTTACTTATATCTCCACAAAATTTCTAACACTTACAATGTTTTCCCTAGTTTTACAAGTGGTGTTTCATCCTTAATAACCTTTATACCAAAGTGTTTCCTCCTCACCATCATACATCATCTCCCAAGCATCTTCTCTTACTAACCAAATCTTTTCTTTCACAACTCCTTGAATTCCTTTCTCAAAACCTTACCTAAACATCATTCTCTCCTTATTCATCAACATGACCTAAACCTTAAACAAACTTCTCCAAGACTTTAATATCTCCTAAAAACACTCATTGGATTTCTAGAACTTCCAAGACAATGCCTAAATCCTTATAGCACCTTAGAACACCTCAATGCATGTGTTCTTCCTTAGTGAAGCATGTGTCCATTCCTAACAATTCCTAGTTCACCCAAGTTCATTTAAACACCTAGAACTCCTTATACATTTTACAAATTTCGCCATGGGTTCTCTTAGCACATCATCATTCCAAAACTCATAGTTTTCACCACTAAACATTCAAGAACACCTAGATCCATCAAAACATTATCACTCACAAAACTTCACCAAATTTACACTACATCACAATATAGTGCATAATTAAACTTGCTTGGCACTTAGGCCCTTAAATAACATGGCTCTTAGGCCCTTAAATTGCATAATCCTTAAACACTGAATTTCCCACATAATAATGCCTTTGACCTGCAAATACATACACCAATACATATGTTCTTTTACTAGTCTCCTTGAGAACACTTTACTAGGTCATTCACCATTTGCTCTTTAGGTAGTTTTAACAAGCATTATAAGCTTATTTCTCCTAAGGCATTAAACCACATTGAGATAGTTTGTTTACCTCTTTTTCCTCACAAACTTCTTTCTTGTTTCCTTGTAAAACCGGTGGGGTGTTTAGTTGTTTGCCAACTTCTATACAATGTACAGATAATAGAATGAGTATTCAAGCATTATGCTTCATCTCATTATAAACCCTAGTTACATATATTATCTTAAGGTATTAAAATGATTGTTTTACCTTGGAATGGAAAGAGAGCTTGAATATATATCAAGAGAGGACTCCTCCTAGCCCTTGGAAGATTAAATGAAGCTAAAACAAGCAAGGTAAAGACACCATGGTGAGGTGAATTTTCGGCCATATACCAAAAGGAGAGGAAATGGAGTTTTCTTTGATTTTCCTTACCTTGAAGCATAAGAGAATGACAAGGCATGGAAACATGAGCTCAAACTCCTTCAATGGTGAATCTCCTTGGCACCGAAATGGAGCTTTTGAAGATTTGAAAAGATAGGAATGTAGAGCTTACTCTAACTAAGACAACGGTAGTCTCGGAATTGAATTCGGAGCTTGGAGCCATGAGTTACAAGCATTCAAAGATGGAGAATGGCTACTTACTGTAGCAAAACGAAAATGGAGAAGGGAGGAGAGAAGAACCGTGTGAAATGGAAGGAAAGAAGAGAATGAGGTGAGAGAGTACACTTTGTTAAGATATTTATGTTATAAAGTAACTTTTCTCTTTTATTCTTTCTTCTTTTCTTTATTTGCTAGCCAAGTGTGATGACTCACACACCCAAAACCGTGGCCCCTTCATTATATAACATATATTTGGCCTTTGTTGACCAATTAAACAACTTATAACAACATATGTTACAAACTAGCTTATTAAAATCACTATTCACTAAAACAAGGCACATAGAAGTGAAAATTTTGATTTCCCATTGATATAGACTTCCAAATGTGATACTATATAGTACACATGTTAATTAAAGAGTAATGATGGACATTTATCCATTCAAAACTCATTTACAAGACAATTTTTCAAAAACGTGCTTTAAGACTCCTTAAAGCACATTTTGCGTTTTTAACTTGTTTTCAAGCTTGGTTTTTTCTTTAGTAATTGATTTAATATGTTCATTAACATATAAATAAGGCATAGGTATGACCATTAGGTCTTATACACATTTATCCCAAGCTTAGAGCACATTTTAGCCCATATTGACCTTAAGGTATTTATTTGTGTTTTGTTGGTTTCATTGTCTACCAAGTTTCCTAAGGACTTAATTAGCCTTATAAGTCATAATTAAATATTATCAAGTCTTGGTAGCTCTTTGGGTCCTAGCCAAGTTCACTCCAAGCTTAGAGCATGTTTTTGCTCAAACCGTGTCTTAGTATTTTATTGTGTTTTACCATGGTTTAAATGGTTCATTTATGTTTCTAAGGCACTTTTTAGCCTTTAAATACCATAGTTTATCATTTACACAACATACCAAGGTTTGGGGTATTTCAATCTACCCCCCTTAAAAGAACTTCGTCCTCGAAGTTCACATTTCCTCGCATCATTGGATTAGAATACGGGAATTACTTATAGTCATAAACTTCCATTACCAACCACCCTTTACATCCAACCTCGGACTTAATGGTCCGGGCAACATATCCACATTATACATAAAATCATACTCACATGGTAACCTCGGACTTAATGGTCCGGGTACCTTCACCACACTTGCACCTATACAATATCCCTCAGACTCTTAGGTCTGGGTGACATAACCACATTTAGACACATAGGTCTATGTAACACAACACATTTAGACTCATAGGTCTTGATAGCATACACTTTAGGAGATCAAAGTCAAAATAACTTTTATCACACATATCAAACAACATGTCATAGCATGTATATCAAACAGAAATACCTTTTCCATCTCTCCATGGGTTCGAATCCCACGTTGAGTACATATACACTGTGATCCCGCAGAACCCGGTCGCGATGGACACCTTCTGGTCCCCGTTCCTTTGGGAGATCAAAACATTCACTTAATTTTTAACATATGTACTTCTCATGTCACCGGTCCGAAGACAAAGGCTCATACGTCCTCAGCTCGTGAGCAAGTACTACAAAAATATTCTTTACTAGGTTAAGTATAAGAGATCTTTTATTCAAAATATTAATCGATTGTTTGAAAACACCAATTGAAAATCCTTTTGAAACACCACACAACTCCAAGTCCAATTTATGCTCCTTGTATCTTTCTTAACATAGTTATTTATGACCACTTACAGGGAGCTTCAAGAGTCATCCAACCCTGATGTGATCAGCATCAGTGTTGAACTATCTTTCCACCCCAATTTGTGTTCGGCTTCCCTTGATCTCATGATAATCAAGTTTCACCTCCCACTTCTTTTTCAACCAACAATTAATTCAAGCATATCCATTTTCCATCTTTAAATCCTTCTAGTCATAATCATTACATCTCCAAGGGATAGACTCCGTCTATCAATCTTCACCCAAATCCAACTTAATTCAAGTTACCTAGGAATTTAATTCTCACTAGGTTCTATGTCGGTCTTATACCCTCATAAATCACAACACTGCATATATATACATATTTTTTATCAAAATACAATACATGGTTTACATTTATGCACCATCGGGGTTTTGTTCCCCGGGAGTTTCTTTACTCCCTTCCACTTGTACTCTCACACACCACTGTTAACAAAATAACACACTTCCCACAATGGTATTCGCATCTTCTGTGCACAATTACCATAATTTAACCACAAATAAATGCGTATGTTTATATAACACACGCGCCAACCATCATAACAAATCATTTTGTGCTATGCACAACCCCGTTCACGTACACTTGTACGGTAAAACACACTAAGGTTTTGCGCTCTACCCCCCTTAAAAGGGATTACGCCCACGTAATCAATCACTGAGCATTAGCTTAAAATGTTCTGCCGTCGTGAAGTGTTTTAACTTCCACGCGGTCTATTACACAATGGATTCTGATTAGAGGATCTTAACCATATTAGCGGTTTAGTCCCTAAACCAAGAATTCGCATTGGAGTTCTAACTCATAACCGGTTTCGGTCCTGGCCTGTGAGGCTTTTAGGCATTGATAACTAGCCATTTATTCATATTCACCATGTATATCCGGTATCTGACGCATGGGCTCACTGGCCTCTGCTGCGCCATTCTGATAATTATAGGGCTAGTTTGCCCCATTCGTTACTGTTACTGTATTATGCATCTCTAATGTATTACCCTTATCTGGGTAATAATGGTTTCTCAACCGACGCATGGTACCTCTTACCCTGAGCGAATTCGGTGAGTTCCAAAACTTTCCATCCACTTCTCCAATAGCTTACAGCGTAACTACTATGTAATTCACAATGATTGACTTGCTTCTACCGACTTACTATCGGTTGAGATTGAGCTACTACCTAATGTGTAGTGCTCTCTCGGTTATTTCCCACACCTGGGGTATATTTCATACCGACATTTGGTATTTAGTGCCACTGTTATCACTTATTCTTAATCATACCTCCACATCTGGTTTCGTACAAGTACTCTTCCATTGGTATGACCTTGCATTCCTATGCATTGATCATTATAGTATCATAGGTTTCTTTCTACATCCACCACAATTACCATTTCCTAAATCCTAGCTATCCCACTCGATCATTACTGCGCAAGTGCAATACCAAAACACTCAGTCATACAGAGTGCAGAGGCGTAAACTCTCGACAGTAAATCTCTCATGCGATTGCGATAGGAATTCACACTGTGTTTTACCGAAATTCTTATCACATAATACTTGTCACCGGCTTACTGCTCGGTTCGTTTGCTATCAATTACTGTTGTATCTCCACTGGGGTTAACTCACAACTCTGCTTATTTGTCATACCATCACTAGCAATACTTATACAACGGTCGCTTATTGCACACCGTATCCTCTTTCATTATATAGCATCAACTTATACTGTATCCGCTATTATATTAGCTTCCGCTATTACGCTGGGTTTATCTGGCCACTTATTTGGCTGATTTTTGAATATACTACTATTTTTCTTGAGCCTTTATGTTTCTTTGAGCGTTGTTCGCTACACATTTAGCTTCACACACCTATGGTGATTGCTATCAGACTTACTACTCTTTCTGTGTACACGACTGGTACGAGCACTTCTTTTCGTATTATTTTATTCAAATCATCCTGGGGTAATAACAACGTGGTCCATCCTCCACATACTTCTTGAACTTCGTCCACACAACTACCGCTCTCGCGGTTTCACAATATCGAGAGGTATCCCCACTCTTAAAGCAGTGGTTCGTTCTCCGCTCTATTTCCTTGTGTAACATATACTTCTGCAACCGATCACAATACATAATACAGGTTGTTGTGGCTTATAAGCCTTACCGTCATGATTCCTTCCAAGTTATCTCTCTGGCAACTTAGGGTCCTACTTTTAAGTGGGTTTACCTTCAGTGTTTAATCCGGGTAATTGTTCCAAATCTTGTGTTTCTGTTATATTGCTCCATCTAACAATGTTTAATCCAAATACCCCTCAAGGATTGCTCCTGAGTGTTATTAAAATATGCCATTACATCTGGCTTGCACTCATGGGTACATTCCGTTAGCCACGCCTTTTGCGTTCTTTACTGGTTATTATCTTCTTCTGTAAAGATCAACATTTCCAGATAGTGTAGGTACTGATTCTGGGAGTTTCATCCCGTTCATTGCACATTAATGTGTCCACATTAGGCATCTGCCTTTCCCTGCTTTCCAGCTATCATGTTTATCCCTGAGGATCCTTAAGACATATGCTATGACTTTACTTAACAGTTTGTGCACTTTGCACTTCCTAACTCTTAAACATTTCCTTGAAAGGAATTCACTAATCCTTTTAATCTCGTTAACTTAACTGGGTTCCTTAACTTCAACCATTCATGGTAATCCTTAGCTCTTGATTGACTATACTGCTGACCGTAGTACGGAGTCGACTACTTCCCGTGTTTTGGACTCTACTTGTATACATATATGGGGCATCATACTGATACATTACCACTTACCCGACTAACCCATAAGTAGGTCTGTGAGGCCCACAAGCTCCTATCGGAGTGCGGTCGTCCCACAACACAGTTGGTACACTCGTAGTGTCCGTCACACGCCTAGGTGAAGTATTCTGTTGTCAACTCCCTTATATTGTCCCGTGACAATATTCATTCCTTGCTTCCCGAACTTAATCGAGGGAAAGTTTATCCACTGATGTATCCTTGTCAACTGTCCTTGGTTCTACTGGTTTGGTGTAAAAGAAGGTTAGAAAGAAGTGTTGGTTTGAAAGAAAATCTGGTTTTGAAAAGAAAAGGGTTAAGTAAATCTGAGTTTGAAAGAAAATTTCCATGGTTCCACAACATCTTCTTACCTTAACCAAGTCTAGCTTCTTGCTGACTGGTGTATTTACAATTACAGAGGTTAGGCTAGCAGGCCCTTCCACTGTTATGACGATCACACTTAACTTTGTGGTACTTCACCAAGTACTTTGTATTTGTTTATAAATTTCCCGAACAGCCCTGTTATAGCAGCACTTGCTAACTGGCTATCGGTTTAACACATACCGTTTGTGGTATTGTTTTTACCCATACTGTCACCAGTGGCCTTGTTGGCCCTCACTGATCTTACTGTCTTGATAATAACTCTCCTAGGTGACTTCTCACTGTTTTCACATGATAATCATTAACTAGGGTGTTTCCCATTCTGGGAGACCCCTTTTTCATAGTATTGTATTCACTTTGTAGCCCGTTCCACGTATTTGGGCACTACCTTGTAGTTTCCCTTGTCGGTTGGTATACCGTTGGTGTATTATTTATCAACTGTGGTCTCGTAGACACTCGTCTCGGGTTTTATTAATCCATTTCTTGCCTGTTGCACGGTTGGTGCGTTGCAAGCTGGTTGTTCTCGACTGCTCGGCATGTCGACCCAGGTTGCCGGAAATTCTATTCTTCTGTACACTGATCCTTCGCTCTTCGCTATGAAATGCGGTTAACACTGTTTAGATGGGAACCGTCTCCGGGATTCCCAGTTTTCGGGATCTACCATATGACAGGTTCTCCGTACCTTTAGATGTGTTTAATAACAGCCAGATCGGGTATTCCCGAGTAAGAGTGGACTTCCATCTCTCTGGCGTTGTTTCCCAAGTTATATAACAGGGGTTGTGGAGGGCGGGAAGGATATAGTAGGTTTCCAGTATTCACTGGTAGTTCCTTACTAGCGTATCTCTCACGCTATCACTTAACCCTTAACCCAAAGTACTTAAATCCTACCTCGGTATTCCCTAAGCTCGGTAATTCAGTCATCAGAGCGATACTTCGCTCTGATACCACTTTTTGTAACACCCCAACTACATCCATACATTTAACAACACATTGCAGCGGAAACTTAACTCATCGCATTACTTATTCCAATGGTGTTACACGCCGTTAACCACCCACGTGGCTAACAAGGCTAATACATCTACATTTGTATCGGTCTGATGGACTAGATCCCCGAGCAACTACACAATACAATCCTCATTCCATTTTCAACATTTATTATATACATACATTCCCACTGTACCGAATATTTACAAACTACTGCCGATAACAATTTCGGTCTTACTACGCCTATCATACTCACGCCATTTAAATGGCTACCCATGTATAAACATCTGCCCCGTCCTACTCTCGAACGGCTTCCAGCTCCTTGTACCTGAAATAGAAAAGGAGAGAAAGGGTGGCCCCCAAGGGGCTCAGCACCTTTGCTGGTATGGTAATCCCGCAGCCCACATGCTACCGGGCCACGCACAACTAATTATCGTCTTAGCATGCAGTTGATTATATTTAAATCATGCATACAAGCCATAAACATACAACACATAACATTTCGCCTCAATGGGCTCAACCTATAACCAACACATCCACACTTACCCAACCATTCAATGATTCCTTAAACCCTAGAGTGGCTCTCCTCTAAAACGGAGCTACTTCCTTAACGAACGACATGTACCCATTAATCGGGTTATCCTTAAACGCCTCTTGTCACAAACTGGGATTCATTTCCATGATCCACACACTCCATATCCTACAACATATCTCATTCCTCACATAACAAAACATAACAAAACCTTTTTGTTTCGTCGTACACATGACAACATCACAATCATTTTAAACACCTGACGTATACTTATCGTAGCATAGCAAGGGAATTTGCATAGCACAACACCAATACATAACACCGTAAATCGGTTCTCACAAGGAACCTTCCACCATAGTTAGTATACATAGTGAGCCTAGAGATTATTACCAATCCCATGTTAAGCTCGTTACCAACCTCGTTACCGTCCGGTTATATAGAACGGTTAACTTATACCCAAGGTGTGTCGGATATAGTAATCCCAAGCACACCGAAATAACATTCGTATGCCCCTGTGGCCCGACGTGAGTCAGTAACTAGCTTTGGATAAGCTAAGGGAAGGTAGAAACCAAATTGGAATACCACCTATACATACACCAAGAGAGCCGAACCTGATATGATATCGACTCCCGTCCATCACACGTGTGGCCGGAACAACCGGACTCCTCACCCCCCATTAGTATACATACACTTAATAATAAGTAGTTAAAGATCCATCATGGAGCCTACCACATCCACACACCATACGGTATCATAACCGAGTTAAGCACACAAGGGAGGTTCACACACTTGCATACAACAACAATGTCCAACTAACTCACACATAGCCGTGGTTAGCACGTTCCCAAAGTTTGGGCCGCCAACTCCGAATACCGATCGCTCATGTGTTCCTAGATTTGGTTGGCTAAGGTTTAACACATATTTGAGGTTAAATGGTATCGGAGGCCAAATTCGCCACATAAATGAATTACTATAAACTCATTACATGTTTTAATCTTACAAGGTGGCAAACACTCAGTAAAACATATTGGCATACAAGCCGGTGTAATCCGGTAGGACACAGGTTGCAAGAAAACCATACCTGTCACCGGAGTCCACTTTACCACGTCCACTTATGTTCCTCGAGCGATTCTCGAACAACTGTTAACATCACATGTGTTTTTATTAACATCGGGGTTTGCTTGATTATTTAATGTCTAATGTTTAACTTTCCCCGTTAACTTAGTTACATAACTTTACATTTTTAACTTGTTTTACTTTTACATTTTGATACAACTTTTCACCCACTTAATTGCCATTTAAACTCACCTAACATGTCCTTAACAACCTTATAACATCATTACCTATCAATCACCATCATCTCATATCATTTCATAACCTTAAACCACATTTTTGGTCCGATCGGACTTGCCGACCGGACTTGTCCATGTCCGGTCGATTCCAGAACACATTTCCGTCAAAATTTTCCTACTCCGACCGGACTTGTAAGTCCGGTCCTATGTCCGGTCCATTCCAGAAAGTTTCTTCCCTTTGTAAATTTAGCCCGACCGGACTTGCCAAGTCCGGTCCTATGTCCTGTCCATTCCCGAAGCCAATTCTCACAGGGTAAACTGGGCCCGACCGAACTTGCAAGTCCGGTCGCAAGTCCGGTCTGCCCCAGATCTTTGTTTTCCTTTTTACAATCAACTCCAAACTTCACCCCATATATCCTAGTATACCCTAACCTCATTTGTGCACTTCAACCACACCTTAAGATATCCTTAAACACTCACAAAACTCTTTTTCTAATTCCTTAAACCTTTACTTATATCTCCACAAAATTTCTAACACTTACAATGTTTTCCCTAGTTTTACAAGTGGTGTTTCATCCTTAATAACCTTTATACCAAAGTGTTTCCTCACCATCATACATCATCTCCCAAGCATCTTCTCTTACTAACCAAATCTTTTCTTTCACAACTCCTTGAATTCCTTTCTCAAAACCTTACCTAAACATCATTCTCTCCTTATTCATCAACATGACCTAAACCTTAAACAAACTTCTCCAAGACTTTAATATCTCCTAAAAACACTCATTGGATTTCTAGAACTTCCAAGACAATGCCTAAATCCTTATAGCACCTTAGAACACCTCAATGCATGTGTTCTTCCTTAGTGAAGCATGTGTCCATTCCTAACAATTCCTAGTTCACCCAAGTTCATTTAAACACCTAGAACTCCTTATACATTTTACAAATTTCGCCATGGGTTCTCTTAGCACATCATCATTCCAAAACTCATAGTTTTCACCACTAAACATTCAAGAACACCTAGATCCATCAAAACATTATCACTCACAAAACTTCACCAAATTTACACTACATCACAATATAGTGCATAATTAAACTTGCTTGGCACTTAGGCCCTTAAATAACATGGCTCTTAGGCCCTTAAATTGCATAATCCTTAAAAACTGAATTTCCCACATAATAATGCCTTTGACCTGCAAATACATACACCAATACATATGTTCTTTTACTAGTCTCCTTGAGAACATTTTACTAGGTCATTCACCATTTGCTCTTTAGGTAGTTTTAACAAGCATTATAAGCTTATTTCTCCTAAGGCATTAAACCACATTGAGATAGTTTGTTTACCTCTTTTTCCTCACAAACTTCTTTCTTGTTTCCTTGTAAAACCGGTGGGGTGTTTAGTTGTTTGCCAACTTCTATACAATGTACAGATAATAGAATGAGTATTCAAGCATTATGCTTCATCTCATTATAAACCCTAGTTACATATATTATCTTAAGGTATTAAAATGATTGTTTTACCTTGGAATGGAAAGAGAGCTTGAATATATATCAAGAGAGGACTCCTCCTAGCCCTTGGAAGATTCAAATGAAGCTAAAACAAGCAAGGTAAAGACACCATGGTGAGGTGAATTTTCGGCCATATACCAAAAGGAGAGGAAATGGAGTTTTCTTTGATTTTCCTTACCTTGAAGCATAAGAGAATGACAAGGCATGGAAACATGAGCTCAAACTCCTTCAATGGTGAATCTCCTTGGCACCGAAATGGAGCTTTTGAAGATTTGAAAAGATAGGAATGTAGAGCTTACTCTAACTAAGACAACGGTAGTCTCGGAATTGAATTCGGAGCTTGGAGCCATGAGTTACAAGCATTCAAAGATGGAGAATGGCTACTTACTGTAGCAAAACGAAAATGGAGAAGGGAGGAGATGAAGAAACCGTGTGAAATGGAAGGAAAGAAGAGAATGAGGTGAGAGAGTACACTTTGTTAAGATATTTATGTTATAAAGTAACTTTTCCTTTTATTCTTTCTTCTTTTCTTTATTTGCTAGCCAAGTGTGATGACTCACACACCCAAAACCGTGGCCCCTTCATTATATAACATATATTTGGCCTTTGTTGACCAATTAAACAACTTATAACAACATATGTTACAAACTAGCTTATTAAAATCACTATTCACTAAAACAAGGCACATAGAAGTGAAAATTTTGATTTCCCATTGATATAGACTTCCAAATGTGATACTATATAGTACACATGTTAATTAAAGAGTAATGATGGACATTTATCCATTCAAAACTCATTTACAAGACAATTTTTCAAAAACGTGCTTTAAGACTCCTTAAAGCACATTTTGCGTTTTAACTTGTTTCAAGCTTGGTTTTCTTTAGTAATTGATTTAATATGTTCATTAACATATAAATAAGGCATAGGTATGACCATTAGGTCTTATACACATTTATCCCAAGCTTAGAGCACATTTTAGCCCATATTGACCTTAAGGTATTTATTTGTGTTTTGTTTGGTTTCATTGTCTACCAAAGTTTCCTAAGGACTTAATTAGCCTTATAAGTCATAATTAAATATTATCAAGTCTTGGTGCTCTTTGGGTCCTAGCCAAGTTCACTCCAAGCTTAGAGCATGTTTTTGCTCAAACCGTGTCTTAGTTTTATTGTGTTTTACCATGGTTTAAATGGTTCATTTATGTTTCTAAGGCACTTTTTAGCCTTTAAATACCATAGTTTATCATTTACACAACATACCAAGGTTTGGGGTATTTCAATCTACCCCCCTTAAAAGAACTTCGTCCTCGAAGTTCACATTTCCTCGCATCATTGGATTAGAATACGGGAATTACTTATAGTCATAAACTTCCATTACCAACCACCCTTTACATCCAACCTCGGACTTAATGGTCCGGGCAACATATCCACATTATACATAAAATATCATACTCACATGGTAACCTCGGACTTAATGGTCCGGGTACCTTCACCACACTTGCACCTATACAATATCCCTCAGACTCTTAGGTCTGGGTGACATAACCACATTTAGACACATAGGTCTATGTAACACAACACATTTAGACTCATAGGTCTTGATAGCATACACTTTAGGAGATCAAAGTCAAAATAACTTTTATCACACATATCAAACAACATGTCATAGCATGTATATCAAACAGAAATACCTTTTCCATCTCTCCATGGGTTCGAATCCCACGTTGAGTACATATACACTGTGATCCCGCAGAACCCGGTCGCGATGGACACCTTCTGGTCCCCGTTCCTTTGGGAGATCAAAACATTCACTTAATTTTTAACATATGTACTTCTCATGTCACCGGTCCGAAGACAAAGGCTCATACGTCCTCAGCTCGTGAGCAAGTACTACAAAAATATTCTTTACTAGGTTAAGTATAAGAAGATCTTTTATTCAAAATATTAATCGATTTTTGAAAACACCAATTGAAAATCCTTTTGAAACACCACACAACTCCAAGTCCAATTTATGCTCCTTGTATCTTTCTTAACATAGTTATTTATGACCACTTACAGGGAGCTTCAAGAGTCATCCAACCCTGATGTGATCAGCATCAGTGTTGAACTATCTTTCCACCCCAATTTGTGTTCGGCTTCCCTTGATCTCATGATAATCAAGTTTCACCTCCCACTTCTTTTTCAACCAACAATTAATTCAAGCATATCCATTTCCATCTTTAAATCCTTCTAGTCATAATCATTACATCCAAGGGATAGAACTCCGTCTATCAATCTTCACCCAAATCCAACTTAATTCAAGTTACCTAGGAAATTTAATTCTCACTAGGTTCTATGTCGGTCTTATACCCCTCATAAATCACAACACTGCATATATATACATATTTTTATCAAATACAATACATGGTTTACATTTATGCACCATCGGGGTTTTAGTTCCCCGGGAGTTTCTTTACCCTTCCACTTGTACTCTCACACACCACTGTTAACAAAATACACACTTCCCACAATGGTATTCGCATCTTCTGTGCACAATTACCATAATTTAACCACAAATAAATGCGTATGTTTATATAACACACGCGCCAACCATCATAACAAATCATTTTGTGCTATGCACAACCCCGTTCACGTACACTTGTACGGTAAAACACACTAAGTGGTTTTGCGCTCTACCCCCCTTAAAAGGGATTACGCCCACGTAATCAATCACTGAGCATTAGCTTAAAATGTTCTGCCGTCGTGAAGTGTTTTAACTTCCACGCGGTCTATTACACAATGGATTCTGATTAGAGGATCTTAACCTATAGCGGTTTAGTCCCTAAACCAAGAATTCGCATTGGAGTTCTAACTCATAACCGGTTTCGGTCCTGGCCTGTGAGGCTTTTAGGCATTGATAACTAGCCATTATTCATATTCACCATGTATATCCGGTATCTGACGCATGGGCTCACTGGCCTCTGCTGCGCCATTCTGATAATTATAGGGCTAGTTGCCCCATTCGTTACTGTTACTGTATTATGCATCTCTAATGTATTACCCTTATCTGGGTAATAATGGTTTCTCAACCGACGCATGGTACCTCTTACCCTGAGCGAATTCGGTGAGTTCCAAAACTTTCCATCCACTTCTCCAATAGCTTACAGCGTAACTACTATGTAATTCACAATGATTGACTTGCTTCTACCGACTTACTATCGGTTGAGATTGAGCTACTACCTAATGTGTAGTGCTCTCTCGGTATTTCCCACACCTGGGGTATATTTCATACCGACATTTGGTATTTAGTGCCACTGTTATCACTTATTCTTAATAATACCTCCACATCTGGTTTCGTACAAGTACTCTTCCATTGGTATGACCTTGCATTCCTATGCATTGATCATTATAGTATCATAGGTTTCTTTCTACATCCACCACAATTACCATTTCCTAAATCCTAGCTATCCCACTCGATCATTACTGCGCAAGTGCAATACCAAAACACTCAGTCATACAGAGTGCAGAGGCGTAAACTCTCGACAGTAAATCTCTCATGCGATTGCGATAGGAATTCACACTGTGTTTTACCGAAATTCTTATCACATAATACTTGTCACCGGCTTACTGCTCGGTTCGTTTGCTATCAATTACTGTTGTATCTCCACTGGGGTTAACTCACAACTCTGCTTATTTGTCATACCATCACTAGCAATACTTATACAACGGTCGCTTATTGCACACCGTATCCTCTTTCATTATATAGCATCAACTTATACTGTATCCGCTATTATATTAGCTTCCGCTATTACGCTGGGTTTATCTGGCCACTATTTGGCTGATTTTTGAATATACTACTATTTTTCTTGAGCCTTTATGTTTCTTTGAGCGTTGTTCGCTACACATTTAGCTTCACACACCTATGGTGATTGCTATCAGACTTACTACTCTTTCTGTGTACACGACTGGTACGAGCACTTCTTTTTGTATTATTTTATTCAAATCATCCTGGGGTAATAACAACGTGGTCCATCCTCCACATACTTCTTGAACTTCGTCCACACAACTACCGCTCTCGCGGTTTCACAATATCGAGAGGTATCCCCACTCAAAGCAGTGGTTCGTTCTCCGCTCTATTTCCTTGTGTAACATATACTTCTGCAACCGATCACAATACATAATACAGGTTGTTGTGGCTTATAAGCCTTACCGTCATGATTCCTTCCAAGTTATCTCTCTGGCAACTTAGGGTCCTACTTTTAAGTGGGTTTACCTTCAGTGTTTAATCCGGGTAATTGTTCCAAATCTTGTGTTTCTGTTATATTGCTCCATCTAACAATGTTTAATCCAAATACCCCTCAAGGATTGCTCCTGAGTGTTATTAAAATATGCCATTACATCTGGCTTGCACTCATGGGTACATTCCGTTAGCCACGCCTTTTGCGTTCTTTACTGGTTATTATCTTCTTCTGTAAAGATCAACATTTCCAGATAGTGTAGGTACTGATTCTGGGAGTTTCATCCCGTTCATTGCACATTAATGTGTCCACATTAGGCATCTTCCTTTCCCTGCTTTCCAGCTATCATGTTTATCCTGAGGATCCTTAAGACATATGCTATGACTTTACTTAACAGTTTGTGCACTTCGCACTTCCTAACTCTTAAACATTTCCTTGAAAGGAATTCACTAATCCTTTTAATCTCGTTAACTTAACTGGGTTCCTTAACTTCAACCATTCATGGTAATCCTTAGCTCTTGATTGACTTATACTGCTGACCGTAGTACGGAGTCGACTACTTCCCGTGTTTTGGACTCTACTTGTATACATATATGGGGCATCATACTGATACATTACCACTTACCCGACTAACCCATAAGTAGGTCTGTGAGGCCCACAAGCTCCTATCGGAGTGCGGTCGTCCCACAACACAGTTGGTACACTCGTAGTGTCCGTCACACGCCTAGGTGAAGTATTCTGTTGTCAACTCCCTTATATTGTCCCGTGACAATATTCATTCCTTGCTTCCCGAACTTAATCGAGGGAAAGTTTATCCACTGATGTATCCTTGTCAACTGTCCTTGGTTCTACTGGTTGGTGTAAAAGAAGGTTAGAATGAAGTGTTGGTTTGAAAGAAAATCTGGTTTTGAAAAGAAAAGGGTTAAGTAAATCTGAGTTTTGAAAGAAAATTCCAGGTTTCCGACCACAACATCTTCTTACCTTAACCAAGTCTAGCTTCTTGCTGATGGTTTATTACAATTACAGAGGTTGGCTAGCAGCCCTTCCACATTTATGACGATCACACTTAACTTTGTGGTACTTCCCAAGTACTTTGTATTTGTTTATAAATTTCCCGAACAGCCCTGTTATAGCAGCACTTGCTGGCTATCGGTTTAACACATACCGTTGTGGTATTGTTTTTACCATACTGTCACCAGTGGCCTTGTTGGCCCTCACTGATCTTACTGTCTTGATAATAACTCTCCTAGGTGACTTCTCACTGTTTCACATGATAATCATTAACTAGGGTGTTTCCCATTCTGGGAGACCCCTTTTTCATAGTATTGTATTCACTTTGTAGCCCGTTCCACGTATTGGGCACTACCTTGTAGTTTCCCTTGTCGGTTGGTATACCGTTGGTGTATTATTTATCAACTGTGGTCCCGTAGACACTCGTCTCGGGTTTTATTAATCCATTTCTTGCCTGTTGCACGGTTGGTGCGTTGCAAGCTGGTTGTTCTCGACTGCTCGGCATGCCGACCCAGGTTGCCGGAAAATTCTATTCTTCTGTACACTGATCCTTCGCTCTTCGCTATGAAATGCGGTTAACACTGTTTAGATGGGAACCGTCTCCGGGATTCCCAGTTTTCGGGATCTACCGTATGACAGGTTCTCCGTACCTTAGATGTGTTTTAACAGCCAGATCGGGTATTCCCGAGTAAGAGTGGACTTCCATCTCTCTGGCGTTGTTTCCCAAGTTATATAACAGGGGTTGTGGAGGCGGGGAAGGATATAGTAGGTTTCCAGTATTCACTGGTAGTTCCTTACTAGCGTATCTCTCACGCTATCACTCAACCTTAACCCAAAGTACTTAAATCCTACCTCGGTATTCCCTAAGCTCGGTAATTCAGTCATCAGAGCGATACTTCGCTCTGATACCACTTTTTGTAACACACCCCAACTACATCCATACATTTAACAACACACATTGCAGCGGAAACTTAACTCATCGCATTACTTATTCCAATGGTGTTACACGCCGTTAACCACCCACGTGGCTAACAAGGCTAATCATCTACATTTGTATCGGTCTGATGGACTAGATCCCCGAGCAACTACAACATACAATCCTCATTCCATTTCAACATTTTTATATACATACATTCCCACTGTACCGAATATTTACAAACTACTGCCGATAACAATTTCGGTCTTACTACGCCTATCATACTCACGCCATTTAAATGGCTACCCATGTATAAACATCTGCCCCGTCCTACTCTCGAACGGCTTCCAGCTCCTTGTACCTGAAATAGAAAAGGAGAGAAAGGGTGGCCCCCAAGGGGCTCAGCACCTTTGCTGGTATGGTAATCCCGCAGCCCACATGCTACCGGGCCACGCACAACTAATTATCGTCTTAGCATGCAGTTGATTATATTTAAATCATGCATACAAGCCATAAACATACAACACATAACATTTCGCCTCAATGGGCTCAACCTATAACCAACACATCCACACTTACCCAACCATTCAATGATTCCTTAAACCCTAGAGTGGCTCTCCTCTAAAACGGAGCTACTTCCTTAACGAACGACATGTACTCATTAATCGGGTTATCCTTAAACGCCTCTTGTCACAAACTGGGATTCATTTCCATGATCCACACACTCCATATCCTACAACATATCTCATTCCTCACATAACAAAACATAACAAAACCTTTTTGTTTCGTCGTACACATGACAACATCACAATCATTTTAAACACCTGACGTATACTTATCGTAGCATAGCAAGGGAATTTGCATAGCACAAACACCAATACATAACACCGTAAATCGGTTCTCACAGGAACCTTCCACCATAGTTAGTATACATAGTGAGCCTAGAGATTATTACCAATCCCATGTTAAGCTCGTTACCAACTCGTTACCGTCCGGTTATATAGAACGGTTAACTTATACCCAAGGTGTGTCGGATATAGTAATCCCAAGCACACCGAAATAACATTCGTATGCCCCTGTGGCCCGACGTGAGTCAGTAACTAGCTTTGGATAAGCTAAGGGAAGGTAGAAACCAAATTGGAATACCACCTATACATACACCAAGAGAGTCGAACCTGATATGATATCGACTCCCGTCCATCACACGCGTGGCCGGAACAACCGGACTCCTCACCCCCCATTAGTATACATACACTTAATAATAAGTAGTTAAAGATCCATCATGGAGCCTACCACATCCACACACCATACGGTATCATAACCGAGTTAAGCACACAAGGGAGGTTCACACACTTGCATACAACAACAATGTCCAACTAACTCACACATAGCCGTGGTTAGCACGTTCCCAAAGTTTGGGCCGCCAACTCCGAATACCGATCGCTCATGTGTTCCTAGATTTGGTTAGCTAAGGTTTAACACATATTTGAGGTTAAATGGTATCGGAGGCCAAATTCGCCACATAAATGAATTACTATAAACTCATTACATGTTTTAATCTTACAAGGTGGCAAACACTCAGTAAAACATATTGGCATACAAGCCGGTGTAATCCGGTAGGACACAGGTTGCAAGAAAACCATACCTGTCACCGGAGTCCACTTTACCACGTCCACTTGTTCCTCGAGCGATTCTCGAACAACTGTTAACATCACATGTGTTTTATTAACATCGGGGTTTGCTTGATTATTTAATGTCTAATGTTTAACTTTCCCCGTTAACTTAGTTACATAACTTTACATTTTTTAACTTGTTTTACTTTACATTTTGATACAACTTTTCACCCACTTAATTGCCATTTAAACTCACCTAACATGTCCTTAACAACCTTATAACATCATTACCTATCAATCCCCATCATCTCATATCATTTCATAACCTTAAACCACATTTTGGTCCGACCGGACTTGCCGACCGGACTTGTCCATGTCCGGTCGATTCCAGAACACATTTCCGTCAAAATTTTCCTACTCCGACCGGACTTGTAAGTCCGGTCCTATGTCCGGTCCATTCCAGAAAGTTTCTTCCCTTTGTAAATTTAGCCCGACCGGACTTGCCAAGTCCGGTCCTATGTCCGGTCCATTCCCGAAGCCAATTCTCACAGGGTAAACTGGGCCCGACCGAACTTGCAAGTCCGGTCGCAAGTCCGGTCTGCCCCAGATCTTTGTTTTCCTTTTTACAATCAACTCCAAACTTCACCCCATATATCCTAGTATACCCTAACCTCATTTGTGCACTTCAACCACAACTTAAGACACCCTTAAACACTCATAAACTCATTTCCTAATTCCTTAAACCTTTACTTATATCTCCACAAAATTTCTAACACTTACAATGTTTTCCCTAGTTTTACAAGTGGTGTTTCATCCTTAATAACCTTTATACCAAAGTGTTTCCTCACCATCATAACATCATCTCCCAAGCATCTTCTCTTACTAACCAAATCTTTTCTTTCACAACTCCTTGAATTCCTTTCTCAAAACCTTACCTACACATCATTCTCTCCTTATTCATCAACATGACCTAAACCTTAAACAAACTTCTCCAAGACTTTAATATCTCCTAAAAACACTCATTGGATTTCTAGAACTTCCAAGACAATGCCTAAATCCTTATAGCACCTTAGAACACCTCAATGCATGTGTTCTTCCTTAGTGAAGCATGTGTCCATTCCTAACAATTCCTAGTTCACCCAAGTTCATTTAAACACCTAGAACTCCTTATACATTTTACAACAATTTCGCCATGGGTTCTCTTAGCACATCATCATTCCAAAACTCATAGTTTTCACCACTAAACATTCAAGAACACCTAGATCCATCAAAACATTATCACTCACAAAACTTCACCAAATTTACACTACATCACAATATAGTGCATAATTAAACTTGCTTGGCACTTAGGCCCTTAAATAACATGGCTCTTAGGCCCTTAAATTGCATAATCCTTAAAAACTGAATTTCCCACATAATAATGCCTTTGACCTGCAAATACATACACCAATACATATGTTCTTTTACTAGTCTCCTTGAGAACATTTTACTAGGTCATTCACCATTTGCTCTTTAGGTAGTTTTAACAAGCATTATAAGCTTATTTCTCCTAAGGCATTAAACCACATTGAGATAGTTTTTACCTCTTTTCCTCACAAACTTCTTTCTTGTTTCCTTGTAAAACCGGTGGGGTGTTTAGTTGTTTGCCAACTTCTATACAATGTACAGATAATAGAATGAGTATTCAAGCATTAGCTTCATCTCATTATAAACCCTAGTTACATATTATCTTAAGGTATTAAAATGATTGTTTTACCTTGGAATGGAAAGAGAGCTTGAATATATATCAAGAGGACTCCTCCTAGCCCTTGGAAGATTCAAATGAAGCTAAAACAAGCAAGGTAAAGACACCATGGTGAGGTGAATTTTCGGCCATATACCAAAAGGAGAGGAAATGGAGTTTTCTTTGATTTTCCTTACCTTGAAGCATAAGAGAATGACAAGGCATGGAAACATGAGCTCAAACTCCTTCAATGGTGAATCTCCTTGGCACCGAAATGGAGCTTTTGAAGATTTGAAAAGATAGGAATGTAGAGCTTACTCTAACTAAGACAACGGTAGTCTCGGAATTGAATTCGGAGCTTGGAGCCATGAGTTACAAGCATTCAAAGATGGAGAATGGCTACTTACTGTAGCAAAACGAAAATGGAGAAGGAGGGAGATGAAGAACCGTGTGAAATGGAAGGAAAGAGAATGAGGTGAGAGAGTACACTTTGTTAAGATATTTATGTTATAAAGTAACTTTTCTCTTTTATTCTTTCTTCTTTTCTTTATTTGCTAGCCAAGTGTGATGACTCACACCCCAAAACCGTGGCCCCTTCATTATATAACATATATTTGGCCTTTGTTGACCAATTAAACAACTTATAACAACATATGTTACAAACTAGCTTATTAAAATCACTATTCACTAAAACAAGGCACATAGAAGTGAAAATTTTGATTTCCCATTGATATAGACTTCCAAATGTGATACTATATAGTACACATGTTAATTAAAGAGTAATGATGGACATTTATCCATTCAAAACTCATTTACAAGACAATTTTTCAAAAACGTGCTTTAAGACTCCTTAAAGCACATTTTGCGTTTTAACTTGTTTTCAAGCTTGGTTTTCTTTAGTAATTGATTTAATATGTTCATTAACATATAAATAAGGCATAGGTATGACCATTAGGTCTTATACACATTTATCCCAAGCTTAGAGCACATTTTAGCCCATATTGACCTTAAGGTATTTATTGTGTTTTGTTTGGTTTCATTGTCTACCAAAGTTTCCTAAGGACTTAATTAGCCTTATAAGTCATAATTAAATATTATCAAGTCTTGGTAGGCTCTTTGGGTCCTAGCCAAGTTCACTCCAAGCTTAGAGCATGTTTTTGCTCAAACCGTGTCTTAGTATTTTATTGTGTTTTACCATGGTTTAAATGGTTCATTTATGTTTCTAAGGCACTTTTTAGCCTTTAAATACCATAGTTTATCATTTACACAACATACCAAGGTTTGGGGTATTTCACAAATATATGGAAACCGAGACTTAGAGGAAAAATAAGGTTAAGAATAATGTTTATAACCTTTTGGTATAGTTTGGTAATTTTTGGAATTATGTATAAGGTTTTATAAAGATATATGTATAATATATAGTTTTAATGGAATTAGAAAACTATGTATTATAAATTGGGATTGAATTATGATTTTATAGAAGTTTAGTGGTTATAGGTGAAAGCCGAAAATATTAAGGGCCATTTGGTATTTTATAAACAAAATATGACTATAGGTTATAATTGTTTTAATGACTTAAATGTCATAAGGTATGTTATATAACTATAATGTAACATTACATTAATTAAGTGGAAGATTTTGGAAATATTTAAGAACATAGGTGCTGTTCGAAAATATTAACATTTTTAAATGGAATTTACAATATGGTTTTGATGTTATAAGAATTATAACATTTATAGTATAAGAGATATTCATTAAAAAGAATGAATATAGATTACAAGACTTACCATATAATAAATAGTTCCATAATACACACATATAAATAAATATATGTAATGGTGTAGAAAATGTGATAAGGTTCAACAAATATAAATTATCATAATTAAAATGATAATAGATAAGGAAAAAGAATTATAAACATTGGATAGGGAATTCTAATGTAAAGAGAGTGTACATGTGATAATGAGAATCCATGTAATTACAAGTATAAGTTCACAAATGAATTATACCACATTGAATTTTAAAAAAAAGAGACAAACCTTAGAAAAATAAATACTAAGGTAAGATGCATGGTGCATGACAAAGGATCACACATACGATAATGAAACAAACTATACGATCTACAAATATACATTAGTTACATGCGATAACAAGTCCAACAATAAGTATATTATTATACAAGGCAAACTACGCATGTAATGTAACACTTTTCCAATCTCGAGTTAGACCAAAAGCCCGACAAACATTGATAGTTAATAACGGGGGGTTAACCGGGAGTTGTTAGTGACGGTACGGGGTACCGTAGAATTGTGTTGTTATACGGTATGCTAATCAGTAGCATTATGTATTGTTTAGATTATTAGAGACTACACAAGGAGCATAGGATCTCGCTGATTCATACTCCACCGTAATACATCGGGGTGAACGGTATGTTGTTATGTGTCTCTGATTGTCTCTGAGGGCTTCCTCAGTTCAGACTTCTGTGTGATCTGTGATAAGATTGTTTGTCTGAATGTGATAATTAATATGCATGAATTGTGTATTTATAGCTGCTCATTATTTACTGTTGTTGAGTTAACAGTATTGGTTCGTATATAAGAACCTATATATAAAACGAACTAGCGGCTATGGTGCTATCTTATACAAAAAATAAGGAACGTCAGAAAAACGTTGTAGCACTAGGATAATAATACATATATATTATCCAAGACTTTTGTACGGAGCATTGGCCTTTTCTATACGCCGCTCTCGTATCTAACACTGGATCCCGAGTTTACAGACTCCGGATTGGACTAACGACCTTAGTCTGCTGTGTTAGAAAATTTGGTAATACGATGCGATGGTATAATTAATTAATTAAAGGAATGGAAGTAAAGCCAAGAGGATGTGGCTCTTGGTGCGCGCTGTGATCACAAAAACGATACCAGGATGTCCGCGTACGGGTCCGCAAGTATCAAGAAAATTTCCCGTGAGCTAGAATGGCTCGTTGGTCGGAGACTCTACCGTTGGAGTGGCTACTGCCGTGGGTGACCCACCATAATATATGGGTAACTAGAGACATGTCATTTTAATGAGACAATGTCACTAGGTATAACCGAACAATAATACATTTGAGAATTATACAGCGGTGAACAATATTGGCTTCTACACCATGGACGAGGATTAATACTTATCGTTACTCTCGTTGTTTCGCTTATTGTTCATTGGTTTACTTGTGGTATATTATGTGTGTTGATGGTTGTGTTGTTGTATGGATTACTGTTGTTTATTTTACAGTTTATATTAAAATGGTATTGCATGTAATGAACCTCATGCTCTCGACCAAATAATTGAGGGGTCTTTGGGGGCATGACGGGGCATGTGATGACATACTCAGCAGGGGCTGATTCCATACCACAAACCATCTTTATTTCAGGTGATTAGCTGGTGGGTCGCCGAGACGTGACCATTGTGATATTACAGTTGGTTTAGACTTGGTACGGTGTGATACTCAGGTTGTTTTGGACTCGGGTTGTTTAACTGAGGTGTATTTGGTTTAGATGCTCACGGTCTGTAATAATTGTTGATGTTAGATTTGTTTTAAGTTGTTTAAGTTCTACTATCTATCTCTTGTGGTCACTGCGGGAATACGTTTCGCAAGTTGATTATCAGGTAAATCGTTATCACCCGTATGGGCGAGTGATAACAGTGACACCAGTAGGGCGATAGTTTATTATTTACCGCTGCGAGATATTATTGTGCGCGACTTCTATAGGATTACTAGGAACCGGTTTAGTAGGGGTGTTACAGAAGGATATAATTTGTAGATTTACACTTAGATCTGTGAAAAGTAACAAAGAACAGATATACAACTACCAGGAATGACAGAGCACCTAGGTGCAACACCACATAGCCAAAAGCTTGTAAACCTTGACATTAAACCCTAGGCACCCCCGTTGATCCTTTCATATATCTCTTTTTGATATTATAAGCTCTACAAAACAAGCTAGCCCGTGATGAATATCGACCCGGTGACCAAAGGAAAGAAAAGCCCGGCTCTCAGATGATGATACCACAAATGCCAATGAAAGTTTAATTTTTGGATGATAGTTCTTGTGAATATTTAGAAAACTAAGACTGACGATAACCTCAAGAAATTTGTTGCTCAAAGCTGTCTGATTGTGTTGTTTTCTTCAAAACAAATCTATTTTCACTAAAACTCGGTGGTTTAGCAAATTGTGAAAGCTAACCGGTTTAGCTCGGTGATCTTGGGAATTATACGAATGCTTAAAATGAATGATAAGACAAGTTGGCCCAACACCGCTTTAGGGATAAAAAGAAAATTCTAATGACAGAACAATCATGCAATTAACTATAAAATCGTTTTGTGAAATTCCTAATGGAAGAAAAGTTTTTGCATGTGAAAAGGTTAATTGCTGTTTTTTATCATGAGTACGTGGCGTTGAAAGGTATTGCAGAACAAGACATTATTTCACACCCCTTGTCATCCAAATGGAAAGAGGAATGAAATTGGTGGAAGGTCCCAAGCTATGTCGTGTTTAGCTTTTACAATTAAACTTCTCCATGCCTTTAGTAAAACCATTCTTTTTCACTGACAGCTAAGAGTAACTTGATTCTTTTGATTATCATTTCGCCTGATTTTCTAATGTGCTTATTTGATCCCAGAAGTTCAATACTACGACTTTAGAGGAAAAGTAGAACCAAGAGACGGTGCAAGTGGCAGCTTCGGTCACCTTAAGAGCTCTACATACCCCAAATATCCCTGCATGGCCCCGTTGTCTTTCATCACACCCTATGACCATGTTATAAGCTTAAAAGACTTTCGACTTTGTAGTTATACATCTAATCACATGAATGTAACAGATCAAATGTGTAAATCCACCGAATATCGAATTCAATGGTCTAGAAATTATGACTGTAGTCAAGAAATGAGTGTAAACACCGAACACATCGAGTGTAGGTTAGGAAGCACCACATCAAGACATAAGCCTTGACCCTGTGAGGATGAGACTTGTTCGCATGTTTAATCAAAGAAAATACTGGGGGCAATCGATCGTTCCGATAGATTGCCATGAACTTTAGCTCAGATTGGCTTAAAGGAAAATACTAGGGGCAATTGTTGGTTCCAACAACTGCTATGACAACACCAATTGGAACCCAAAGCTTAAGCACCACCAACACCATCACCCCACAGGCCCATATAAGCCCTTATGTCTATATCATACACCACAGGCTCATCATAATCCCTAACCACCACTTAAAGGCCTCAAACCCCCACAACAGATATCACACACTCCCACCAGCGACATGTTCATCTTCTAAGAAACAAATTGCAGATCAGAATTCTTTAGCCAGGAAATGATAATTTCACTTTCCTTATCAGTAGCCATGTTTGGCACCTTTTTCAGCAGTTTCTTGAGTGGACGATTTTTATTCAAACACTTTGATTTCGTTTTACAATTTCTGCACACACCTCACTGTTGCCACGTTTGGCATATTTACAATCGGTTTTATTCTTTTGCACGAGACCATTATCTTTCCAGCTCATTCTTTTGCACGAGACCATTATCTTTCCGTCACTTCACATGCAAGAATCCAACTCATTTTTGGTTCGAGACCCATCATTTTCTTCAGTGCGAGACCCAGAATCAGTGCGACCCAGAATCAGTGTGATACCATGCATTTTTCTTCATTCAGTTAGTACGAGACTTCAGTGTGAGACCTAGCATCTTCATTTAGCACGGACCTTGCAGCATTTTCAGTACGAGACCTAGCATTTTCTTCATTCAGTACGAGACCTAGCATTTTCTTCATTCAGTGTGAGACCTAGCATTTTCTTCATTCAGTGCGAGACCTAGCATTTTCTCCATTCAGTACGAGACCTAGCATTTTCTTCATTCAGAACGAGGCCCAGCATTTTCAACTTCAGTGCGAGATCCAACATCTTCATTTAGTACGAGACTTCAGTGTGAGACCAGTGCAAGACCAGTACGAGACCTTGTATCATCTTCAGTGCGAGACAAGTACGAGACAGTGCATGATCCAAGTTGGTGGGGGCAGTGGCAATAAGTCCCCATTTTCGTGTCAACTTTTTAGGGAGAAACAACTAGTAGGCAGTGGCAATAAGTTCCCTTGGTAATCTAGAAGTTATCCCAGCACCCCAGTTGGTAGGCACAGGCAATAAGTCCCCACAGTATACCAGCCAGGAGCACTGGAATGGGTTTCGGCCCCCAGAAGCATCCGAGCATCATTAGTATATCATCAGCATCTCCATCAGCATATCACCAGCATGTCATCTTCATCTGCATATCATTGGCATGTCATCCACATTTGCACTACAGGTTCCCAACATCTTCGAATGCTCAGCACACTTTATTTCACTTTAGGTAGTCAACGTCTTGGAATAGCTTGACATCATTTCATTCATTATAGGTAGTCAACACCTTAGAATAGTTTGACATCATTTCATTCATTATAGGTAGTCAAGGCCTTATAATAGCTTCACATCATTTCATCACTTTAGGTAGTCAACGCCTTAGAATAGCTTGACATCATTTTCATCCCTTTAGGTAGTCGACGCCTTAGAATAGCTCGACATCTTTCCACTTCACTCATAGGTAGTCAGCGCCTTAGAATAGCTCGACACAATTCATCAGTTTTCAATAGCATGCACGGTCTTTTAAGATCCAAAATTTTGGGGTATCACACAAGCATCGACTAGACTCTTCATATCCACTACAAAGTCTAGTTGACGAGGGGTGCAGACTGTATATTGTGAGTGGTTGGAACTGGTGTAATTAAAACAATTGAGAAAGAAATTAATACTCAAAATATCCGTCGGGCTGCAAATAAAACCCGGTCGCAGTAGTATAGTAAGACAGAAGCGGCCGGGGTCAAACCGTGGGAATTATAACGAAATAATATAGTACCTAAGCTTGTCACAAAAGGGAGGAATTAATTGACTTGTTTTTGTAAAGTAAAGCAACAAATAAAATTAACTAAGTTGAAAGTAAATTTAACGGGACTCCGGGTTCAGGTTTATATAATCTGATTAATTATGCTATCTCTACCGGTTTATTATAATAGTTTGGCAAAATTCTTGTTATTATCTTAAGGACTAATCATAGACTCATAAGAACTCGTTTACCAGAAAATGCAAGGTCCGATGAAAACTCAAGCAAGCACTAGTAAACGGAAATTAAGTGCGGGGAATTATATTCTTGCAAATGAGTACTAACTTATCCGATGAAAATAAGTTTCCTACAGATTTACGGCTTAATTAACCTATCTGTTTATCACCGATCAGATTAAAACAGATTTAGTAAAGCTTTTTAATAAATCGATGAAATTTATTAAAAAGGTGGGAGATAAACTTTAATCGTAACAAACTGTATTTATTTTAATCGGTAGAAATATAGATTACATAATTAAACAAATTACGGCTAAACCTTCACCCGGAGTAAATCCTCTTACCCCAACATAATTAAAAAGACAGAATAAGAAGTAAAAGAAATCATCTGGGAAAGATAATTAATTCAGCTCCACTATCTCGACTACTAATATTTGGGCAGAGGTTGGACAGAACAACGGTATGGAAATGGAATGTTTTTATGAAATGAGGTGTTGTATGGAATTTATGTGGATAATATGTGGATGAGATGTATGATTTTTGGAGAGTTTTATGGTATTTTTATGGAGGAAAAATGGCATAAGTTTGGGGTGTGAGATATCATTTAATGGAGGTTTGGAGGTGTATTTATAGAGAAATATAGGTAAAAGGGGGAGTTTAGGCGGTGGTATTTCCGTGTGAAGAGATAAGGTAATTATCTCTTCACACTACAACTTTCTCGCTGGCAGGTCGACATGTCCGGACCATGGTCCGGACCGGACCATGTCGATTTTCTTATCTGGTGCGCTGGCGTGTGTTGGTCCGGACCAGGTGATCCGGACACTGGTCCGGACCAAGGGTCTTTTGCCTCTAAAATGTTCGTTTTAGCTCCGATTTGATCCCCGTTTTCGCCTACACGTTCGTCTCTTCGTGTACTTTGCTCCTAGCTTGGTTTTCCTCATGTTTAACCAATAAATTTGTGAGATAATCAATAAAACATAACTAGAGGAAAACTAACCAAAGTGGAGAAATGAGCAAGAAAAGTGCTAATATAATATATGAAATACACCTATAAAACATGCTCATTTGGACACTTATCACACCCCCACACTTAACTTTTTGCTTGTCCTCAACAAAACCATGTACCCAAGTAAGTAGGGAATGCTCAATACTAACAAATATTATTATGAAGGGTAGGATAAAGAGGTGAACAGTTCATGATCTTTAACTTTTTGAGGAGTGTAATCCATCAACTGCTGGTGGCATAGGTGTGCTCAGGGTAAAAATAAAATATAGAGTTTCGGGGTATGATCCAAGGTACTTCAATGCTTCTTTGTTTAGGTGACTCTGAGAACTTTTACCATGGCCAACTTCTCTCAATAATGGGCATTGAGGAGAAAACAAAAGGAAAAATAGATTTATGCATTTGTTTCACTTTTGCATAAGGGATGAGAAGATAAAAATGTAGGCATCATGCCTTTGTATTTAAGAACACTCAACTCTCTTTGTTGGTTACCAATGGTGTCTCGCAAGTCCCTTATTTATTATATATTTTTTGTATTCTTTTTTAAACAGAGAAGCACCCCTTAGCAATCCCTAAGAGAGAAGACAGAAAGAAACCCTGAGCAATAAAGTCCAACCATTGCAGATTATTTGGTCACACCGCATAAGAAAAATTCTCCTCAAAAGTAATCAAATGAAAATTTTTTAATTTGTACCATTTATCCCACAATTCATAATAGTATTTGTTTTTAAAGAGAACAACCTACATTAGCAGGGTACATAATTTTAATTTTTGAACAAATGCAAGATAAGCAGAGAGATTTAAACATTTTAAGCACAAAATGCCCTGAAAAGGGTTCTTCCCCCACACTTAAGCTCAAGCAATGCCCTCATTGCGTAGATGGAATTAAATTAACAGGGCATGCAATTAATAAAGGAAAGAGTGTACTCCCCAAATTTCGTAGAGTGTGTAGAGCTCCCCCACACTTGAGTGCAGCTGTGGAATGACATGAAATGTACCTGTAAAGAATATTCTACACAGCCAGAAGAACACAAGTAAAACCTGCATTTTATAACATATAAAAGGGAAATATAGTACAAAAAAGAAAACAACATTAAATTAAAGGAAAGACAAAAGATAGATAGTGGGTTGCCTCCCACCAAGCTGCCTGGTTTAACGTCTCTAGCTAGACGTATTTGACCAAGCTTAAGGTTGGAGAAGAGTCTGTAGGCGAAGTATCTGAACAGCTGGCGTTAGGAAGTTTGCACACTTTTTTTAAACTTATGACGTAGAGGTGTCGTCTTATGTTCCTTTGGCTGGAGGCTTCCTCGTGTTCCTGCACAAAAGAAATTGCTAACAAAGCATTATTATTTCAAGAATACCAGCATACCTTTTTAGACGGGATCCATTGACTTTGAAGCATTCTCCTTTCTTATTCTGGAGTTCGCAAACACCAAAAGGAGTAGTTCCAACTACTTGGAATGGGCCAGTCTAGAGAGATTTGAGTTTTCCAGGAAATATTTTCAATCTGGAATTATAAAGTAGCACCCAGTCGCCAACCTTAAAGTCGCATTTGTGGATCATTTGGTCATGGTGTTTCTTGGTGCGTTCCTTGTATATTCTCGCACTGTGGTATGCCTGATCTCTTAACTCCTCGAGTTCAGAAAGTTGAAGCTTACGCTTTTCTCCTGCAGCTTCTATATCGAAGTTTAGGGCCTTGAGTGCCCAATATGCCTTATGTTCCATCTCTACAGGCAGGTGGCATGATTTCCCATATACAAGCTTAAAAGGAGACATCCAGATGGGAGTCTTGAATGCGGTGCGGTAAGCCCAAAGCGCATCATCTAACTTTAATGCCCAATCCTTTCGTGATGAGTTAACCGTTTTCTGGAGAATCCATTTTAACTCACGGTTCGAAACTTCTACTTGGCCGTTTGTCTGGGGGTGATAAGGTAGAGCTACCTGCTAAACGAGAAATTGTTAGGATAAACTATATACATAAAAAGAATGAAATAAATTAATAACTAATCCTAAAAACTCTACTACGGGTAGCAAAATAAAACCCGGTCGGAGTATAGTGTAAATATATTACGACCGAGAGTATCGTACCCAAGGGACTTATAGAAAATTAGTCCTAATCCGGGCAAAAGCCTATTCTATAATAACAAGGGGGAAAATTGAAATATTTTCTAATCCTAATCAAAACTAACTAAACTAAGTGATAATTACAATGAAATTATCCTTGATCCAAGGTGTGAAACCATCTAAGCATCAATATGAACTCTAAACATAAACACGAGCCTTCGAATTAACCAACAACTGAACACGCCGGGTGTCCTGCCGGATACCACTTGCACGGCATATTCAAAGACATTGAATCTGCCGGACATTGGCCACCTGGCAGTGCGTCCGGCATTGTCATAATGCATATTCTTTCTCCAGTTTCCGAGTAGAGTAGAAAACAGAAGACTCACTACCTATTAACAATCCGAGCATATATCATGCCACGAAATGAACAAAGTAATGGGAAATGTGGGTTAATCTTCACTCTCACTACTAACTCTTAATTCATAAGAAGATAGTAGGAAGACCATTAAGAGAGTCTAACCTATCTTACTTGGGACTTGTCTTCCACAAGTAAGAATTGCATGAAGAGAAAAAGAGATCAACCTATTCTCTTTCAATAAGAACCTTACTCAAAATAAACTTGAAATTATATTAAGAAGAACACATTATTTTACAAGGAGAGTTTCATTCCCTAACCAAAGAATAAACAAGGATTTCTACTTCACCATCCACTCAAATAAAGAAGAAATACATAAGGGAGAAGGAGATTGGTTATAGCCTCAACCCTGACAAGATCTTCTCTTCGTCTCGTGGATGGATCTGTAGAAACGCCTTGGACACCAACACTTGGAATGTAGGCGGAAATAGAGTAATGAATGGAGTATAGTATATGGTGTTGAAGTGTGTTCAATTGTTGCCTTCCTCGGCCTATTTATAGGCATCAAATGTGTCGTTGCCGGGCGTCGTGCCGGATCACCAGTAGCCGGCACACGTGATAAATGCGCCCAACTGTTAACGGTCAGAACCGTCAATTCACGCGAAACAGTGCATATGCCGGGTAGCAGATACCCGGCATCACACCCGACATCATCCTTTTCACCAACGGTCAATAACTGCTATCGCTTGGTCAACCGTGGCGTCTCTTCACTTATGCCGGATGGAATCTACCCGGCATTAGGTCCGGCAAGGCCTCTTTTCTGTTCTGTGCTTATGCCGTGCAGAAACAACCCGGTATGGAGTCCGGCTTCAACTGAACTTTTGCCTAGAAAATCATTCCTTGCACAGAAAACTCATAAAAACATAAGTCTGTACAAATATTATATTTTAACACATAATAAGCATATAACATATATTTAACCTTATTTAGATAAATATAATACTAAATCTAATGCATAAAATATGATAAGTCTGCGGCTTATCAAGGCCCTACACTTACCTTTTGCTAGTCCTCGAGCAAAACAAGATTAGAAAGGACTAATTACTTATGCACAAAACAGATAAACTTTAGAATGAAATGTAGATAAATATTCTCAACTCTATGACTCTAATTTATAAGTATCACTTAATCTACCTTATTCTATCAAAACATACTAATGGGTATAAAAACAAGGAATTTCAAAACCGATCAAAAACTTTTGGGCTATTTTGCATAAGGGATTTGTAATCTCTCCTTTTTCCGGTTTCCATCATTCAGCTCTATTTTTCAAGAGTTTCTGAATGTGGCCAAGACTCTCATCAATGGTTTTATGAATCAGCCCTATTTTGCAAGAGTTTCTGAATCAACCATGATTTTTTTCATTGAAGAACGGGGAATTTAGGAGAAAAATAAAAGGAAAAACTCTCGTTTCTTGCTTTTATTCAGAGGCACTTTTGCAACCTCAAGGAATATAATGCTTTTCCTTTGGAAGAAGATTTTTTTCTTTCTTTTTTTCTTTTTCTTCTTCTTTTGCACAAAAACCCTTTTTAAGATTTTCACCCAAAAGATTTTTCACAATTTGAAAAGAAAAGAATAACACCCATAAGTACATAAAGGAAAGAATTAGGAGAAAGATCATGTACTCATGTTAATAAAGGGAATCAAAAAGTTAAAAACAGGAATCTATAAGTCATTAGAGAGCTTACCTCTTGAGAGAACAAGCTTTTAGTCATTCCTAATCTTATCTCAATCAAAAACATGCAAAAAGTTTAGTAAAACATTGAATAAAACGCAAAACTTATGCATATTATAAAAAAACTTATTTTTTTAAGGGGGGTCCCTGCCCTACACTTGGCAGGAACACTGTCCCCAGTGTTCGAAAGAAAACGAATAAGTAAAACTTTTTTTTTCTTTTTTTTTGAAGAAACTTGAAACAACTATAATGAAAGCAATTTAAAAACAATAACATAAAATTAAAAGAGAAAAAATTAAATGATACGAAGGGCTCCCCTGTTTGATAGTGAAGGCGTGAGGAGGAACCGCCCTACACTTAGCCTTTTAGGCTATTTGGCATCCTTGGAGATCCTAGGTAGAATGGTGACCGAATTCGCATGCTCCCGTGGGTTGGTTTGCGTTTGGGATGGGAGCTGACCTTGTTGTCGCGGTTGCGTCAGAAGTTGCTGTAGTTGCAACTGCAATGATTTGTGCTCCTTGCGAATGGTCGAGATCTCATTTTGAGTATCCTGGGTCTTGTTCATCAGGGCTGACATCATGTCACAAAGTTCAGCCATTTCAGCCTCTGATGATGATGCAGGGTGGGATGGTCTGAATTGCCTTGGACCTCCCTGGTAGCCGGCTTGACTCTGAAAGTTATGTGGGGGTTGGTTCCCCTGTTGCCATGGCTGCCGATACCCTTGGTTACTCACATAATTGACTTCCTCAACATTCTGAAAGTCTGGAATGTCAGGGCTCGAAGCGTGCGGTCGTGCACTAACCACGTTCGCTTGTTGAGGAAGTTTGTTCATTGCTATTTGCTCCACAACTTTCTGTAGAGCACTAACCCTCGTTGATGTCTGGGCATTACTCTCCAATAACTGCTCATGACTTTGCATCAATTTGTCGAATTTGGAGTCGCCCTCTTCCACTTGAAATAAACCAGCGGTACCACCCCTGGTTCCACCTGTGGCCCAATCTCTAATCTCTTCGCAAAGAGATTCAACTCCACTAAGGAATTGATCTCCAGGCTTCTTCAATATGTCTGCACCAAGGGAGGAAAGGATCATGGTCTTGCATTGGTTGACCAATCCCTTGTAAAACAACTGAGATAGTTGTTCCTTGATGAGGCCGTGGTGTGGACATGTGCGTAGCAACCCTTTGAATCTGTCCCAAGTCTCACAGATGTTCTCCGAGGTAGGTTGTCTGAAGTTGTATATCTCGGCGATCATCTCCAGAGTGCGACTTGGAGGCATGAATTTGTCATAAAACTTGGTTGCCATGTCCTCTCATGTGGTGATGGTACTGGGGGTTAGACTGTGGTACCATTTGCTGGCATTCCCTGTAAGGCTATGGGGGAAGAGGGAAAGCCTGGCATATTGGAGGACGTTGTTTGTGGAGGTTAGGCTGTTTGTGTGTTGCAAGAATTTGGTGATGTGGAGCAAAGCATCGTCCGGGTTTGTACCATCGAACATACCCAATTCCTTGATGCATCGTATTTTGATGATATGGCTTAAGTTTTTGCCATTCATCGTATTCGTTTTGTGGAAGGAGAGGGAGGTCGATTACGGGCTTTTGGCCTTGGTTAGACGGCCGGTTTATGTTACGGACGGTAGGTGCTGCCATTGGTGTAGGATCTGCTTCTTGTAGAATTCTTTGTTGCTTTAAAGTATGAAGTAGGGTTCTCTCGATCTCCGGATCAAGGTTGGCTAAATTGTCAGGAGTACTCGTTGACCGAAGAAGCATTCACTTGGATAACTTCAGGAGGAGCAAGAGAAAACGTTATAATATTCGTAATAATAAAAGAAATAATATAATTACATAATTAAAATTATGAAAATACACGAATGAACAAATTTTTGGTTATGCCGGACAGCGGCCGGGTGACTCCTACCCGGCAGTGGACTTCCTCCACTAGTGCCGGGTGTGTACAAACCGGCATGTTGCCCGGCGTGACCAAAAATCGAACATAACTTAATTAGAAGATAATGTAAAGGATAATCAAAATAAATGTAGAGTAAATAAGAGATTGTAGGAGATTACTCCTAATTGTCCCTACAATTTGCGACAAAAATATTGAGAGAAATTGAGCATGCCGGGTGACATGTCGGATCAACCCCGTCCGGCATAGGACTTCCTCCGAAATGCCGGGTATAAAAAACCCGGCACAATACACGGCAAATGCAAACTCGAAATTCAAAATAAAGAATTATAGTATAGGAACTAATATAAGAGAGAAATAACGTAAGGGGTAGACAATAATATTTAAATTTGTAAAACTCAACAGCGTATGAAATTTTGAAAACAATTTGAACATGCCGGACATGATGCCGGGCAAATCCTGTCCGGCATCGGACTTCCTCCGGTTATGCCGGATAAATGACTTCCGGCACTATGCACGACATATTCAAATCTGCAAAACTAAGTGCGAAAATAAATTAAAGAATTAAAGAATCAAAGAATAAAGAATAAGGCGTTTTTACCGAATTTAGGACTTGGACTAATTCCAAGTCCCCGGCAACGGCGCCAATTTGCTAAACGAGAAATTGTTAGGATAAACTATATACATAAAAAGAATGAAATAAATTAATAACTAATCCTAAAAACTCTACTACGGGTAGCAAAATAAAACCCGGTCGGAGTATAGTGTAAATATATTACGACCGAGAGTATCGTACCCAAGGGACTTATAGAAAATTAGTCCTAATCCGGGCAAAAGCCTATTCTATAATAACAAGGGGGAAAATTGAAATATTTTCTAATCCTAATCAAAACTAACTAAACTAAGTGATAATTACAATGAAATTATCCTTGATCCAGGGTGTGAAACCATCTAAGCATCAATATGAACTCTAAACATAAACACGAGCCTTCGAATTAACCAACAACTGAACACGCCGGGTGTCCTGCCGGATACCACTTGCACGGCATATTCAAAGACATTGAATCTGTCGGACATTGGCCACCCGGCAGTGCGTCCGGCATTGTCATAATGCATATTCTTTCTCCAGTTTCCGAGTAGAAAACAGAAGACTCACTACCTATTAACAATCCGAGCATATATCATGCCACGAAATGAACAAAGTAATGGGAAATGTGGGTTAATCTTCACTCTCACTACTAAATCTTAATTCATAAGAAGAGAGTAGGAAGACCATTAAGAGAGTCTAACCTATCTTACTTGGGACTTGTCTTCCACAAGTAAGAATTGCATGAAGAGAAAAAGAGATCAACCTATTCTCTTTCAATAAGAACCTTACTCAAAATAAACTTGAAATTATATTAAGAAGAACACATTATTTTACAAGGAGAGTTTCATTCCCTAACCAAAGAATAAACAAGGATTTCTACTTCACCATCCACTCAAATAAAGAAGAAATACATAAGGGAGAAGGAGATTGGTTATAGCCTCAACCCTGACAAGATCTTCTCTTCGTCTCGTGGATGGATCTGTAGAAACGCCTTGGACACCAACACTTGGAATGTAGGCGGAAATAGAGTAATGAATGGAGTATAGTATATGGTGTTGAAGTGTGTTCAATTGTTGCCTTCCTCGGCCTATTTATAGGCATCAAATGTGTCGTTGTCGGGCGTCGTGCCGGATCACCAGTAGCCGGCACACGTGATAAATGCGCCCAACTGTTAACGGTCAGAACCGTCAATTCGCGCGAAACAGTGCATATGCCGGGTAGCAGATACCCGGCATCACACCCGGCATCATCCTTTTCACCAACGGTCAATAACTGCTATCGCTTGGTCAACCGTGGCGTCTCTTCACTTATGCCGGATGGAATCTACCCGGCATTAGGTCCGGCAAGGCCTCTTTTCTGTTCTGTGCTTATGCCGTGCAGAAACAACCCGGCATGGAGTCCGGCTTCAACTGAACTTTTGCCTAGAAAATCATTCCTTGCACAGAAAACTCATAAAAACATAAGTTTGTACAAATATTATATTTTAACACATAATAAGCATATATAACATATATTTAACCTTATTTAGATAAATATAATACTAAATCTAATGCATAAAATATGATAAGTCTGCGGCTTATCACTACCTTGTGACGTACCCCGTACTTACCCATAAGCGCTTCAAATGAACGGTTGCAGAAGTGGGATCCTCCGTCACTGATAATAATTCTAGGCATGCCAAAACGGGTAAAGATGTGCTTTTTAAGGAATCTGGTTCGGTCTTTGAATCAGCATGATGACAGGGTATGGCTTCTACCCATTTTGACACGTAATCCACTACCACTAAAACATATTGGTGGCCCTGTGAGGAAGGGAACGGTCCCATAAAATCAATGCCCCAACAATCAAAGAGTTCCACTTCTAGTGTTCCCTGTTGTGGCATTTCATGTCTCCTAGATGTGTTACCCATTCTCTGACAATTATCACATTGGGTGCAGAATTGGTAAACATCTTTGTGAAGAGTCGGCCAATAAAATCCTGAGGCTAGGATCTTAGCAGCGGTCCTTGTGGGTCCATGGTGACCACCGGTGTAACGCCCCTATTAACCATAAATACAGCGGAAATAAAACTCTAAGGCGATTACAGACCATCGGGTTCCAAACACCCGGCACCAAACCTCACCAATTTACAACTTACAATCCACAAAAGCTACGGTCTGAACTCGAGAAAAGCTTAACACAACATAATAGAAATTAAACATATTCTCTCTCCACAAACCCTAGTCCCATCCCAAACGCTCATTCTCTTCGTGGCCACCTGTAAATCAATTCGTACCTGCAAGATGAAACCAAGCAGCCCACCCCAAAGGGGGCGGGTCAGTTCCCTGGAATGGAACTGGTACAATTCTCCAAAAACAAACTTATAAAACATAACTCTTCAAAAAATAGTAACATGAAAACAAACTCTGAAAAGTAAAACAGAGATAAAGCACTTCAAAACAATCAAGTTTAAAGAGAAAGGAAAAACAAGACAAAGATAAAGAACTTCCAAACCAAGTCATCCACTTAAGTAGTCACACACATAGTTAGTAAGCATCCATTGTTGATGTTAGAACCAATTCCCGTTTGGAGTATAAAGACTCAGATAGTCACAAAGGACTAGGAATAATAAGATAGATCCAAGAACCAATAACTCAAGAGTGGAATAATTCAATTGGGAGAGATGGCCCCCACCGCCAGATATCAATGTCCCTATGGACGAGGGATATACAGCCCCCTGCTGTCAGATTTAAATGTCCTGATGACGAGGGATATACAGCCCCCTGCTGTTAAATATCAATGCCCCTATGGGCGAGGGATATACAGCCCCCTGCTGTTAAATTTAATAATGTCCTGATGGACAAGGGATACAGCCCCCTGTTGTTCAATATCAATGCCCCTATGGGGCGAGGGATATACAGCCCCCTGCTGTTACCATTAAAGACGCGCGCACGTCGAAAGAAAGATTTCCAAGATTGACCTTTTCCAAAAATCCCGCTAGATCACCAACTACCCAGAGCAATACCAAAACACTCAGTCCTACAGAGTGCAGAAGCGTAAACCCTAAGCAGCCAATGTCTAACGGGCAACCAAGTAGAAGTAACCAATACCCAAGTGAGTTCCACATCCAAGGCTCAGTTAGTCACACAAGCTGAGTCAGTCACACAACCATTTCTTATTTTTAGAAGTTCCTCTTAAAGTCAGTTAGCGTTTCCAAAACATTCCACAAGTCAACCAGCAAAAATATCGTAGTACGAGAAATCGTACAAAACATTCCATAAAGTCCAAAACACAACAAGCTGAGTACGAGAAATCGTACAAAACATTCCATAAAGTCCAAGACACAACAAGCTGAGTACGAGAAATCGTACAAAACATTCCATAAAGTCCAAAACACGTCAAGCTGAGTACGAGAAATCGTACAAAACATTCCATAAAGTCCAAAACACAACAAGCTGAGTACGAGAAATCGTACCTGGATAACGCTGTAGCAGCTCTAGACAACTTGCGTAAACAATCAACAGTACTCTGAAGAATATTAAAGGTAATCTATCATCAATAACTCATACCCTAAGTCAAACTTAAATAGATTCCTCACTCGTATTCCTAAACCTCGATCATCTTGTAAACCCTTCGCTTAATTGTTAAGTATAGCCTTCGACTTGTTTTAGAATGTTGTATAGCCCAAGGTTGTAGGATCAAGGAATGTATTTTATTAACACCTGCTAACTGTCCACTCCTATCCACTTAATTCATATTTAACCACAATCCCCACATTCAAGACTTTTGAGACCTTTATAACATAAATGTGTTTTTAGTATATAATTAAATCTAAGAATTTCAATAATAATCTTAAGCTCAATACCTTTATTCTTAATTTAGAATAAACAATGTGTTATGACCAATGATGGGTTTATCTTAGAATACTATACTATTATCTCACCATATAAATATTATATATTTAAACAATTTCTACTAGACAACCCATTAGGATTAAGTCTTTCCCTTAACTTAACTAAGACCTACATCTTGTATATTGAAATCGTAGTGTTGTAGACGCATTTTAGTATAACTTATTTGAGCTACTAAACTCAATTATCTTATCTTTAGTTCAGAATGGCCTTTAATTACAACCATCTATTAATCTTGTCATAAGTTGTTAAATTACTTTTCATCTTGAAATAACCATATTATAGTTAACTCAAACTTATCGAACTCTCACCTTTAGTATCCACAAGGTTTATTATTTACTTAACCATATCTTTATAATAAGGTGTTTTAAGATAACCTTTTATGTATCCTTACTTACATTTAATTCCCTAACTGTTTTACTTTTACACACATTCCCTCCATAGGCTATGTATAAACCTTTTATACTAAACTTCACTAAACTTAAGTCTTAAATACGGTTTAAATTGTTTACAAAACCTAACGGTTTCAAAGGTATAACTTTAATAAATTAATTTCCTTTATTGTATTTAGGATGGACAATATATCTACATAAGGTAGAATTTACCAAAGAATTAAATTATGGATCGTAAGTGAAACTGTTAACTATTTAATAAGATAACATATTCTGAGAAATCCCCATACCTTATATTCAAATGACACATTAATTTTCCCAGTGTCAAAAGGTAAATCAATATAATCTCTTATGTAACCTAGTTTCATCTAATTAAAGGTTCAATGATTTTAAGTATCAAATTTCTATTTGCAAACCTTTTTGTAAATCTTTAACTATTATGTACATCACTTATTTATAAACTCACATCCTGAATATTGATAATGAATGTATTTTATATGGCTTAACTAATTCCAAGAAACTTAAGGATTATTATTTAGATTAATCTCCTAATCATAGTTTAATATAGTTTTATATCATAATCCTTTTAATGATTTTATCTTAAAATATTAAGTTATTACTCAATACTATAAATATTAAGAAATAATTAAATCTAGACTTATTTATCCTCTTCACATGAAGATGTAAAAGTAACTCATTTATTTTACTATTGTTTATATAATAAGAACATTTAAATGTAAAAGTATCTCATTTATTTTATTATTAATTATATAAATAGATCTATTTGTGTAACCCTTTATGTAGACTAATTACAAATATTCCTAAATTTCAACTTATTAATTTCTTAACCAAATTGTAGATTTACATTGTGGTCATTGACTAAATAAATACGTGTGTTTAAATACGGTTTATATAAATCTTAGAAACCCAAAGATAACTAAAAACTCAACCTATAACCATAAATTAATACCACCTCATATAACATTCTTTTATTAGTATCATGTAGAGGTTTAGTTTAACTCATTAATTCCTTCATATTATATCTTCTATAAGGTATTTTATTCCTTTTATTTATTTATTTATCGTATATATATTATATATCCTCCCTATTATATTTCCCACAAGGAATTTTATTTCCTTTATCTATTTTTATTGTATATTATATACATATATATATATCCACATATATCAAGATTTATCCAGAACATTCTTTAAGAAATTATATTGTATTTAATTATATTTAATATCTTTTAGACATATCCACAACTGATTTATGGTTTATAAAATAGAGTATTTTCCCTTAGTTTTAGTTAAACATATTAGCTTCCATATTATATATATTAAATAAAATGTAGTTTAGTTAAATTCCTTGATTTAATATAAGTTTCTATTTATTTCTCTCATATATATATATATAAATATATGTAACAATTTTTACTTCACTTAAAGTTAATACCCAAAATATTTATAAACATACTGTATTAAATGTTAATTAGTCTTATTATATTTTCCCCAACCTATAAAGTTCATTAATCAACTATACTTTAATTTTTGATTACATTAAAAACTATATATTATAAGTTATTCTTATGAAAAACTCACAAACACAATTTTTAAAACCTTTTCCCGTTGCCCAAAAATTCCCAAACTTAATATACAGTAACTATAACATTTTAGACATATTATAAAATTTTTATTTCATAAAAATATCTTTTTAATTTAGCCAAATAATTCCAGAAAACCCGTAACTTGTAAAAATCATAACTTATGTTTAAAAACTCCAAAACCATAATAATTTACATCAAAATAAACTACATAAAATAAGGAATCTATGGTTAAAATTTCAAGTCAAAATACATTCGGGAAGATATTTAAATTAACCCAACAAGTTAAGATTATTTACTGGTATTTATTAAAACTCTTATAAACTAATTCGTGGTATGTTTTAATCTCGGCCGTCCAATCTCTTAAACCGAGATCGGACGGCTCCTGTGCATCGAGTTCATCAGCGAACTCTAATACCAAACCGAGTACCAATTCGACGATTTCTCTCAACTCACAGAACCAAATCGATTGATTTTTGTTTCATTGAATCCGAAATTCAATTTCGGTTCCATTGGTACCGATTTCCCCAATTATAATGCAGTATACCTCAAGTTTCGAATTCGATTAGAGAGTTAGGGTTTATATTCGCTACTGAACCCATTCGAAAACAATTTCCACAAATCCTCCTATTCTAACACGTAATTGACTAAATTAACACGTGGGTTAGATCGGAAATACCATTACGAACAGCAACAACGGAGAAATTTGATCGGAGACTCACCGGATTGTGCGAATTTGGTGAATTCGAAATCGGAAACTGGAAAAACCGTTCGAGCTTGACCGTTTGGGTAGCCTACTTTGCGACTCTATAACTTGCGGTAAAAAACGAGTTAGATAACGAGTAAGGGCTCATTGGAAAGAAGAAACGTAGATCTACGTATTGGTAGCAAGAACTAAACCTAACTCGCACCATACAGAAAGATATTGAAGCTAGAAGTTGCGAGTTTACCTTACGTTTTCTGGAAAGAAAACTGTGATTTTATGCTGTGATGAATTCGAAACTTTAGACACCTCTCTCTTACAAACGGTTTGGAATTGGCTTTGGTCATCAACATGAAAGTTATAGAGGGATTAGAGCTCTTCAAAACGAGCTAAAGAACATGGAATTTGGCTGAGAAACGAAGAAGTTATGGCTAGTCGAAGTTACCTGAATTCGAAGAGAAACTGGAAAACTGCAGTTTCGGTTTTGCAAGGTGGCTACTTTGGCTCAATTTTCCGGTTGACTCAGAAGGATCTAGGGTTTGTATGAGTAATGGTTGAAAAGAGGAATTGTAGGAGAAGAGAGTGGTGAAGACGGCATGGAAAAATATTGAGTAATGTGAAAGTTATAGCCGTCTAAAGTTAGGGCTAGGAAGTGAAATCGGTTACGAAAATCAGGGAAGGAAATCGGCTAAGTGTGGGCGACCCATTACAGAGTGACACGTGGCACTTCTTAAAATTTTGATTCAAAACTTCAATCTAGCATAACTTTGGCTAGGATGATCCGTTTTTGACGTTCTTTTTATCGATCTTCATGGTTTTTCATAACCTATTTATTGGTATAGGTTTCATGACCTGGTTTGACCATTCTCAAAAAGTCAACTCTAGCAAGGCTTAATAAGCTTTAAGGTTTCTAGAATTTTATATTGACTTTTATATTTCAAAAAATGTTCCAACACTTCCTAAAATCTTTATAATATATTTGGAGTGTTTAATAATTTTCCCAAGATTTATTGACTTATAAATCTTATTATTAAATTCATAATACTATATAATAATAATAATTAGGAGAAAACCCCTAAATAAATTTCACAACCCCATATAATAATTTAATATTCATAATTCCATATAATAATTTAATATTCCTCATTCCATATAATAATTTAATACTTAATAATATTATTAAAGGTTTAATAAAAGAAATCCCCTAAATTAATTTAAATTAATTTAGGGGTATTTCAGCATATCCCCCTTAAAAGAAACTTCGCCTCGAAGTTTAAAAATCAACTAATAAGTACTCACACCGCTTCGGGTGTGCTGAGACAATAAAAGTTCCAATGAAGTTCCATACCAAACCAATCCTTTATTTCCATCCATTTCCATAACAACATTCCACTCAAGATTACTCAAAATCAAACTGAATCAGGATATACCAAGATATAGCATGATGAAAATCAAAAGTCACATACTGAGTCATAATGCAAAAACCAAGCACATACAAACACCTCTCATTCTGCTAATACTGTTCTCCCTTTGCTAACAATGCAACGAGGCATAATCCGGATGAGATAACGAAGGAGGAGTATGCCAGCATATCCCCCTTAAAAGAGCTAAGGTACGCCCTCGTACCGCTACTAATGGCAAATTCAAAGAATTCAACACCTTATTAACCAAATTTGTTGTAAATTTTACTGCACCGTTGATTTTATCTATGATCGTTACATATATCTGTATCTCTTGATTGTTATGTATTTGTATTTCCTTGGTGATTATAAAATTTTATCTTATGATTATTATCCATTCGTTTAATGTCTGATACGAACTTATATGTCCATATATGATCATTTATCATATCAATTGTATTAGCAAGCTATAAATCAGGTGTAACATACTTGAGTAGTTTAGAATAATATTTCAGATCATTTAATAATCTTCCAAAATTATCTTCAAGGGTTTATAGCCAACCATATGTTAAAACTCTATAAAATAAATATTTTCTATGACTTTTCAAGTTTCAATTGTTTTTATAATTAACTATCATATTTTAGACGAATCATTCAGTGTTTACTTCATAAAATTTACTTATTATATATTTACATAATTTCACCCAAGGGAGAATCTAAGGAAGTTCTTATCAATTATAATGTAGCTCCAAAATCTGATTTCTTTATCTTAAAATTTATTTTCAAGATAGGGACTCTATATAAAATTTTAAGTCAAATGTGCTAGTCTAATGAAAACTCACTCACTCCTGGTAATTATTTTTCTTAAGGTTTGTTCTATGTAAGTATTCTCCTGATTATTAAATCTTAGTACTCCCTTAGATAATCTTTAAGTAACTTCTTTTATTGATTTTTTTTTTATATTCAACCAGAGGTGGATGTTGTATCTTGGAGTACCCAAACTTAATCCCCTTCCTCCATATATAGGTATTTTTCACCAAAGATTTAACTCAATAAACCCTTTACATTTATGAGTTTTAATACCGGATCTTAAGATACAAATTTTGATTTGTTCATTGTGGTTAGCAATGAGATATGCCTAGCTCAAGATTTCATGATGGTAACGTCTTACCACCACTTCCCCTCAAGTTCAACACAATCCATCACCTGCGTAGAAGATTATTTACAGTTAGATGACAAGGCTTGCCTAGCCCCTAAACTTCTAGAAGTGGGTGTGCACCCCCACTACTCTCAGCCTAGGAGTTCGTCGCACCAGGCACTTCCCGTAGGGTGTTAGGTTTATGTGTTTTCTTTCTAAAGTTAACATAGAGTTTTAATGTGTTTTACAAGTTCAGATGTTGATCTTTTTTTTTGATACGCTACTAGTTCTTGTTAGCTTAGTAATTTTCTAGACTTAAGATTTATCTTAATCATTATCTTTAGGTAACAAATTGATACCAAGTAGTTCATGAGATTTATTTTCAAACTTTAAGGGAGTTGAAGTACTTTCACATAATATCAATACTAATTTAGTTATGTAAAGTTCTATTTGTATACTGTTCTCAACCAAAAGTATTCTTTAAAATTCTAGGAATTTGTGTACTAGCTTTTAAAGGATTGCATTTTTAGCAATGTATTCTCCATGAGTATGCTTTTGAAAAATAGCTTAATATTTGCATATCTCAACCAAAATCTTATTGTACTTAATATTGGATGTTCCAAACTTATATATATATTTTTGTAGTTTATTGTTGGAACGGTATAACAACACATCACACTCAACAGACATTCACAAAAGAAAAGTATGTAAAGGAATCATTCACAATTCCAAAAAGGGTTAGGAGTCGTGCCTCACTGGAGTCCTCACTTCCCAATTCTACCCCAGTTCCCCAGTTTTAAGTGCACCTATAATAAGTATTTCACTCGGCTTGTTTTCTCGGGTTCAGAGCGTAACTACGCTCTGATACCACTTTCTGTAACGCCCCTATTAACCATAAATACAGCGGAAATAAAACTCTAAGGCGATTACAGACCATCGGGTTCCAAACACCCGGCACCAAACCTCACCAATTTACAACTTACAATCCACAAAAGCTACGGTCTGAACTCGGAAAACTTAACACAACATAATAGAAATTAAACATATTCTCTCTCCACAAACCCTAGTCCCATCCCAAACGCTCATTCTCTTCGTGGCCACCTGTAAATCAATTCGTACCTGCAAGATGAAACCAAGCAGCCCACCCCAAAGGGGGCGGGTCAGTTCCCTGGAATGGAACTGGTACAATTCTCCAAAAACAAACTTATAAAACATAACTCTTCAAAATAAATAGTAACATGAAAACAAACTCTGAAAAGTAAAACAGAGATAAAGCACTTCAAAACAATCAAGTTTAAAGAGAAAGGAAAACAAGACAAAGATAAAGAACTTCCAAACCAAGTCATCCACTTAAGTAGTCACACCACATAGTTAGTAAGCATCCATTGTTGATGTTAGAACCAATTCCCGTTTGGAGTATAAAGACTCAGATAGTCACAAAGGACTAGGAATAATAAGATAGATCCAAGAACCAATAACTCAAGAGTGGAATAATTCAATTGGGAGAGATGGCCCCCACCGCCAGATATCAATGTCCCTATGGACGAGGGATATACAGCCCCCTGCTGTCAGATTTAAATGTCCTGATGGACGAGGGATATACAGCCCCCTGCTGTTAAATATCAATGCCCCTATGGGCGAGGGATATACAGCCCCCTGCTGTTAAATTTAATAATGTCCTGATGGACGAGGGATATACAGCCCCCTGCTGTTCAATATCAATGCCCCTATGGGCGAGGGATATACAGCCCCCTGCTGTTACCATTAAAGACGTGCGCACGTCGAAAGAAAGATTTCCAAGATTGACCTTTTCCAAAAATCCCGCTAGATCACCAACTACCCAGAGCAATACCAAAACACTCAGTCCTACAGAGTGCAGAAGCGTAAACCTAAGCAGCCAATGTCAACGGGCAACCAAGTAGAAGTAACCAATACCCAAGTGAGTTCCACATCCAAGGCTCAGTTAGTCACACAAGCTGAGTCAGTCACACAACCATTTCTTATTTTTAGAAGTTCCTCTTAAAGTCAGTTAGCGTTTCCAAAACATTCCACAAGTCAACCAGCAAAATATCGAGTAAGAAATCGTAAAACATATAAAGTCCAAACAAACAAGTAGTACGAGAAATCGTACAAACATTCCAAAGAGTCCAAGAACAAACAAGCTGAGTACGAGAAATCGTACAAAACATTCCATAAAGTCCAAAACACCAAGCTGAGTACGAGAAATCGTACAAACATTCATAAGTCCAAAACACAACAAGCTGAGTACGAGAATCGAAGGATACGCTGTAGCAGCTCTAGACAACTTGCGTAAACAATCAACAGTACTCTGAAGAATATTAAAGGTAATCTATCATCAATAACTCATACCCTAAGTCAAACTTAAATAGATTCCTCACTCGTATTCCTAAACCTCGATCATCTTGTAAACCCTTCGCTTAATTTTAAGTATAGCCTTCGACTTGTTTTAGAATGTTGTATAGCCCAAGGTTGTAGGATCAAGGAATGTATTTTATTAACACCTGCTAACTGTCCACTCCTATCCACTTAATTCATATTTAACCACAATCCCCACATTCAAGACTTTTGAGACCTTTATAACATAATGTGTTTTTAGTATATAATTAAATCTAAGAATTTCAATAATAATCTTAAGCTCAATACCTTTATTCTTAATTTAGAATAAACAATGTGTTATGACCAATGATGGGTTTATCTTAGAATACTATACTATTATCTCACCATATAAATATTATATATTTAAACAATTTCTACTAGACAATTAGGTAAGTCTTTCCCTTACTTAACTAAGACACTCTTGTAATATTGAAAATCGTAGTGTTGTAGACATTTTTATAACTTTGAGCTACTAAACTCATTATCTTATCTTTAGTTCAGAATGGCCTTTAATTACAACCATCTATTAATCTTGTCATAAGTTGTTAAATTACTTTTCATCTTGAATAACCATATTATAGTTAATCAAACTTATCGAACTCTCACCTTTAGTATCCACAAGGTTTATTATTTACTTAACCATCTCTTATATAATAAGGTGTTTTAAGATAACCTTTTATGTATCCTTACTTACTTTAATTCCCTAACTGTTTTACTTTTACACACATTCCCTCCATAGGCTATGTATAAACCTTTTATACTAAACTTCACTAAACTTAAGTCTTAAATACGTTTAAATTGTTTACAAAACCTAACGGTTTAAAGGTATAACTTTAATAATTAATTTCCTTTATTGTATTAGGATGGACAATATATCTACATAGGTAGAATTTACAAAGAATTAAATTATGGATCGTAAGTGAAACTGTTAACTATTATAAGATAACATATTCTGAAATCCCATACCTTATATTCAATGACACATTAATTTTCCCAGTGTCAAAAGTAATCAATATAATCTCTTATGTAACCTAGTTTCATCTAATTAAAGGTTCAATGATTTTAAGTATCAAATTTCTATTTGCAAACCTTTTTGTAAATCTTTAACTATATGTACATCACTTATTTAACAAACTCATCCTGAATATTGATAATGAATGTATTTTATATGGCTTAACTATTCCAAGAACTTAAGGATTATTATTTAGATTAATCTCCTAATCATAGTTTATATAGTTTTATATCATAATCCTTTTAATGATTTTATCTTAAAATATTAAGTTATTACTCAATACTATAAATATTAAGAAATAATTAAATCTAGACTTATTTATCCTCTTCACTAGATGTAAAAGTAACTCATTTATTTTACTATTGTTTTATAATAAACATTTAAATGTAAAGTATCTCATTTATTTTATTATTAATTAATAAATAGATCTATTTGTGTAACCCTTTATGTACTAATTACAAATATTCCTAAATTTCAACTTATTAATTTCTTAACCAAATTGTAGATTTACATTGTGGTCCATTGACTAAATAAATACGTGTGTTTAAATACGGTTTATATAAATCTTAGAAACCCAAGATAACTAAAAACTCAACCTATACCATAAATTAATACCACCTCATATAACATTCTTTTATTAGTATCATGTAGAGTTTTAGTTTAACTCATTAATTCCTTCATATTATATCTTCTATAAGGTATTTTATTCCTTTTATTTATTTATTATCGATATATAATATATATATCCTCCCTATTATATTTCCCACAAGGAATTTTATTTCCTTTATCTATTTTTATTGTATTTATACATATATATATATCCACATATATCAAGATTTATCCAGAACATTCTTTAAGAAATTATATTGTATTTAATTATATTTAATATCTTTTAGACATATCCACAACTGATTTATGGTTTATAAAATAGAGTATTTCCCTTAGTTTTAGTTAAACATATTAGCTTCCATATTATATATTAATAAATGTAGTTTAGTTAAATTCCTTGATTTAATATAAGTTTCTATTTATTTCTCTCATATATATATATTATAATATATGTAACAATTTTTACTTCACTTAAAGTTAATACCCAAATATTTAAAACATACTGTATTAAATGTTAATTAGTCTTATTATATTTCCCCAACCTATAAAGTTCATTAATCAACTATACTTTAATTTTTGATTACATTAAAAACTATATATTATAAGTTATTCTTATGAAAAACTCACAACACAATTTTTAAAACCTTTTCCCGTTGCCCAAAAATTCCCAAACTTATATACAGTAACTATACATTTTAGACATATTATAAAATTTTTTTCATAAAAATATCTTTTTAATTTAGCCAAATAATTCCAGAAAACCCGTACTTGTAAAAATCATAACTTATGTTTAAAAACTCCAAAACCATAATAATTTACATCAAAATAAACTACATAATAAGGAATCTATGGTTAAAATTTCAAGTCAAAATACATTCGGGAAGATATTTAAATTAACCCAACAAGTTAAGATTATTTACTGGTATTTATTAAAACTCTTATAAACTAATTCTGGTATGTTTTAATCTCGGCCGTCCAATCTCTTAAACCGAGATCGGACGGCTCCTGTGCATCGAGTTCATCAGCGAACTCTAATACCAAACCGAGTACCAATTCGACGATTTCTCTCAACTCACAGAACCAAATCGATTGATTTTTGTTTCATTGAATCCGAAATTCAATTTCGGTTCCATTGGTACCGATTTCCCCAATTATAATGCAGTATACCTCAAGTTTCGAATTCGATTAGAGATTAGGTTTATATTCGCTACTGAACCCATTCGAAACAATTTCCACAAATCCTCCTATTCTAACACGTATTGACTAAATTAACACGTGGGTTAGATCGGAAATACCATTACGAACAGCAACAACGGAGAAATTTGATCGAGACTCACCGGATTGTGCGAATTTGGTGAATTCGAAATCGGAAACTGGAAAAACCGTTCGAGCTTGACCGTTTGGTAGCCTACTTTGCGACTCTATAACTTGCGTAAAAAACGAGTTAGATAACGAGTAAGGGCTCATTGGAAAAAAACGTAGATCTACTATTGGTAGCAAGAACTAAACCTAACTCGCACCATACAGAAATATTGAAGCTAGAAGTTGCGAGTTTACCTTACGTTTTCTGGAAAGAAACTGTGATTTTATGCTGTGATGAATTCGAAACTTTAGACACCTCTCTCTTACAAACGTTTGGAATTGGCTTTGGTCATCAACATAAAGTTAGAGGGATTAGAGCTCTTCAAACGAGCTAAAGAACATGGAATTTGGCTGAGAAACGAAGAAGTTATGGCTAGTCGAAGTTACCTGAATTCGAAGAGAACTGGAAACTGCAGTTTCGGTTTTGCAAGGTGGCTACTTTGGCTCAATTTTCCGGTTGACTCAGAAGGATCTAGGGTTTGTATGAGTAATGGTTGAAAAGATTGTTGGAGAGAGTGGTGAACGGCATGGAAAAATATTGAGTAATGTGAAAGTTATAGCCGTCTAAAGTTAGGGCTAGGAAGTGAAATCGGTTACGAAAATCAGGGAAGGAAATCGGCTAAGTGTGGGCGACCCATTACAGAGTGACACGTGGCACTTCTTAAAATTTTGATTCAAAACTTCAATCTAGCATAACTTTGGCTAGGATGATCCGTTTTTGACGTTCTTTTTATCGATCTTCATGGTTTTTCATAACCTATTTATTGGTATAGGTTTCATGACCTGGTTTGACCATTCTCAAAAGTCAACTCTAGCAAGGCTTAATAAGCTTTAAGGTTTCTAGAATTTTATATGACTTTTATATTTCAAAAATGTTCCAACTTCCTAAAATCTTTATAATATATTTGGAGTGTTTAATAATTTTCCCAAGATTTATTGACTTATAAATCTTATTATTAAATTCATAATACTATATAATAATATAATAATTAGGAGAAAACCCCTAAATAAATTTCACAACCCCATAATAATTTAATATTCATAATTCCATATAATAATTTAATATTCCTCATTCCATATAATAATTTAATACTTAATAATATATTAAAGGTTTAATAAAAGAAATCCCCTAAATTAATTTAAATTAATTTAGGGGTATTTCAGCATATCCCCCTTAAAAGAAACTTCGCCTCGAAGTTTAAAAATCAACTAATAAGTACTCACACCGCTTCGGGTGTGCTGAGACAATAAAAGTTCCAATGAAGTTCCATACCAAACCAATCCTTTATTTCCATCCATTTCCATAACAACATTCCACTCAAGATTACTCAAAATCAAACTGAATCAGGATATACCAAGATATAGCATGATGAAAATCAAAAGTCACATACTGAGTCATAATGCAAAAACCAAGCACATACAAACACCTCTCATTCTGCTAATACTGTTCTCCCTTTGCTAACAATGCAACGAGGCATAATCCGGATGAGATAACGAAGGAGGAGTATGCCAGCATATCCCCCTTAAAAGAGCTAAGGTACGCCCTCGTACCGCTACTAATGGCAAATTCAAAGAATTCAACACCTTATTAACCAAATTTGTTGTAAATTTTACTGCACCGTTGATTTTATCTATGATCGTTACATATATCTGTATCTCTTGATTGTTATGTATTTGTATTTCCTTGGTGATTATAAAATTTTATCTTATGATTATTATCCATTCGTTTAATGTCTGATACGAACTTATATGTCCATATATGATCATTTATCATATCAATTGTATTAGCAAGCTATAATCAGGTGTAACATACTTGAGTAGTTTAGAATAATATTTCAGATCATTTAATAATCTTCCAAAATTATCTTCAAGGGTTTATAGCCAACCATATGTTAAAACTCTATAAAATAAATATTTTCTATGACTTTTCAAGTTTCAATTGTTTTTATAATTAACTATCATATTTTAGACGAATCATTCAGTGTTTACTTCATAAAATTTACTTATTATATATTTACATAATTTCACCCAAGGGAGAATCTAAGGAAGTTCTTATCAATTATAATGTAGCTCCAAAATCTGATTTCTTTATCTTAAAATTTATTTTTCAAGATAGGGACTCTATATAAAATTTTAAGTCAAATGTGCTAGTCTAATGAAAACTCACTCACTCCTGGTAATTATTTTTCTTAAGGTTTGTTCTATGTAAGTATTCTCCTGATTATTAAATCTTAGTACTCCCTTAGATAATCTTTAAGTAACTTCTTTTATTGATTTTTTTTTATATTCAACCAGAGGTGGATGTTGTATCTTGGAGTACCCAAACTTAATCCCCTTCCTCCATATATAGGTATTTTTCACCAAAGATTTAACTCAATAAACCCTTTACATTTATGAGTTTTAATACCGGATCTTAAGATACAAATTTTGATTTGTTCATTGTGGTTAGCAATGAGATATGCCTAGCTCAAGATTTCATGATGGTAACGTCTTACCACCACTTCCCCTCAAGTTCAACACAATCCATCACCTGCGTAGAAGATTATTTACAGTTAGATGACAAGGCTTGCCTAGCCCCTAAACTTCTAGAAGTGGGTGTGCACCCCCACTACTCTCAGCCTAGGAGTTCGTCGCACCAGGCACTTCCCGTAGGGTGTTAGGTTTATGTGTTTTCTTTCTAAAGTTAACATAGAGTTTTAATGTTTTTACAAGTTCAGATGTTGATCTTTTTTTTTGATACGCTACTAGTTCTTGTTAGCTTAGTAATTTTCTAGACTTAAGATTTATCTTAATCATTATCTTTAGGTAACAAATTGATACCAAGTAGTTCATGAGATTTATTTTCAAACTTTAAGGGAGTTGAAGTACTTTCACATAATATCAATACTAATTTAGTTATGTAAAGTTCTATTTGTATACTGTTCTCAACCAAAAGTATTCTTTAAAATTCTAGGAATTTGTGTACTAGCTTTTAAAGGATTGCATTTTTAGCAATGTATTCTCCATGAGTATGCTTTTGAAAAATAGCTTAATATTTGCATATCTCAACCAAAATCTTATTGTACTTAATATTGGATGTTCCAAACTTATATATATTTTTGTAGTTTATTGTTGGAACGGTATAACAACACATCACACTCAACAGACATTCACAAAAGAAAAGTATGTAAAGGAATCATTCACAATTCCAAAAAGGGTTAGGAGTCGTGCCTCACTGGAGTCCTCACTTCCCAATTCTACCCCAGTTCCCCAGTTTTAAGTGCACCTATAATCTAAGTATTTCACTCGGCTTGTTTTCTCGGGTTCAGAGCGTAACTACGCTCTGATACCACTTTCTGTAACGCCCCTATTAACCATAAATACAGCGGAAATAAAACTCTAAGGCGATTACAGACCATCGGGTTCCAAACACCCCCACCAAACCTCACCAATTTACAACTTACAATCCACAAAGCTACGGTCTGAACTCGAGAAAAACTTAACACAACATAATAGAAATTAAACATATTCTCTCTCCACAAAACCTAGTCCCATCCCAAACGCTCATTCTCTTCGTGGCCACCTGTAAATCAATTCGTACCTGCAAGATGAAACCAAGCAGCCCACCCCAAAGGGGCGGGTCAGTTCCCTGGAATGGAACTGGTACAATTCTCCAAAAACAAACTTATAAAACATAACTCTTCAAAATAAATAGTAACATGAAAACAAACTCTGAAAAGTAAAACAGAGATAAGCACTTCAAAACAATCAAGTTTAAAGAGAAAGGAAAACAAGACAAAGATAAAGAACTTCCAAACCAAGTCATCCACTTAAGTAGTCACACCACATAGTTAGTAAGCATCCATTGTTGATGTTAGAACCAATTCCCGTTTGGAGTATAAAGACTCAGATAGTCACAAAGGACTAGGAATAATAAGATAGATCCAAGAACCAATAACTCAAGAGTGGAATAATTCAATTGGGAGAGATGGCCCCCACCGCCAGATATCAATGTCCCTATGGACGAGGGATATACAGCCCCCTGCTGTCAGATTTAAATGTCCTGATGGACGAGGGATATACAGCCCCCTGCTGTTAAATATCAATGCCCCTATGGGCGAGGGATATACAGCCCCCTGCTGTTAAATTTAATAATGTCCTGATGGACGAGGGATATACAGCCCCCTGCTGTTCAATATCAATGCCCCTATGGGCGAGGGATATACAGCCCCCTGCTGTTACCATTAAAGACGCGCGCACGTCGAAAGAAAGATTTCCAAGATTGACCTTTTCCAAAAATCCCGCTAGATCACCAACTACCCAGAGCAATACCAAAACACTCAGTCCTACAGAGTGCAGAAGCGTAAACCCTAAGCAGCCAATGTCTAACGGGCAACCAAGTAGAAGTAACCAATACCCAAGTGAGTTCCACATCCAAGGCTCAGTTAGTCACACAAGCTGAGTCAGTCACACAACCATTTCTTATTTTTAGAAGTTCCTCTTAAAGTCAGTTAGCGTTTCCAAAACATTCCACAAGTCAACCAGCAAAATATCGTAGTACGAGAAATCGTACAAAATTCCATAAGTCCAAAACACAACAAGCTGAGTACGAGAAATCGTACAAACATTCCATAAGTCCAACACAACAAGCTGAGTACGAGAAATCGTACAAACATTCATAAAGTCCAAAACACACAAGCTGAGTACGAGAAATCGTACCAGTAACAGCTAGTACGAGAATCGTACCTGGATACGCTGTAGCACTCTAGACAACTTGCGTAAACAATCAACAGTACTCTGAAGAATATTAAAGGTAATCTATCATCAATAACTCATACCCTAAGTCAAACTTAAATAGATTCCTCACTCGTATTCCTAAACCTCGATCATCTTGTAAACCCTTCGCTTAATTGTTAAGTATAGCCTTCGACTTGTTTTAGAATGTTGTATAGCCCAAGGTTGTAGGATCAAGGAATGTATTTTATTAACACCTGCTAACTGTCCACTCCTATCCACTTAATTCATATTTAACCACAATCCCCACATTCAAGACTTTTGAGACCTTTATAACATAAATGTGTTTTTAGTATATAATTAAATCTAAGAATTTCAATAATAATCTTAAGCTCAATACCTTTATTCTTAATTTAGAATAAACAATGTGTTATGACCAATGATGGGTTTATCTTAGAATACTATACTATTATCTCACCATATAATATTATATATTTAAACAATTTCTACTAGACAACCCATTAGGATTAAGTCTTTCCCTTAACTTAACTAAGACCTACATCTTGTATATTGAAATCGTAGTGTTGTAGACGCATTTTAGTATAACTTATTTGAGCTACTAAACTCAATTATCTTATCTTTAGTTCAGAATGGCCTTTAATTACAACCATCTATTAATCTTGTCATAAGTTGTTAAATTACTTTTCATCTTGAAATAACCATATTATAGTTAACTCAAACTTATCGAACTCTCACCTTTAGTATCCACAAGGTTTATTATTTACTTAACCATATCTTTATAATAAGGTGTTTTAAGATAACCTTTTATGTATCCTTACTTACATTTAATTCCCTAACTGTTTTACTTTTACACACATTCCCTCCATAGGCTATGTATAAACCTTTTATACTAAACTTCACTAAACTTAAGTCTTAAATACGGTTTAAATTGTTTACAAAACCTAACGGTTTCAAAGGTATAACTTTAATAAATTAATTTCCTTTATTGTATTTAGGATGGACAATATATCTACATAAGGTAGAATTTACCAAAGAATTAAATTATGGATCGTAAGTGAAACTGTTAACTATTTAATAAGATAACATATTCTGAGAAATCCCCATACCTTATATTCAAATGACACATTAATTTTCCCAGTGTCAAAAGGTAAATCAATATAATCTCTTATGTAACCTAGTTTCATCTAATTAAAGGTTCAATGATTTTAAGTATCAAATTTCTATTTGCAAACCTTTTTGTAAATCTTTAACTATTATGTACATCACTTATTTATAAACTCACATCCTGAATATTGATAATGAATGTATTTTATATGGCTTAACTAATTCCAAGAAACTTAAGGATTATTATTTAGATTAATCTCCTAATCATAGTTTAATATAGTTTTATATCATAATCCTTTTAATGATTTTATCTTAAAATATTAAGTTATTACTCAATACTATAAATATTAAGAAATAATTAAATCTAGACTTATTTATCCTCTTCACATGAAGATGTAAAAGTAACTCATTTATTTTACTATTGTTTATATAATAAGAACATTTAAATGTAAAAGTATCTCATTTATTTTATTATTAATTATATAAATAGATCTATTTGTGTAACCCTTTATGTAGACTAATTACAAATATTCCTAAATTTCAACTTATTAATTTCTTAACCAAATTGTAGATTTACATTGTGGTCATTGACTAAATAAATACGTGTGTTTAAATACGGTTTATATAAATCTTAGAAACCCAAAGATAACTAAAAACTCAACCTATAACCATAAATTAATACCACCTCATATAACATTCTTTTATTAGTATCATGTAGAGGTTTAGTTTAACTCATTAATTCCTTCATATTATATCTTCTATATGGTATTTTATTCCTTTTATTTATTTATTTATCGTATATATATATATATCCTCCCTATTATATTTCCCACAAGGAATTTTATTTCCTTTATCTGTTTTTATTGTATTTATATACAATATATATATCCACATATATCAAGATTTATCCAGAACATTCTTTAAGAAATTATATTGTATTTAATTATATTTAATATCTTTTAGACATATCCACAACTGATTTATGGTTTATAAAAAGAGTATTTTCCCTTAGTTTTAGTTAAACATATTAGCTTCCATATTATATATTAAATAAAATGTAGTTTAGTTAAATTCCTTGATTTAATATAAGTTTCTATTTATTTCTCTCATATATATATATATAAATATATGTAACAATTTTTACTTCACTTAAAGTTAATACCCAAAATATTTATAAACATACTGTATTAAATGTTAATTAGTCTTATTATATTTTCCCCAACCTATAAAGTTCATTAATCAACTATACTTTAATTTTTGATTACATTAAAAACTATATATTATAAGTTATTCTTATGAAAAACTCACAAACACAATTTTTAAAACCTTTTCCCGTTGCCCAAAAATTCCCAAACTTAATATACAGTAACTATAACATTTTAGACATATTATAAAATTTTTATTTCATAAAAATATCTTTTTAATTTAGCCAAATAATTCCAGAAAACCCGTAACTTGTAAAAATCATAACTTATGTTTAAAAACTCCAAAACCATAATAATTTACATCAAAAAAACTACATAAAAGGAATCTATGGTTAAAATTTCAAGTCAAAATACATTCGGGAAGATATTTAAATTAACCCAACAAGTTAAGATTATTTACTGGTATTTATTAAAACTCTTATAAACTAATTCTGGTATGTTTTAATCTCGGCCGTCCAATCTCTTAAACCGAGATCGGACGGCTCCTGTGCATCGAGTTCATCAGCGAACTCTAATACCAAACCGAGTACCAATTCGACGATTTCTCTCAACTCACAGAACCAAATCGATTGATTTTTGTTTCATTGAATCCGAAATTCAATTTCGGTTCCATTGGTACCGATTTCCCCAATTATAATGCAGTATACCTCAAGTTTCGAATTCGATTAGAGAGTTAGGGTTTATATTCGCTACTGAACCCATTCGAAAACAATTTCCACAAATCCTCCTATTCTAACACGTAATTGACTAAATTAACACGTGGGTTAGATCGGAAATACCATTACGAACAGCAACAACGGAGAAATTTGATCGGAGACTCACCGGATTGTGCGAATTTGGTGAATTCGAAATCGGAAACTGGAAAAACCGTTCGAGCTTGACCGTTTGGGTAGCCTACTTTGCGACTCTATAACTTGCGGTAAAAAACGAGTTAGATAACGAGTAAGGCTCATTGGAAAGAAGAAACGTAGATCTACGTATTGGTAGCAAGAACTAAACCTAACTCGCACCATACAGAAAGATATTGAAGCTAGAAGTTGCGAGTTTACCTTACGTTTTCTGGAAAGAAAACTGTGATTTTATGCTGTGATGAATTCGAAACTTTAGACACCTCTCTCTTACAAACGGTTTGGAATTGGCTTTGGTCATCAACATGAAAGTTATAGAGGGATTAGAGCTCTTCAAAACGAGCTAAAGAACATGGAATTTGGCTGAGAAACGAAGAAGTTATGGCTAGTCGAAGTTACCTGAATTCGAAGAGAAACTGGAAAACTGCAGTTTCGGTTTTGCAAGGTGGCTACTTTGGCTCAATTTTCCGGTTGACTCAGAAGGATCTAGGGTTTGTATGAGTAATGGTTGAAAAGAGGAATTGTAGGAGAAGAGAGTGGTGAAGACGGCATGGAAAAATATTGAGTAATGTGAAAGTTATAGCCGTCTAAAGTTAGGGCTAGGAAGTGAAATCGGTTACGAAAATCAGGGAAGGAAATCGGCTAAGTGTGGGCGACCCATTACAGAGTGACACGTGGCACTTCTTAAAATTTTGATTCAAAACTTCAATCTAGCATAACTTTGGCTAGGATGATCCGTTTTTGACGTTCTTTTTATCGATCTTCATGGTTTTTCATAACCTATTTATTGGTATAGGTTTCATGACCTGGTTTGACCATTCTCAAAAAGTCAACTCTAGCAAGGCTTAATAAGCTTTAAGGTTTCTAGAATTTTATATTGACTTTTATATTTCAAAAAAGTTCCAACACTTCCTAAAATCTTTATAATATATTTGGAGTGTTTAATAATTTTCCCAAGATTTATTGACTTATAAATCTTATTATTAAATTCATAATACTATATAATAATTATATAATTAGGAGAAAACCCCTAAATAAATTTCACAACCCCATATAATAATTTAATATTCATAATTCCATATAATAATTTAATATTCCTCATTCCATATAATAATTTAATACTTAATAATATTATTAAAGGTTTAATAAGAAATCCCCTAAATTAATTTAAATTAATTTAGGGGTATTTCAGCATATCCCCCTTAAAAGAAACTTCGCCTCGAAGTTTAAAAATCAACTAATAAGTACTCACACCGCTTCGGGTGTGCTGAGACAATAAAAGTTCCAATGAAGTTCCATACCAAACCAATCCTTTATTTCCATCCATTTCCATAACAACATTCCACTCAAGATTACTCAAAATCAAACTGAATCAGGATATACCAAGATATAGCATGATGAAAATCAAAAGTCACATACTGAGTCATAATGCAAAAACCAAGCACATACAAACACCTCTCATTCTGCTAATACTGTTCTCCCTTTGCTAACAATGCAACGAGGCATAATCCGGATGAGATAACGAAGGAGGAGTATGCCAGCATATCCCCCTTAAAAGAGCTAAGGTACGCCCTCGTACCGCTACTAATGGCAAATTCAAAGAATTCAACACCTTATTAACCAAATTTGTTTAAATTTTACTGCACCGTTGATTTTATCTATGATCGTTACATATATCTGTATCTCTTGATTGTTATGTATTTGTATTTCCTTGGTGATTATAAAATTTTATCTTATGATTATTATCCATTCGTTTAATGTCTGATACGAACTTATATGTCCATATATGATCATTTATCATATCAATTGTATTAGCAAGCTATAAATCAGGTGTAACATACTTGAGTAGTTTAGAATAATATTTCAGATCATTTAATAATCTTCCAAAATTATCTTCAAGGGTTTATAGCCAACCATATGTTAAAACTCTATAAAATAAATATTTTCTATGACTTTTCAAGTTTCAATTGTTTTTATAATTAACTATCATATTTTAGACGAATCATTCAGTGTTTACTTCATAAAATTTACTTATTATATATTTACATAATTTCACCCAAGGGAGAATCTAAGGAAGTTCTTATCAATTATAATGTAGCTCCAAAATCTGATTTCTTTATCTTAAAATTTATTTTTCAAGATAGGGACTCTATATAAAATTTTAAGTCAAATGTGCTAGTCTAATGAAAACTCACTCACTCCTGGTAATTATTTTTCTTAAGGTTTGTTCTATGTAAGTATTCTCCTGATTATTAAATCTTAGTACTCCCTTAGATAATCTTTAAGTAACTTCTTTTATTGATTTTTTTTTATATTCAACCAGAGGTGGATGTTGTATCTTGGAGTACCCAAACTTAATCCCCTTCCTCCATATATAGGTATTTTTCACCAAAGATTTAACTCAATAAACCCTTTACATTTATGAGTTTTAATACCGGATCTTAAGATACAAATTTTGATTTGTTCATTGTGGTTAGCAATGAGATATGCCTAGCTCAAGATTTCATGATGGTAACGTCTTACCACCACTTCCCCTCAAGTTCAACACAATCCATCACCTGCGTAGAAGATTATTTACAGTTAGATGACAAGGCTTGCCTAGCCCCTAAACTTCTAGAAGTGGGTGTGCACCCCCACTACTCTCAGCCTAGGAGTTCGTCGCACCAGGCACTTCCCGTAGGGTGTTAGGTTTATGTGTTTTCTTTCTAAAGTTAACATAGAGTTTTAATGTGTTTTACAAGTTCAGATGTTGATCTTTTTTTTTGATACGCTACTAGTTCTTGTTAGCTTAGTAATTTTCTAGACTTAAGATTTATCTTAATCATTATCTTTAGGTAACAAATTGATACCAAGTAGTTCATGAGATTTATTTTCAAACTTTAAGGGAGTTGAAGTACTTTCACATAATATCAATACTAATTTAGTTATGTAAAGTTCTATTTGTATACTGTTCTCAACCAAAAGTATTCTTTAAAATTCTAGGAATTTGTGTACTAGCTTTTAAAGGATTGCATTTTTAGCAATGTATTCTCCATGAGTATGCTTTTGAAAAATAGCTTAATATTTGCATATCTCAACCAAAATCTTATTGTACTTAATATTGGATGTTCCAAACTTATATATATATTTTTGTAGTTTATTTTGGAACGGTTAACAACAAACATCACACTCAACAGACATTCACAAAAGAAAAGTATGTAAAGGAATCATTCACAATTCCAAAAAGGGTTAGGAGTCGTGCCTCACTGGAGTCCTCACTTCCCAATTCTACCCCAGTTCCCCAGTTTTAAGTGCACCTATAATCTAAGTATTTCACTCGGCTTGTTTTCTCGGGTTCAGAGCGTAACTACGCTCTGATACCACTTTCTGTAACGCCCCTATTAACCATAAATACAGCGGAAATAAAACTCTAAGGCGATTACAGACCATCGGGTTCCAAACACCCGGCACCAAACCTCACCAATTTACAACTTACAATCCACAAAAGCTACGGTCTGAACTCGAGAAAAACTTAACACAACAAATAGAAATTAAACATATTCTCTCTCCACAAAACCTAGTCCCATCCCAAACGCTCATTCTCTTCGTGGCCACCTGTAAATCAATTCGTACCTGCAAGATGAAACCAAGCAGCCCACCCCAAAGGGGCGGGTCAGTTCCCTGGAATGGAACTGGTACAATTCTCCAAAAACAAACTTATAAAACATAACTCTTCAAAATAAATAGTAACATGAAAACAAACTCTGAAAAGTAAAACAGAGATAAAGCACTTCAAAACAATCAAGTTTAAAGAGAAAGGAAAACAAGACAAAGATAAAGAACTTCCAAACCAAGTCATCCACTTAAGTAGTCACACCACATAGTTAGTAAGCATCCATTGTTGATGTTAGAACCAATTCCCGTTTGGAGTATAAAGACTCAGATAGTCACAAAGGACTAGGAATAATAAGATAGATCCAAGAACCAATAACTCAAGAGTGGAATAATTCAATTGGGAGAGATGGCCCCCACCGCCAGATATCAATGTCCCTATGGACGAGGGATATACAGCCCCCTGCTGTCAGATTTAAATGTCCTGATGGACGAGGGATATACAGCCCCCTGCTGTTAAATATCAATGCCCCTATGGGCGAGGGATATACAGCCCCCTGCTTTAAATTTAATAATGTCCTGATGGACGAGGGATATACAGCCCCCTGCTGTTCAATATCAATGCCCCTATGGGCGAGGGATATACAGCCCCCTGCTGTTACCATTAAAGACGGCGCACGTCGAAAGAAAGATTTCCAAGATTGACCTTTTCCAAAAATCCCGCTAGATCACCAACTACCCAGAGCAATACCAAAACACTCAGTCCTACAGAGTGCAGAAGCGTAAACCCTAAGCAGCCAATGTCTAACGGGCAACCAAGTAGAAGTAACCAATACCCAAGTGAGTTCCACATCCAAGGCTCAGTTAGTCACACAAGCTGAGTCAGTCACACAACCATTTCTTATTTTTAGAAGTTCCTCTTAAAGTCAGTTAGCGTTTCCAAAACATTCCACAAGTCAACCAGCAAAAATATCGTAGTACGAGAAATCGTACAAAACATTCCATAAAGTCCAAAACACAACAACTGAGTACGAGAAATCGTACAAAACATTCCATAAAGTCCAAACACAACAAGCTGAGTACGAGAAATCGTA